>CM060411.1:6357489-7566127 GCA_030545235.1 Helianthus tuberosus | reverse complement strand
TTCGTCTGAAATTCCCGGGTTCATGCCGAGTTTGACCCGCCAACACTCATGAAACACAGACCATTTAGTACCCATTTAAAACATTGGTTATATGTTCGTCTGAAATTGATTGTACTGGTGTGGTGGTTGTTTTTTCAAACCGGAAACTATGATTGGACTAGACGGTATGGGGAGCGGCCTAGGGCTGGCGAGGGCCGGCAACGCCCCGACACACCACCCCTAGGGCCGTCCCCGTCCTCAACGTCCTCCCCACGACGCTGGTGTCGGTCCTCTCTCTTCTTCTTTATACACACACATATACATACATACATACATACATACACACACACACACACACTCTCTCTCTCTCTAGGTCCATCCCCTTTAGGCGCATCCTTTGAGAACTACCCTCTTCCACACCGAGTAGTATTAGAAAGGCTAAAAGCCAAAGGCATCACAATATTGGAACCTAAAACCGTACAAGTTGGTATTTAAGCATCAAAGATCTCATTTGCTCAAGATTTTTTAAAATCTATCGGTCATTTAATCATCCATGCCTTTTTTTCTCTCTCTCTTTTTTTTTTTGAACGGTGAGAATCTTTAACTTGTTGTTAGAGAGATCGATCTCACACCCTCCTAAACATAGGGCCCTAACCTTACTCTGACCAGACTATGTTATTGTAACACCTCGAAAATTCACGTCCTATAATGTGTTGACACGTGTCATAAAATTTGAACGTGTGAAAGAAAGTTATAAAAGGACTAAAGTTGACAAACATGGTAAGTATGTGATTATACGGGTTCTAAATGTCAACAGTGAATAAATATACTTCATAATAACCCTACATGATGTTTATGACATCAAACGAATAAATCATGGATCATACGAAGCTAAAAGTGAGAGATTACAAACTACAGGGGTTAAACGTGTCAACATGTTTAAAGATATACCTCTGAGTGACCTTTTGACTAACCCGAAGCTTTGTAACTGTTGAATATGCTCACTAGAATGCACGATATAAATTTCATAAAGTTTCGTTATCGTATGAGAAAGTTATGATCAAATTCGTGTACAAGGGGTTAAAGCGTCAACGTTGAAAGTTTGGACTTTTCGGGTGACAATAAAGTTAACCGAGGACTAAACAAAATGGGTATATATCTTGAAGCCCTTATGTATCAAATTAGAGGGTTCAAATTGCAATATAAAGGTTAGTTGACCTTTCGGAAGGGCCAAGAGTCGAATATGCAACAAATAGAAAATGAAAAACCTGGATTCAAGGCCCACGCGGCCCGCGTGGCATTTAACAAGATCTGAGGCGGGCCGCCTGGGACGCCCAGATGCAGAAAAATGTGCTGGTTTCCTGTTCAGCCCTCTAAACGACTTGTGATGCACCTAAACCCTTCCAAGAGGCCCCTAAAGGACCCCTAAACACTAGGGACACATGTTGGAAGGTTGTGGTCAGTTGGTAGACTTGTGTGTCAAAGATTTATGGTGATTGAATTCACTATATAAGGCCATGAGTTGCAACAATTGATCATACAATTCATTCTGCAATTGAGGAGCCTTCTGGAGCTTCAAAGCAGACCCAAGTCCTTCCTAGTCAAGCTTAGGACTTCAGTAAGTGTTCTAATCCTTTCTTAATTAAGTTTTAGCTTAGTTTTAGCTTAAAAGTCAAACCGTCGTAATTAACGGTTGAATTTAAGATTAATCACTAATGGTCCAGTGATTAGTCGAAGTGAGAGTAGTTATAAGTTGGTAATTATGTGGGTTATAAAACCTCAAAAGGGTTCCCCCTGATTACCACTCTAATCAGGTCAAAAGTCGGGTCAAACTTATATTTAAAAAGTCAACAGGAAGCCTAAAATGCCATTTATGCATAATTAACATTATAGATCATATACAACCTGTTGGATCATTGTTGTAACTTAGTAATAAGTGTAAGAACATGTCTAAACATGTTCAACCCGACAAATTCCTGTAAATACCCGGTTCGGAACCGAAGGTCACATAGTTTGACTTTCACTTTCAGTTCTGACCCGTTTAGGCATGTTTTAGAAATGCATCAGAGCTTTAATTGGACTAGGTTACATGTTAGTACAACCCTCGGTGATTACACACCTTGGTTCACTAGTTATCCAATTAATATGCATATTTCCGTTAATTGCTCATATGTTGACCGTTATGCCCTTATTACCTTAAAACGTGATTTTTGGAAATGTAAAAGAGTAGAAACCTTACATACTGATATATAAACTTTTATGCAAAATTTGAGATCAATTTGAATTGTAGATTAAGAGTTATGCTCATTATCGCAAAATGAATGCTTTATGTTTATAAAATGGCGTAATTAGCGTATAGCCTACTTAAACATACTTTTTGATATCAAATATTTTACCCACTGACGTAATATATTATTTTGGGATTTTTAAAGATTTTTAATTAATTTTAGGCCGAGCATAACTCATAGTCGTAGGCTTAATCCGGTACTTATCGGTTTTGCCCTTACGGGCCATAAAATGAGTTTTACATATCTAAATGACTCCAAACCTTTTGCTACTGATCACACATGATAAATAAATTATTTAAAGTCTTCTGGAAATATAAAAATATCAGATTTAAGTATCGAACCCGGAAATGGCCTTTAATCGCCTTATTAAGTGTTTTTAACGCAAAGTATGTATCAAAATTATATTGGACATACCCGGGTTGATACCTACTGATATAAGAGGCAAATTATAATATTTTAACAGTAAGCAAAGGTTGATAAACTCATACTTCAGTTTTGAGCTTTTCGGCTTATGTGAAATTACCAAAATACCCCTACGGGGCATAGTTTGGTTAAAAATGATAAATTTCACATATATGCTTTATCTTACTGTTATAACTCATTAACTTGAGTATGTTTACTGATTACATCAGACCTGTAACTCAGTTAAACACTTAAACTCTTTTATAAACTATTAAATGACCAAACTACCCCTACGGGGCCTAGTTTGTGTTTAAACACGTTTCGGGCATAATGAAAGACATCTTACTGATGTCGCAACATATTTGAGGCATAATTAACTTAGGAAACCTGTATATAGCTCTCATGAATACCCATCACGCTTATTACGCGTACGGTGCGGTTTATGTAACAAGTTTACATAAATTAGCCGAAACGGGTCAAACCTTAACAGTTTTATCTCAAAATCCAGAATGTGAATAATAAACCCATATTAAACAAGCCTTCAAACTTGTCGGGTCTAAATCACATTCTATCCGGTCTTCGCTTAATCGTGCGTACGTACCGTATCTTGAAACTAGCCGGTCTAAGCTTAAGCTTAATTAAAGACCCGTTAGGATTCTAATAGGTTATTATAAAACCTTCGTTCCAGATTAGGAGGACCAGTAAAAGCTACGTGCATTTTGCTTATTGTGATTAATACTTGCTCAGGTAAATACTTTTAACTTATTTTCCCTATACGGGCTTGGGTTACGGTATATAGCATACCGCTTGATCGAGCATCAAATCTCCACAGTTGAGTGGGTAGTTGAATAATTTGATCGGCTCGTTTAAACAGTCTTGATTACTTAAAGCCTTTGGGGGGTTAATGACCATGTCCCGGATATCCTCGGCATCATCTTACGAGATTGGCCACGACCTGAGCACGGGGTGTAGGCGTACACCCGTCAGTGTATAACTCTATGATGTGGTGTGTCTATTGATCTTTAACCCGGACAAGATCCGGGCTACTGAACGCACAAGTAACATGTAATTCGTTCACAAGATTATAATATTAAATAATTCTCCCAAGTTAAAAAGATTAATTTTGCCTCTGTGCATTTTAATCAAATTATAAAAGATATTTTATGACACGTGCATCCAAATCAATTTTCTTAAACCATTTTCAAAATGAGTCAGTTGAATGTATTTACCAGTGTAAACTGACGTATTTTCCAAAAAGGTTAAATGCAGGTACTATACGTAATTGGCTGGACATTTCTCCTTAGCATCAATAGAAGTCTCGCAAGCTTAAGATGCCTAAAGTCTGTTGAACTATTGTTTCCATTTTTATGTTCGATCCTTCTGTGGATAAACTTCCGAATATTGTGACATTTGATATTACAACAATAAATTCGGTTGTATTATATTTTCAATTGCTTCCGCTGTGCATTATTAAATGTTGTGTTGTTTGACGATTATGTTGCCAACCACGTCACGATAATCCCCACCGGGCCCACCGGTGACACGTGGAAATCCGGGGTGTGACAGTTATCTTATCCGGGTCCACGCTGACGTCAGAATTTGGCTAACGATGACAGTGGCTTGCGCCGCCACAAGAGAGAATCTCTTTGCCTTTTTTTCTCCTTGTTACAATCTTTTATATCTACTTTTTAAAAATAATTTATTTCTTATAATAAACTAGTTAGTACTTATAAACCACATACACCTTCAGTGGTAACACCGAATCTAATTTCTTATAATAAACTATTTAGTTTTTATAAACCACATACACCTTCAGTGGTAACAACGAATCTAAAAACACTTCAACAAAGACTGACACCATTTCAAGCATTTCTCCCATAAGATTTGTCTTTATCCAATGTAAAGTAAACAAAAGTACCTTAACATCATCAAAGATTTTTATGTTGGAAGTTTTATTATTAAGTATGACAAAAAAAGGTGTAATATATATAGATTTATAATCTAAATTCAATATTTTAATACATATTATATACACATTTACAATCCATAAAATTATCATTGTTATAAACATCAAGTATAGCACATTAATCGTAATTATTCATCTGAACAAAATGATGTACAAAGACAACATGCAATTTACTATTAGTATACAATGATAATATATATTGAATTCACATATCACCTATATATATTCAATGTAAAATATAATATCAATATATAATACAACACATATTATCAAAATAATATGTCACATGTAATTAATATAAATTGTAACAAACAATATGTTAGAAACTGCTACTGAAAGAACTGTAAAATAATTAGAAACAAAAATAAAGAAACAGTTAACTAGTGAACCGGGCTTGTGTTTGACACAATTCCCTTAAACGGATTCGTCGTCTGTTCTCAGGGTACGCCGGTTCGAAGCAGCACCGCGCACTGCCGGACTTGAGCACTTGCCTGAAAAGAAACTGGAATGTTGCAGAGACTGAGAGAGAAGAAAGAGAAGTTGTGTTTTCGGTGTGTCTCAACTGATCAGCCTAGCCTTCATTTTATAGTGCTAGAATCATAACCAAAACCGAAATCCTGCTCTTGATTGCAGCGAATTAAAGACCAAATAATGGTCATTAGTATATCGGTTACGAAACTGATAATCATGACCAAAACTGTTAGTATTTAAAACCGAAATAATGATCATTCATTTAAAACCGAAATAATGATCATTCATTTATTTCATTTAAAAAAACAAAAACAAAACAGAACACTAGTCAAGAGTCTCGAGTGCAAAAACCGCTCCACGCGGACCCGGGTTTTCGGAACTGCATTCGTGTCCACAGGACGTGCGGGCACACGCGAGTTCAATTGATTCCGGTTCCATTTTTTGCACCCCCCCTGCGCGCGCGGGGGTAGGACTTGTGGTAAAACATGTCATAAGACTACAATTGCTTGGTCAAGCTTTTCCCTTATAAATAACCTTTTCTTTTGTTCCCACACCAACGTGGGACAAGGTGGTTTTACCATTGAGACTTTCCATTCACACCAAATTTCCAACAATCCCCCATATGAAAGGAGGTCAATCTCAGAAACAACATTATTCCAATTTGATTTCAGCAGTTGAGTTTTGCATACGATAGGTAGGTGTTACCCTTTGAACCTTCGCTCATGAAATGCACTTAGCCCACTAGCTCTGAGTAGAACTCGATGTCTTTGAACTCGTCTGCCGTTTGTGTAGACGACAATGCACTTCTCACAAGACTCTCCCTGACAAAGTCAAGTCCTCATAGTTATGTTCGTTATGGTCATGAACATGAGCCTGGTTCTGCGAGAGCCATTAGGTATTGTGCCCCAACAACACCCTTCGAAGCGACCTCACTTCTCTCTCACATAGGTGATTCACTATGTATGGTTACCTTAGTCGAATCATTAAAAGCCATAGACTTAGCCTCACACTTGTCACTTTTAGGAATGGACTAGGAAGTTTACTAAGCTTTGCAATAAACTCCCTTATATATATACGTAGGGTTATCCCCCAAAGCGATGAACTCTGATTCCATCGTGGATCTAGCGATAACCGTTTGTTTTGACGATTTCCACGATATAGCAGCACCTCCAAGTGTGAATACATACCCACTTGTTGCTTTGGAATCATTCGTGTCAGATATCCAATTTGCATCGCAGTGTCCTTCTATAACTGCTGGATATCTGCTGTAATGCAACCCGTATTCCCGAGTGTATCTTATGTAGCGAAGCAACCGAGTGATACAGTTCCAATGCATTGAACTTGGGTTGCTCGTGTACCTACTTAGCTTGCTCACAGTATATGCTATGTCTGGTCTAGTACAACTCATAAGATACATCAGGCTACCAATAATTCTTGAGTATTCCAACTGGTTTACGGGTTCACCTCTATTTTTGGCTGGATGTTGACTTGTGTCAAGTGGAGTTCTAGCTTCATTAGAGTCATTTGCATTGAACTTCTCAAGAATTTTGTCCACATAGTGGGATTGACTTAAAACAAGTCCACTTTGGGTTCGCGTGATTTTGACCCCCAAAATCACATCCGCAAGACCCATGTCTTTCATGTCAAATCTTGCTTTTAGCATGTTCTTTGTAGATTTTATGATTTTGTCATCACTTCCAGCAATGAGCATATCATCTACATATAGACACAAAATGACATATCCATCAGATGTGTCCTTCACATACACACACTTGTCACATTCATTAATCTTGAACCCTGCATCAAGCATGACATGATCAAACTTTTGGTGCCATTGTTTTGGAGCTTGTTTCAATCCATACAAGGATTTTACAAGTTTACACACTTTCTTTTCTTGCCCAATAGTTGTGAAGCCTTCGGGTTGCTCCATGTAGATTTCTTCTTCTAGATTTCCATTCAAGAAAGCTGTTTTCACATCCATTTGGTGAACTTCCAAATCTCTAATGGCGGCAATGGCAAGCACCATCCTGATGGATGTTATTCGCGTAACTGGCGAATATGTATCAAAGTAATCTAAACCTTCTTGTTGTTTATATCCTTTGATCACCAACCTTGCTTTGTACTTATCGATGGTCCCATCTAGTTTCATCTTCTTTTTGAAGATCCATCGATATCCTAGTGGTTTACATCCTTGAGGAAGATCCACTAGTTCCCAAGTATGGTTTTGTAAGATAGAGTCTATCTCACTTTTGATTGCCTCTCTCCACTGAGGTCCTTCTGAGGAATGCACCGCTTGTTGGTACGTTTGAGGTTCATCTTCTACCATATAGGTAAGAAACTCAGGGCCAAAGGATTTTTCAGTCCTTTGCCGTTTACTTTTCCTGATTTCAACTTCCTCAGTATGAGATTGTTCTCGAGGTTCATCGTTTTCAACTTCACCCTCGGGAACAATTTCCTCAACCGGTCTAGAAGAACTCGGTTCACTTTTATCTAAGCATGGGAACATATGTTCAAACCATGATGCATCCTTAGATTCCATTATTGTAACACCCCGAAAATATAAAACTTTATATTGGAACTATAAAGTATAAATAGACGAGAATTTATTAACTAGGAACTTTTAACCTAGTTAGTTACAAGACTAGAAATAGCCTATAATAGGGTTAAAAACTACTAAATGATATGTTGAAGAAAGTAGAGGGGCCTTAGTTGTTAAATTGGTAACTAAACTAGATAATAAAAAAAAATAAACCAAACACCCCATTTAGAGGTGCTGGTCGACCAAGAATGAGCAGGGGGCGACACCCCCATATTCAAAACCCTAAAACTTCCTAAAATCTGCAAATTGAAGTCTCAATTCAAGTTGAAATCGGAATTAGAACCTAGAATTGTGATCCTCATTGCAAGAGGATTCTAAGGTATGTAAAATTTGATGAAATCTCTTAACTTGAAATTTCTCATGATTTTGGAAAATCTGAAAATTTATGTTGCATGTGTGTTATTTGGTTAGATTAGAGTGGATATGGTGTTTAGAAGTGAAACCTAGCCAATTTCATGTGAAATCATGACCAAATTCAGGAAATTCCATGAACACCTTGAAGGTGGGTTGTGGGTTTTACATGATGATGATGAACACTAGGGTTTAGAGTGATTATTCTAGTGTAATTCGATTTTAGAAGGTGATTTCAGAAAAGTATGATGTTTAAATGCTATATGATGGCTTTATTGAAGTTAAGTTAACTAATTAGCAAGCTATAAACATGAATATGAATGATATAGAAATTCTGCCCTCATAGTGTTTGTAGAAATGCCTCAAAGAAGGCTTAAAAATAGAAATTTAAAGCTTTAACGCATAATTATGATGTTTCGGTATATTATGCGAAGTGAGGTCTAAAGAGAGTTCTAAACATGTCTTGAATTGAACTCTATAGGACAAGATACCGGAACGTCGAGTGGACAAGCCGGTGGTGATTCGCGGTTGAAGGGTGTGCGCTAAGGTATGTAACTTGACCCGTTACATTAAGTAAATTTAGATCATTGTAATTTGCATAGTTGAATTTTAGAATAAAGGTTGTTATGAATTAAAGCGATGATATCGCTATATTGAGTATTTGATCAAAAGTTGGTTAGAATTCGTTGGTAGTCGTCAAAAAGGAAGGAATTCCGTAGACGAGCCAAACGGGTCGGATAATCAAGTAAGGCATGGTTAATGTTCCGGATTATGATGGATTGTTATTTGATATTGAATGATATATAACTTGTTAGAAATACGAGAACTTGATGTATTGGTTTGTTATAGAAGCAAAATCCGAGAGTTAGGTTTAAGTAAAATGAACAAAACAAACAAAACATGAATTTCCAGCTATTACCGTAAGTTACGGTGGAACCGTAACTTACGGTAAAGGTCAGGTGTTTACGGTAGATCTCTTCTGTTTTACGGTGGACTAGTAAATGTCCAGGACTCACCGTAACTTACGGTGATACCGTAAGTTACGGTGGAACCAGAAAAGCTTTTATATTTTTATTATTCCCACTGTTATGTTAAACCTTGTGTTTATAAATTATATAATAATGTCAAAACTAATGTTTTAATGGTTTTGACCATAGGTAAATTGGTGATCTTACGGGTGGCGATCAAGCGATTAATGAAGAACCGAACACTACATTTTGAAGCTTCCGCTACGTTTTGAATCTTTAAAACTTTTGTGTATGGGTTGTAAACATATTTTAAACATCTTTCTAAATGTTTCACTTAGTTATTAGTTGACTAAGGTTGATGTTACTTGTGAACTTTGTTATGAAAGTTAGGTTATTTAAACAATATTTTACTTGAAATGGTATAAACTATTACTAAAATCAAGGGTAAAATTAAGGACGTTACAAGTTGGTAATCGGAGCTCAAGGTTGTCAATAAGTGTTCGGTTCAAGCTTGATCGATCGTCCGGTAAGAACTAACTTATTTTGTTAATAAATTATGTACTACGTAAAGAATGAGAAATGAACAAATATGCATGAAAAGAGTGTGTAAGCTCACTCAAAAACAAGAAATGCATGAAACAAGAATGATTAAATCAAGTTATGAACTTGATTGAATTGAAACAAGAATGATTAAATCAAGTTATGAACTTGATTAAATTGAAACAAGAATGATTAAATCAAGTTATGAACTTGATTGAGTCAAAACAAGAACGATTAAATCAAGTTATGAACTTGATTAAATCAAAACAAGTAAAGCATGTGTTATAAATGGAATGTTTAACAACCTATGTAAACATTTCAGAAATAGAGATGGCTGATGGAGGAAATGATAATGCGGTGCCAAGAGTCACCGAACAAATGAGAGAAGTGATTGCCGAAGAGGTTGGAAAGGCGATCGAAAACAGTTTGTCGGGCTTTATTGATAAAATTCAAAACACAGTTTTATCAATAGTAGAAGATAGAATCAAGAAACTGGAAGATGATTCAAATGTAGCAAAGGAAAAGCATGGAGGACGAAAGCCTTGTTCATACAAGGAATTCATGGCCTGTAAACCACCAATATATAATGGGGAGGTTGACCCAATAGTGTGCCAACGATGGCTAAGTGATATCGAAGGGATATTCGAGAGGACCCATTGTGATGAAGATGACTACGTAGCCTATGGTACGGGTCAACTAAGGAGTCAAGTGAAAGATTGGTGGGATAACAAAAAGAGAGAGATCGGTATTGAAGCTGCTAAGGTCATGACTTGGGAAGAATTCAAGACGCCATTTCTTAAGCACCATAGCCCCAAGGCGGTTATGAATAAAATCAAGGAAGAGTTCATGCAACTTAGGCACAAGAGCGAGACC
The DNA here is from genome assembly GCA_030545235.1 of Helianthus tuberosus. NCBI lineage: Eukaryota > Viridiplantae > Streptophyta > Magnoliopsida > Asterales > Asteraceae > Helianthus > Helianthus tuberosus. Next base: position 7,555,690 of record CM060411.1, on the reverse strand, counting down.
ATAGACAAGATTACGGCAACGTTTATGGATAAGATGAAGTTTTGTGATGATCTAGTGACGAATGAAGAACAAAAGATATACTACTACCATAACATGTTAAGTGCTGAGTATAGGGAATTTATCACCCCTTCCAAATACGAGACCCTTACCGAGATCATAAATGCTGCTCGGGAAAGGGAGATCGAACTGAAAAAGAGCATTGAAAGGGGTGAACGGAAAGCACAAGATGTAAACCCAAGCCCTACTAAGAAAGCACGAACAAATGAAAGCGCAAAGAAAACTGATACGAAAGGCGGGTCGCCAAGTTGCAGAATCTGCGGGAAGGGTCATAAAGGCGAATGCCGTTACAAGGATAAGCCTTGTCCCATATGCAAGAAAACGGGACATATGGCTATATCGTGCCCGAAGAAAGTGACGGTTTGTTACAAATGTTATCGGACGGGTCACAAGAAATCGGAATGCCCGGAATTGGTTGGAAAGAAGGATGGGCAGGAACCGAAAGGTGAAGCCCCGAAAGCAAAGGCAAGATCTTTTCAACTAACCGCCGCAGAAGCAAAGGTTGAACCTGACGTGGTCTCAGGTATATTCGCTGTAAATTCGATTCCTGCACGCGTGTTATTTGATACGGGTGCGAATAAATCCTTTGTTTCATATGGATTTATTCGACATCCTTCATTTGTTCTAACAAAATTACCTGTGCCCTTAGAAGTAGAGATAGGTAATAACAAAAGCTTTATTGTTTGTGATGTATGTAAAAACTGTAAACTGAGCATTGACGACGAAGAATACTTGATAAACCTAATCCCGATGTCAATGGGAGAATTTCAAGTAGTCGTTGGGATGGATTGGCTATCTCAACACCATGCAAAGATCGTGTGTTTTCGTAAAGAGATAAAACTAACATCTCCGAGTGGGAAACACGTCACCATTTATGGCGAAAAAGGAGGCAACCCCATAGTATGCTCAATGTTGAAAGCTCACAAGCTTATGAAGCGAGGATGCAAGGCATTCATGATATACGCTAATGAGCCCGAAAAAGAATCACGAAAGATTGGAGACGTACCGGTAGTAAGAGATTATGAATATGTGTTTCCGGAGGATTTACCGAGGATACCGGCTGAACGGGAAATAGAGTTTGGGATCGAATTGATTCCGGGCGCGAAACCCGTAGCAAAAGCCCCGTACCGACTTGCACCGTCGGAATTACAAGAGTTGATGTCTCAAATCCAAGACCTGCTTAACAAGGGATTTATAAGGCCGAGTGTGTCTCCTTGGGGCGCACCGGTGTTGTTCGTAAGAAAGAAAGACGGGAGTATGCGCATGTGTATCGATTACCGGGAGTTAAATAAACTCACGGTAAAGAACCGATACCCGCTCCCGAGGATAGATGATTTATTCGACCAACTACAAGGTGCGAATTCGTTTTCCAAAATTGACCTTAGATCGGGGTATCACCAACTAAAGGTCAAAGAAGAAGATGTGCCGAAGACGGCTTTCCGCACGAGGTACGGACATTACGAATTCCTCGTGATGTCATTTGGGCTAACAAACGCACCCGCGGCTTTCATGGACCTCATGAACCGGGTTTGCAAGCCAATGCTGGATAAGTCGGTCATCGTGTTTATCGATGATATCTTGGTGTATTCGAAAAGTGAAGCTGAACACGCACATCACTTACAAGAAGTGTTAGAGACCCTTAGACGAGAGAAGTTATATGCAAAATTCTCTAAATGTGCCTTTTGGTTACGAGAGGTACAATTTCTTGGCCATGTCATAAGTGCCGATGGAGTATTGGTGGATCCGTCAAAGATAGAGGCCGTGTCAAAATGGAATCCCCCAAAGAACCCTTCTGAAATTAGAAGCTTTTTGGGACTTGCGGGATACTATAGGAGATTCATTCAAGATTTCTCCAAGATAGCGTCACCACTAACAAAGCTAACACGAAAGAAAGAAAGGTTCATTTGGGGTGTTGATCAAGAGAAAGCGTTTCAAACGCTAAAAGAAAAGTTAACTCAAGCTCCGGTATTGACATTGCCGGACGGAGTCGAAGACATGGAGGTTTATTCGGATGCTTCACTATCGGGACTCGGTTGCGTGTTGATGTAGCGGGGCAAGGTAATAGCCTATGCCTCGAGGCAATTGAAGATACACGAGAAGAAGTATCCCACACACGATCTCGAGTTGGCGGCGGTAGTGTTTGCATTAAAAATATGGAGGCACTACTTGTATGGGGTAAAGTGCACCATATTCACCGACCATAAGAGTTTGAAATACTTCTTCGATCAGAAGGAGTTAAATATGCGACAAAGGCGATGGCTGGAAATGGTGAAAGACTACGATTGCGAAATACGTTATCACCCAGGAAAGGCTAATGCGGTGGCGGATGCTTTGAGCAGAAAAACGGATTATGTCCCGATACGAGTAAGATCGATGCAACTCGTGGTAACCTCGGGTATACTCATGGTTGTAAAACAAGGTTTCCAAGGCCGAGTACTCCCCGAGTAGTCGCTACAAGGTAGGCTACCGAGGCGACTTTCTCTAACTCCGCCTAATTACTCGGAATCGATCAAACGCGGTCAAACTCAGCCAAAATCAGATCTAGTAGGTCAATTTGGGCAGAGTTTGACTTAAAAATAATGAAACATAATTTATATGACTATCATATTAAATAATGAATATCATTTTCACATATTTTGTTATAAATATTAGTAAATTTAACTTATTAGACATATATTTAATTTCCGAAAACTAATTTCTTTATAATTTAACATTTCCGAGTACTCCCCGAGTACTCTCCGCCTATGCCGAGTACTCTCAACTCCCCGGTCGACCGACTAGGGAGCGCCTAACGACTTTTGCAACCATGGGTATACTTGAACGTATTCGAGAGGCGCAATTAGAAGCAGTAAAAGAAGAGAATTGGAAGAAAGAAAGAATAATTGGTCAGTTGAAAGATTTGTCGGATGGGAATCACGGGCTAAAGACTCGATCCGGAAGGATATGGGTCCCACATACCTGTGGAGTGAAGGCGCTTCTACTTAATGAAGCTCATAAATCCCGTTATTCAATTCATCCGGGTGCGACCAAGATGTACAATGATTTGAAACAAAATTATTGGTGGCCCGGAATGAAGAGGGATGTGGCAAAGTATGTGGAAAAATGCTTGACATGTTTACAAGTCAAGGCGGAGCATCAGAAACCATACGGCAAACTCCAACCGTTAGAAATTCCGGTTTGGAAATGGGAACATATCACAATGGACCTACTAACCAAGTTGCCTAAAACGAATCGTGGTTTCGATGCCATATGGGTAGTGGTAGATAGATTGACGAAAAGTGCTCACTTCATTCCGATCCGTGAGACTTATACGTCAGAAAAGATGTCAGAGGTTTACACGAATGAAATAATAGCACGTCATGGGGTGCCGGTATCCATTGTGTCTGATAGGGATACCCGGTTTACTTCAAATTTCTGGCGAGATTTCCAAGAACAAATGGGAACCAAATTGTTCATTAGCACTGCGTACCATCCCCAAACGGATTGACAGAGTGAAAGAACGATACAAACATTGGGGGACATGCTAAGGGCGTGTATAATCGACTTTGGAGGAAGTTGGGATGTTCACCTACCGTTAGTCGAGTTTTCGTATAATAACAGCTACCAATCTAGTATTAAGATGGCACCGTACGAAATGCTTTATGGTAGGAAGTGTCGAACCCCGGTATGTTGGGGTGAAGTAGGTCCACGTGAACTCGCCCACCAAGATATAGTACGAGCTACGAATGAAAAGATCGATATAGTTCGGGCACACTTGAAAGCGGCTCAAGACAGGCAAAAGGCGTATGCTGATAAAAGAAAAAGGCCAATCGAATTCCAAGTTGGTGACATGGTCATGCTAAAAGTTTCCCCATGGAAGGGCGTTATTAGATTCAGAAAAAGGGGGAAGCTAAGCCCAAGGTTTATTGGGCCATTTAAAATTATCGGGAGAGTTGGCAAGGTAGCTTACCGCCTTGAATTACCGGAGGAGCTAAATGGAATCCATGGCACGTTCCACGTGTCACAATTAAGAAAGTGCCTAGCAGACGAAACGGCCTATATCCATTACGATGATATCGAAGTGGATAATAGTCTGAATTATGCGGTGAGACCGGTGGAGATTTTAGACCGAAAGGTCAAACATTTACGAAATAAACAAATTGACCAAGTCAAAGTCAAATGGGAGCATAGGAAAGGTTCGGACACTACATGGGAGTCCGAAGAGGAGATGCGACGTCTTCACCCTACATTATTTGGTACGTACTTCGGTTTCGGGGACGAAACCCTTTTAAGGGGGGTGGACTTGTAACACCCCGAAAATATAAAACTTTATATTGGAACTATAAAGTATAAATAGACGAGAATTTATTAACTAGGAACTTTTAACCTAGTTAGTTACAAGACTAGAAATAGCCTATAATAGGGTTAAAAACTACTAAATGATATGTTGAAGAAAGTAGAGGGGCCTTAGTTGTTAAATTGGTAACTAAACTAGATAATAAAAAATAAAAAATAAACCAAACACCCCATTTAGAGGTGCTGGTCGACCAAGAATGAGCAGGGGGCGACACCCCCATATTCAAAACCCTAAAACTTCCTAAAATCTGCAAATTGAAGTCTCAATTCAAGTTGAAATCGGAATTAGAACCTAGAATTGTGATCCTCATTGCAAGAGGATTCTAAGGTATGTAAAATTTGATGAAATCTCTTAACTTGAAATTTCTCATGATTTTGGAAAATCTGAAAATTTATGTTGCATGTGTGTTATTTGGTTAGATTAGAGTGGATATGGTGTTTAGAAGTGAAACCTAGCCAATTTCATGTGAAATCATGACCAAATTCAGGAAATTCCATGAACACCTTGAAGGTGGGTTGTGGGTTTTACATGATGATGATGAACACTAGGGTTTAGAGTGATTATTCTAGTGTAATTCGATTTTAGAAGGTGATTTCAGAAAAGTATGATGTTTAAATGCTATATGATGGCTTTATTGAAGTTAAGTTAACTAATTAGCAAGCTATAAACATGAATATGAATGATATAGAAATTCTGCCCTCATAGTGTTTGTAGAAATGCCTCAAAGAAGGCTTAAAAATAGAAATTTAAAGCTTTAACGCATAATTATGATGTTTCGGTATATTATGCGAAGTGAGGTCTAAAGAGAGTTCTAAACATGTCTTGAATTGAACTCTATAGGACAAGATACCGGAACGTCGAGTGGATAAGCCGGTGGTGATTCGCGGTTGAAGGGTGTGCGCTAAGGTATGTAACTTAACCCGTTACATTAAGTAAATTTAGATCATTGTAATTTGCATAGTTGAATTTTAGAATAAAGGCTGTTATGAATTAAAGCGATGATATCGCTATATTGAGTATTTGATCAAAAGTTGGTTAGAATTCGTTGGTAGTCGTCAAAAAGGAAGGAATTCCGTAGACGAGCCAAACGGGTCGGATAATCAAGTAAGGCATGGTTAATGTTCCGGATTATGATGGATTGTTATTTGATATTGAATGATATATAACTTGTTAGAAATACGAGAACTTGATGTATTGGTTTGTTATAGAAGCAAAATCCGAGAGTTAGGTTTAAGTAAAATGAACAAAACAAACAAAACATGAATTTCCAGCTATTACCGTAAGTTACGGTGGAACCGTAACTTACGGTAAAGGTCAGGTGTTTACGGTAGATCTCTTCTGTTTTACGGTGGACTAGTAAATGTCCAGGACTCACCGTAACTTACGGTGATACCGTAAGTTACGGTGGAACCAGAAAAGCTTTTATATTTTTATTATTCCCAATGTGATGTTAAACCTTGTGTTTATAAATTATATAATAATGTCAAAACTAATGTTTTAATGGTTTTGACCATAGGTATGATACGTGGTCGAAAACCGGTGCTTGTAATTGCTTAATTTGATGTTTTTACACAAGTTTTAGTTTCGAATGGTCTACTTTTGATTAGATATGTGTTTTGCAGGTCTAACAGAGTTTAAGGAGCTTTTCGGGAGCTTTACGAGTCACCGGAGTGAAAACGGAACCACTGGGACGCGAAACGGGTCAACCGGACTCAAGAAACGGACGAAACAGAAAATCAGACATCTGGGAACCGTCGCCGACGCCCATATGGGCCGTCGCCGACGGTTGACACAATTTTCCGTCGCCAGAATTGACCGTAGACAGCAAAGTAACACGTCGGCTTAAATTGGAAATCCACATACCGTCGCCGACGGACACATCCACCGTCGGCGACGGTCTCTCAATGTTGCTGTCGCGTAACTTGGTCTCCATTCGTCCGGGAACGAATCTTGAGGGTTGTTGGTCATCAATTTCGGGGGTTACACATTGTTTTGAGTTTTGAACTTGTTCTTGGAGCCATTACCATCAATCATTGACCTACCATTGATCTCACTTCATCTCTACAACCCGAAATCATCACCATCATCTCAATCAATCCATCATCCACAAACCCTAATCCTTCCACCATCATCATCTTTCACCAAACCTCATCATTCACCATTCTCAAGGCTTCAAGATGACTCCATCCGCATTCCAAGCATCCGGTGATCAAGTTGCGTCAACCATGAGCGGCTAATCATCTCGGTTTCACCCCGGTGTAGGTAGTTGTTACTTTTAGGGTTTCAATTTGTTCTTGTTTCATCTTAGTGACAATTTGTATTTGGTTTTTGAAACTTTTGACAATAGTATTACATTTGTTACGAATTCGTGAATTGTCGAACGATGTTAAAAGTTATGACTTTGTGAAACGGTGATATGTAATTGTACGTTGTCGTTGTTAGGATTTACTTGTGTTGATTACAAAGTGTCTTTTTGTCCGTTCTTCGGGGCGTTGATAGTTAGTAGCACCTAAGTCACGGTACACTAAATCCGTTAATCGAATGCATTTGAGTTGAAACTAAAACTTGTAGAAATCCTAGGTTAACAATTACCGAAACCGGGTGTGATTCCTTTTTATTATAATTGTTCTAGTATCCAAAATTCTTGCAATCGTTAATTAGTAGTTGTTACTCATTTTCATCATATCATCTAGTTTAAAATCATTTCTTCCAAATAAACAAAAACACAAACTTATTCTAGTAAGCTTCATAATCGTGACACAATTGTTTAATTCATTCGAATCCATACACAAACCACATACTCTTCGTGGTTCGACCCCTTACTACCGCTAACACATTGTTAAGGGTAATTTGGGCTTATAAATATTAACTTTGACCGGAGCGCGACATTCCGATCAAATTTTGGCGCCGTTGCCGGGGAGTGCGTGCGCTTTGTGTTTGGATATTGTTTGAATTTGTGTGATTATCTGTTTAATTTGTTTAGCTTTCTTTTTTGTACTTGTTTTTTTTTTCCTTGTTACGCGGGGTGTGTTACTTGTGCAGATTACAGGTAGTGCATGCATACACGGAACTCCGAAAGGGCTTCACCTTTAGTCTACGAACCGGAAATCGAACGAGTTGCAAGAAGAAACCTAGCAAGCCGGTTAGAAGCAACACTTGCTTCTAATCAAACCAACCAAACACCACAACATACACCATCCATTGAAACTAGTTCAATGGCAAACCAAAACTCCAATCACCCAAACCTCAACCAAAACCAATTTCAATCCCTAGGAACCTTTTATCCCGCTCCAAATATGCAACCCATGCCTCAAGAGCAACCGGTTGGTAACAACAACAATGGACCACCTACACCACCTTTCCAAAACCAAAACCCCAACAACAATCAAAGAACACCTCAACAACAAAATCTTCATAGACACAACTCCCTACCCATTAACCTAGATGACCGGAATGTCAATTCCGACCGTCGGGGAAATCGTGATCGCGGCAATCCCGCAAATGAAGACCCATTCTTCAACATCGACGACTTGAGGAATGCAATCCCCGATGATGAACCTTATAGTGTTCCCGGTTATCAATCGCCGGAACATGTGAGTGTTCATACGGAAAATTCGGATGACGGGGGATATTATGATGATAGGGCTAACGATGACGAAGATTGGGGCTATGTGAATAGGGGAAACGTCTACAATGCAAGAAGGTATGATGATGAGGAATTTGGCTATCAAAATGCCAATTACGTTGGGAACGATGAATACGGTTACGGAGGTGGAAGAAATGATGGTTATGGGAACAACCGTCAACCACGAAACAATGACCAACGGAACCGGAATGATGGGTTTTATAATAACAACAACAATGCAAACCCTAACCGGATTCCTCGTTTCGTGGGAGGTGGTAACCCAAGGGATAATAGAAGAGAGGATAGACGAGATGATCGAAGAGGTGAAAGACGGGATAATAGAAGACCGGTCGATCAAGAAGTTAACGGTCCTCATCGTCATCAACGACCTCCACGGGGAGTGAATGATCGTTTTAGGCCGGTTGTCACCGAGAACGACTCACCAATCGTTTGTGAGAGGAGATGTTTGATTGTAAACCACATTACATCAACATACTTCCTCATTTTAATGGAAGATCTAACGACGAACCGTATACACATTTGACGGAATTTTCTTCGGTTTGCAGCACTATCGGAGGTCACAACTTTGCTTTAGATGAGGTCAAACTTCGACTATTCCAATTTTCACTGAAGGATAAGGCAAAGCAATGGTTCCTCACACTTCCCGCAAATAGTATTCGCACTTGGGGAGAAATGCAACAAGCGTTCCTTGATGAATACTACTCAATGGCGAAGACCGATGACGCTCGTGATGAAATTAGGTCTTTTCGCCAATTATCGGGCGAACCGTTACATGAGGCCTTTACAAGGTTTAGAGAAATGATGCGAAGATGCCCTCATCATCAAATCGAGAAGTGGGAGTTGGTTAAATGCTTTGTACGGGGTCTAGATGACAATACATGGAACCGACTTGAATCCACAAGTAATGGGACCCTCCTAAGCAACCATGAAGACGATGATTGGGAGTTTTTGGAACGAATGAGCAAGCGTTCGAAAGAGAAAGAATCGGCCGACCGAGCCAAGAAGCATCCCATTTCCCGGTCACTTCCCGATCTTGATTCTAAAGATCGGATTTCTACTTTAGAGCGGGAAATGGCTCGAATGAAGAAGAAAGAAGTGAACGCGGTTCAATTTGAAGTGTGTGACGAGTGTGGTGATATTGGGCATAGAGCGGAACAATGTCCAATGGGGTCGGGTGATTACACCGAGGAAGTCAATCCGGGCTTGAGAAATCACCCTAATTTCCGGTATGGTAATGCTTCAAACCAAATGAACCCGAATTTTCAATCGGGTAACCAAGGAGGTCAAGGTGGGTCTTCGTACAACAATCGTCAAGGTGGTAACCAAGGGGGTTACCAAAGGAATTACAATCAAGGGGGTAACCAAGGGTATCAAAACCGTGAAAGCAATTATCAAAGAGGTTACAACCAAGGAGGAAATGGGGGTAATGCTTCAAACTTTCAAGGTGATGACTCGATCAATTCGAAATTTAATGCTATTATGAATGCTATCAATCATTCAAATCAAGAGATGAAGAGAGAGTTTGAGGTACGAGATAAATCCCATAAGGTGCTAGAGAAGCAAGTGGGGCAACTTGCTCAAGAAATGGCTCAAATTCGCGGAAGTGGAGGAGGACTTCCAAGCGACACCACGGTGAACCCTAAACATCATGGGTCGAACTCGAAAAACACACGTGAGGTACCAATAAATAAAATTTCTTTACGTAGTGGTCGAGTCATAGATAATGGTGTTGAGTCACCACCACCCGAGTTTGTTGAAGGGGTGGTGGAGGATGCTAGTGAAGATGAGAATGAGAATGGTCAAACGGGTCAAAAGAAAAATGACTTGAAAAAGAACAATGATACCCCCGTTGTGACCATCCCCGTCCCCAAGGCTAAGGAAAAGGGTGTGGAGGCTAATACCGCCCCTTATCCCGAAGCATTGAAGGGACCCGTGAAAAAAGTTGTAAACAAAAGAGGTCCACAACAAGAAGAGTTGTTGGAAATTTTTAAACAGGTAAAAATCAATTTACCTCTTTTGGATGCAATTAAACAAGTACCGTCGTATGCTAAGTACTTGAAAGATTTGTGTACCCAAAAACGCACTCACAAATTTCCAAAAAAATTAGATTTAACCGAAAATGTGAGTTCGATTCTTTCGGGTGCACTTCCACCTAAGCTCCAAGATCCGGGTGCGCCTATCATTTCAATTCAAGTAGGCGATTTTAAAATCAACCGGGCACTTCTAGATCTTGGTGCTAGCGTGAGCATTCTACTGGGTAGTTTGTATGACCAATACGAGTTTGGTCCACTTCAGTCGTCTAACACTACCGTGGTGTTAGCCGATTTGACACCTAAAGTACCCCGTGGAATTGTTTCGGATGTGATAGTGAAAATCGAGGATTTCTACTATCCGGTGGACTTTCTAGTGCTTGATTATGTGGCCAAGGACCCAACCAAACAACCTACGGTGATTTTGGGTCGACCGTTCTTAGCAACCGCAAATTCTCAAATTGATTGCAAAACGGGAACGGTTGACATGACATTTGGAAACCGAAGGTTGAGGTTGCATATTTTTTCCGGACTTATGAACCCTCCAGTTGATGATGAATGCTATATGGCGGACGTCGTTGACACGTGTATACCTCTTTGCGACATAGTCGTAGATGGGGAAAACACAATGGAGGATTGTTATATGTTTGACAGGTCACAGGTGGAGATGGATAAGAGCATAGACGAGGAAGTGAGAAGTTTGGAGGTGCTTGCGGTTAGAGAGGGAAAACCGACATGGACGCACCAAGTTGAGAGTTTACCGGAGAGCATCGACACCAAGTTGAAGCCGTCATTAGTAGAGCCTCCGGAGGTTGAATTGAAGGTGTTGCCTAAGCATCTCAAATATGCTTATGTTGGTGAAGGCAACACGCTCCCGGTTATTATTGCATCAAATTTAACTGTGGAGCAAGAGGATAAATTGATGGATGTTTTGGTCACTAATCAGGCGGCGATTGGATGGACCATTGCTGATTTGAAGGGTATTAGTCCCTCGGTGGTGATGCACAAAATCATCACGGAAGAGAATGTGACTCCCGTTCGAGATGCACAACGGAGATTAAATCCGAACATGCGGGAGGTAGTGAAGAAGGAAGTGCTGAAATGGCTAGATGCGGGTATCATTTACCCGATCTCGGATAGCCAATGGGTGAGCCCAACACAGACGGTTCCCAAGAAAGCGGGCATACAAGTCGTCAAAAATGACGCAGGTGAAGAGGTAGCCACTCGGCCGGTAACCGGGTGGCGAATTTGTATTGACTATAGGAAGTTGAATACCGCAACTTCCAAAGATCATTTCCCTTTACCGTTCATTGATCAAATAGTTGAGAAATTATCGGGGCAAAAATTTTATTGTTTCTTAGATGGCTATTCTGGTTATAACCAAATCGCCATCCATCCGGAAGACCAAGCAAAGACCACGTTTACTTGTCCCTATGGCACTTTCGCATTTAGGCGAATGCCGTTTGGATTATGTAACGCCCCCGCCACCTTTCAAAGGTGTATGATGAGTATCTTTTCAGATATGGTGGGGAAGTCTTTGGAAATCTTCATGGATGATTTCTCAATTTTTGGGTCATCTTTTGAGGCTTGTTTGGATCAACTAGATAAAGTGTTAAGAAGGTGTGTCGAAACTAGTTTGGTCTTAAGTTGGGAAAAGAGCCATTTTATGGTTCAAGAGGGAATAGTGTTGGGACACGTGGTGTCAAGTCGTGGGATAGAGGTTGATCGTGCAAAGGTACAAGTCATATCTACTTTACCGTATCCCACGACTGTTAAAGGTGTTAGGTCATTTCTAGGTCATGCGGGTTTTTACCGACGGTTTATTAAGGGTTTTAGTGACATAACCAAGCCTTTATGTAACTTGTTGTTAAAAGATCAACCGTTTGATTTTAATGAAAATTGTCAAAATGCTTTTAACAATTTGAAAGAGAAGTTGGTTGAGGCTCCAATCTTGCAATCGCCAAATTGGTCTTTTCCTTTTGAAATTATGTGCGATGCGAGTGATTATGCGGTGGGGGCCGTGTTGGGACAACGGGTCGATAAGAAACCCGTTGCCATATACTACGCGAGTAAGACTCTTTCGGATGCACAATTGAATTACACTACTACCGAAAAAGAGCTACTTGCGGTGGTATATGCATTGGATAAATTTCGGGCATATATATGGGGTAGTAAAGTGATTATTTATTCTGATCACACTGCAGTTAGGTACCTCATGGAGAAGAAAGATGCAAAACCGAGGTTAATCCGATGGGTGTTGTTGCTCCAAGAGTTTGATCTGGAGATACGGGACAAGAAGGGTACCGAGAATGTGGTAGCGGACCATTTGTCCCGGTTGATGGTTGATGAGGATCCTAAATCGTTAGAGATCAATGAGTCGTTTCCCGATGAGTATATTATGAAATTGGATAAGTTGCTTTGGTATGCTAACATTGTGAATTATCTTGTTACAGGTGACTTACCGGCACATTGGGATAGACGGAAGAGGCAACACTTCATGTCCCAAATCAAGTACTATCGGTTGGAAGAACCGCATTTGTGGAAGGAGTGTGCGGATCAAGTTATAAGAAGATGCATTGATGACGAAGAGATTCCAAGCGTGTTGCAGCATCTACACTCATTTGCATGTGGTGGTCACTTTAGTGGTCACAAAATGGGTCATAAAGTGTTAAATAGTGGTCTTTTTTGGCCTACTATTTTCAAAGATGCAAATGAGTTTGCCAAAAATTGCATAGAGTGTCAAAAACTAGGGGGTATTTCAAAAAGGGATGAGATGCCCATGCAACCAATCCTTGTAGTCGACATCTTTGACGTGTGGGGAATTGATTTCATGGGCCCATTCCCCAATTCCTATGGCAATTTGTATATCTTGGTGGCCGTTGACTATGTGTCAAAGTGGGTCGAAGCAATAGCCACCAAGACGAACGACCACTCCGTAGTGTGTAATTTTGTTCAAACCGATATTTTCTCAAGGTTTGGAATTCCTCGGGTCATCATAAGTGATGGAGGATCTCATTTTAAAAATTTTCGGTTTGGGAAACTTCTTAAACGGTTTGGTGTTGACCATAGAATTGCTACCCCCTATCACCTGCAAACAAGCGGGCAAGTTGAGGTGTCAAATAGGCAAATCAAAGAGATTTTGCAAAAGACCGTGCGGGCGGACCGTAAGGATTGGTCAATTAAATTGAACGATGCCTTATGGGCCTACCGTACGGCACATAAGACACCTATTGGCACTACACCTTACCGGTTGGTTTATGGTAAAAATTGTCATTTACCGGTTGAACTTGTGCATAAATCATTATGGGCTATTAAGGAAGTTAATGTTCAATATGATGATGCAGGAAAGGAAAGGAAACTCAAGCTATGTGAGTTGGAGGAGCTAAGGGAAATGGCATATGAATGCGCGTCCAACTACAAGGATGGAATGAAGAAAGCGCATGATGCCAAGTTGAGAAAGAAAGAGTTCGAGGTTGGCCAAAAGGTGTGGCTTTACAATTCGAAGCTAAAGTTCTTTCCCGGAAAGCTCCGGAGCAAATGGATGGGACCCTATGTGATCACCCGGGTCGGACAATTGGGTGATGTTACCATCGAGGACCCGAAGGAAGGGATACGACAAACGGTAAATGGTCATCGGCTAAAACCGTTTCTTGATGGTAACGAGAAGGTAGACGAAAATAAGGAATTGGTGAGCTTTGTGGTAAGCACACCGATTTACGAGGTCGACTAACAAGGACCGGTAACATTTTGTGTAAAGTTATGTACAATCATTTATTTGTTTGTGTGTGTTTATGTTAATCGTTTTCGTTCCATACTAATCTCTCTTGATTGTGTGAAGTCCTGACATTCCGAACGGGTCATGAAGACACAAGGTATGTTTTAGGCTTTGTTATGTGCATTGAGGACAATACACGACTTTTTGGGGGGTGGTAGGGCCGTTGACGGTTATTGCGTTTTCAAAATTTAACTTATAAAAAATCACAAAAAGATTTTTAATAATTTTTAGGATTTTTGTATGTACATAGCTCCTTTATTAAAAGTTCATAAAAATTCTCATATTTTTCAAAAAAAAAAAAAAAAAAAAAAAAATTGGATTTTGGTGAGTCGTCACCGACGGCGACTACATGCGTCGCCTACGGTCTTCAAAAAGGGGCCGTCGCCCACATATCTCCGTAGACAGCAACATAGGCCGTCGCCTATGTTAATCATATGCACATACCGTCGCCGACGGTAGTCACCTCCGTCGCCGACGGCCTTCAGAAAACCAGCCGACGCTGATTACTTGTTATCGTATAAACCGAACCCACATTCCAATTTTGGTACCCAAACTCGACCCAACTACCCTACTAACCACACCTAAGACCCGAAAACACCATTACTACTCACATCTTCACGATTCTCTCTCCTCTACTCCATCTTTTTTCCCCAATTCACCTTAAGAACCCTAATTCTTACTTCTCTCATAACTTTCTCAATCCTTAACCAAATCACTTACTTCTTGAGCCTATCCTGAGTGATTTTCAGAGAGGAACAAAACCCCCCTAACAAATGCCATCAATTCTCGCTTATGTGCACGATTTCTGGACGTGAGTTTTAGGGTTTTGAAGAGTGTTTATCCACCCTTCGTTTTGAACACTCTGATAGACCGGCTCATAGGTGGAAGTTGATTGGTAACATTGGGAAAAATCAAATGGTCATGTCTTTCGAACATATGAATGCTATAGCGAGGTTTGACTCACTTGGGGTCGACGCGTATGAATATTATAGGTATGATCAGTTTTTGGACAACAAGAGAAACGATGCTGACCCAGTGAGGCTTTTAGAGGACACCCTACTAGGTTCTGGGGGTGCGGGAGAGTCGAGAAGTGATTTGTCTTTGATGGGAAAGATACTCCAAGGTATCTCGTTAGAGAACATTATGGTACGGTTCGGAGACCGTGGAAAGGTGAAGGCACCCGACTGTCGGGTTCTGCATGCATTATTATATGGGACGCCCAAGCTCTCGTGGCGTCAAATTGTTATGATCAACACATGGGATACACGGGAATCGTTTAAAAGAAAGATGATTCCTTATGCAAGGTTGATTAGCGCCATGATTCTCCAACAGAATGCATTACCTCAAGACTCACTGTGGGTGTCTAAGCCCATTGATCAATTCAACTTCGCCTCTATAAGGCGACATTGGAAAATAACTGTGAAAGCTTTTGGGCATTTGCATACGGTCGAAGATGAGCAAGGGGATAGTTATCGGGTTAATGACAAAGGGGGTGATGAAGAAGGTGATGAAGAAGAGGGCGATGAGGAGATGCCCGATGTTGAGGAGGAAATTGATCCTTCCGGTCCGCGGGGACCGAGGCAAAGGTATAGGAGGAAGCATAGGGAAATCTCTGCCAATGTGGCAGATTTTGTGAATCAAAGACAAATACCGTCGTATCGGTTGTGGAACCGTGGAGATCAGGCGATCTACGACAATGTGTCGGCGGGTATTGGTGAAGCAAGAGAGTACCATGCTAGTAGGAACGAATGGGAAGAGGCGCAAGGGGCGTACTCGCAGCAACAATGGGGTTTTCAAACATCTTTTCGCGAGAGGGTGGAAAAGCAGTTGGAGGAACAACAGCTGCAACATGCGTTACAACAATCACAAATGGAACGCATGATACAGTTGCAAGAGGAAGAAAGGGCCCATAGACAGGCATGGGAAGAAGAGGCGGCTAGGAACCAAACTGCACAAAGAGAGTTGGACCAACGCCGATGGGGAGCGTTGGCTTTCTCTAACCAAATGGCGATTAATAACTTCAAGGTGCTCCATGATCAAGAACGCCATCAAAGAGATTATCAAGCCGGTCTTCCATATGTTGAACATTCGGGTTGGACCGATTACTCCAACCTTCCTCATCCGCAAGGGCCATCCGATCCAACCCCTCATTGGCCCGAGGCAGTCGGCTCGAGTTTTGTTCCAATGCCATACCAACCGCCACCTCAACAAGAGTCAAGCCCGCTAGATAACTATAGGGAGATGTTCGAGTCCCTCACTGGTTATCAATACCAGCCCAACCCGCCAGTGGATCCAAACGAGCGATATCAGCGGTAGAGGTATGGTATGTCTTTTGTTGTTGTTGTTGTATATTATTTTTATTTTCGTTATTTCCATTTTGTTATTTAAATTCTCGCCTAGTTAAATGAACGTTGTGGGTGTGTTCTCTATATAACCCTCACGAGACCTACTCGTCCTCCCAAGCCATTGGGGGGGTTTAAAAGGGCTTGTTGCATAAGCTAAATGCAACCGTGATTCCTACGAAGGTGAGTTAGGTTGTTGTTGTTGTAATTTATTTTCCACATAAATCAAAGTGAAATAACGTATAGCTTGGTAATATTTTCATAAAAGTGGTAGAACTAGGTAACTAACAAATTTTAGTGGTTGTGAGAAGCATGCTTCTACACAAGGGTTAAGATTTGTAGGTACATTCGGTTCATGGGACAACCGCTTTCATGAAGAGGAAAGGAGCATACGAGGAATGAGCTCACAAACCAGGTGCATACGTCTCTTTTTACTTTTGATCTTTAGATTAGCAAATAAGTGGAGTGTAATTTGTATATTATTTTTCCGGGGTGAATTTTTGGGGGAATTAGCCGTGTCACATCCCTTTTGCGTTTAATACTCTAGTTCTTACACATTGAGGACAATATGTATCTCAAGTGTGGGGATGGGGGAGTAGTAAAAATTTTAGATTTTGACCCAAATACTACACATTGAGGACAATGTTCACCTCAAGTGTGGGGATGGGGGAAAATTTCAAAAATTTTTCAAAAATATCTTGTTTCAAAAGCAATCTTAAAAGCACAAGTAACTAAGTCAACGAGGGATGTCACAACCAATTTGGTCTTTTGTCATGGTCAAGTTCAAATTAATAGCATGACGGGTATTTAACGGGTGATTATTTGGGAATAATCCGCCTAAGAAACTAGTCTTTTATGCATGTCACATACCATACCCTTTTATATATGTGAGGTTTTGAGCCACTTTTATATCATAGATTACATACCTATGTTTCTTTGTTTGAGTGGACCATTAGTCATATATTGTAGAACTTGCAACTTTTGATACATTTGAGACTATAGACCGAATACAAGCACGAGAATGATTAAGGCATTAGGTAAACCTTTTCTCTTAACACCATTTATCTATCCTTACCCAATTAAATCCCCTAGTTGCCCATTTTGAGCCTAAACCTTTCGTTTAACCACCCTATAGCCCATAACCGTTAAACCTTTTCTTTTAAACCCGTGTGATGGAAATTCGATTATAGGAATCGTTTTTGTATAGTTGTTCTTGTTTATTTGCATAAAAAAAACAGAAAATATCATGAAAAAGAAGTGAAAATCGTTGAAGAAAAACACAAAAAGAAGTGTTAGTAGTTGTTGAATAAAAGGCGAATGTTGTTGCCTCATATTTGGTGTTTATAGTTAGTTTTGTTAGACTAGTCATTTGTAATAAAAATCGAATTTTCATCACCTTAGCCACTTTAAAATATCCTAATTCCTACCCTTCGCCTAGCCCCATTACAACCCTTAAAAGACATTTTGACGTGTGCTTAGTATTCGTGATCAATGGTGGAGAATGATTGAGTTGCAAGCTTATGCGGGTATGTGTTCTAATCGGTTTTGAGAGAATAGTCTTTGAAGTGCTAATACATTATAAATATTAGCCAATTTATAAGCCGAGTGGAGAGAACATTGTGAGGGACATGCATGAATTGTTGGTTTTACAGGCGGGTTAATCTTGGGTAACCATTTGTGTACTTAAAATCACATTACCGTTAAATATATTGAAAATTGTAAAGAGTTTGAACTTTAGTATGACATTGGACCTTAACCTTTGTCTCGGGAATGGGGAATGTATTCGTTGTTTGACCCACGTGAAAGTGAAAAACAGATTTGCTTGAGGGCAAGCAAAAGACAAGTGTGGGGATGTGATACGTGGTCGAAAACCGGTGCTTGTAATAATTTGATGTTTTTACACAAGTTTTAGTTTCGAATGGTCTACTTTTGATTAGATATGTGTTTTGCAGGTCTAATAGAGTTTAAGGAGCTTTTCGGGAGCTTTACAAGTCACCGGAGTGAAAACGGAACCACCGGGACGCGAAACGGGTCAACCGGACTCAAGAAACGGACGAAACAGAAAATCAGACATCTGGGAACCGTCGCCGACGCCCATATGGGCCGTCGCCGACGGTTGACACAATTTTCCGTCGCCAGAATTGACCGTAGACAGCAAAGTAACACGTCGGCTTAAATTGGAAATCCACATACCGTCGCCGACGGACACATCCACCGTCGGCGACGGTCTCTCAATGTTGCTGTCGCGTAACTTGGTCTCCATTGGTCCGGGAACGAATCTTGAGGGTTGTTGGTCATCAATTTCGGGGGTTACACATTGTTTTGAGTTTTGAACTTGTTCTTGGAGCCATTACCATCAATCATTGACCTACCATTGATCTCACTTCATTTCTACAACCCGAAATCATCACCATCATCTCAATCAATCCATCATCCACAAACCCTAATCCTTCCACCATCATCATCTTTCACCAAACCTCATCATTCACCATTCTCAAGGCTTCAAGATGACTCCATCCGCATTCTAAGCATCCGGTGATCAAGTTGCGTCAACCATGAGCGGCTAATCATCTCGGTTTCACCCCGGTGTAGGTAGTTGTTACTTTTAGGGTTTCAATTTGTTCTTGTTTCATCTTAGTGACAATTTGTATTTGGTTTTTGAAACTTTTGACAATAGTATTACATTTGTTACGAATTCGTGAATTGTCGAACGATGTTAAAAGTTATGACTTTGCGAAACGGTGATATGTAATTGTACGTTGTCGTTGTTAGGATTTACTTGTGTTGATTACAAAGTGTCTTTTTGTTCGTTCTTCGGGGCGTTGATAGTTAGTAGCACCTAAGTCACGGTACACTAAATCCGTTAATCGAATGCATTTGAGTTGAAACTAAAACTTGTAGAAATCCTAGGTTAACAATTACCGAAACCGGGTGTGATTCCTTTTTATTATAATTGTTCTAGTATCCAAAATTCTTGCAATCGTTAATTAGTAGTTGTTACTCATTTTCATCATATCATCTAGTTTAAAATCATTTCTTCCAAATAAACAAAAACACAAACTTATTCTAGTAAGCTTCATAATCGTGACACAATTGTTTAATTCATTCGAATCCATACACAAACCACATACTCTTCGTGGTTCGACCCCTTACTACCGCTAACACATTGTTAAGGGTAATTTGGGCTTATAAATATTATCTTTGACCGGAGCGCGACATTCCGATCAAGGTAAATTGGTGATCTTACGGGTGGCGATCAAGCGATTAATGAAGAACCGAACACTACATTTTGAAGCTTCCGCTACGTTTTGAATCTTTAAAATTTTGTGTATGGGTTGTAAACATATTTTAAACATCTTTCTAAATGTTTCACTTAGTTATTAGTTGACTAAGGTTGATGTTACTTGTGAACTTTGTTATGAAAGTTAGGTTATTTAAACAATATTTTACTTGAAATGGTATAAACTATTACTAAAATCAAGGGTAAAATTAAGGACGTTACAATTATGGTGCCTTTGCATATTCCAGGATTCTTAGAATCATGCATAAGAAAACGATAAGGACCATAAGGACGGGTGTATCCTATAAATACACAATCCACCGTTTTTGGTCCTATTAGTACGCGCTTAGGTGGTGTGACCACCACCTTAGCTAAACACCCCCACACTTTCAAGGATTTATATGGTGGTTTCTTTCCGGTCCATAATTCGTATGGCGTTACATCCTTTTTCTTATTGGGTATCATGTTCAACACATAATTTACCGATAAGATTGCTTCCCCCTACATGTTTTGGTTTACACCAGAACTTATCATCATGGCATTCATCATTTCTTTCAAAGTAGGATTTTTTCGTTCTGCTATGCCATTTGATTGAGGGGAGTAAGGAGCCGTGAGTTCATGGATGATTCCACTTTTTGCACACATGTCAATAAAAGGTGAAACATATTCACCTCCTCGGCCGTTCCTTACGATTTTGATTTTCTGATTTTGTTGATTCTCAACTTCGGCTTTGAACAAGATAAACTTATCAATAGCCTCGTCCTTACTCTTAAGTAAGTAAACATAGCAATACCTTATACTATCATCAATGAACGTGATGAAGTACTTGTTCCCACCACGAGTAGGAATTGCTTTTAGATCACACACATCAGTGTGGATCATCTCGAGGGGTTCGGTGATTCGTTCAACCTTTTTGAATGACGATTTCGTTTGTTTTGCTTCTACGCAAGTTTCACATTTATTAATTGAGTCGATATCGAATGTTGGTATGCAATCAAGTTTAATTAAACGATGAATGGAATTATAATTAACATGACCTAGTCTACCATGCCAAAGATTAGAAGACTCAACCAAGTAAGTAGAACTAGTAGCGGTTTCTTTCATTGCATTCACAACCATTACATTGAGTTTAAACATTCCATTCAGGGCATAGCCCTTACCAACATACATATCATTTTTGGTCAACACGACCTTATCCGACTCAATCACCATTTTGAACCCAAACTTGTTCAATTGCCACCCCGACACAAGGTTCTTACGTATTTCTGGAACATACAACACGTTTGAGAAAATGAGTTCCTTTCCAGAAGTCATCTTTAGAACCACGTTCCCCCCACCTTTAATTTCGGCCGTGGCGGAGTTTCCCATAAAAACCTTTTCGCCATTAGTCACCTCCTTGAAGGTGTTGAAAAGGCTTTTGTCGGAACACACATGATGGGTAGCCCCCGTATCAACCCACCAATCCTTGTTATTATGCCCAACTAAATTCACTTCGGTCACCAAAATCGAAAGATCCGTGACCATGGCAACAAGGTTTTCGACTTCATGAACCATGTTCACTTGTCGAGCATTTTCCTTATTGGGAAGCTTGCATTCGTTGGCCTTGTGGCCTTGCTTTTGACAATTATAACAAGTTCCTTGGAACTTCTTTTTCCCAACTCCTCCCTTAGCATCAAGGTTTGAGCGTTTCCCATGACTTTTCTTTCCACCTTTTCCACTGTTTTTTCCCTTTGAAGATTGGCCATGTTCAACAAGATTGGCCTTCACTGTTTCAGGACCATCAATCCGTTTCAAAGCCAGCTTGTTATCTTCTTCAATACGAAGACGAACAACGAGATCTTCAATGGTCATCTCCTTTCGCTTATGCTTGAGATAGTTATTGAAATCAACCCAACTTGGTGGCAGCTTTTCAATCATTGCAGCAACTTGGAATGTCTCGCTGAGGACCATTCCTTCCGCATGTATATCATGAAGAATAACTTGCAATTCTTGGACTTGGCTCATGACAGTTTTAGCATCTATCATTTTAAAGTCCAAGAACTTAGCCACCACAAATTTCTTGGTGCCCGCATCTTCTATTTTGTATTTGCGGTCCAAAGACTCCCATAACTCTTTGACAGTCTTGGCTTTACAATACACATTGTAAAGCGTATCAACCATACCATTCAAGATATAGTTGCGGCACAAGAAATCCGAATGATTCCAAGCATGAACCGCGCTCAGTGATTGAGCATTCACATCCCCTTCATCCACATGGGGAACGGTTTCAGTCAAGAACCGTGCTAGGTTCAGAGTGGTCAGATAAAAGAACATCTTTTGCTGCCACTGTTTGAAATTCACACAGTTGAATTTCTCAGGTTTCTCAGCATGTGAGATTGCGTTAGGCAGTGGTGCAACCAGGCCGGTTGTAACAGCAACAGCGGAAGTCATGACAGCAGTCATGACTGCAGAAACAGAAGTAGACATGGGATGGGACGCCATTCTGAAAAGAAAAGGAGAATGCAGAAACAATTAGTAAGACGGTTCTGTTTAAGTTTGTTAGAAACTGCTACTGAAAGAACGGTAAAATAATTAGAAACAGAAATAAAGAAACAGTTAACTAGTGAACCGGGCTTGTGTTTGACACAATTCCCTTAAACAGATTCGTCCTCTGTTCCCAGGGTACGCCGGTTCTAAGCAGCACCGCGCACTGCCGGACTTGAGCACTTGCCTGAAAAGAAACCAGAATGTTGCAGAGACTGAGAGAGAAGAAAGAGAAGTTGTGTTTTCGGTGTGTCTCAACTGATCAGTCTAGCCTTCATTTTATAGTGCTAGAATCATAACCGAAACCGAAATCCTACTCTTGATTGCAGCAAATTAAAGACCAAATAATGGTCATTAGTATATCGGTTACGAAACTGATAATCATGACCAAAACTGTTAGTATTGAAAACCGAAATAATGATCATTCATTTATTCCATGCGGACCCGGGTTTTCGAAACTGCATTCGTGTCCGCAGGACGTGCGGGCACACGCGAGTTCAATTGATTCCGGTTCCATTTTTTGCACCCCACTGCTCGCGCGCGGGTAGGACTTGTGGTAAAACATGTCATAAGACTACAAATGGTTGGTCAAGTTTTTCCCTTATAAATAGTCTTTTCTTTTGTTCCCACACCAATGTGGGACAAAGTGGTTTTACCATTGAGACTTTCCATTCACACCAAATTTCCAACACAATACTAAAAATAAAAAGTTATATTTTCAAATTTACAACACATATTATCAATACATCTAACTGTTATATAATACAACATATATTATCAAAATAATATGTAACATCTAACTAGTATAAATTATAACATTTTTTATGGTTTTTTTATTTAATTCTATTACACCATAATGTCCATATCCCCACTACACCTATTTTAGAAAACGCCTCAAAATGCATCATTGCTGACTGGGCTGCCACATAACGGAAAACGCCCAAAGATAGGGGCATTACTATTACACATAGTCTTAACGCAATATATTGTTCTCGTGAGTCTATAATTAAATTTTGGTTCTACATGAAACGGTACCATATATAGGAATAATCAATACCATTTTGTTTCAAAATATTGTTAGAGAAAAAATGTTCTTAAATACAAAGTAACTTTAGGATTATATTTTATTCTTTTAAGAAACCCTATTTAAATACAAAGTAACTTTCGTATTATATTTTTTATTTTTTTACTTAATAAACGTGTTGTCGTCTTCATCGTACAAAAAAAGAAAACAAATTATATAATTTATAAACTTTATATTTTGTCTTGTAACGAGATTTTCCTTTGAAGATAAAGATATTAATTGCAGGTGGGCCAGGTTCGATGTAGAAAGGTGACTGCTGATATAGTGATATCACTCAAAAATCTTGATATGTAATATTACACTCATCTCCCTTGTATTAGAGTAAAATTACAAAATCATTCTCAAGGTTTGGTCATTTTATCAATTCAGTTAAAATGAAACCTTTTATAACTGGACGGTTTCAAATTTTTTTTTTTTTTTATCATTTTCATTCAAATTACTAACATAATTAAAATATATCATTAACTCACATGGATAATTTTGGCAATTCTTAAACCTCAGAGACGATTTTGACACTTTCCCACTTATCCTTTTGTTTTTTAATTTTAAAAATTTTATTTTTATCTTTAAATAAAAAACAATAAAAACAATTATAAGTAATATATATATATATATATATATATATCACACACACGTACACACACGTATATATTTACACTTATTTTTTTTAATCTTTTTACCTTTAAATAAAAAATAATAACAAATTTATAATGTTTGGTATGACGAGGGACATGTGGTATTAATGTTTGGTACGACGGGTCAACGAGGGGAGATGAGGTACAAGTGTGAAGACAGACGGGGTGGTTATGGCAGCGGTCGTGGTGGTGGTGGTGATGGAGGTGGTGGTGGAGAAGAAAGAAGGATACACGAGAAAGAGTGTGTATGGTGTGTATAGAGTGGCGAACTAAGTGGGGTGGACTATCAAAATCCAACTCGATGGGGGCCTGACTCTTAAATAATCCAATATTTTACACTACAAAAAAATTCAGAAATTTCGGTAAATTATCACCACGAGCAAAAAATCGGTATATACAAATGTGTGTGTATATATAAATTATAGATGTGTGTATGTGTGTGTGTGTATATATATATATATATAAGGGACCGCTAGAATGAGAACCACCTCGAGTTATGAGAACCGCGAGAACTACTTGATCCGGGGCGAGGTGGACCAAAATTTTTTTTCAAAAACGTAGATGCATGTATTATAAACACATTCGTAAAAAAAATTTAAAATGTAGTTTTTTACACCACAAGTTTGTGGTTTACGAGTTCCGTAAATTTACGGAACTCTTACGGAACTCGTAAACCACAAACTTGTGGTGTAAAAAACTACACACACGGCATTTTTTAAAAAAAAAAAATTTTTACATGAAAAGATTACCCAACCAAAAGATTACCCAACCAAAAGTAGTGGAAGAATGGAGAATATCATTTCTTCCCAATTGCTATGTGATACCAAGTTATTGTGCTCAAAATCTTGTTGAATCTAACTATTTGGAGTGGGTGATTTTCATGATTTATTATTTTATAAGAAAATAAAATGAAAATTAGGACAAATTCATACATACATACAAAGAAAAGCGGATCAAATCATTCTAGTATGTTTCCAGACTAGTGTCATATGTTTTGTGTTTTCTAGTTAGTATTCTAATTTATAAGAGATATATTTTCAGAAAGAACTTAATATAATTTATTGAGATTAACACAAAATAAGGTATACATGCGCTTATATAATTGATACATTGTGTTGTTCCCATTTCTATTATGTTACTATACCTTACAATTTTTTTTATGAATTTTGAACTAAACTCTCAGGTTACACATATATACAAGTCAATTAATTAGTATAACACTCCAATCATTTATATATAAAATAATTTTAAAACTATGTAAAAACGTATAAGAATAAAATGGGTCGAATAATTATATTTAAAGTCTATTAATAAAACTAGTTAATAGTGGTATATTAATAAATTTAAACAAACCTATAACTTTTATATGAATAAAAAAATTCACTATAGGATCAAAACTTAAATGGGTCACTTTCCTCTCACTTAGCTTTAGGTTAAGGATGGCAAACAAATTCAAATTCAAAGAATAAACTCTGAATTTATTATGTCATAGGATTAGTTTTAAAATTTTTTACAAGTATGATAACAGATGATACCAACCATTATCCACATATACATTTACAAGTTGGGGGAAATAGTGTCAGGCAGCAGCTGTCTCGCACTCCTCCATTGGACCAAACTATTTTTAATTTAATTTTATTCCCAATTAAAAATTACACTTTCGTCCTTCGTTTCAAATTACGTTTTTGCCCCCAGCTCAAAATAAAATTATAATTTTGCCCTAGCTAAAATTACGTTTTCGCCCCCAGTCAAATTACGATTTTACCCCAGTCAAAAAATACAACTTTCCCTCAGTTAAAAATTACAATATTGCCATTGTTTTAGTTTTTTTTATCAAAACTATAAAAGTGTTTTGTTTTAATTTGTTGACTCGATTTAATTGTTAGCTGCCTAACACTCGCTCATTATTCGGCTATCGCCCCGCAACGCGGGCGGGACATCCACTAACTTACTTACATATACAAAGAAGATGGGGGCAATAGTTCTGCCTCCCCATTGGTGGAAAATGGGCGGTTGGCCCATCTTTCTTTTTTTTTTTTTTTCCTTTTTTCCATTTTTAATATAATTTTGCCCCGTTTAAAATAAAATTATGCTTTTAACCCAAACTTAAAATTACGAATTTACTTTCGGTTTAAAATAATGAGTTTGCTCTCATTTAAAAAATGACAATTTTGCCCCGGTTAAAATTTGTAGTCTTTCCATCATTTTAGTTTTTTCCCTACCTCAAAATTACGATTTAGCTCTCAGTTGAAAAATATGATTTTGCCCCCTTTTCAAAAATTACGATTTCACCATGTGTTTAAAATTACGATTTTTCCCTCGGTTCAAATAAAATTATGTTTTTTTCCCCAACTAAAAATTATGATTTTGCCCTTCGTTCAAAACTATGATTTTGCCCAGTTCAAAACAAAATTTTGGTTTTGCCCTTTTTAAACTTCTGATTTTGCCCCTAGTTAAAATAAAATATGTAGTCTTGCCATTGTTTTAAGGATTCTCTCTTTTTTTTGTGTGTGTGCAAAACTATAGTAGTTTTTATTTTAGTTGGTTGATTCAATCTAACTTTTTTGTCAACAAGGTGTCTGACACTCTTTTATTGTTTCTGACAATTTATTATTTTGCCCTCAGCTCAGGCTTTTCATCTTTTTTTAGCAAAACTATTGCAGTGTTTTTGGTTTAATTGGTTGACTTGATGTAATTTTTTTGAGATCGTGTTATGAGTAATATGCACAAGTAACTAAAATACATACGTACATGTTATGAAACTAAGAAATATTCGGCTTAACGCCCCGTAAAGTGGGCGGGCATCCAACTAGTTATCCACAACTACAAACTCAAGTGTCGCGGACATGGGAATAGGATTTGCTATTTATTGGGCTAAATGGGTGGCAAAGGTTCCCCTATTGGCCTAACAAATTTACAATTTTATCCCGCTTTAAAATTACGATTTTGCCATCAGTTCAAAATTATGTTTTTACCCCCACTTAAAAATAAATTTACGCCTTTCGCTCCCAGGTAAATATTTCAATTTTGCCCCGGTTAAAAATTACGATTTTGCCAGTTTCAATTTACAGTTTTGCCATTAGTTTTTTCCCTTAAAATTATGATTTTCCCATCTAAAAAAAATTATATTTTTACCCCCACTTAAAATAAATTTACGCTTTTGCTCCCAGCTAAAAATTCCAATTTTGCCCTCAGTTTAAAATTACGATTTTGCCCCGTATAAATTTATAATTTTGCCATTAGTTTTTTTTCTCACAGCCAAGTTACGATTTTGCCCTCAAGTTAAATTTACATTTCCCCCATCGTTTTTGTTTGTTTTCCCGGGTGACATTACAAGTTAGCCCCCAGTGTAAAAATACAGTTGTGCCGGCAGCTTCCTGGCACTCCCCCGTTGGTCATTTAGTTTACGATTTATCCCCGAATTAAAATTATGATTTGGCCCTCGGTTAAAAATTACGTTTTTCCCAATGTTTTAGTTTTTTTAGCAAAACTATAAAGGTTTTTTGTTTTAATTGGTTTACTCGATTTAATTTCTTCCCGTGTCAAGGAGCTGTCTAACACTAGCTCATTAGTCCTGAAAATTTATAGTTTTGCCCTGAGCCCAAAAATACGGTCTTATCATCTTTTTTGTTTTTTTTTTCCTAGCAAAATTTATAGTAGTCTTTTTTTAATTGATTGAGAATTATTCGACCATCGCCCCGCAACGCGGACGGGGCATCAACTAGTTTTCAAGAAAGATACATGCATGTTTATCCAAACCGTATATATACATTTTTTTGTCCTTAGTAATAGAATAACTACTAAATTCGTTAACTTTAGGGTTTTATATTTATATTTTTCTTGAATATTAAAATTATATAAAAAATTAAAAATACTAAGAAAATGGAATTTCGACGGGTAATTTTTAACAAACTAACGGGTATACCCTATACCAATTGGTAATTACCAAACACGTATCAAACTAAGTATGAGATACAATTTACAATCGGGTACATGATTGGGATTACCAATACTCGTTCCAACTTCCAAACATGTTTCATTGCCATCACCCGATTAAGCATGGACTACAACATACTTTAGTGCCCACCCCCCCCCCCCCCCCTTTTTTTTGCAATCAAATTTGTTCAAGATAAGTTTGCTTCGTAAAATTTTCAAGTTGGGTTCAAATTCAAGGTAGTAACTCGAATTGACTTTCAATCTTGATTGTTGTTGTATGTGTTGGTAGTATAATACTTTTATAAATTCATTTTTTTTATTAATTTGTTATTTAATATATGTATAATATACATAATAAATCATTTAAATTCAATAAAGCGAGTTAGGTTATCAAGTCACAAGTTAGCTCATCCTCCACTTGTGGTGGAGTGGTGGAAAGGATTTTGGTTTCTTAGGAGACCAAGGTTCGATCCCCACCCACTGCATTTGGGGGAAGGGCAATGAACGGGGGGAGAACCAGGTTTCCAAGTTCGAATCCCGGGGAGCCAACCCGAGTTTTCTACTACAGTGCATTTACTCCAGCGGGTCGCTTGTCACAACAGGCGGTCGGCTCGTGTGGAGGGTGCAACTCCTGTCAAGTGGCAGGGGGCTGGAAATTTTCTCGGGGAGAGCCAAGCTCCCATTGCTACCGAAGCGTGGGGCCCGGTTAAGACAACATAGTCTTCGGGACAGTAGTGGGGCGGGCCTGCGACTAGTGGGTGTGATATTACCGTCTGTTGTGAAAGTCACCTCTCAAAAAAAAAAAAGTCACAAGTTAGCTCAAATTTAATACGAGTAATATATGAGGTTAGCTTCTAACTCAGATTAAAGATTAGGAGTCATGTTGATCCAACTCATATTATCATGAGTTTAAATCCAAATTAATAGGCGATCGTGTGGACTATATTTGAACATCCATAGTTACAAGAAAATCCAGGGTATAATAGCTAAAACAAAGGCAATTTAGATTCTATTAATTCAAATGACAAATGACACTTCAATGGAATTTTAAATAGCTATTATACCCTGGATTTTCTTGTAACTATGGATGTTCAAATATAGTCCACACGATCGCCTATTAATTTGGATTTAAACTCATGATAATATGAGTTGGATCAACATGACTCCTAATCTTTAATCTGAGTTAGAAGCTAACCTCATATATTACTCGTATTAAATTTGAGCTAACTTGTGACTTGATAACCTAACTCGCTTTATTGAATTTAAATGATTTATTATGTATATTATACATATATTAAATAACAAATTAATAAAAAATGAATTTATAAAAAGTATTATACTACCAACACATACAACAACAATCAAGATTGAAAGTCAATTCGAGTTACTACCTTGAATTTGACCCAACTTGAAAATTTTACGAAGCAAACTTATCTTGAACAAATTTGTTTGCAAAAAAAAAGGGGGGGTGGGGGGGGGGGGGGGGCACTAAAGTATGTTGTAGTCCATGCTTAATCGGGTGATGGCAATGAAACATGTTTGGAAGTTGGAACGAGTATTGGTAATCCCAATCATGTACCCGATTGTAAATTGTATCTCATACTTAGTTTGATACGTGTTTGGTAATTACCAATTGGTATAGGGTATACCCGTTAGTTTGTTAAAAAATTACCCGTCGAAATTCCATTTTTCTTAGTATTTTAATTTTTATATAATTTTAATATTCAAGAAAAATATAAATATAAAACCCTAAAGTTAACGAATTTAGTAGTTTATTCTATTACTAAGGACAAAAAAAATGTATATATACGGTTTGGATAAACATGCATGTATCTTTCTTGAAAACTAGTTGATGCCCCGTCCGCGTTGCGGGGCGATGGCCGAATAATTCTCAATCAATTAAAAAAAGCTACTATAATTTTGCTAGGAAAAAAAAAAACAAAAAAAGATGATAAGACCGTATTTTTGGGCTCAGGGCAAAACTGTAAATTTTCAGGACTAATGAGCTAGTGTTAGACAGCTCCTTGACACGGGAAGAAATTAAATCGAGTAAACCAATTAAAACAAAAAACCTTTATAGTTTTGCTAAAAAAACTAAAACATTGGGAAAAACGTAATTTTTAACCGAGGGCCAAATCATAATTTTAATTCGGGGATAAATCGTAAACTAAATGGACCAACGGGGGAGTGCCAGGCAGTGTTGTAAGAATCGCTAGGCGCTAGTCGGGCGGTGGGGTACCGACTAGCGATTAATCGGGATTAATAGGGATTAATCGGAATTAATCGGATTGAGATTTTTATAAGTAATTTTTAGTTACATATATACACACACATTTTTATATGTAGTTTTTTAAAGTAGACATGTTTTAACCCCTAATTAACTCATTTTTTAAGTAATTGGATGGAATTTATATGGTTTGGTCAAAATTTGGCCGGCATTTAACCAAAATTTGGCAAGAATAGGACCGCCATTGACTGCCTAGCTATTAATCGGCCATTAATCGGTGAACCTCCGATTAGTGATTAATCGGCGACTAATCGGAGACTAGTCGGGATTTTTACAACCATGGTGCCAGGAAGCTGCCGGCACAACTGTATTTTTACACTGGGGGCAAACTTGTAATGTCACCGGGAAAACAAACAAAAACGATGGGGGAAATGTAAATTTAACTTGAGGGCAAAATCGTAACTTGGCTGTGAGAAAAAAAACTAATGGCAAAATTATAAATTTATACGGGGCAAAATCGTAATTTTAAACTGAGGGCAAAATTGGAATTTTTAGCTGGGAGCAAAAGCGTAAATTTATTTTAAGTGGGGGTAAAAACATAATTTTTTTTAGATGGGAAAATCATAATTTTAAGGGAAAAAACTAATGGCAAAACTGTAAATTGAAACTGGGCAAAATCGTAATTTTTAACCGGGGCAAAATTGAAATATTTACCTGGGAGCGAAAGCGTAAATTTATTTTTAAGTGGGGGTAAAAACATAATTTTGAACTGATGGCAAAATCATAATTTTAAAGCGGGATAAAATTGTAAATTTGTTAGGCCAATAGGGGAACCTTTGCCACCCATTTAGCCCAATAAAGAGCAAATCCTATTCCCATGTCGCGACACTTGAGTTTGTAGTTGTGGATAACTAGTTGGATGCCCCGCCCACTTTACGGGGCGTTAAGCCGAATATTTCTTAGTTTCACAACATGTACGTATGTATTTTAGTTACTTGTGCATATTACTCATAACACGATCTCAAAAAAATTACATCGAGTCAACCAATTAAACCAAAACACTGCAATAGTTTTGCTAAAAAAAGATGAAAAGCTTGAGCTGGGGGCAAAATAATAAATTGTCAGAAACAATAAGAGAGTGTCAGACGCCTTGTTGACAAAAAAGTTAGATTGAATCAACCAACTAAAATAAAAACTACTATAGTTTTGCACACACACAAAAAAAAGAGAGAACCCCTAAAACAATGCCAAGACTACATATTTTATTTTAACTAGGGGCAAAATCAGAAGTTTAAAAAGGGCAAAACCAAAATTTTGTTTTGAACTGGGGCAAAATCATAGTTTTGAACGAAGGGCAAAATCATAATTTTTAGTTGGGGAAAAAACATAATTTTATTTTGAACCGAGGGAAAACGCGTAATTTTAAACACATGGTGAAATCGTAATTTTTGAAAAGGGGGCAAAATCATATTTTTCAACTGAGAGCTAAATCGTAATTTTGAGGTAGGGAAAAAACTAAAATGATGGAAAGACTACAAATTTTAACCGGGGCAAAATTGTCATTTTTTAAATGAGAGCAAACTCATTATTTTAAACCGAAAGTAAATTCGTAATTTTAAGTTTGGGTTAAAAGTATAATTTTATTTTAAACGGAGCAAAATTATATTAAAAATGGAAAAAAGGAAAAAAAAAAAAAAAGAAAGATGGGCCAACCGCCCATTTTCCACCAATGGGGAGGCAGAACTATTGCCCCCATCTTCTTTGTATATGTAAGTAAGTTAGTGGATGTCCCGCCCGTGTTGCGGGACGATAGCCGAATAATGAGCGAGTGTTAGGCAGCTAACAATTAAATCGAGTCAACAAATTAAAACAAAACACTTTTATAGTTTTGATAAAAAAAACTAAAACAATGGCAATATTGTAATTTTTAACTGAGGAAAAGTTGTATTTTTTGACTAGGGTAAAATCGTAATTTGACTGGGGGCGAAAACGTAATTTTAGCTAGGGCAAAATTATAATTTTATTTTGAGCTGGGGGCAAAAACGTAATTTGAAACGAAGGACGAAAGTGTAATTTTTAATTGGGAATAAAATTAAATTAAAAATAGTTTGGTCCAATGGAGGAGTGCGAGACAGCTGCTGCCTGACACTCTTTCCCCCAACTTGTAAATGTATATGTAGGATAATGGTTGGTATCATCTGTTATCATACTTGTAAAAAAATTTAAAACTAATCCTTTGACATAATAAATTCAGAGTTTATTCTTTGAATTTGAATTTGTTTGCCATCCTTAACCTAAAGCTAAGTGAGAGGAAAGTGACCCATTTAAGTTTTGATCCTATAGTGAATTTTTTTATTCATATAACAGTTATAGGTTTGTTTAAATTTATTAATATACCACTATTAACTAGTTTTATTAATAGACTTTAAATATAATTATTCGACCCATTTTATTCTTATACGTTTTTACATAGTTTTAAAATTATTTTATATATCAATGATTGGAGTGCTATACTAATTAATTGACTTGTATATATATGTAACCTGAGAGTTTAGTTCAAAATTCATAAAAAAATTGTAGGTTCACTCGCGTGTTGTAAGGTCAAGAATGTCTCGCGGGCCGGCCAAAATCCTTTCAAGAATTACTAAGGTGTTTATTTCTAACTTGCCAGAAAAATGTAGTGGCAATGATCTCTCGGGTTTTATTCATTCGTATGGTGTTATTTATGATCTCTACATCGCTAGGAAACGTGACAAGGCTGGTAATCGGTTTGGTTTTGTTTCGTTTCTTGACGTTAAAGATAGCAATGAGTTGGTT
Organism: Helianthus tuberosus; assembly: GCA_030545235.1. Taxonomy (NCBI): domain Eukaryota; kingdom Viridiplantae; phylum Streptophyta; class Magnoliopsida; order Asterales; family Asteraceae; genus Helianthus; species Helianthus tuberosus. The sequence goes on along the minus strand of CM060411.1, from coordinate 7,523,002 downwards.
AGATTGATTTGCAAAATTCGCATTGGAGATTGCTGGTTGAGGGCAAACATTGCAAGATTTACATTGGAGGAAGGAGAAATACGAGCGGATCAACATTCGTCTTCTAGGCAGAATGATAATATCAACAAGAACCAGAAGAACGGTGGCAGACCCCCTGTGTGGAACCCTACGTCGTTTTACAATGGGTCCAAATCCTTCACGGATACCCTTACGGGTAAGTCTAGTTCGGTGGGTAACCAGAAGTCCTTGGTGGTCAAAAACGAGGTTGAAGCATTCCGGGATTTGCATGGTAGGGCGGTGGTGGCTCGTATGATCGACCTGGATGCCCTCAAGAGTATTCATGTGATTATGAACGATCTCTGTCCAGGCATGTACAAGATTCAGTATCTAGGAGGTCACTCCACGTTGATTTCCTTTGAAGATGAACAGAAGGCTCGTTCTGTCCTTGCTGCGGCAAGGGAGGTTATTGGTAGGTTTGCAAAGTTAGACGTTTGGATGGGCCAGTCATTCAGCTTCGAACGTTTGGCTTGGCTTAAACTTACGGGAATTCCTTTGCAACTTATCTCTAATGAAGTTATTGATGTGATTGGAGGCTCTTTTGGTAAGATTGTCCATAGGACGTCTAGGTCCGATTTTGACGATGATCTTTCTTATGATTATGTCGGGGTGTTAGTGGGTGAGGAGAAGAGGATTGGTGAATCGGTTTCGCTGGTCTGGAGGGATAAAAAGTTCACTATTTGGGTTGAAGAAAATGCCGGGGTGTGGATGCCTGAATTTTACAAAATCCCGTCTAAATCGGATACGGATTCAGTGCATGAGAATATGGACGTCGAGAAGGATTGTCATGACAAAGAGGAGTTTCATCCGGTGGAGTCGGATGCCGGAAATTCTGTTCCGGTAACGGAGGAGCCGGTGGAAGACGTCAACGTTCCGGTGAATAGGGAGGAGGAGGTTTTTTTGGTAACTCCCAATCAACTTAATGCTATTAATGAGATTCCTATTTTGTTGGAAAGGAATGAGGAAGTCATTAATGGGATGGAAGACTTTGTGCCTGGCAATCAATTTGATTTCGGAGAAAGTATAGTAACTGAAGCAGATAATGTGGACCAATCGGGCTTGATTAACAAAAGGAAAAAGAAATCTGGGCTAGGAACTTTGGGCCGGCCCAATCCGGCATATTCTAGCAGCCTTGAAAAAACTAAGGTTGGTAAAAAGCCCAAATGCCAAGATGACTTATTTGGGTTGGATCCGTTGTTGGGCCTGGACCAAGATGGTGGAGGTGAGATGAGTGCAGCCCAGCTTAGGTCTGACCACATTGACCTTAATACTCAACCAGGAAGTGGCGATGAGGTTGGGGAGGACAGTGGAGGCCAACATATGGATAATAGATCGGATTCCTCTTATAATGAAGTTGAAGTCACAATCCTTTTGGGTACCAAACTCGGTGTTAATCTTCACAACTCCAACAAGTTAATCCAGGACTCGATTGTTCTTGAAGGTGTACAAGGAGGTAAGGAATGAATTGTCTTTCAATTAATATTCGTGGGTTTGGGGGTAGAGGTAAAGCGGGTTGTATTAAGCAGCTTAAAAACGTTCATGGGATTTCTTTTATTGGAATGCAAGAGACGATGGTTAGCAATATTTCCTCCTCTTTGGTTTCTAATTATTGGGGAGGGATGGGTTTTGAATATGAGGATGTTAACGCTTGTGGTAATTCGGGTGGTATAATAAGTATGTGGGATCCAAAAGTTTTTTCTAAAGAGATGGTGAATAAAGACCGGATTTTTTTACATGTGGCGGGTACTATCTTGGCTGGGTCGATTCGTATTAATATTGTCAACATTTATGCTCCACAATCGAATGAAGGTAAGAGGACGTTGTGGTCTAAAATTTATAATTTGATGTGTGGGCATCTAGGGTGGTGGATTGTGTTCGGAGATTTCAACGCGGTTAGAGAAAGGGATGAAAGAAAAAATTCAGTTTTTGACCCGGTTTGTGCCCGTGATTTTAATAGTTTTATAGATGAAGCCGGTTTACGTGAATATGATCTGAAAGGGCTAAAGTTTACATGCATGACCACTAGAAAAGGTGTGTGTAAATTTAGTCGGATCGATCGGGTGTTGGTATGTGACAATGTTTTTAATAAATGGCCTAACGCGTGTGTCCGGGCCATTGGTAGACAGTGTTCGGATCATTCACTTTTGGTATTTTCTGTTAAAGATTCTAACTTTGGGCCCAAGCCTTTTAGGCTTTTTGACTCTTGGTTGGATAGACCGGGTTGTGTGCAGGTTATTCAATCAGTTTTTGAAGAATGGAGAGATGAAGGGAAGCCGGATTCTAATCTGCTCAACAAATTAAAAAGGCTTAGAGGATGTTTACGGGCTTGGTTCAAGAATTATAGTGCAAAAGAATTGGAGGAAGAGACTCGCCTTAGAAAAGAGAAAGATGAAATAGAAATTTAAATGGAGAATAATGCTTTGGAAGATGAAGACGTGTGGATCTGGACAGAATGCAAAAAAGCGTTGGAAGAAATCGAGTTTCTAAAGGCCCGCGACATCAAACAGAAATCCCGTGTTAAATGGGCTGCTTTGGGGGACGAAAATTCCAACTTTTTTCATAACGTGGTTAATGGGAGAAAGGCCAGAAATTCTATTCCGGGTATTATGATTAATGGGGAGTGGGTTACTAAGCCGACCTTAGTCAAAAAGGAGGTGATGCGATTCTTCAGGTGCCACTTTAAAGAAGACAATTATGATCGGCCTACCCTTGTTTGTTCGAACATTGGTTCGCTGGTTCAGCAGGAAAGCGAAGATTTGGTGGCTCCTTTTTCTAGACAAGAAATTAAAAACGCCGTTTTTGAGTGTGGCTCCAATAAGGCTCCGGGTCCGGATGGTTTTAATTTTCGATTCGTGAAAAGATTTTGGAATTATCTTGAAGGAGATTTTGAAAAGATTTTGTTGGATTTTCACGGCTCAGGTTCCATTAGTCCGGGGTGCGGCTCGTCTTTCATTACTTTGATCCCTAAGACTAAAACACCTTTGGGTCTTAGAGACTACAGGCCTATTACTTTGATAGGTTTGATTAGTAAGGTGATTTCCAAAATCCTTGCTACTCGTCTTAAAAAAGTTATGGGTCGTATTATTTCTGAATCCCAATCCGCTTTTATTTCGGGTCGGTTCATTTTGGACGGCCCTTTAATGGTAAATGAAGTTATTGATTGTTTGAAGAAGCGAAAGAAAAAGGCGTTTTTGTTAAAAATAGATTTCGAAAAGGCATACGACAATGTCAATTGGAATTTTTTGCTTTCTATTATGTCTCAAATGGGGTTTCATCCTCGATGGTGCGAGTGGATTAATGGGATTTGTCACTCTTCTAGAGCCGCGGTTCTAGTAAATGGTTCGCCTACTTTCGATTTTAGGTGTGAAAAGGGGCTACGGCAAGGGGATCCATTATCGCCGTTTCTTTTTTTTGATAGTGATGGAAGCCCTCTCGTGGCTCCTTGATAAAGCTAAGTCTCTTGGTGTCATTAAAGGTGTTGATTTTTCGAGTGGAGATATGGAGCTAACCCATCTCTTCTATGCGGATGACGCGTTGATTATGGGAGAGTGGTCTAAAGATAATATCCAAGGTATTGCTAAAGTTCTTCGTATTTTTTACATTTGCTCCGGGCTTCGCATTAATCTCCATAAATCAAATATATATGGAGTTGGTGTGGAGAATTCCGAAGTGGACGACATGATGGGTTTTCTTGGGTGTAAAAGAGGTGGTTTTCCGTTTACCTACCTAGGTATCCAAGTGGGAGCAAAGATGTCCCGGGTTTGTAATTGGGATCCGGTTGTTGATATCATTAGTAAGCGGCTTGTTTCATGGAAAGCTAAGAATCTGTCGATTGGAGGTCGCCTTATCCTCATTAAAGCGGTTTTAGAAAGCCTTCCTGTCTACTACTTTTCTCTTTATAAGGCACCAAAGGCCGTTATTGAGTCGATTGAAGCTATAATGCGTCGCTTCCTCTGGGCGGGCGCTAGCATAGAGAAGAAGATCCATTGGGTTTCTTGGGATATTGTTACATCTCCTAAAAAGATTGGAGGTTTGGGAATATCTAGATTGCAAGATGTTAACGACGCGCTCCTTTTAAAATGGACTTGGCGATTCAAAAATGAAGATAATGGATTGTGGAAGAAGATTATTATGGGGTGTCATGGCAATAGTAGACCATGGGCGTTACTACCGTGTAGTGCTTCATCGAGTGGGTGTTGGAAACGTATAGTTAAAATTGGAGAAAAAAAACCAAACGGGTCTACTTTTAATTCGCATTTCGGTGGTGATCTTGGAAACGGAAATTCTATTAGTTTCTGGGGTGACCCGTGGCTAAGAGACGAACCACTTCGATTGGCATATCCTAATCTTTTTAAAATCGAAAGAAATAAATGGGTGAAAGTGGGAGATAGAATTTCGGTTACTGGTAACGTCAAGAACTTGTCTTGGGATTGGATTTCGATACCAAATACAGCTGCAGAAGTCAATGATCTTTTTCAGATCCTTTCGGAGATCCATGATTTTAAATGGAGAGGCGGTGATGATAGATGGAAATGGAAGATTGCCGCTGATGGTCAGTTCAGTGTGAAGTCTGCAAAAAGTTTGTCGTTTGATACCAACACGGCTGGCCAAGTTCGGAAGATAAAATGGAAGGTTTGGGTGCCGCTCAAGTGTAAAGTTATGGTGTGGAGAGCGGTCTTAAAATGCTTACCTACTATTGCAGAACTGATTAAACGAGGGGTGCGACCTCAACATACTACCTGCACATTCTGCAAAGATGAAGTAGAAACGGATCTGCACTTGTTCACGGGGTGTTGGTTCTCGCAAGAAGTTTGGCATAGAATTGAGAATTGGTGCCGGTTACCTCCATCTATTCTCTTTGATGTTGCGGATATTCTGTAGATCCCGGAGGCTCATCTGATGTCCAAGAATGATAAGAAAGTTTTGCGAGGAATAGTATACACGACCATGTGGGTTATTTGGAACGAGCGCAACAACCGTATCTTCAACAACAAGCTTCGGAGACCAATAGAGATTGTTGAAACTATCAAGTATACGACTTTCTTTTGGATTTGTAATAGATCTAGATTGATAGATGTAGAGTGGTCTAGTTGGTATGTGTATCCTTTGGGTTGATTTGGTTTTGTAGTTCGCCTTTTGGCCCTTGTTTTGAGGACCAATTGTGCGCCTCTTGTTGAATGAAATTTTCCTTTAAAAAAAAAAGGTATAGTAACATAATAGAAATGGGAACAACACAATGTATCAATTATATAAGCGCATGTATACCTTATTTTGTGTTAATCTCAATAAATTATATTAAGTTCTTTCTGAAAATATATCTCTTATAAATTAGAATACTAACTAGAAAACACAAAACATATGACACTAGTCTGGAAACATACTAGAATGATTTGATCCGCTTTTCTTTGTATGTATGTATGTATGAATTTGTCCTAATTTTCATTTTATCTTCTTATAAAATAATAAATCATGAAAATCACCCACTCCAAATAGTTAGATTCAACAAGATTTTGAGCACAATAACTTGGTATCACATAGCAATTGGGAAGAAATGATATTCTCCATTCTTCCACTACTTTTGGTTGGGTAATCTTTTCATGTATTATATGTGCGCAATACTATATTCACCATTTAGTAATTTAACACTTGGTTAATCTTTAACATAGCAATTGAGAAGAATCTCATAGTGATATTCCATTCTTCCACTAGATTACCATGGGGGCGATATCGGTGGGTTGCAGAGGCGAGGTGGTAACTGTGGGTTGGTGGCGAAGGTTGTGACAATGACCGGTAGCTGGTGACAATAAAAGTGCTTACTGGATTGGTTTTACGTTATTCGAATTTAAATATTTTAAACTTGAATTCGTATTCGAAAAACTAAGTTGAATCACAAGTTTCAAATTTAAGTTGTTTGAGTAACCTGAATTATGAAAAAAAGCAAGAAAATAAATTACAAAATATAAAAACCTAACTAACTAACTATATATATATATATAGGGGACCGCTAGAATGAGAACCACCTCGAGTTATGAGAACCGCGAGAACTACTTGATCCGGGGCGAGGTGGACCAATTTTTTTTTTCAAAAACATAGATGCATGTATTATAAACACATTCGTAAAAAAAAATTAAAAAAAAAAGCCGTGTGTGTAGGTTTTTACACCACAAGTTTGTGGTTTACGAGTTCCGTAAATTTACGGAACTCGTAAACCACAAACTTGTGGTGTAAAAAACCACACACACGGCTTTTTTTAAAATTTTTTTTACGAATGTGTTTATAATACATGCATCTACGTTTTTGAAAAAAAAAATTGGTCCACCTCGCCCCGTACGGTGTGGTTCTCGCGGTTCTCATAACTCGAGGTGGTTCTCATTCTAGCGGCCCCCTATATATATGTATATATATGGATGAGTTAACGTACATTTATATATATATATAATATATTTTTTAAGAAAAAAATAAAATTATATAAATCGAATTTGAATATCTTGGTCCAATCGGCTCCAAAAATCACAAATTCAAATTCAATTAACAAACCGAGTCCGGAATTTGATTCGGGAGTTAACTACATAGATGGTTCTTATGGTTTATCAAAAGTAACACCGTTGAGTACTAAGGTTTTTAAGTACCTGGTTCAGGTTCTATGGTTTCATTTTGTAAACCTTTGGGTATTAAGGCTGACTGCCGTTGTATTTTTTATTAAATTGTAGGGCATTTAAGTCATATAACGTATGAAAGTCTACTTAAGTAACTTTTTAATAATGAGGGATTGTTTATGTATTTTACACAAAAAAATATTAGGGGTTGTGATGACAACTAATATTGTTTCCAAGAACCTCCTATATTGGTTCTGGCTCTCTCTTTACCGGTTTAGGTAGTCATTGTAAAAGCGGTATTGTCTTCAAACAAACTTATATCATTGCCCGCCGATTGTTAAATACTCATAGTCGCCACCAATTGAAAATCCCTAAATAAACCAGTAGCAGTCGAAATCGCCGGAGGAACGCTAAAAATGGTACCGATCTTGCCGATTGAAGCACATCAGTACCAACAACCTTGTTTGAATGAACACCCAACAAATTTTTGTTGAATCTCATTGCTAGCATGATAATCAAGTCCCATAGACGACAAAGATTAAAAGAAATTTGCTTTGTTCTAATATCAAAGGGGAATTTTAGTCATTTTACTTAAAATTAGTAAAAAATCTAATAGCAGTTAGCCTTGCCGTAATACCCAAAGGTGTTAAAAAAGGAAACCGTAGAACCTGAAATTATTATTATAAAACTTTAGTAATCAAAGGTGTTACTTTCGGTAAATCACAAGGACTAAATGGTGTAATGAACTCTTGATTCAGATGCTAACCTGATTCAAAAATTCAAGTTCATAATTCGAATTTGATTCAGTTCAAGTTTTTTTCGAGTATGGTTCGAATAATGAACATCCTTAAGATTGCTATGACGACCTGTGCTCACAGTTGTAAAAGATTCCAATTTTTACCAATTTATTTTATAAATTTTTGTTCCTTAAAGTTTCAATGGTTAAAAGTTTTCAATTAAAATCATTGGAATTCAATTTCTTTAAAAAAAAACTTCAATGAGAAAATCTAACTAATAAACGTAGAACTAACGCTTAAGTTAAGAGTCACCTAAAAAATAAATGATTGCTAACATCTAAATCTTTTAAATAGATCAAGATATTATTTCAATACTATGAAAACAAAACAAACTATAACATCTAATCTAATCTTCTAAATTCTAATAAAAGACTACAATTAATGTCACATGGCAATACCTCCTACAATCTAATTTTTTATTTGTTTTGGTTTTTTATATATATTTGAAAATTCTAATATCACGTTTATCTATATAGAGTCATAATTTAAAATTTCCTTTATCTTATATTTTTCATGATTTAAATTTTTGTTTTGGTTTTATTTTTAAATTTAAAATTTAGTTTATTTTATATTTTCACTTTAATCTATAAAAAATAGTAGTGAGTTTTTTTTAAGATTTCTTATCGGATTGATGGTATCCTTAAACGGAATTTTTATTATTTATCTTAACTTTTTATCATTAAAACTTTAATAATTTCTTTATTTTATTTTATTGGATGTTTTAATTATTTTTTTGGTATTTCGTAATTATCAAATTAAAAGCTCTTGAAGCAGCAGTTGTTTTTTATTTTTCTTGTTGTTCTTTAGTTATTATAATTAAGTTTTAACCTATTTTGTTTTTTTCATATAATTTTAAAATAGTGTCTTTGATAAAATTATAATTATGAATATAGTGTTGTAACATGTTTATTTTAGTCTACATTAGATATAAGTTTTATTCAAAATTTGTTGTGGATTACACGAGTTTGAGGATTAGGTTATAAACATATGTATTACATAGGTTTGAGGATAAAAATTATATAATTTAATAATGTATGCATAAATTTACATAACTAAATTATTTTCATACATACGACTTGTTGGGTAGTGGAGGCAACAAACTATGGAACTTTATTTCAGGTCGTGACTTCATCTAGATATTAATACTTTGATATTATGGTTTTTATATTTGAGAATATCAAAATATACCTATAAAAAGTTAAAATAATATATAAAAGTTATATATAATAGAAATATAATCAAAATCAAATCATAACAAAGCAAAGCAATGTAAAAAAAATACTAACATAAAGGGAATGTGGATCCATAGTGTCTTAGCAACTTCACAATAGATTGGAAAGTAAGATGTGAGTATAATTTTTTATAAGGCTAAAGAGTGTGTGGGTCATGGTTGAGATATGATTTGTCACGTAGTAACATGAATAGAAGGCTACAACACCCCTTTGTCTGATCCACCATGGTTCGCATGGATTAAACCATGGTCCTCTTTTCCATTTTCCAAGATTTTCTTTTCTTTTTCTTTACACAAAATAAAATTAAAATAAATAAGGAGATAGTGGTTTGGGTCATAACCACACCTTATGGTAGTGGTTTTGGATGATGGATTAGAGGTGAGTAACATGACACCGACGTAGAGGGTCATGGTGGTCATGAGGGTCATGACCACACCCTATAGCCTAATTGGTCACTTGTTAAAAATAATAGACATATTTATAAGATGTGTTTCGTGAGCTAAAAAAAAATAAAGATATGCAAAATAAAATGGAAAGACAAATAAAATCCCATAATTAAAAACATGTGGTTGAAAATTATTAATTGAAACGGTTTTAGTTATAGTTAAATTTGGTATGGCCACCATCTATCTTGAGAAAACTGAATGTGACATCTATCTTGATCGTATATATGAGCAAATTGCTAAAAAGATTTATACAAAATTATCAAGTTATATAATTGATATCCTAAAACCCGTGTACCACACGGGTCTATATTCTAGTTGGAATATATATAAAAGCATTGGTGGTTCAACTTAACCTCAATCCACCTCTCTTTGGTTGTTATGTTATCTATTTGACCCATTTATCTTGTCATCTGCAAAGAGATATGTTATATGACGATTTCTCTAATTCGATGAATTAGACAGACACTTGTCGCTAGTGTGGCATTCGAATGAGCCACAAAAATGTTAATATATTTTAAAAAAAGGTGGAGATCTCTCTCAACCCCCGCGCAAATGTTCATATTTTTTTTTTAAAAAGTGTGCTTAAACGTGGATATAGTATTCGAGAGGAAATGAGTATGTTCGAAATACAAATTGACATATATTGTGACATCTATTGCGGTGCATTTAGACGCGTTTGAAAATGGACATGATGGTAGGGGTGTTCATCGAATCGAAGATCGAATTTTCAAATTATTCGAATCGAATTATTCGAATAATTTTTATTTTCTCTTCAATTCGTATTCGATTAAAACTTACTGAATTCGATTTGAATTCGTATTCGAATAAAAAACCCAATTCGTATTCGATTAAAAATTTGAAATCGAATTCGAATAAATTCGATTTGATTCAGATTCTTTAAAAATATGTAATTAACTATCAAAATAAAACATAGCACGATATCACATTAAAAAGTTCCAAATAAAGTACTATAAGTCTAAAATTCAAAACGAGAAGTCGGGAATAACCACTTCACATTACAAGTTAATATTTTTAGGGTTAGGAATCTATTAATAGATTTGTTACTTAGGTTTTAGTTATGGGCCATGTAGTTGGTTTGGTAATGGGTAATTTTAATACTTGAAATAAATTTTGAAAATAATTTATAGTATAGCCTAATAAAAGTTACATATGTATTATATATAAAAATAATAAATAAAAGTGTATAATTTTTATTCGAATTTCGAATCGAATCGAATTTGAAATTATAAATTCGTATTCGATTTACTTGATTCGAATTGAATCGAATTCAAATTCTTATAATCGAAACGAATTCTTGATAATCGAATCGAATTTAAACGAATTTCGAATTGTTCGAATTCGAAACGAATTCTGAACACCCTTACATGATGGTATCTAATCGTTTTAAATCTTGTTTATTTGTATTTAATCATCATTTAATTTGTTGATGTAACTAAATTCACACACTTGTAACTCTTGACAATATACATGTTATGGGTTAAATTTCTGATTAGGAATCCTGAGCTTTGATTAGGAATCTCGGATTTAGCTCATAGTTTGTTATTTCTTTTTTGTATAAAAGAGAGGCTGATCACACGGTAGGATCGAAATAAAACGGACTAAGGACATTATAGGCCTTTAAGAAGTGGACTTGCAAATTCTAAAGCTTTTTCTTGACCGAATCGTTTCCAGCCTATAATCAAGGTTCGTTTCCTGCATTTTAATCTTTTGAAAATACGTCAGTTTTCACTGGTAAAAGTAATTAACCGACTCATTTTGAATATCATTTTATACATATTATGATAACCCATGGATAATCATTTAATATTTCTTGTCACCAATTTTACATCCTTGTCAATACAGTCAGGGACAAGAAATCTATGTCGGTACTTTGATCATGGTACACACCATCTTTAATATAACGTCTTTAGGGTGTATGCCTACTACCCCGTGCATAATTTATATGGCCATTCCTAATTGATGAGTCGGGGCGTCCGTCTACGGTACGATTAATCCCCAAGTGTTTAATGTTATTCAAGCAATACGGATTAACCGGGTTGTTACATTTACGAAAGCATTTGCCCATTTATATAATACTAGCTCCAAGTGGCTAATGCCATATCCCAAGTTTTTAAATAAAATAGGCTAAGAGTATTTATCTTTACTTGGCGAAAATTCATACATTTAGCTCTTAAAGCAAAGCCGTAAATCAAGTTTATTAATCCTAGGCACGATTATCTTGAGAGTTCTATAGTCCGGAATAAAACAGATTTATTATCCGTTAGAATGTTCACGAGCCATTGGTAAGTCTTTTGACTTGACCTGTTACTTAAAATTTTTTGTTTGGTTTCGCTAGATTAATCGTTGACCGGATAGAATGTTGTTTATACCTTTCCGAGTGTGAAGCCTTGTTAGGTATGGTTTATTTAACTAAACATTCTGATTTGGAATGATTTTGCAAACAATTGACCCGTTATGGCTAGTTTATATGAATTATGTTCGTATAACTAGTCTTGTGCGTAAAAGCGGTTTCAGGTGGTCGAGATAGGTTTATGACGAGTTTGATATTTCAAAACATATTTTATAAAGTTATAAGATCAGTCTTTAAGGTTAGAATATAGTTTATAGGAGTTTAAAATCATTTTGTGCCAAAAGGGCATTTTTGACCTTTTATTTAATATATAGTTGACTCGTCATTTAACCGATGATACATGATAACCATAAGGTATAATCACAGAGTATTATACTCAATAATATAATGATTCACATAGTTGGGTTTGATTAGGTTATAAGGTTGACCAAACGGGTCAAAATCGAAAGTCAAGGTAAAAGTCAAACTGCTTGACTTTCGATATGAGAATGAGTGCTAAACTGAAATTGACGAGTTGGACTTGTCAAAATAAGTTCTATAAAGTTATATAAACTATTATAGTGTCAAAACATGTGGTTTAGATAATTAAAAGCTCATTTATTGTAATATGCAAAATCTGTGTTTTTTACGTTTTTTTTATAATATGTTCGACTCGTCATTTCGCCTACTTAACGTGATGGTCAGAGTGTATAATCATAGGGAATTTATACTCTCGTTATTATGATCACGTAGGAAAGTTCAACTTGAACTTTGACTTGACCGTATTGGTCAGAACTGAAAGTCAAAGTAAAAGTCAAAATTTTTTACCTTTGGTTGATAGCTAACCAAATAACTGAAATTGACTAAAGAGGAAGGACTTACTAGACTTGTTGAAAATTGAGAATACTATAGAAAGCTTCTCCTAAGTCCAGAAGAGCTCCAAGAAACAGATTTAGAATGATCGCGAAGGTGTGATCAAAATGAACACAAAAGAGGCTATTTATAGGAAACCAAGAGCTCCCAAATCATGACAAGTGTGTGCTGAGGTGTATAAGAGCTACTTAGTGTCATTCCAGATGTCGAAATGAGGAGAAGGGTGGCAAAAATTGCGACTAAGTGGTAGGAGAACAAGGCTGCAGCTGCCAGCTGCAGTTTTGCTGTTTGCAGACCCCTTACGGATTATAAGGGCAAACTGGCTAAGGCTTGCGGTCCGTAAGGACCCTTGGCGCGCACATGGTTTTGAATTCCCTTACGGGATATCCCTTGTGGTCCGTAAGAAACCACCTAAAAGGCTGAAAATCTGTACTTTTTGCACCTTTAGTCCTTGGATTTTGTTTCAATTTCCATTTTGACAATTTTGGTTTCTTTTCTTCCACAAATTGGAATTATACGGGGAGTTTGGAGACATGTCGTTTCATAATTCGATAAAAATATTCGGGATGTTACATTAGGCGTAAACTCTAATAACCCAGGTTAATGGCGACACTATTATTTCACTCACTTTCAATAAACTATTTAATTAGATAAAGTTGTTAACACACACACCATGTTCACCCATGATCTTCCTTAATTAACTCAACATCAAGGGGGTAGGTTTCTCCTTCAAGAATCTAGCCAAGAATGACCATGGAACTAGATGTTATCAAACTTGAAAATATTATATTAATTATTAAAGCTTGATTACACTAATGATTCTTGAGTTTTTCTTAATGATTAAAGTTAGTGGGGTACAAAAGAAGCGTGTAGTGGAGAAGAGGAAAGAAGATGAACAAAAAAAAAATGGTGGAATGGCCTCTGTTTATAGGTTGGCGTGCCTACGAGGCACGATCCGTGATCAACTTTGTAGATCTCACAGATCTTCCAAAAGGTCTCTTTGTCTTGTATTGCCGAGGCACGGGGTGTGCCTGGACTTTTCTTCTCTGTTCTTCGCGCGGTGGTTCTCTAGATGTATCTAACAGTCTTTGGATCCGAAGCACGGGTTATACTGTAACAACTCTCACCAAAAGTATTAATTCTTATATTATTTTGTCCAATAGGAAACCCTAATTAAGACCCCCATATAATATTACATGACCCCTAAAATTTTCAGAACAATCGGAATCAGGATCAGGGCCCCTAAAACTCAGGGGGGGGGGGGTATTCCCTAATTGGTATTATCCCTATAGTTTTCGATAGAAATCGAATTTTAAGAATCCGTCGACCCACCCAAGCTACTGAGACACGGGGCCACCCTATGCTAAAAGGGGTCCCCTCGCGCCACGCGGGCGCGCCGTTTTCCAGATATAAATAGGGGAGTTTGGCACTTGATTTCTGGCGTTGGTTCGACGTAAAAATTCATTTCGTACATGGAGTTATCATCTATTTACTACAAAACACACATAAACACGAAATTCTGCCGCGATAACAGGGTAATAGCTCGATCACTGCTACGCTTCAAACTGTTCAATTCTTTTCTTTCCTTCAGTTTTTATTATAGTAAATAGTAGCTCGGGATTATACTTTCTAAATCCTGAAACTCTGCCCGTTATTAGGGGAATAACTCTAATCAAGGGTACGATACTTTATCCGATTGATTGAAACTAATCCAATGGATGTTTAAGTGCTGCCTGTATATGGCTATACTTTGTGTCACACCCCGTTATTTCCACGTATTACCGGTGGGGAGTATCGTGACGTAGTTGATATCATCATGGTCAAACAGCACAATTTAAATGCACAGCGGAAGCAAAAGATATGAATCACATTACAAACCGAATAAATAGTAATATCAAAGTATTACAACGGACTGTAAAGGATCTACAGGCGGATCAAAAGATAAATAAGATCATTGTTCAACAAACTTTAACATCTAGAGCTTGCGAGACTTGATTATTGATGTCTGGAGTAGCCAGCCTATTTCGTATAGTACCTGCACTTAGCCTATTTGAAAAATACGACAGTTTACACTGGTAAATATAATTAACCGACTCATTTTGAAAAGAGTTTAAGGAAAATGAATTTAATGCACAAGGCACAAATAATCTTTTATAACTTGGGATAATTATTTAAAAATAAACTTGTATACAGTTTTACATGTTTGTCGTCAATTTAGGACCCGGTTAGAAGAGCCGGTTTAACAAGATTAATAGACACACCACTCGGTATAATACCCACAAGAAGATACCCTTCTTGTGGACTACCTTTTTACATACGCAACTGTCAGGTGTATGCCTACACCCCGTGCTTAAGTCGTGGCCATTTCTAATGAATGAGCCGAGGATATCTAGGACGCGGTCATTAACCCCCCAAAGGTATTACATCAAACAAGACATAATAAAACGGGTTATGCATCTTTTTAATCAATATTTGATTGTACGACTTCATACCCGACCAAGCGGTATTATTATAATGCCGTACCCCAAGCCCGTATAGGGAAAATAAGTTAAAAGTATTTACCTGAGCAAAGTATAAATCACAAACAGCAAGTGCACGTAGCTTTTACCAGGCTCCTAATCTGGAACGAAGGTTTTAATAACCTATTAGATTCCTAACGGGTATTAATTAAGCCTAAACTTAGACCGGTTAGTTTTAAAGAAAGTTATACGGTTCAAAACGCAAGATTAAGCGAAGACCGGATTAGAATGTGATTTAGTCCCGACAAGTTTGAAGGCTTGTATAATATGGGTAAACAAAACACATTCTGGATTTTGAGGTGAAAATGATAAGGTTTGACCCGTTTCGGTCAATTTATGCAAACTAGTTACATAAACCGAACCGAACGCGAATAACGCATAACGGGTGGCCAAATGAGTCATGAATAGGTTTCCTAAGTTAATATGCTTTAAATATGTTGTGATATCAGCAGGATACCTTCCATTATGCCCAAAACGAGTTTAATCTCAAATTAAGCCCCGTAGGGGTATTTTGGTCATTTTAAAGATTATAAAAGAGGTTAAATAAAATTCTAAGGTTTGGGTCTGAAATACACAGTAAAACTACTTAATTTAATAAGTTATATCAGTTGGAGATAAGTCTTATATGACAAGAATGGTTTTAACCCATACTACGCGTTGAAACGCATAAAAAGTCGTTTTAAGCGATTTCCGGGTTAGAATAGGAATCTGGATTTCCTGATCAGTTTATAAAGTTCAAAATACTTCATTTATCATAAAAAAATCAGTAGCCAAAGATTTGGTATCAAATTGTTATGTAAAACTCATTTTATAAGCAAAAAGGGTATAATCGATAATAACTGAATCAAGGCAATAACCCTACGTTATGATCAGTTTAAAAATAATTAAAAATCTTCAAAAATCCCAAAATATTATATTACATCAGTGGGTAAATGGTTTGGTGTCAAAAATTGGGTTTAGATAGGCTTTATGCTAATTGCGCCGTTTAATTAAATAAAAAGCTTTCTAATTACGCTATTGAGCATAACTCCTAATCTAGACCTCAAGCTGATGTGAAATTTTAGGGACATGTTTATAAATCAGTAACAAAGATTATTGTCCTCTCACATTTCCAAAAATCTCATTTTATGGTAAAAAGGGCATAATGGTCAACATTAAGCAATTAACGGAAACATCAGACAATCAACGAGTCAAGTAGTATAATCACAGAGGGTTATACTATCATACAAGCTGGTCCTAATGGAGCTCTAAGGCATTTCTAAATCATGCTAATATGGGTCAGAACTGAAAGTCAAAGTAGTGGTCAATTTATGCGACTTTCGGTTCTGAACCGGTCCTAAACTGAAAATTGTCGGGTCGGACATGCTCAGACATGTTCTTGCATTGATTACCAACTTATATGAGTGGTAAAACAGGTTACACATCTTCTACATTGCTAATTATGTGTTAATTCGAAAATTATGTTTCTGTTGACTTTTTATAACTGACTTTGACCCGACAAATGACCTAGTTAGAGCGGGAATCAGAGGGTGCCCTTTTAAGAGTTTATTGCCCACATAATTACCAACTTATAACTACTTTTAGTTTGACTAATCACTGGACCATTAGTGATTAATCGTTAAGTCAAACCTTAATTATGATGGTTTGACTTTAAGCTAATAAACTAAGTAAAACATGATTAAGGAAGGTTAAGGACACTTACCGAAGTACTAAGTACGACTAATGATGCTTAGGGACTGATCTTGTGCTCCAGGAAGTTCCACAAATGAAGCTAGAATGATTTACAAAGTGCAAGTCCAAAGTTTGCACAAGTGCTCCTTTATATAGTGATCTTTGATTGATCAAGATGATGCCAAACAAGTCTAGGATTGATCCCTGATCAATACAAGTGTCCCTAGTGCCTAAAAACTTGTTTGTGCAGCCCATGGTATTGAAAACAAGCAATCTAAGTCGGTTAAATGGGCTGGACAGACACCTGCCAAGTTTTTCTGCATCTGGGCACCTTAGGCACCACGCGTAAGGACCGCTTGAGGGCTTACGCGCCCGGTATGGCTCCTGCATCCGGTTTCCAAGTTTGCCATAATTGCACTTTTGGCCCCTGGTCCTTCCAAACTTGATTTTAACATGGTTTCTTGCACTTTTAACCCCCAAACTTGACTTTTAAGGACCCCAAGTCATAAACCAACTTTGTTAAGTCCCCGGTTATTCATACGATCACCGAAAAGTCTTAAATTTCAACGTTGACGCTCTTAACCCCTCGTATACGAATTTTATCATAACTTTCTCATACTATAACGAAACTTGGTGAAATTTTTATCACGCATTCTAGTCAGCATAATTAATCATTACAAAACTTCAGGTTTGCAAAAAGGTCACTCAGAGGTATACTTTAATCATGTTGACACTTTTAACCCCGGTAGTTTGTAATCTCTCACTTTCTTTCACAATTAGCTTCGTATGATCCATGATTTATTCGTTTAAGGGTAAAACATCATGTAGGGTTATTGTAAAGTATATTTATCCATTGTTGACTCTTTGAACCCCTTTTATTCACATACTTTCCTTGTTTGTCAACTTTAGTCCCTTTAAATCAATTCTTTACACGTTTAAAGTCCATGACACGTGTTGATATATTATTGGACATGAATTTTTGAGGTGTTACATCCTCACCCCCTTAAAAGAAATCTCGACCTCGAGATTTACTGAAACAAATGAGGGTATTTTTCTTTCATTGTGGACTCTACCTCCCATGTGTACTCGGGACCTCTTCGGGCATCCCATTTTACTTTTACGATCGGTACATGCTTCCTTCGAAGCTTCTTAACCTGTCGATCCTCGATCGACACAGGTTTTTCAACAAACTTCAAGCTCTCTTCTATGTGCACATCTGTATGTGGTATGACTAGTGATTCATCAGCTAGACATTTCTTCAGATTGCAGATGTGGAATACATTGTGAATACCACAGAGCTCTTCAGGTAAGTTTAACTTATAAGCAACTGATCCGACACATTCGATGATCTCGAATGGTCCTATGTACCTTGGACTTAACTTACCTTTCTTACCAAACCGCATCACTCCCTTACAGGGTGATACTTTAAGCAACACTTTGTCACCTATCTCGAATTTCAAAGGTTTACGCTTTAAATCTGCGTAGCTTTTCTGCCTATCTCTGGCAGCTTTCAGGGGTTCACGAATCTGGACAATCTTGTCCATTGTTTCAAAGACTAAGTCAGGTCCTGATAACTGAGCTTCTCCTACTTCTGCCCAACAAATAGGCGTTCTGCATTTTCTACCATATAATGCCTCAAAAGGCGCAGCCTGAATACTAGTATGGTAGTTATTATTATAGGAGAACTCGATCAATGGCAGGTGGTTATCCCAACTACCACCTAAGTCAATCACACACGCACGAAGCATGTCTTCTAAGGTTTGGATGGTACGCTCACTCTGTCCGTCCGTCTGAGGATGGTAAGCTGTACTAAAATTTAAGCGCGTGCCCAAAGATTGTTGGAAACTTTTCCAAAAATGTGATGTGTATCTTGTATCTCTGTCAGAGATAATTGACACTGGTACGCCATGCAGAGATACAATCTTATCTACGTACAATTGGGCTAACATGTCGGAGCTATAAGTCTCCTTAATGGGTAGGAAATGTGCTGACTTAGTCAGTCTATCTACTATCACCCATATAGTATCATTTCCTTTCTTTATCTTTGGCAACTTGGTGATAAAATCCATTGTCACCATTTCCCACTTCCAAGTGGGAAGTTCAGGTTGTTGCAACAAACCTGGCGGCTTTTGATGTTCAGCTTTGACCTGAGCGCACGTCAAACATTTGGCTACGTAGGTAGCTATAGACTTCTTCAAGCCTATCCACCAAAAGTTGGCTTTCATATCCTGGTACATCTTATCAGCTCCAGGATGAACGGAGTTCTTAGAACTATGGGCTTCCTGGAGGATCATATCCCTAAGTCCTCCATAAATTGGAACCCATATTCGTCCATTTAGTCTCAGGATTTCGTCCTTGCCATAGGATAACTGCTCTTCAGTTACTCCTAGCTTTTCATTAGGATAGTTTGCTTCTAATACAGCTTCCTTCTGTGCAACTAACAACCTTTCATTCAAACTATTCATTAATTCAATGCTCTTGGCATTGATTCTGATGGGTTTAACCCTTTCCTTTCTACTCAAGGCATCAGCGACTACATTCGCCTTGCCTGGATGGTATCGGATTTCACAATCGTAATCATTCAACGTCTCCATCCATCGGCGCTGCCTCATGTTCAAATCCTTTTGGTTAAACAGGTGCTGGAGGCTCTTGTGATCAGAATAGATCACACACTTGATACCATATAAATAGTGCCTCCATAGCTTTAGTGCAAATACAACAGTACCCAACTCCAAATCGTGGGTGGTGTAATTATTTTCGTGTACTTTTAACTATCGGGAAGCATATGCAATAACTTTTCCCTTCTACATAAGCACACATCCCATGCCAATGTGCGATGCGTCGCAGTAAACCATGAATTCTTCGATACCTTCAGGCGATGTCAAAACAGGAGCATTGCTCAACTTTTGTTTGAGAATATCAAAGGATTCTTGCTTCTTAGGACCCCAATCGAACTTTATATTCTTACGAGTCAATGAAGTTAGGGGTGCAACAATTCTTGAAAAATTTTCTATAAAGCGCCGATAGTACCCTGCCAGACCTAAAAAGCTGCGAATCTCTGTGGGCGTCTGCGGCTCTTGCCAATTCATGATGGCTTCAATCTTAGCGGGATCCACCTGGATACCACGCTCGCTTACCATATGTCCAAGAAATTGGACTTCACGAAGCCAAAATTCACACTTAGAGAATTTGGCGTAGAGCTTTTCTCGATGAAGCAGTTTCATAATGCAACGGAGATGCTTCTCATGGTCAGCTTGATTCTTCGAGTAAATAAGAATATCATCGATGAAGACGATGACAAATTTATCCAAGTAGGGCTTGCAGACGCGGTTCATGAGATCCATGAATGCGGCTGGTGCATTAGTGAGTCCAAAAGGCATCACTAAGAACTCGTAATGACCATAACGAGCCCTAAATGCAGTCTTGTGTACATCCTCATCTTTAACCTTCAGTTGATGGTAGCCTGACCTCAGGTCGATCTTGGAGAAGTAACTTGCCCCTTGAAGCTGATCGAACAAGTCGTCGATCCTGGGCAATGGATACCGATTCTTGATAGTAACTTTGTTAAGCTCTCGATAATCGATGCACAGACGCATCGATCCATCCTTTTTCTTCACAAACAAGATTGGTGCTCCCCAAGGAGATAAGCTAGGTCTAATAAATCCTTTGGCTAACAAATCATCCAGTTGAGTTCTCAACTCGTTCATTTCCATTTGTGCCAATCTGTAAGGCGCTCTTGCAACAGGTGCAGCTTCAGGAATAATGTCAATCCTGAACTCCACTTGCCTATCTGGGGGTAAACCAGGTAGTTCTTCAGGGAATACTTCTGGATATTCAGAGATAATAGGTATGTCTTCTATCTTAGGCTTTGGTTCATCAACAGTTACTTGCGCCATGTAGAAACACAACCCTTCTTCAAGCACCTTGATGCCTTGAGCATGGACACTTGCTCAGGCATTCCGTAGTTAGTATCTCCTTGGATTGTCAAAGGCTCGCAATGAGGAGTTCTGACAATCACTTGCTTCTTAGCACAAATGATCTGGGCTTGGTTGCGAGACAACCAATCCATGCCTATTACTATATCGAAACCGGCTAATCTCAAAGGAAGTAAGGTTAGCGGAAAAGAATGGTTCCTAATGGATATGAAACATCCATCTAACACGGTTGAGGTAGATTCTATGGTTCCATAAGCTAACTCCACTTCGTATTTTATGCTTAGGGTTCTAACAGGTAGATTTAATAACTTACAAAATTTATAATCCACAAATAACTTATCCGCCCCTGAATCAAACAATACCCTCGCATAAACATCATTTATAAGAAAGGTACCTGTTATCACGTTATCATCCTGCACTGCCTCCTTAGCATCCATTCTGAAGACCCTAGCGTTGGTCTTTTTACCTTCTTCTGGTTTCTTGGCATATTTTGGGCAGTTCGACTTAATGTGCCCCTTCTCATTGCAGTTGTAGCAGGTCGCATCCTTTAACTTTTTGCAATCCAAGGTCTTGTGTTCCTTGGATTTGCAGATCCCACATCCAAAAGTCCTTGATTGTGTCTGCGAGTTCGATTCCAACCTACACTTTCCAAAGTGATGTTTCCGACAAATCTTACACTTGAGCTTCTCACCCGACTGTTGGTTACCCTTGTTGAACCCTAAACCCTTCTTGTTCTCATGGTTCCCTTTGTGTTTCTTGTCTGAGCGACGTGAGTTATCATCCTCACATTTCCTCTTTCCCTCATCTGAGTTTTTAAGAGATCTCTGCCTGAACGCGTCGAGGGTAAGGGAGAATGACAAATCAGTTACAGACCTAAAGGTAGTAGGTCTTGACGCTTTCACACTCGCCTTAATATCTGGAGCTAAACCTCCTATGAAACGAGCTATACACTTAGGTTCCGGTGTAACCAGATATGGAACCAACCTAGACATGGTATTGAAACTCGTGAGATACGCCTGACAGTCCAGGTTCCTCATAACCAGTGTGAGGAAGTCAGTCTCAATCTTCTCGAGCTCATGTTGAGGACAGAAAGTATCCTTGATTAAAGTAACAAACTGACCCCATGTCATATTGTAAAGTGGGATCTTTCCAGTAGCTTGAATTAACGATCTCCACCATGCTAGAGCTTCTCCCTTAAACGACTGCAACACATACTTCACAATGTCTTGCTCGGCGCAACCACTAATATCCACTACAGTGTCCATCTCGTCGAGCCATGTCATACAATCGACGGCTCCTTTTTCTCCCGTGAAGTCTCTCGGCTTGCAGGAGACAAAGTACTTATATGAACAGGTCTTGACCAGAGGCTCCTGGTTGAGCTCAACCTGTTTAGACGGGACACTTTTCTGATTTAAAGAGTGATGAGATTCTCTCTTTCGAGCTGAACGAACTTTGGAGGGTGCTTTTGAGTGAGGTACAGATAAGGTCTTGCTATGTGTACCACTTGATTCATATTCCCTTCTATCCAGAGCTCGAGTAATGGCATTGTCTATCAATGCCTGCAGTTCTTCACCCGCTATGTTAATTCGGGTATTATCAGGATTCTCCCGTGGGTGACTGTTGATCTCATCCGAGTCAGCCATGTAGTTTGAACTGTTACATAAGATATTAATAATATTTATTTGGGAGTTTATTTTGGAATTGTCTTTTATGGCAATTCATTAACCATGGTAAACATAGACCATATTTGGTTAATTTGTTAATCATATTTATTTTGGATTTTTATTATGACTTATCCTAATTATAAAACAATAACAGTATTATTAGTGGCACAAAGGCCTAGTCACAGGGACATTCTAAATCATAAGCCATGATTTCAGAGAATCAAGGCATTCAGGTTTGAACCTAGTTCCTTACCGTTTCCTGACAGGGAGTCGTAGACTACAACTGTCTTTTGTCTTATATGACAATGAGTATGGCCCGTAGGCACTACATCACCTATGGATGTTTAATATATGATCATCTTAATTGGTGATTTAAACCCAAGATTTATAGATCATCAGGTTAGGTTAGGAATCTTTTTGAAGAATCCAATTATAAGAATGAAGTGTGTGATTTTAACGAATCACGTCTGCCAGGGGCGTTAACATGTTTTCAGATGTTAACAGGGTTTTGAATCTTTTTAAACAGGTCTTACCATCTTGGCCAAGTCTTATAATGACATGCAGGCTAGGTTATACCTTTAAGATTCTTATTTAATATTTAATAGGCAGATTATTTTAAGAGGAATGATTTTTGATTTATTTATTTCATGTATAATATAGTTATGCATATAATGAAAAAAATGAAATTTTTAAATTTAACATTCCATTAAACATTAAAAAGAGTACATATTGCCCTAAACGGGACTTTTAACAGAAATAACTTGCCCACGCAGGGGCTAAACTGTACATACAAGTCCTCGCAGGGACTGATTACTAAAATAGATGTCCACGCAGGGACTAAAGAAAGACAAGTCCACGCAGGGACTGAGGAAGACAAGTCCACGCAGGGACTAAGTACATAGATAAATGTCCACGTAGGGACTTGATTGAAATAAGGAAATACAACAATACATATAGAGATTCAGTGATCCCTCTTCTTCTTTCCTTTTAGTAAGCTTGCTAGGCCTTTGAGAAATCCCCGGTTGTTCCTATGTTCTTCTTGAAATTCATGCTCCACCCGACTTAGCCTTTGGAGGATTTCCTCCTGTTCTGGTGGGGAAAACCGTGGTGGCTGCGGCTGCTGCTGAATCAGAGGTCGAGCAGGTATTTGATACCCAAAAGCTGGGTATCCAGTTCCCCAGGGAGCTCCATATGGTCCTTCAAGATGAAGGGCGTTGTAGTTTGCCGCTACAAGGTATGGGTCGGCTTCAGCATAGTTGTAGTTAGTGTGGGCCGGCTGCTCAAATGGATTATACGCCGTTGAACCGGCGTATGTAGGAATTGGGTTACCAAATCCCAATGGTGGCGGTGCGATAGGTGCAGAATCTACCTCTGAAACTGGATTTGAAGGCCCACCCATTTGTGGGTTTTCATGCAGTGGCGGATAGTGACTGCCACTTGAGTGTTGGGGGGTGCTGAAGTGAAAACCCCATTCTCGCACGGACATCCATGCGCCGGTTCTTTTACGCCTTGGTGGTTCTGGAGGCGCTTGTTGTACCGGCGGCGGTGGTGGTGGTGGTGTGACTGCCACGAAACGCGAATCCTCGGAGGGATCCTGCTGCTGTTGCTGCTGTGGGTTATGAGGGTGTCACACCCCGATTTCCACGTGTCACCGGTGGGCCCGGTGTGGGGTACAGTGACGTAGTTGGCATCGTCATAGACAATCAACACAATATAATAATGCACAGCGGAAGCAGAATAGATACATTTCAACTCTTAAATAAATTGCAATAATAAATATCACAGTAGTTGAAACGGATCCACAGGCGGATCAAATACAAATAAGATAAAATATTGTTCAACAGATATTTGTCGTCCGAGCTTGCGAGACTATAGTGGACGCTCTTAGGAAACAGCCAGCCTATTTTCGTATAGTACCTGCACTTAACCTTTTGGGAAAAATACGTCAGTTTACACTGGTAAATACAATTCGACTGACTCATTTTGAAAAGGTTGAAAATTGATTTAAATGCACAAGGCGTAAATATTTTTATTAACTTGGGATAATTATGCAATATAAACTTGTGAACGAATTACATGCACTCGTATCTTTGGTGGCCCGGGATCTGCTGTCCGGGCTAAAGATTAAATGACACACCACATTAAAGAGTTATACACGCCGAGTGTACGCCTACACCCCGTGCTCTGGTCGTGGCCATCTCGTAAGATAATGCCAAGGATATCCGGGACATGGTCAATAACCCCCCAAAGCCTAAAGTAAGACAAGACTGTTTAAACGAAGTCGCACAAGCTATTCAAGACTGTACACCCATAAGGCGCAGGACTTGTGCGCCCGATCAAGCGGTATTTTAAATACCGTACCCCAAGCCCGTATAGGGAAAATAAGTCAAAATGTATTTACATGAGCAAGTATGTAACACAAACGGTAAGTGTGGTAGCTTTTACTGGGCCTCCTAATCTGGAACAAAGGTTTATAATTAACCTATTAGATTCCTAACGGGTCTTTTATTTAAGCCTAAGCTTTGACCGGTTAGTTTTAAGAATGATACGGTTTACGCACGATTAAGCGAAAGACCGGATAGAATGTGATTTAGACCCGGCAAGTTTGAATACTTGTATAATATGGGTATACTAAATACATTCTGGATTTTGAAATAAAAATGATATCGTTTGACCCGTTTCGGTCAATTTACGCAAACTAGTTACGTAAACCGAACCGAACGCAAAAAGGGCGATACGGGTAGACAAATGATTCAAATGCAAGTTCCCTGATATAATATGCTTTAAATATGATATAATATCAGTAAGTTATGTTCTATATTGCCCGGAATAATTTTAAACTCAATTTATGCCTTAGAAGGGCATTTTGGTCTTTTTAAAAGATTATAAGAGAGTCAAATTAGAAATCTGAGTTTCGGGTCAGGTTCATACAGTAAATATACCTCATTTAACATATTATATCAGTAGGGTATGACCCATATATCAAATTTATCATTTAAAATCAAACTATGCACCGTAGGGGTATTTTAGTAAATTCACAAGGGCTAAAAATGCCAAAACTGGAAATCTGAGATCATATACTTATACTTACTGTTATTATATGAAAATATGCTAATTACATCAGTAGGTATAAGTCTTACATGTTTAAAACAAGTATAACGCTTACTATGCGCTTAAAACGCTAAATATGCGATTTAGAGCCGTTTCCGGGTTTATATATGAAAGCTGAGATTTTTATATTTCCAGAAGGCTCAAAATAATTTATTTAACATTTAAAATCAGTAGAAAAAGGTTTCGGGTCAAAAGGATGTGTAAAACTCATTTTATGGCTTAAACGGTCAAAACCGACATAACCCGAAATAACTAGGCGATCTAGGATCCGTTCAGCCAAAAATTTATTAAAAATCATCAAAATTCCCAGAATATTATAATACATCAGTTGGTAAAAAGTTTTATACCAAAACGTGGCCAGAAATAGGTCATATGCGAAAAGGGCCGTTTATGTAAATTAAGAACATAGTTTTACGCTAATGGCCATAACTCACAATCTGGACCACCAACTGATCCGAAATTTTCGGTGCAAGTTTATATATTAGAAATAAAGATTTCTATCCTTTCACTTTTCCAAAAATCACGTTTTATATCAAAAAGGGCAAAATAGTCAACTTTTAAGCATAATCGGAAACATGCAATTTAATCGGCTAAGCATAGACTCAATCAACAAAAATTCCAGAAAGTTTAACCAAAATAAAAATGGTCAAAAATACTTTCCAATACAGATCTCGAACATGCATGTACGAATCCGAATCGATAGTCTACGAAATAGTCGTTTTATAGGACTTTCGGTTCCGATTCGTATCTATAGTAAAGATTGTCGAGTTGATGATGATAAAATACATTCTTATATTCATAATAAAGCTATCTATGAAGATCAAACAGATTGCATGTCATTTATTTTACCATTTAAGCTATTTTTCTCAAAAATCACTTCTGTTGACTTTTTTAGAATCACGTTTGACTCGACAATTAGCATGCATGTAGTGGGATTCAGATAACACCCTTTAGAGGGTTTGTTTCCCACATAAATACCAACATATATCAGGTTTCAATTCGAGAAATGACTGATTGAAACTTGTTTAATCAGAAAGTCAAAGCTTATGAACAAACAGTTTGACTTTTAGCAATAATCAACGCAAGAACGGATTGGAGATCGAATTAGAAGCTTACCAAGGTCCTATTGATGTTAAGCTAACACTAGAAATCGGCCTTGATGTCCAGAAATGCTTCAGAGATGCTTGAGAGCTTTTGCAAGTTTGGAAGTTCTTGTTCACAACACAAGTGTTTAGTAAAATGAGCTTTGGATCAGATTTAAAGCTGAATTGTTGGTGTTTGCAAGGGGTTACTGTGGCCTAGGCATGCATGCAATGTTATTGGATCTTTTGGGAGGTGAAAACAGCTGTTACCCACTTAATTTCGGACCCAAATCGCTGCTGTTCGCGGATTCTACACCTGGGTTTATTGGCAGCTCCAAAGTTTGCCCATTTGTTGCAGTTTTGGTCCCTGTACTTTGGTTGCGATGATTTGGCCATGAATCTTGACTCGTAAACCCCCGAATCTGGTTTTTAAGAACCCTTGGACATTTACCAACATGGTAATGTCCTCGTTTAACTTTGCGCTCGCCCGAAAAGCCATAAAATTCGACGTTGACGCTTTTAACCCCTCAAGTACGGTTTTGGCCATAACTTTCTCATGTGATAACGAAACTTCATGAAATTTTTACCACATATTCTAGTGGGTATATTTTAGATTTACAAAGCTTCGGGTCTGCCAAAAGTTCACTCAGAGGTATAAATTAAACATGTTGACACTTTTGGCCCCTATAGTTTGCAATACTTCACTTTTGTGCAATTTCCGCGTCGTATGATCCATGAACCATCCGTTTAAGGTTATAAACATTATGTAGGGTTATCATAGAGCCTATTTATCCATTGTTGACACTTTGGACCCTTACGTTCCATAGTTTTCACTGTTTGTCACTTTTAGTCCTCCTAAAGTATGTTTTCACATACCGGAACCTTATGACACGTGTCAAGACATTATTGGACGAAATTTTTCGAGGTGTTACATCCTCACCCCCTTAAAAGAAATCTCGACCCCGAGATTTATTCAAACAAATGGGGATATTTTTCTTTCATCGTGGATTCCACTTCCCACGTGTATTCGGGACCTCTACGGGCATCCCACTTGACCTTAACAATAGGCACGTGCTTCCTTCGAAGCTTCTTTACCTGTCGATCTTCAATTGATAACGGCTTTTCCACAAATTTTAAGCTTGCGTCTATTTGCACATCTGTATGTGGCATGACATGTGGTTCGTCAGCGGAACACTTCTTTAGATTGCAGATGTGGAACACATTGTGAATTCCACTGAGCTCTTCTGGTAAGTTCAACTTATAGGCAACTGACCCGACACGTTCGATAACCTCGAAAGGTCCTATGTATCTCGGGCTTAGTTTGCCTTTCTTCCCAAATCGCATCACTCCTTTCCAGGGCGACACTTTAAGTAGGACTTTTTCACCCACTTCGAAGTGAAAATCCTTACGACTTGGATCCGCATAACTTTTCTGCCTATCTCTGGCAGCTTTCAAACGATCGCGAATCTGGACAATCTTATCCGTTGTCTCAAAAACAATTTCTGGTCCTGACAGTTGGACTTCTCCAACTTCCGCCCAACAAATGGGTGATCTACACTTTCTACCGTATAAGGCCTCAGAAGGCGCAGCTTTTATGCTGGTGTGGTAGCTATTGTTGTAGGAGAATTCAATTAGTGGTAGGTTCTTGTCCTAACTACCACCTAAGTCTATTGCACATGCGCGTAGCATGTCTTCCAGCGTTTGAATAGTACGCTCGCTCTGACCGTCAGTCTGTGGATGATAGGCCGTACTAAAATTCAAACGTGTGCCCAAAGCTTGTTGGAAGCTCTTCCAAAAATGTGACGTGTATCTAGTATCTCTATCCGAGATAATAGACACAGGTATACCGTGCAAAGCTACAATCTTATCAACGTATAATTGGGCTAACATATCGGAGCTATAAGTCTCCTTGATGGGTAGGAAGTGTGCTGACTTCGTCAGTCTATCAACTATGACCCATATTGTATCATTTCCTTTTCTCGTCTTTGGTAACTTGGTGATGAAATCCATCGTCACCATTTCCCATTTCCATGTGGGAATTTCAGGTTGTTGTAACAAACCTGACGGCTTCTGGTGCTCAGCTTTGACTTGCGCACAAGTCAAACATTTAGACACATACGCAGCTACGGACTTTTTCAACCCAATCCACCAGTAGTTTGCTTTCAAATCCTGGTACATCTTGTCTGCTCCAGGATGAACAGAATATTTGGAACTGTGGGCTTCCTGGAGGATAACATCCCGAAGTCCTCCAAAAATTGGAACCCATATTCTTCCATTTAGTCTAAGCATTCCGTCCTTGTCATGGGATAACTGTTCTTCAGTTACTCCCAGTTTTTCTTCAGGATTATTCGCTTCCAGCACAGCTTCCTTCTGTGCAGCTAATATCCTTTTGTTCAAATCATTCTTGATTTCAATGCGCTTAGCATTGATTCTTATAGGCTTAATCCTTTCTTTTCTGCTCAAGGCGTCAGCAACTACATTTGCCTTGCCTGGATGGTACTTTATTTCACAATCATAATCATTCAGAGTTTCCATCCATCGCCTTTGTCGCATGTTTAAGTCCTTCTGATTAAACAAATGTTGAAGGCTCTTGTGATCTGAATAGATCACACACTTGGTTCCATACAGGTAATGCCTCCATAGCTTCAATGCAAATACAACAGCACCCAATTCCAAGTCATGGGTGGTGTAGTTCTTCTCGTGTATCTTTAGCTGTCGTGAAGCGTAGGCAATGACTTTTCCTTTCTGCATGAGCACACAGCCCATACCAGTGTGCGACGCATCGCAATACACCACAAATTCATCTATACCATCGGGCAGTGTTGACACCGGAGCATTGCTCAACTTGTTCTTCAGAATATCGAAGGATTCCTGCTGCTTAGGGCCCCAATCAGACTTAACCTTCTTGCGTGTCAATGAAGTAAGGGGCGCAGCAATCCTTGAAAAGTTTTCTATGAAACGCCTATAATATCCTGCTAGACCCAGAAAGCTACGTATTTCAGTAGGCGTCTTTGGCTCTTGCCAGTTCATCACTGCTTCTACTTTGGCGGGATCCACCTGGATACCACGCTCGCTCACTACATGTCCAAGGAACTGGACTTCTCGAAGCCAGAATTCACACTTCGAGAACTTGGCGTAGAGCTTCTCTTGATGGAGTAGTTTGAGGATACAACGAAGGTGTTTCTCGTGGTCAACCTTGCTTTTTGAGTAGATAAGGATGTCGTCAATGAAGACTATGACGAATTTATCTAGATAAGGTTTGCAGACGCGGTTCATGAGATCCATGAATGCGGCTGGTGCGTTAGTGAGTCCAAAAGGCATCACTAGGAACTCGTAATGTCCATATCGAGTCCTAAACGCGGTCTTGTGCACATCTTCATCCTTGACTTTCAACTGATGGTAGCCTGACCTCAAGTCAATCTTGGAGAAATAGCTTGCTCCTTGCAACTGATCGAACAGATCGTCGATCCTGGGTAACGGATATCTATTCTTGATAGTGACCTTGTTAAGCTCACGGTAATCGATGCACAGACGCATCGAACCATCCTTCTTTTTAACGAACAAGATTGGCGCTCCCCAAGGAGACGAGCTAGGTCTAATAAAACCTTTAGCTAATAAATCATCCAACTGCGTTCTCAACTCCTTCATCTCCGTTGGTGCCAATCTGTATGGTGCTCTTGCTACAGGTGCAGCGCCTGGAATGATATCTATCCGAAATTCCACTTGCCTATCCGGTGGCAAACCGGGTAGCTCTTCAGGAAATACTTCAGGATATTCCGAAATAACAGGGATATCCTCGATCTTCGGCTTCGGCTCATCAATGGTAACTTGTGCCATATAAATGACACATCCTTTCTGCATACATCTGGATGCCTTGAGCATGGATACTTGCTCGGGCAATCCATGCTGGGTATCTCCTTGAATAGTGAGTGACTCGCCAGACGGAGTCTTAACTATTACCTGCTTTCTGTTGCACAGAATCTGGGCTTGGTTACTTGATAACCAATCCATGCCTATCACTATGTCGAATCCAGCTAGCTTAAAGGGAAGCAAGGATAACGGGAAAGAATGATTCCTAATGGATATAACACATCCATCTAGAACAGTCGAGGCGGTTTCTATTCGGGTCCTACTCCGAGTACCACTAGATTCCCTGAATTGCCTATCCATAGCTTTGGCAACAGCGTTATCTATCAGTGCTTGCAACTCTGCACCGGTGACGTGAATCTTTGCATTATCTGAGTGTTCCCCAGAATGACTGTTGGTCTCCTCCGATTTGGCCATTGTAGCTTTAAGCTACAATAAAGGACAAGGTCTATTTAGAACCTAACAGTATTATCGTTCTAGACGATTTATTAACCATGGTATCAAGAACCTTAGCAGTTAATAAATTTCATTCAGGCTCTTATTAGCAATCAAGGAATGAAAATATATATATCGGCACCATAGGCCTAGTCACAACGGACAATTACTAAATTATAAATTTAGATTTTTATAGGATTATAAATTGTATAATTAAACAAATAACCCTTTACTAGGCAGGGAGTCATAAACTACAACTGCCACTATATAACATAGTTATAACCCGTAGGTATCAAGTCATAAACAGACTTGTGTACAGATATAATCTGTAGATAATTTATTAAAAAGGGTGGCTTGTGTGATTCTACAGATCACGCTTAGCCCGGAATGTTAACATGTTTTCAGATGTTAACAGGGAGTTGAATCTTTTCAACCAGGTTTTACCGTCACGGCCAGGCCTGTTAATAAGGCATTCAAGCTAGGTTATACCTTACTAAGATTCTTATAAAATGGCAAATCAAATAAAAATTTATATTTTCCATTATTTAAATATTAAATTCATGTACATAAATAAAATGAGAAATTCAAATTAACCATTTCAAATTTCAAATAAAGTACTAGTACATCTTTGCCCTAAACGGGACTTTAATTCAAATAACATGAATAACATGCCCGCGCAGGGGCTAAACAACTAACAATCAACGACAAATGAAATAAAACAAACCCACGCAGGGGTTAACAGGACGACATACCCTCGCAGGGGTAGAATAAGGGAAATATACCCACGCAGGGGTAGAGTACAGGAATAGATGTCCACGCAGGGACATGAGTAATGAGATAACAATCAAAGGATTCAATGATCCTTCTTACTCTTACCCTTGAGTAAGTCAAACACCTTCTTGAACATGCCACTGTTGCGTCGGCGATCAGCTCGCATCTCGTGTTGCAACTCGCGTCGCATGCTGTTAATCCCATGCAGGATTTCTTGAACCTGCGGCGGCGACATCATAGGCGCCGGCGGCGGTGGCTGGTACTGCTGCGGCTGCGGCGGCTGTGGCTGCTGGTGACCCGGAGGGTAGCCAAAGGTAGACTGCCCAGCAGTCCAAGTGTCTCCAAATGGACCACTAGGTGGGAGTGAGCTGTAGTTCACAGCTTGCCAATAAGGGTCTCCTGTGTAATCATAACCCTGAGGGAAAACCTGCTCGAACGGGTTAAACTGAGCTGCGCTGGCATAAGCCGGAATCGGCTCTCCATAGTTCTGCGGCGGCAGAGGCGGGATCGGTACTGAAGTGACCTCCGATACGGGATGCTGAGACTCCCCCGTCTCGGACTCCTCGGGAAGAGGCGTGTAGCGGCTGCTACCAACATGTGGAGGGGTGCCTATGCGAATCCCTCCGCGCGTAGACATGCGCGCATTCCTCCTTGGCCTCTGAGGCGGAGGAGGCAAAACTGGTGGCGGCGGTGGTGACGGAGTGATCACGTCACGCCATAGGGCCTCAGATAGGTCCTGCTGTAGAGGCGGCTGCTGCTGAAGCTGCTGCTGCTGAGAGTGGTGCTGCGAGTGCACCGGCGAACCATGGCGAGACTGGAGCATCGGAGAGTTGTGGCGGCTGGGGGTGTAATACCAATCGTACTGCTTAAATCTCTCCTGAAAGCTGTCCACACCATTGTAGGGTGATCCCCTAAATGGCGACCCATCCGATATCTCGATGGGATGGTTGGGTGTACCTGACGGTGGCAGTGAAGGGTCCGTGTCTTCATCAACTTCCATCTCGTGATCACCAGGAAAGTGGTCCTCCGGTCCTAGTGGGTTATGACCCACTGGCTCATCCACAAAAGCATCAGGGTTATACAGACCCTGGTAAACTGGTGCTGGGTACTGGTGAGGTGACTGATGGAGCGGTATGTAAGATCCATGAGAACCATGGGGCCCATTCTCCGAGTGGGGCCCAAATGATTGGGGTAGTGATGGTGAAGTGCTCATAGACACCGAGTGTCTAGCCGGCTCGGCGAATGATCCCCAAAGATCATTGGCTGCAGTGTGGTGCGTAGCTGACGGAGCTCGTCTGTGTGAGGGTCCTGCCTCATGGTCGTGCGATGTAGCGAATCCTCCTCGACCTCTCATTCGTGGCGGCATAATGATCCTGTCAAAAATTAAGCAAGTTGCACAACAAATATATAAGACAAAGCAAATAATGAGATTAAAATAAAATAAACGAAATGTTGAACATTTCCTAAGTTCTTTGTCTAGACTCGAAAATCGAGGAATGTGCAATTGTGTAACTGAGATTAAACACATTAGGATAGTGTTTAATTCACTCAGCGTTGGCTCTGATACCAACCTGTCACACCCCGATTTCCACGTGTCACCGGTGGGCCCGGTGTGGGGTACAGTGACGTAGTTGGCATCGTCATAGACAATCAACACAATATAATAATGCACAGCGGAAGCAGAATAGATACATTTCAACTCTTAAATAAATTGCAATAATAAATATCACAGTAGTTGAAACGGATCCACAGGCGGATCAAATACAAATAAGATAAAATATTGTTCAACAGATATTTGTCGTCCGAGCTTGCGAGACTATAGTGGACGCTCTTAGGAAACAGCCAGCCTATTTTCGTATAGTACCTGCACTTAACCTTTTGGGAAAAATACGTCAGTTTACACTGGTAAATACAATTCGACTGACTCATTTTGAAAAGGTTGAAAATTGATTTAAATGCACAAGGCGTAAATATTTTTATTAACTTGGGATAATTATGCAATATAAACTTGTGAACGAATTACATGCACTCGTATCTTTGGTGGCCCGGGATCTGCTGTCCGGGCTAAAGATTAAATGACACACCACATTAAAGAGTTATACACGCCGAGTGTACGCCTACACCCCGTGCTCTGGTCGTGGCCATCTCGTAAGATAATGCCAAGGATATCCGGGACATGGTCAATAACCCCCCAAAGCCTAAAGTAAGACAAGACTGTTTAAACGAAGTCGCACAAGCTATTCAAGACTGTACACCCATAAGGCGCAGGACTTGTGCGCCCGATCAAGCGGTATTTTAAATACCGTACCCCAAGCCCGTATAGGGAAAATAAGTCAAAATGTATTTACATGAGCAAGTATGTAACACAAACGGTAAGTGTGGTAGCTTTTACTGGGCCTCCTAATCTGGAACAAAGGTTTATAATTAACCTATTAGATTCCTAACGGGTCTTTTATTTAAGCCTAAGCTTTGACCGGTTAGTTTTAAGAATGATACGGTTTACGCACGATTAAGCGAAAGACCGGATAGAATGTGATTTAGACCCGGCAAGTTTGAATACTTGTATAATATGGGTATACTAAATACATTCTGGATTTTGAAATAAAAATGATATCGTTTGACCCGTTTCGGTCAATTTACGCAAACTAGTTACGTAAACCGAACCGAACGCAAAAAGGGCGATACGGGTAGACAAATGATTCAAATGCAAGTTCCCTGATATAATATGCTTTAAATATGATATAATATCAGTAAGTTATGTTCTATATTTCCCGGAATAATTTTAAACTCAATTTATGCCTTAGAAGGGCATTTTGGTCTTTTTAAAAGATTATAAGAGAGTCAAATTAGAAATCTGAGTTTCGGGTCAGGTTCATACAGTAAATATACCTCATTTAACATATTATATCAGTAGGGTATGACCCATATATCAAATTTATCATTTAAAATCAAACTATGCACCGTAGGGGTATTTTAGTAAATTCACAAGGGCTAAAAATGCCAAAACTGGAAATCTGAGATCATATACTTATACTTACTGTTATTATATGAAAATATGCTAATTACATCAGTAGGTATAAGTCTTACATGTTTAAAACAAGTATAACGCTTACTATGCGCTTAAAACGCTAAATATGCGATTTAGAGCCGTT
This sequence comes from Helianthus tuberosus, assembly GCA_030545235.1. Taxonomy (NCBI): domain Eukaryota; kingdom Viridiplantae; phylum Streptophyta; class Magnoliopsida; order Asterales; family Asteraceae; genus Helianthus; species Helianthus tuberosus. The sequence continues at coordinate 7,488,444 of CM060411.1, read as the reverse complement.
TCCGGGTTTATATATGAAAGCTGAGATTTTTATATTTCCAGAAGGCTCAAAATAATTTATTTAACATTTAAAATCAGTAGAAAAAGGTTTCGGGTCAAAAGGATGTGTAAAACTCATTTTATGGCTTAAACGGTCAAAACCGACATAACCCGAAATAACTAGGCGATCTAGGATCCGTTCAGCCAAAAATTTATTAAAAATCATCAAAATTCCCAGAATATTATAATACATCAGTTGGTAAAAAGTTTTATACCAAAACGTGGCCAGAAATAGGTCATATGCGAAAAGGGCCGTTTATGTAAATTAAGAACATAGTTTTACGCTAATGGCCATAACTCACAATCTGGACCACCAACTGATCCGAAATTTTCGGTGCAAGTTTATATATTAGAAATAAAGATTTCTATCCTTTCACTTTTCCAAAAATCACGTTTTATATCAAAAAGGGCAAAATAGTCAACTTTTAAGCATAATCGGAAACATGCAATTTAATCGGCTAAGCATAGACTCAATCAACAAAAATTCCAGAAAGTTTAACCAAAATAAAAATGGTCAAAAATACTTTCCAATACAGATCTCGAACATGCATGTACGAATCCGAATCGATAGTCTACGAAATAGTCGTTTTATAGGACTTTCGGTTCCGATTCGTATCTATAGTAAAGATTGTCGAGTTGATGATGATAAAATACATTCTTATATTCATAATAAAGCTATCTATGAAGATCAAACAGATTGCATGTCATTTATTTTACCATTTAAGCTATTTTTCTCAAAAATCACTTCTGTTGACTTTTTTAGAATCACGTTTGACTCGACAATTAGCATGCATGTAGTGGGATTCAGATAACACCCTTTAGAGGGTTTGTTTCCCACATAAATACCAACATATATCAGGTTTCAATTCGAGAAATGACTGATTGAAACTTGTTTAATCAGAAAGTCAAAGCTTATGAACAAACAGTTTGACTTTTAGCAATAATCAACGCAAGAACGGATTGGAGATCGAATTAGAAGCTTACCAAGGTCCTATTGATGTTAAGCTAACACTAGAAATCGGCCTTGATGTCCAGAAATGCTTCAGAGATGCTTGAGAGCTTTTGCAAGTTTGGAAGTTCTTGTTCACAACACAAGTGTTTAGTAAAATGAGCTTTGGATCAGATTTAAAGCTGAATTGTTGGTGTTTGCAAGGGGTTACTGTGGCCTAGGCATGCATGCAATGTTATTGGATCTTTTGGGAGGTGAAAACAGCTGTTACCCACTTAATTTCGGACCCAAATCGCTGCTGTTCGCGGATTCTGCACCTGGGTTTATTGGCAGCTCCAAAGTTTGCCCATTTGTTGCAGTTTTGGTCCCTATACTTTGGTTGCGATGATTTGGCCATGAATCTTGACTCGTAAACCCCCGAATCTGGTTTTTAAGAACCCTTGGACATTTACCAACATGGTAATGTCCTCGTTTAACTTTGCGCTCGCCCGAAAAGCCATAAAATTCGACGTTGACGCTTTTAACCCCTCAAGTACGGTTTTGGCCATAACTTTCTCATGTGATAACGAAACTTCATGAAATTTTTACCACATATTCTAGTGGGTATATTTTAGCTTTACAAAGCTTCGGGTCTGCCAAAAGTTCACTCAGAGGTATAAATTAAACATGTTGACACTTTTGGCCCCTATAGTTTGCAATACTTCACTTTTGTGCAATTTCCGCGTCGTATGATCCATGAACCATCCGTTTAAGGTTATAAACATTATGTAGGGTTATCATAGAGCCTATTTATCCATTGTTGACACTTTGGACCCTTACGTTCCATAGTTTTCACTGTTTGTCACTTTTAGTCCTCCTAAAGTATGTTTTCACATACCGGAACCTTATGACACGTGTCAAGACATTATTGGACGAAATTTTTCGAGGTGTTACAGAGGGGGAGTAAAATACCACTCATATTGGGTGAATCTCGCCTGGTAGCTGTCTGGACCACGGTATGGTGATCCATGGAAGGACGACCCATCAGAGATCTCGATGGCGTGGTTGGGGGTCCCACTTGCAGGCTCGGCGGGATCCGTGTCCTCGTCCATGTCCATTGCATGGTCTCCTGAGAAATGGTCTTCAGGTCCTAGTGGGTTAAAACCCACTGGTTCTTCAATATAGTTTGCCGGGTTGAACCGGCTCTGGAAGACAGGAGTGGGGTCGCCAAAGGAATGGTGCGAAAAGGACCGCTGCAATGGCAAGAAGGAGTGGCGTGAGTCTTCGGGCTCGTTCTCTGATTGCGGCCCAAAGGAGTGACGATAAGGAGGAGTTGAGCTAGGCGAGACAGATTGTCTGGCGGGCTCCAAATAGGTCCTCCAATCTCCTTGAGGACCGGTACTCATGGTAGCAGAAGGAGTTCGCCGGTGTGAAGGCCTGGCCTCGTGATCGTTGGGGGCGTTGATTGGCCCCTTGCCTCGTCCCCCTCTTCGGAACCACGGTGGCATATTTCCTAACAAAACAAATGAAAGAAACAACAAAGAAGAAATAATAAAGGACAAAATAAAACAAATTAGGAATCGTCCTAAGTTCTTTGTCTAAACTCGGAAGTCGAGGAATGTGCAAACTGTGTCATTGAGATTAAACACAAAAGGCTAGTGTTTAATTCACTCAATGTTGGCTCTGATACCAACCTGTCACACCCCGTTATTTCCACGTATTACCGGTGGGCCCGGTGGGGAGTATCGTGACGTAGTTGATATTATCATGGTCAAACAACACAATTTAAATGCACAGCGGAAGCAAAAGATATGAATCACATTACAAACCAAATAAATAGTAATATCAAAGTATTACAACAGACTGTAAAGGATCTACAGGCGGATCAAAAGATAAATAAGATCATTGTTCAACAGACTTTAACATCTAGAGCTTGCGAGACTTGATTATTGATGTCTGGAGTAGGCAGCCTATTTCGTATAGTACCTGCACTTAGCCTTTTTGGAAAATACGTCAGTTTACACTGGTAAATACAATTAACCGACTCATTTTGAAAAGAGTTTAAGGAAAATAAATTTAATGCACAAGGCACAAATAATCTTTTATAACTTGGGATAATTATTTAAAAATAAACTTGTATACAGTTTTACATGTTTATCGTCCATTTAGGACTCGGTTAGAAGAGCCGGTTTAACAAGATTAATAGACACACCACTCGGTATAATACCCACAAGAAGATACCCTTCTTGTGGACTACCTTTTTACATACGCAACTGTCAGGTGTATGCCTAAACCCCGTGCTTACGTCGTGGCCATTTCTAATGAATGAGGCAAGGATATCCAGGACACGGTCATTAACCCCCCAAAGGTATTGCATCAAACAAGACAGAATAAAATGGGTTATGCATCTTTTTAATCAATATTTGATTGTACGACTTCATACCCGACCAAGCGGTATTATTATAATACCGTACCCCAAGCCCGTATAGGGAAAATAAGTTAAAAGTATTTACCTGAGCAAAGTATAAATCACAAACAGCAAGTGCACGTAGCTTTTACCGGGCTCCTAATCTGGAACGAAGGTTTTAATAACCTATTAGATTCCTAACGGGTCTTAATTAAGCCTAAACTTAGACCGGTTAGTTTTAAAGAAAGGTATACGGTTCAAAACGCAAGATTAAGTGAAGACCAAATTAGAATGTGATTTAGTCCCGACAAGTTTGAAGGCTTGTATAATATGGGTAAACAAAACACATTCTGGATTTTGAGGTGAAAATGATAAGGTTTGACCCGTTTCGGTCAATTTATGCAAACTAGTTACATAAACCGAACCGAACGCGAATAACGCATAACGGGTGGCCAAATGAGTCATGAACATGTTTCCTAAGTTAATATGCTTTAAATATGTTGTGATATCAGTAGGATACCTTCCATTATGCCCAAAATGAGTTTAATCTCAAATTAAGCCCCGTAGGGGTATTTTGGTCATTTTAAAGATTATAAAAGAGGTTAAATAAAATTCTGAGGTTCAGGTCTGAAATAAACAGTAAAACTACTTAATTTAATAAGTTATATCAGTTGGAGATAAGTCTTATATGACAAGAATGGTTTTAACCCATACTACGCGTTTAAACGCATAAAAAGTCGTTTTAAACGATTTCCGGGTTAGAATAGGAATCTGGATTTCCTGATCAGTTTATAAAGTTCAAAATACTTCATTTATCATAAAACATCAGTAGCCAAAGATTTGGTATCAAATTGTTATGTAAAACTCATTTTATAAGCAAAAAGGGTATAATCGGCAATAACCGAATCAAGGCAATAACCCTACGTTATGATCAGTTTAAAAATAATTAAAAATCTTCAAAAATCCCAAAATATTATATTACATCAGTGGGTAAAAGGTTTGGTGTCAAAAATTGGGTTTAGATAGGCTTTATGCTAATTGCGTCGTTTAATTAAATAAAAAGCTTTCTAATTACGCTATTGAGCATAACTCCTAATCTAGACCTCAAATTGATGTGAAATTTTAGGGACATGTTTATAAATCAGTAACAAAGATTATTGTCCTCTCACATTTCCAAAAATCTCGTTTTATGGTAAAAAGGGCATTATGGTCAACATTAAGCAATTAAAGGAAACATCGGACAATCAACGAGTCAAGTAGTATAATCACAGAGGGTTATACTATCATACAAGCTGGTCCTAATGGAGCTCTAAGGCATTTTTAAATCATGCTAATATGGTCAGAACTGAAAGTCAAAGCAGTGGTCAATTTATGCGACTTTCGGTTCCGAACCGGTCCTATATTGAAAATTGTCGGGTCGGACATGCTCCGACATGTTCTTGCATTGATTACCAAGTTATATGAGTGGTAAAACAGGTTACACGTCTTCTACATTGCTAATTATGTGTTAATTCGAAAATTATGTTTCTGTTGACTTTTTATAACTGACTTTGACCCGATAAATGACCTAGTTAGAGCGGGAATCAGAGGGTGCCCTTTTAAGGGTTTATTTCCCACATAATTACCAACTTATAACTACTTTTAGTTTGACTAATCACTGGACCATTAGTGATTAATCGTTAAGTCAAACCTTAATTACGACGGTTTGACTTTAAGCTAATAAACTAAGTAAAACATGATTAAGGAAGGTTAAGGACACTTACCGAAGTACTAAGTACGACTAATGATGCTTAGGGACTGATCTTGTGCTCCAGGAAGTTCCACAAATGAAGCTAGAATGATTTACAAAGTGCAAGTCCAAAGTTTGCACAAGTGCTCCTTTATATAGTGATCTTTGATTGATCAAGATGATGCCAAACAAGTCTAGGATTGATCCCTGATCAATACAAGTGTCCCGAGTGCCTAAAAACTTGTTTGTGCAGCCCATGGTATTGAAAACAAGCAATCTAAGTCGGTTAAACGGGCTGGACAGACACCTGCCAAGTTTTAACTTATAAGCAACTGATCCGACACATTCGATGATCTCGAATGGTCCTATGTACCTTGGACTTAACTTACCATTCTTACCAAACCGCATCACTCCCTTCCAGGGTGATACTTTAAGCAACACTTTGTCACCTACCTCGAATTTCAGAGGTTTACGCTTTAAATCTGCGTAGCTTTTCTGCCTATCTATGGCAGCTTTCAGGCGGTCACGAATCTGGACAATCTTGTCCGTCGTTTCAAAGACTAAGTCAGGTCCTGATAAATGAGCTTCTCCTACTTCTGCCCAACAAATAGGCGTTCTGCATTTTCTACCATATAATGCCTCAAAAGGAGCAGCCTGGATACTAGTATGGTAGCTATTGTTATAGGAGAACTCGATCAATGGCAGGTGGTTATCCCAACTACCACCTAAGTCAATCACATACGCACGAAGCATGTCTTCTAAGGTTTGGATGGTACGCTCACTCTGTCCGTCTGTCTGAGAATGGTAAGCCGTACTAAAATTTAAGCGCGTGCCCAAAGATTGTTGGAAACCTTTCCAAAAATGTGATGTGTATCTGGTATCTCTGTCAGAGATAATTGACACTGGTACGCCATGCAGAGATACAATCTTATCTACGTACAATTGAGCTAACATGTCGGAGCTATAAGTCTCCTTAATGGGTAGGAAATGTGCTGACTTAGTCAGTCTATCTACTATCACCCATATAGTATCATTTCCTTTCTTTGTCTTTGGCAACTTGGTGATAAAATCCATTGTCACCATTTCCCACTTCCAAGTGGGAAGTTCAGGTTGTTGCAACAAACCTGGCGGCTTTTGATGTTCAGCTTTGACCTGAGCGCACGTCAAACATTTGGCTACATAGGTAGCTTTAGACTTCTTCAAGCCTATCCACCAAAAGTTGGCTTTCAAATCCTGGTACATCTTATCAGCTCCAGGATGAACGGAGTACTTAGAACTATGGGCTTCTTGGAGGATCACATCCCTAAGTCCTCCATAAATTGGAACCCGTATTCATCCATTTAGTCTCAGGATTCCGTCTTTGCCATAGGATAACTGCTCTTCAGTTACTCCTTGGTTTTCATTAGGATAGTTTGCTTCTAATACAGCTTCCTTTTGTGCAGTTAACAGCCTTTCATTCAAACTTTTCTTTAATTCAATGCTCTTGGCATTGATTCTGATGGGTTTAACCCTTTCCTTTCTACTCAAGGCATCAGCGACTACATTCGCCTTGCCTGGATGGTATCGGATTTCACAATTGTAATCATTCAACGTCTCCATCCATCGGCGCTGCCTCATGTTCAAATCCTTTTGGTTAAACAGGTGTTGGAGGCTCTTGTGATCAGAATAGATCACACACTTGATACCATACAAATAGTGCCTCCATAGCTTTAGTGCAAATACAACGGCACCCAACTCAAATCATGGGTGGTGTAATTCTTTTCGTGTACTTTTTACTGTCGGGAAGCATATGCAATAACTTTTCCCTTCTGCATAAGCACACATCCCATGCCAGTGTGCGATGCGTCGCAGTAAACCACAAATTCTTCGATACCTTCAGGCGATGTCAAAACAGGAGCATTGCTCAACTTTTGTTTGAGAATATCAAAGGATTCTTGCTGCTTAGGACCCCAATCGAACTTTATATTCTTACGAGTCAATGAAGTTAGGGGTGCAGCAATTCTTGAAAATTTTTCTATAAAGCGCCGATAGTACCCTGCCAGACCTAAAAAGCTGTGAATCTCTGTGGGCGTCTGCGGCTCTTGCCAATTCATGATGGCTTCAATCTTAGCGGGATCCACCTGGATACCACAGTCGCTTACCATATGTCCAAGAAATTGGACTTCACGAAGCCAAAATTCACACTTAGAGAATTTGGCGTAGAGCTTTTCTCGATGAAGCAGTTTCATAATGCAACGGAGGTGCTTCTCATGGTCAGCTTGATTCTTCGAGTAAATAAGAATATCATCGATGAAGACGATGACAAATTATCCAAGTAGGGCTTGCAGACGCGGTTCATGAGATCCATGAATGCGGCTGGTGCATTAGTGAGTCCAAAAGGCATCACTAAGAACTCGTAATGACCATAACGAGTCCTAAATGCAGTCTTGTGTACATCCTCATCTTTAACCTTGAACCTAAGAAAGATGCCCTAGTATTAGCTTCGAGATAAGCTAATTACTTGCTTTGATAAAATGGAATGGGTGTTGGTATGCCGTGAGGATGATGACTAGAACATTGCAAGTATGGTAAATAAGCAATAACACTTGGCCACTGTTATTTCTTATTTATTGGTACTACTGGGTTCTAGAATATGATCCGTCATGGGAATACTAATTCCTTGTTCCTTGATGAAAGCTCTAATAAAAGGTTCATTTTTAAATCATGATTTAAGAAAGATCTATTTATGAGAAATACCAATTACCTCTCCGGCAAGACTGGGTATGGTGTAGCAGACTCTCCAGCTTGTCCAGGTAAGATGGGGTATAGGATATGTCAAACAAGTGACATAATTCCCTAAATAGTATCATGACCTGATGTCTGACTTGTCCTTAGAAATATGAATCTGTTAAATACATTGTCCTTATGAATGGTATGTATATTACAGTATACGATTATATAGATATGTATATCTATAAAGAAATCCAAAAACCATAAGGATTAACAATTTAGAATAAAACACAAGCATGTGTGTCAATGATAATTCTAGATTTCTTTATTAGGAATCTCTCGTATAAATCTATCATTCCGACATCGAAAACTATTTCATTTGATCACCCGTCTCGTAACTCATGCCACAAGATGAACGATGTGAACCCCTTAAAGTTGGTACGCCATCGAAAGTATAAGAATTCCCTCTGCGTTACCTTAGATTATTAACGCATTAGAAAAAGTTGTGCTAGGTACAAAACATCTCAAAACCTACGCTAATGAGAGTAATTTTGCTTCTGTAAGAACTCTTGCGAAGATAACAGTAACCACGACTAGATGCACCAATAATATTTCCAGTAATAAAGAAGCTGTTACGAAATATATAGACTTCAAAGGACTAAAGTTGTCCAAACCATTAGTATATATGTTAAGAAAAATGAAGTAAGGTATGCTTCAAAATTTAGACATTTAGATAGTGAAACCCGGTCTTCAAAACACATAGTTAAGACATATGCCATGAAATGGAGAGAACTGACAGAAAGGAAATTATGTCTGCTTCATAAAAAAGAACAAATGGAAACGATGACTCCTGGAAGTTTGCAAGCCAACCGGAAAAGTGATCACAAGGACGCAAGACAAACCAGCCGACAAAATTCGTCTCTATGAGGAAAGCTGCGAGTTATGCACGGAAGTAAGACATAGTGTATATGGTCTCGGAGTTCATTAACACTAGAGGCATGGAACTGAAAGAAATTCCGACCGACGTTTCCCAGAGGATCTACTTAGACTATCACCTGATCGTGAGAAGAAACTTAGAATTCATCCGAGACTAGGAACAACACCGATTGTTATGTCACAAAGTTAAAACTAATATAGTAGTTGATGCTTTAAGTTATAAGTCTCATAGGAAGCCGAATCAAGTACGTGCTCTTAGATTAAATTGCGGATAGATTTAATAATTAAAGAGTACCCAAGAAACAGCAATCAAGGATGATGCTGAAAGATTATAAAGAAATAATGAAGAAATCAGAAAAAGGAACTAATGGAAATTAGTGATTCCATAAAGAATTCGGGTACCTATTCAAGGAAACCTGCAAGAAAGGATTCTCAAAGAAGCTCATAAAACTAAGTAGTTGTTGCATCGTGTAAGTGATATTAGGTATCAAGAGTTTTATAAGAATTACTGATAGATAGCAAGTTATGCCTCTAAGTATTTAATCTGTTAGCAAGTTAAAGCTGAACGTTAGAAACCTTTAGGTTGACTTCAACAATTAAAAATGCCTGTATGGAAATGGGAGCTCATAACCATGGATTTTGTTACTAAGTTACCAAAACCAGGAAAGGTAATGATGCGATTTGGGTAATTGTGGATCGATTAACCAAATCAGCTCACTTTCTACCCATGAAGGAAACCTTTAGCATGGAAAGGTTAGAAAAGTTGTACGTAGACGAGGTCGTATCCTTACATGGAGTCCCACTCTCCATTGTATCAGATAGAGATAGTCGTTTCACTTCACATTTTCGGACCAGTTTCCAAGAAGCCATGGGGACGCGATTAAATTTAAGTACTGCATATCATCCTCAAACAGACGGTCAAAGTGAAAGGACGATCCAAACCCTAGAAGACATGCTCAGGGCATGTGTCATAGATTTTGGTGGAAATTGGGATGACCACCTACCCTTAATTGAATTCACCTATAATAATAGTTATTATGCAAGCATAGAAGCTGCCCCATTCGAAGCACTATACGGACGTAAGTGTAGAACTCCATTTTGTTGGGCAGAAATAGGAGAAAGCCAATTATCATGTCCTGAAATCGTGCAAGAAACCACCGACAAGATCACTCAAATCAAGGAAAGACTGAAAACGGCTCGAGATCGCCAGAAAAGTTATGCAGACAATCGACGCAAGCCACTGGAATTTCAATTCGGAGACAAGGTTCTCTTGAAAGTTTCTCCTTGGAAAGGAGTAGTGCGGTTCGGAAAGAAGGGAAAGTTAAGTCCAAGGTACGTAGGACCATTCCCAATAATCCAGCGAATAGGACCAGTTGCCTATCATTTACAACTACCAGAAGAACTAGCTGGAGTACATGACGTGTTTCATGTATCCAATCTCAAGAAATGTCTATCTGACGAATCCCTGGTAGTACCTCTTCAAGATATAGAGGTAAATGAAAAGTTAAAATTTGTTGAGAAGCCACTGCAGATAGAAGACAGAAAGGTCAAGTTTCTCAAACACAAGAGACTAGTACTGGTCAAAGTCAAGTGAAATTCAAAGAGAGGACCAGAGTACACTTGGGATCTGGAATCGGAAATGAAGCGAAAGTATCCCTACTTGTTCCAGTAAATCTCGAGGACGAGATTTTATTAAGGTGGGGAGGATGTAACAACTCTCACCAAAAGTATTAATTCTTATATTATTTTGTCCAATAGCAAACCCTAATTGAGACCCCCAAATAATATTACATGACCCCTAAAATTTTCAGAACAATCGGAATCAGGATCAGGGCCCCTAAAACTCACGGGGGGGGGGGGGGTATTCCCTAATTGGTATTATCCCTACAGTTTTCGATAGAAATTGAATTTTAAGAATTCGTCGACTCACCTAAGCTACTGAGACACGGGGCCACCCTATGCTAAAAGGGGTCCCCTCGCGCCACGCGACGGGCTGTCGCGCGGCGCGGGCGGCGCGCCGTTTTCCAGATATAAATAGGGGAGTTTGGCACTTGATTTCTGGCGTTGGTTCGACGTAAAAATTCATTTCGTACGCGGAGTTATCATCTGTTTACTACAAAACACACACAAACACGAAATTCTGCCGCGATAACAGGGTAATAGCTCGATCACTGCTACGCTTCAAACTGTTCAATTCTTTTCTTTCCTTCAGTTTTTATTATAGTAAATAGTAGCTCGGGATTATACTTTCTAAATCCCAAAACTCTGCCCGTTATTAGGGTAATAACTCTAATCAATGGTACGATACTTTATCCGATTGATTGAAACTAATCCAACGGATGTTTAAGTGCTGCCTGTATATGGCTATACTTTGTCATTCATTGTGAGGGTTTCAATCTCGTGATTATCATTAAAGTTGAATTGAGTTAATACACTAATACGAGTTCTTGTGTCTAGAAATTAGAACTCACAATCGGGAAGCTGTTAGACTGGTATATCAAACTTAGCTATTAAGATAATTTAGCAGTTTAGAAAACTTAATAGCTACGGCAACTTAACAGGAAAGGAAACTTAGCAGTTAAGTAAGCTAAGTAAGTTAATTAATCAGCTAGTTACGTTATTTAATTAATCGGCTAAGTAAATTACTTGATTAAACCGTTAAAATTAATTAATCGGTTAAGCAAGATTAATTAAGCAAAGCAAGATTAATTAAGTTAAGTAAGATTAATTAAGTAAATTAAACATCTAGATAGATATACATGAAAAATAAATATATATAAGATAGATAATATCAAAGGAAGGAGCTAGGAAGGTGTAAGAGGATATATATGTAGGTAGGAAGCTTCCTAGAAAATGTATAGGTAACTTACTAGAAAAGCTATATGAAACTTCCTAGAAATTTCATATTTCCTACCTATAAATAGGAAGCTTAGGATTCATTTTTCTTTGCTCATTTCTTCTATACTTCTCTCTATACGTTGGTGTTCTAACCAATAATCACCGATGCGATGTTCTATCCGATCGATTCAGGAACCAACTAACGGATGCCAAAGTGCTATACTTTGTGAGTTCGTTAAACGGATGCCAAAGTGCTATACTTTGTGAATTTCGTTAAGGTTCGAATCTCGTGACCATCGTTAGGTTTGATTTGGTTTAACACTAATACGTATTCCATTCTGTTAAACTAAGTGTTTAATTACTCGAAACTCTACACCATACTATTAAAATGGATGTTTAATCATCAGAAGATTCAAAACAATAAAGTATATGCTTAATTATCAGAAGGAGTAGAATCAAGAAGCTTGTTAAATCAATACTGCATGCTTATAAGGTGAGTCATTCTCTTTTTATTAAACTGCTTTACAAAACCCTAAATATTTTCAAGGTTATAATTACAGGGATTAAGTCATTGTAGTCTTCAATTACAGCCGGTATGTGGGGTTTTGTATACATTACATGATAACCGTCACCATTGGACAACGTGTTAGCCAATGGGTGATATGACCATAGTCACATAAACGAGTCGAGTGACAAATACCGTTGGGTAATTGGTTGATATAAACAATGTAATCACCCTTAATACTGTAAGTTATAACAAAGTTGTAATTGCAGTGATTAAGTCTTTGCCAATCTTGATGAAGCAAATGTAAAAACTCTTAATGCGGTGAATTATAACAAATGTGTTTTGTACAAAAATGAATGAACTCACCAGTATTTCCTGCTGACCAAACCTTTTTAAAACGCGTTTCAGGTAATTACAGTAGATTGGAACATGAGTGGCGATACGGCACCGAAAGGCTTAAAGAAGTGGCTTATTTTATCAATTAAATTAAATTAAGAAAATATTGTTTCATATATTCGGGTTTATCCCTTATTAAAGCTACCTTTGTAAAACATGGGTTTTATCCCATCTGTTTAATAAATAAAATCCGGTGTTTCTAAACTCTGATATTTTTCCTAACTCACGTTCCTGATGAAATTTCCGCTGCAATGTTTTCAAATTAACCACAGGTACCACTTGGCTGCTCGCGGCTCCCGATTCCGTCCAGGGTGGGGTCGGGGGTCGTGACACATACCTGACGAGACATGGGGCGTGTCTGGACATTTTTTCTATTTTATTTCGTTTTTCGTCCACTTTTACTTCATTTATTGTGTTTGGGTTAGTTTTGTCTTGAAAATCCCATATAAACCAATTTAAGCTTATTTTGAACATTTTTTTTAACAAAACACAATAAAAAGTAAATATTAAGTGATATAAAAATAAATGCATTTTAACTCATGTCAATTGTACTAGTTGATTTTCCGCCCGCGCGTTGCGGCGGGGACCCAATGATTACAAAACACGTGTCATTAACGGTAAGCAGATAACGAATATCAAAACATAAATAAAAATGTCGTGAAACGGATAGTCACTCCGTCCTTAAAAAAGCGATTTTAAATAACATAAAATATAATAATAGGACCCACACGTCCTACCCGTTGGAAATTCGGTTGTTTTCAGTTCAGTTATTACGTTGCAAACACGTTAAAATATGGATGAGCTCGGTACTAGTAAAGACATCGTCGATGAATACGATGACAAAACGGTCGAGATATGGTTTACACACGCGATTCATCAGATCCATGAAAACCGCTGGTGCGTTGGTTAAACCAAAAGGCATGACAACGAATTCGTTGTGACCGTATCGAGTGCGAAATGCGGTTTTGGGTATATCCTCTTCTTGAATACGTAGCTGGTGATATCCTGAACGTAGGTCGATCTTGGAGAAACACGTAGCGCCATGTAGTTGATCAAACAAATCGTCGATGCGAGGTAGGGGATAGCGGTTCTTGATAGTCAACTTATTCAATTCCTGATAGTCGATGCACATCCGGAACGACCCGTCCATGTGTAAACATAACAAACAAGCATTCATAAGCCACGTATAACATGCATTAACGGTTAGCGTTCAAATAGCATTTGAGTAGTGTGATTGTTGTAGTTTGAATATTCATAACGTATGTAACACCCAAAAGTGCGTAAATAAAAAAGGGTTCGAGTATACTCACAGCGATTAATGGATTGAAGGGAGCGCTTAGCGAGTAAGATTAGCTAGAATAGATTGGGTAGCATAACGATAAGTGAAGCGTAAAACGGAAAACAAGTGTTGGAGGGTCGGACAGCTGGTCGATCGGACGGTAGTTCGATCGGACGGCTGACCGTTCGGTTGACAGTCCGTTCGGTCCGCAAGTGAGAATCGAATCATCTTGTCGAAGCATACAACTTCAGCATGGTTTTCTCGAAGAAAGTCCATGCCTACTATGACGTCAAAACTTCCGAGTTGCATCGGAATAAGGTCATTTGGGAAGTTGTGATTGTTGAGCTCAAGAGTACAATCACGAAGAACATAATTAACGGCGACGGTTCTTCCTGTAGCGACTTCAACATCGAATGCCGAGGAAAGTTGGGAGCGTTTACGACTAAGGAGTTTCTCAAATTCGAACGACACAAAGCAGTTATCGGCTCCAGTATCAAACAAACATGATGCATAAATACCATTCACAAGGAACGTACCATTGACCACGTTGTTGTCGGCCTGGGCTTGACGCACGTTGAGGTTGAAAGTTCTGGCGCATGCGGCCTGTTGTTGCTGCTGTTGTTGTTGCTGCTGAGGCTGCTGTTGTTGAGGCTCTTGTTTCACGACCCTATTTGGGCACATGTTGGCGAAGTGGTTCGGGTCGCCACATGCGAAGCAGGCTCTGGCTTTGACCGCGGGTGCCGGAGGAGCTTGTTGACCCTGTGGGGCAGTGAGTAGAGCTTGATTGGCAGGAGCTTGACGAATACGGCAGATGGCAGTAAAATGGCCGTATACATTGCAATGAGCACAAAAGCGGCAAGGAATTGCAGTCGGGTGGTGGTAGGTGCAAGTAGGGCAGAGCGGATGTGGCCCAGTGTATGCACGCTTAGCAAGAGGTGCATTGGCCACAGGCGCTGCCACTTGGCGCTGTTGAGCTGGTACGGATTGAACTGGTGCAGCAGTGATCGCACAGTTCTTGTTGCTGGAGCTGTTCTTTCTCTTGTTGCTTGATGAAGTGGGTTCAGCAGTTGGTGCGGTAGTGGTAGCTTGATGCAGATGCTTCGAAGTCTTATCCCAGACACCAGCCTTAACCCTTTTGTCGTTGATTTCAGCGGCTAGCAGATAAGTTTCCTCGATCGTCGTAGTCTTAGCCGCTTGCACGAAATCAGCAACGCAGTCGGGCAGGGCCCGGATGTACTTCTTGATTGCCATGTCTGGAGTCTTAACTTGGTCGGGACAGATAATGCTGAGCTGTTTGAAACGAGCAGTGAGACCAGCATTGTCACCGTCTTTTTGCTGTATGTGCCAAAATTCATCTTCTAGCTTTTGACGTTCGTGAGGAGGGCAGAATTCCTCTAGCATAACTTCCTTGAGCTCGTCCCATGACAGACCGTAGGCTGCATCGTTCCCTCGCTTGTTCCTCTCGGCCGTCCACCAGTCTAGTGCACGGGACTGGAAAACGCCGGTAGCATTCAGAGTTCGAAGGTCATCAGGGCAACCACTCTGTCGCAGAGTAACCTCAATGGAATCAAACCAGTGAAATAATGCAGTAGGACCTCCTTCGCCAGTGAATTCTTTTGGCCCACAAGACTTGAATTGCTTGAAGCTGAAAGGCCTTGCGGCAGCTTTGGGAGCGTCGGTTCTTGATTCTTCAGATTATTTGCTGGCATTCTCGTATACATCACTCACGGCCTTTGCCACACTTTTAGCGATAATGGAAGCAAGGCGTTTGTCTCTCTTTTCTTGACGAGAAAGTGGGTGACGGGATCCAGACGACATTGTCTGCAATAGACATCGCCACGGAACTCAACACATTGTATTCGAATCTCAGCTCACACGTTTACTGCTTACTAAAGCTCAGTAACACGTACATTTACGTACACACATAACACATAGAGCACAAATCACATAAGCACGTAGAGCACATAATCACAGAATACCTAAGCACGTAGAGCAAAGAAGCAGGGAAACACACACGCATTTAATCACTAGAGGTAGTCAGAAAACAGAAACCTATTATTCGAAGCTTGCGATCGTTCGGGAATAGCGTAGTATAAGTGTACATCGTAGCATAAGGTTGTCCAAAATTTCGCGATTTGTTAACGAATTGAGATAGAAAAAGGCAGTGCGAGTCGTGCGCGTCGATCTAGTGAAAGCGAAATTGAACAAATACCAAAAATTTCACACACATATAAACTTATAAAATGGACGAATTATTAGAGTCAGCAGTTTCGGCTCAGAATTAAAACACATAAAATTTAGAGATGTAGATCGTCTGCGGCTAGTAGACTTCGACTGACCAAAGTAATTCAACTATTCACAAGGACCCGCTGTACACGTTCGACTTCCAGGAATATACCCTTGCCTCGATTCTTGGGCGTTGGCACACATCCCGTTGGTCTTATCGTGACTTCAGGTCGTTGGAGTCCGTCGAACTTTGGTGAGAGTTTTGTAAAATGTGCGGAACAAGTCGTCAAGGTTAGGGTTTCACCCCTGGCTTAACAACTTCGTCCTTGTTTTTAATAAAATTGAGGAGATTATTCATCAAAGTATGGATTTCACTCCTGATTTGGCATAATTCCCCTCGTTTGTAGTTAAAATGCGGGTGGATGAAGCAATTTTAGTCGAGAGTTCGCGGTTTTCACACCTATTCTCGACTTTTATTGCCCATTCAAAATTGAAAATTCGAGTGTGGTGATAGTGTAGAATAAGCGAGAATAGCGAGTGATAGTAGTGAGCTCATGCATATTCCCTAACGGATACGCACAAGTCGGTCTGTTGGTTCTTAACTATAGTCTAGGTTTCTAAGACATCGACCCGGACTAGGTCGAGTCTTGCCTAATTCCCTATAGTTATGGCTCTGATACCAATCTGTCACACCCCAACCGATGGCGGAATCATCGGGGCATGGCACTGAGCGAAACAGATTGTCCAGAAGTTTCCATAACAATTATCAATACCATTCAATTTAAAATAATACGTCCCATACCGTATCTTAAACAGTACAACAATTATTACAGACAAAAACTAGGCAAATATTCTGTTCCGACAACTCAGATTTCAAAATAGGGCAATTGTTTATCTTCTTCTAGAGACCCTTAGTTTGACCAATACAGACAACTATTTGTTGGGCTCTAAAGCTTTATTCTAGCTTCAAATTCCTACCAAGTGTGCGTCCTAAGCACCTGTCACATACGTTAAAATAAAAGTCAATACATATAATGTAAAGGTGAGCATACAAGTTTGATAATAACATATTGAGTTCGAATTCGTTTACGCATAACCAGCACGTACACATAGTGAAATGAAGCACGTTAGTTATCGACATAGATCCATCGATACCAATGACTGCGGGTTGACTGCCCGAGGCAGTTCGCAATACATGATTACCACCATAATCCATGCAAGTAAATGATCCTTAACAACCCCCGTGTGAACGGGTGCTGAGTCCAAACTATAGTACTATCGTTGCTAAGGCAGGTAAACAGCATTCCATGTGTAAACATAACAAACAAGCATTCATAAGCCACGTATAACATGCATTAACGGTTAGCGTTCAAATAGCATTTGAGTAGTGTGATTGTTGTAGTTTGAATATTCATAACGTATGTAACACCCAAAAGTGCGTAAAGCAAAAAGGGTTCGAGTATACTCACAGCGATTAATGGATTGAAGGGAGCGCTTAGCGAGTAAGATTAGCTAGAATAGATTGGGTAGCATAACGATAAGTGAAGCGTAAAACGGAAAACAAGTGTTGGAGGGTCGGACAGCTGGTCGATCGGACGGCTGACCGTTCGGTTGACAGTCCGTTTGGTCCGCTGTCCGGTCGGTCGGTAGGCCGATCGGATGGCTGTTCGAGTGGATTGTTTCTTCCTATAAGAAGTATGTGTTTGTGTATGTGTATGATGGTTTGACTTTTGAAGTTTTCGTTGTAGTATTTGAAAATATTGAAGTACCTTTACCCTTTAGGTCGGTCGATAGGACGACTGTTCGATCGGCCGGCAACCCGATCGGTTAGGCATTCTAATGAATTGCAATGTTTAGTCTTTGGCTCGGACAGGTGTTCGATCGGACAGGTCAACTAGTCAAAGACCCTGAATAAAATGTAAAGTAGGGTGCAATGGATCGGATAGTTGATCGATCGAATAACACAACTGCTGTTCGATCGGACAACAGGGTGTCACCTGATCGGACGACTGTTCGATCGGGTGGCACTTCTAGTGCATTGAACAAGTTGAAAAATCGATTATGTGTTGAAGCATAGTATCTCATGATCCGAAGAGTAATTCGATCGGTCAGTAGTTCGATCGAACAACAGTTCGTTTAATACTAGTCTTCAAATTAGGTTAGTTGATTGTGTGGGACCATGTTTTAACCGATCGACTGACTATCTGATCGGCTGGCTGTCCGTTCGGACAGCAGTCCGATCGGTCAGCTTTCTGACCTGATCAGCCTATTCGTCTAACACTTGGCTGTTTTGGTTTGTTTGTCGTTATATCGAGGTATTTTGACAACGAGTCGAACCATAGAACCCTCGTTCTTATTTGTTTCCCCTGCTTGGACATGAATCACCCAAATCCGGGCGGTGAACTGTTCGGAACAGAGTTTAACGTTTAACCCGTAACCGGTTAACCTCGTAGGTAGAATCCGGATCTTGAGCCATACAACCACCGAAGTGATTTGTAAACCGGCTTAGGGTCCGTTTCTGCAGGTTTTAAAGTTATTGAGTGAAAAGGGTTGAAAGAAAGTTGGAAAATCCATCTTCCAATCCTTTTCACCGAGTATAAGTTTAGATCTTATGAAAGATCTTTGTTTGTTTATGTGGAAATCGGCTGGATCCAAGTCATTCTTGGTGGATTGAGGCCAAAACATGAAGTTCTTCAAGAACCCATGATGACATCATCCTAGAACACTTGAATCTTGATCATTTCACGGTTAGAAGTCAAGATTTGAAAGATAGAAAGGTGTAGGAGTGTGTATAGATCAAGAAAGTATAAGAATTAGGACGAAAACTTACCGCAATCGAGAGGAATCTGCGAAAAGATGAGCTGAGCGTGCTGGTCGGTCAGAGGTTTCCAAAAGTGGAAAGAATGACAATGACAGGGTATTTATAGGATGCCAAAAGGGGTAAGTGCTGGCCGATCGGCCTGGCAGCTCGATCGGACAGCCTGTCCGATCGGACAGCAGTCCGTTCGGCTGGCTGTTCGATCGGCTGGGAGCCTGATCGATCAGTCGCACTTTTCGAGTGTTTCGCGCGCCGATTTTTGATATTTTGATTTCGATTGCGAGCGGTACGATACGATAGGGTTTCCTAATCAAATTACTTTCAGTCCCAAACACTCATATCTTGCATAATCTATTTTCCACCATTTATCATAGTTCGTTCACGATTCGAGTTCGATTGCATTTCGAGTTTCGATTGAGCTCGCTTGATTATCACAACACAACATAAATAAACATGCACATGTAACACGTAAGGCACACACACACGTATACTAACAAGTAAAAATACGTAGCTCGAATTGCGATTTGATGTCGATTCGATTAGCATAGCTTGGTTATTGATTAGTTAACTTTATCGCATTGTTACTCCCTAAAATTCACAGTCGTAGATCGATTGAATAGCGATTAACATATGTCGATTATTGCATTTAACAACACTTACTCCAGATAATACAAATAAAATAAAGAAATTCCTGTAAGTCAAGTTGCGCGAAAACGGTCCTTGACTTTGACCTTGACTTTGACTTATGATAACACGAGGTGTTACAACAGGTATGGTGCTAGACCGTTGTCGAACCGAAAGTAACGATTCTGAAAACGCCAAAAGGTGGGTACCAAATTGGTACCGAAAATGATTTGGTATAGATAATTTGGTACCGATACGATACCGGTTTGATTATAGGATTTGATACGATTTGCTTATCAATAATCTAAATGTCCAAGTTAATTTTACATGCGACAATTCAATTATTACAGAAAAAGACAAAAAATTAAAGCAAAACAAGTTGTCGTGTATATAAAACCTCATTCAAACAAAATACAGTTTACTTACTGTGTGTATGAAAAATAATCTAAACGATGCAATTAATTGCATTGCTACAGGATTTGATGAGCTCGGTACCAACCAGTACCGAAAATACCGTTACCGAAATCCCCAAACGTGGGTACCAGTACCGAATATACCTGATACGGAACGGCTCGATACGATCGGTACTGGTACGGCACCGGTATTTGAGGGTAAAAAAACCGATGAATACCGGTGCCGAACCGGTACCGAAAATACACCCAAATTGATAAAGTTGATACTGATACCCGATACCATTTACTCATTCCTTAGTGATGTTATTATTAATTCAATTCTATTTTTATACTGTTTATTTAAAAAAATAATAATAATATATAGGTGAATTAGTTCAAGTCAAAGGGCGAATAATTAAGTAGACTAGAGTTCTAGGTGCTTTAGATATGTTGTCTCTCTTTGTATGGTACACATTTCCTTTCGTTAGCGATTACAAAACGCTTGACACAAAAGACGAGACATACAAATTTCACTTCTGGAATAGTCATATTAGCCTAGCTCTTTTTTTTTTTTCCTTTTTTAAGAAACACTCATTTCATTAAATAAATAGTAGCCTAGCTCTTTTTTCTTTTCTTTTCTAAGAAACACTCATTTCATTAAATAAATAGGTAAAATCCAGCGACTGCTGACTTTTAAAATACATAGGCTAAGAAACGAGTTTGATATATCGATTATGGTTTGATTCGGTTCGGTTTCTTTTCATGTTGCAATATGGGTTTTCATGCCAATGATCTCTAAATCTAGTGGTGGAAAGCTTGCATTTATCTTGGTAGATGCATGTTCAACTTCCACTTGGTGCAAAGTGAGACACTGGTGGGCATAGTAGGAGACCCTAGTAAACCTGAGTTCGATCCTTGAGCCAAATGTGTTTTATCGGTAATTTCAGTATCGTGCCTACGAGCGGGTGGTTTACCGGGTTTTCTCCGGAATTGGTGGTGGACTCGGGTTACTTTCGCAGTACTCTGTTTGGTCCTGTGGGTGCCCTGAGAGTGTTAAAAAAATAATTGATTCTGTTGAGCGTTAAAAAAATATGGGTTTTTATATCTAGAGTAAATTGCCAAAATCGTCCTTGAGGCTTGGGCATTTTTGCCATTTTCATCCAAAACAATTTTTTGTACAATATAGTCCCTCACTTTTGGGATTTTTTGCCATTTTCATCCAAACATCTAATTTGCTTTATTTTTTTTATCAAACAATTGGATGAAAATGGGAAAAAACCTCAAATCTCAGGGACGATTTTGGTAAAAAAGTCAGACGTTTGGATGAAAATGACAAAAAATCCCAGAAGTGAAAGACTACATGGTACAAAAAAGTTATTTTTGATGAAAATAGCAAACATACCCGAACTTCTGGAACGATTTTGGCAATTTACTCCTATATTTGTTATTGTCTTGATTCAACATTAATACTCATTAATGAACTAGTAATTAAGTTGGTGTGTGTTAACATGGAGCCAACGATAGTACATTAAACCTACTATACTATCCACACCACGTGGCCTCTTTCTGGACCACACACAATGTCAATGATATATAACCCTTTAGCTATTTTCCACCACAAAACATAAATACTTAACTAGCTTTTGTGACATGTAAAAGCATAATATTTTTTTAGGTCTTTATTACTTTCTAATGTGTGAAATACCAATTTCCATATTTAGAACTTACAATTTAAAACAAGAGTAATCATCTTAGATTTTTTTAATAATGTATTAGCCAATGTTTTAAAATTCGGTTTTTATATCGTATCTGATTTGGCCCAGAAATTGTTTAATCATGTGTATCAGGCGGTACAACCGGGTGTACCGGACGATTTAACCGTTTATACTCAAACATGATTTCAGAACTATACTGGTTTTAAAATCTACAACACTTATCTATAATAAGACTAAAACTCTTACAAGTAAAGAACACCAATATAACACTTTGATATCATTTGGCTACACTAGTTTGAAAATGTAAAATCTACTCAAACATGATTTTTTGAATACGTTTTTCTAAGATTTAAGAAATCTCATATTAAATATATTTTTTGATCCCTTGTAATTAAGGCTATGCAGTATGGTGATGGTCCTCCCTTAGAGGATGGTCCGGCACGTAAGCGCCACGTAGGATGGACATGAGGATGGGACAAAGAGGATAGAGGTATGGAAATGAGGGGATGGACCTAAAAAGTATATGTATATATATTGTATGTATAGGTGTGTGAGAGGGGGGGGGGGGAGGGGGTGGTGATTTTTGTCCTTTTGTGGACCGGCACCAACGTCTGGAAAAGGACGGCGAGGACGAAGTCGGGAGGGGGCGACACGGTGTTTGGCCCGGCGCCGGAACAGAACGAACTGGAGACTAACCCCATACCGTCCAGCCTAACCGATTAATCTCGGATAAAACTTGATTACACGTGATGTACATATATTTGTGACATGGTTGCTATATATAAAGAATGGAAAGAGATCTACACTTTCTAAATTTACCAACATGCTATATACAAAGAATGGAAAGAGATGACCCTTTCTAAATTTACCCACGGTTGAAAGGGTCTTCCTTCTTTTATGATAGGTATAAGATCCATGAGGCAACTTGCATAGACAGATATAAAAAGATGTTATAGGCAATGTTTTCATAACTGGATCGGACGTTGAAGCGGTCTTTCAACTGGTCCACTGGTCGGACCGGTTCAAATAATTAAAGGTGACTTAAGACAAAGGCTTGCAACATGTCAATACTCGTTTATGAGCTTGGATAAAACAAAACCATGAACAACCTAGAACCAAACCAACTAACGACACAGAGAAATGAAATAGACGATTGAAAAATTAGAGTGTCACGTGTCTAAAAATAGAGTAAACTGTCAAAATGGTCTCTGGGGTTTGGTCATTTTTGACACTTTAGTCCAAAACTCAAACCTTTTGAATTTGGCTCCATATGGTTTTAATTTTGTTGTCATTTTCCGCAAAAATCAAAATCTGGACAAGTTTTTCAGTTAACATTCAGTTTTTTTCATCCCTTTAAATGAAGGGCAAATTGGTCATATTTTTTTTAATTTGTTGTAACAAAATGTTAAAAGACCATTTTACCCTTTCATTAAAAGGGAGAAAAAGACAAAAAAAATAGATTTTAACTGAAAAATCTGACCAGATTTTGATTTTGGATGAAAATGACAACAAAATTGAAACCACCGGAATCCAGATTAAAAAGATTTAAGTTTTGAACTAAAGTGACAAAAATGACGAAACCCAAGAGACCATTTTGACAATTTACTTAAAAAAATTATTTAACAATG
Source organism: Helianthus tuberosus (assembly GCA_030545235.1). Classification (NCBI taxonomy): domain Eukaryota; kingdom Viridiplantae; phylum Streptophyta; class Magnoliopsida; order Asterales; family Asteraceae; genus Helianthus; species Helianthus tuberosus. Next base: position 7,465,276 of record CM060411.1, on the reverse strand, counting down.
TCCAAACAAAACAAAAAAATACACAATAAAAAGTGAAGGGCAAAATGGGTATTATATATACATGATAAGGAGAATATTCTTACTCAAAAGACAGTCAATAATTGATGGAGATAGTAAAAAGCTAAATATGGACAAACATGTCACCCATCCTCATCATAAGTTCATAACCTACAGCCCCAAAACAGTCATTTCCTACTAACCCTCCCAAAGAAAACAAAAAATTAAAAAAAATAAAAAATAAATAAAAACTAGGTAAATATATAGAAGGCAGACTTGTCAAAATGGAGCACTTTTGGTTCGGTTAAGTCTAGATTCTTTTGGAACATGTGATGGACCCACCTGCAATAAATAGACCACAAATTAACAAGTTAATTTTGAGTTTTAAAACAAACACAAATAGACCACAAATTAACAAGTTAATTTTGAGTTTTAAAACAAAACAAATAATCTATTTTTAAAAGACCACCAACTAACAAGTAATTTTGATTTTTAAAACAGTCAAATAATGTATTTTTAAAAAATATACATATTTATATAAAATTATCTATGTCATATGAAGCTTTGCTTTTTTAGATATTAACTTAATGAATTTATTATGAAAATAAAGTAAATATGGGAATTTATTTTAGAACTATATTTTCTTTTTAATTCTGGTAAAACGAATTTTAAGTTAAAATACGAGAACTAGATAACACAAGATTGGAGATGGATATGATCAGGTAGTTCTGCTGGTGACACCTACTTCATTTGACAAACACGAGGTACAAGTGGCAACACGCTTCTTACAATTCTTCACTTAAAATGGTTTTGTATAATAAATGAACACACGAGCGGACACATACACATAGATACACATATATGTAATTCTCATAAAGTCACTAGAACATATTAATATATTCTTAGGTATAAAAAAAAGATTGTGTTTTAGTGGCCAAAATAAGCAAATTAGTCTTCTCTCTCTTACCAAAAAGGCAAAAAATATTTAAAGCATTTTAATACATAAGATTGTGTATAACATATAAAATGTCACAACAAACAAAATCAAAACCTAGGAATATAGCATCTTTTTATTTGTTAATACAAATTCAGATAACCTACCTACCTACTTATTTTAGAAATACATATTTATTACTCAAAAAAATGGAAAAACATTGTACATTTGACTAACAAAAATAAAAAATCAGTAAGCTTTTACATTCATTCAAGATATTTATGATGACACACAGATATTATTCTACTTCTTCAAGGATATTTAATAAAATCTTATTGGACACTATCATATAAAATAGACTTTTGAAAATAATTATTTTCATAATTTTCTATCTTCAAAACCCAAATCAACTTTTTATACTTGTTATTCTGTATTTTATAAAACTACAAAACTGTTTTCAACATATAATATTAAAAAAAAAAAAGAGTCGATGATCTCCTTGCTTGTCACGTCCCAAATATTTGAAGATCAGAATGCTATAACTTGTGCTTAAATGCTTGTCTTACTGGCTAGTACGGACTCTTTCGCAGGACGGAGTCAGTATCAATGAAAAAGTGTACGTGTCTAGTCGTGTTTGTGACAAACGCACCACTGGTCAAGAGCTGGCGCCGCTCGTCTGACAAGTCCAAAGGAGGACGAAACCAGTGCCCCACACAAAGAAGCGAGATGGATTGACTTGTCCCAAATTTGGGGACACACACGGGGGTCGAAAGCTAACCTCGTGACAATTGGTAGCCTTATTTTATAAAACTGTTTTCACCATATATTATATTGAATAAAAAAAGTTAGATGACCTTTTGGCATTAGCAACACTATGACCTTATAAAGTGGAGGTTATGTTCGATTATCGCGTTGAAAGTAAAAAAGTCGAACCAGGGATTTTACCACAGTAGGCTTTCGGGTGAACGACGGGTTTCATGGTGGCGGGGCCGGGTCAAAGTAACATTTGGGTTTACCCAGATGATCAGGATTTTATCAACAATTCAAAAAAATTATATATATTAAAAAATAAAAAAAAAACTTAAAAATAATAAAAAAATAATAATTTTTTACCTCTTTTTGCAGCCTTTTGAGCTTAGCATTTTCTTTAGCTAATCGCATTACTTCATGCTCCAACTCATCTGCACGAGCCTGCAAATCAAACATATTCTTAAACCAAACCAAACCCTAACCCTAACTCACCATACAAAAACTTCAAAATCGATACAAAACCTGCTTTCTAGCTCTCGATCGAGCGGCCGATTCTCGATTCTTCATCAATCGCCGGAACTTTTCGGTGTACTCCGGCGGAGAAGCCGTCGGCGCCGTGAAAATACACGGCGGTAGCGGCGGAGGAGGCGGAGGATTAGGTTTCAGCCGCTTGTTTGGATCTTGGTGATCGGAGTGAGTGGCGGGGAGGAGAGTGAGCATGGTGGTGGGGGACGGCGGCGGGTGGAAGGAGATGGTGGTGGTGGCGGGAGATGGCGGCCGGAGCACCGGAGCGAAGAAGTTTTGGAAGTGAGTGTTGGTCGCCGGCGACGGGAGGCTGCTGATGTCGTTCCATACGTCATCCATCGATCTCATTTTGGGGGGGGGGGGGGGGGGGGGTATGGTGAGAGTTGAGAGTGTTCTCAATTGGGTCTCATTATGTAATGATATAGTTTCATTTTACTACCCTTATGATTTGTGTTAGTTAAATTATGGATAGAGAGTTTGTAAAGTTAGCATAATTAGCCCTTGTTTGATGTTTAGGTTAAGGTGACTGTTTATGGTTTGGTTTTGGAGAAACTAGGCTGAACTGAATGAAACTATTCGGTTTAAATGGGTTGATTCAATTATTTTTTGAGATTGTACTATCAAGATCTTCAAAAGTATAGCAAAATGACAGGCTTTTAAAAGATTAGAAGTGTTACCTTTTAAACCATTCGTAGTGGGGTTTTTTTGGCATTTTCTTCCCCAAAAGAAACGCCTAGCAACGCCCGGTAACCGCCACCTTGGGCGTTTTTTTTTTTTTTTGGAAAAAATTGCTGGAGCGTGCTTTTTTAAACGCCTTGAACTTTATCTTTGGCCAATAGCATTTCTTTGATGGTTTTTATTTTTATTTAATTCTATTAGAATACCTACTCATTGCAAGATTTCAAGCTCCACTACACCTCTTTTAACATAATGCCCCACAATGCGTACATGCTAACTGGACCGTCACATGACGCAAAATGTCCAACGGTCTTTCCCCTTCCACTACGCATTATGCACTAAGGGTTTACGAATAAGAAGTGAAGAACGGAATTGGTTAGATTAATAATATGTATGTATTAAATTAGAAAAAAAAACATGTACGTCTTATAATTATTAGATTTTTATACATAGAACAGAATTACTTTTAAATTCTTAGAATGATATAGATTAAATAAATATATTTATATTTGTCTAATCGGTTAGGATCAAATACAAAGTCTCATACAAATAAGAAGTCGTGAGAAGGGTATCAAATGGACTCCGATTGATCTCATTTAAGTGACACTGTAACCGTCTTATCGAACTCTACGATATAAGATTTTAAGTTTTCACATTTGAGTTTATACCTTGTAGATTTTAGAGTTTTTGTTTATATCATTGTGCCTTTTTTTATATTTGCGTCATTGTATCTTCTTTTGCGACTTATTATGTCTTTTTTACTCAGCATTGTATTATATTTCTTGGTATTGTGTTATATTTTGCAATCCATTGTGTCTTTGTACACTTCTTTAATTTATGAGACTTTGTAGGACTAGATAACTTTACCCTTTTGTCTAATACCTTGGCTGGTTCGATTTGCCTGACTAGTTCCAAACCATAAACCGTTAAAAATGGGTTTTCAAACGAAAAATTGAATCGTATTACTTCCAACCTGAACAAAGCAATCAAATTAGCTCGATCTGAACCCCTAGATTGGTTTCAACAGATTTTCGACATCCTACTTTACATCATGATTTTAACTTGAGTATTTAGTTATATGTTTCAATCTTAAATATTTACACTAAAATGATTTATTTAATGTTTGATACCAGTGGCGGACTTAGAATGTTAGTAGGGGTAGCACGGGCTACCTCTCAACCCCGTATCCGTAGTGTAAAAATACTCATTAACTCTGTTTTCGTAGTGTCAAAATACCCCGCAACTTTGTCTCCGTTATACAAAGGATACCCCTGGTCTAAAAAATAAAAAAATTAGGATACCCCTAGATTTTTGGGCTAGTTCCGCGCTGTTTGATACAACTTTTTACAAGAAAATCACAGATATATTTATTTTTTAGTATATTTGTTTGTCATTTAGTTAAATTTTTTTTACATCTATATAATATAAGGGGTGGTTAAACGTATCCTTCATCTAGAGATGCTACTTTTTAATGCTTCTTTTCTGACCTAGATCCCTTAGGTCTCAGACCCCCAAGGTATGTTCAACTTCCGTCCTATATCGCCTGTTGGGTCGATCTATAAAATAGTGTCCAAAACCTTGACAAATCGTCTTAAACCGATCATGAACTCTTTGATATCCTTCACCCAATCAACCTTCATTAGGGGAAGGAACATTTTGGATAACCCTCTTATTGTTAGTGAGTTTGTGTCGTGGTCGAAGTGGAGCAAATCTAAAATGCTGATTTTTAAGCTTGACTTTCAAAATGCATATGACTGTATAAACTAGAAATATTTGCTGAAGGCATTGGAGTACATGAGGTTTCCCGCTTTATGGATTACTTGGGTTAAAAGTTGTCTTGAATCGGGTAGAGGTTCGGTCCTTGTGAATGGCACATCAATAAAAGAATTTTCCTATAAAAGGCGTTTAAGGCAAGGGGATCCTATTCCCTTTTTTTGTTTATTCTAGCAATGGAGGTGATGGTGATGCTTATGAATAGAGTTGTGGATGTGGGTCTATTTGAAGGGGTCAAACTTCCTATTAATGGGCCTTGTATATCTTACCTATGCTATGCGCTCGACGTCTTATTTATTTGGGAATGGTCGGAGAGAAACGCAATTAGCTTAAGTAGATTTCTTCGTTACTTGTACTTGTCACCTGTCAGGGGTCTAAACGTTAATAACAGGAAATTTCAACTTTTTGGTGTGGGGTGGATCACGAAAAATCGCTTGGCTTGGTTCCTAAATTGTGAGGTAGGTCCCTTCCCCTTTTTTTACCCTGGGATCCCGGTAGGAGCCAACATGAAAAGAATCAGATTTTGGCAGCCAATTATGGACAAGATTAGAAGGAGATTGTCGTCTTGGAAAGCCAAAACGCTCTCTTTTGCCGGGAGAGTCACACTCACCAAATCGGTTTTGAGTAGCCTTCCCTCATACTTCTTATCTTTTTTTAAAAGCCCTAGTTTCCATCATTCATAAAATTGATAAAATTAGAAGGGATTTCAATTGGGGGGAAACCGGTGCGGGTCAAAAAAATTAGGTGGGTGCGTTGGGAGAAGACTATGAAACCTAAAGAGCTTGGGGGTAGGGGGATCAATGATTTCAACTTTGCCATTCTTGCGAAATGGTGGTGTAGGTACAAATCCAAACATAACCAGCTTTGGGAAGCGGTGGTAAACTCTATTCACACGACAAAGGATAATTGGAATTTGGTTCTGGTTATGAAATTTATTCCGAATGTATGGAAGGATATAGGTTCTATGGATGAGGCGCTAAGAAAGGAAGGTAAGATTATTAATGGGAAACTAAAGGTAGCTGTGGGAGATGGGCCGAAGACACGATATTGGAAGGACATTTGGTTAAGATTGGAACCCTTGAAGAACATGTTTCCAGATTTGTTCCATTTGGTCAACAATAAAAACGGGACAGTGGCGGAATACAGGGTGCAAACACAACAGGGGTTTCAATGGGGATGGTCATAGGCGAAGGTCCCTAACTCTATAGGGGAATGTAATCTCCTAGGTGACCTCTTCTTATCACTTAACAACTTCAACTTTAAATGCACAACAGATGTGTGGTCATGGGATAACAAGGATGGACTGGATTTCTTGGTCAAGAGTATCCGATTTGAATTAGTGGCGAACCGGGAGAAGGGAGATGTGGGTCTGAAATTTACTTGGAACTCTTGGGCCTCCCTGAAGTTAAACTATCTATGCTAGAGGGATTTAATTGGAAGGTGCTTGCTAAACTGAACTTAGTGGCGTATTGTATCAAACTTCCGGGTGTTCTATGTCAAAGGTGCGGTAATGTGGAGGAAACGTGTTTGCTTCTTGCTTGTATGCCAAATATATATGTGGAACGTGTTCTCTTGGGTTAATATTTCGATGCCGCATGATTGGGTCTCACCAGGCGACGTATTTGAAGCTTTATGGATGGTGCAGGGTCTAAAAGGTGGAAAAAGACTGTGTACACGGTTACGCAAGCAACGGTGTGGAGGATTTGGCACACAAGGAATCAGAAGGTGATCGAAGGCACCTTCATCCCGGTTCATAGAACGGTGGAGTTAAACATGGAAGATGTTTTCGCGTGGATCTCTCATCGAGCTAGGAACACATTCCCTGGGGCTGTAAATGAGCCGAACGAACACGAACAAGGCCTTGTTCATGTCCGTTCATTAAGGAATGAGCATGTTCATAAACTGTTCATGAACACTTACCAAACGAGATTTCTTGTTCGTGTTCGTTCATTAAGGAAATGAACGTATTCATGAACTGTTCACGAACACTTACCAAACACAATGAACTCAAACAAATGTTCATGAATATAAATGAACACAAAAAACGTTTATGAAGACAAATGAATACACACGAATATATATATATATATATATATATTCATTTTAGAATAAAATCTGCATTTTTCATTAGAAAGATTACAAAGAATCCACCAAAAAAATAAACAAGCACTTTAATATAATCATCCTAACACAATTGACATAATTATTAGAAATATGTTTGTCACAAAGTTAAGAAGTTTATCAAGCGTTAACATAAAATGAAATTGAAATGGTTAAAGGAGTGATGTTAGGGAGGCACAAAGTATAACTAGGGTTTCAGATTTAAAAAAAAAACTAAAAACAATAAAACAAGAATACAACATATACAAACCTTTAATTGAACGAACACAAATAGATATAAACAAACAAACATAAATGAATATATTACCGAACGTTCATGAACATAAACAAAGGCAACTTCTATTCTTTTTCGTTCGTTTAAGTTAAAGAACGAAATTTCTTGTTCGTGTTCGTTCATTTATTAAACCAATGAACGTAAACGAACTTTCCGCCGAACGATTCACGTTTCAGATTATTTACAACCCTAACATACCCTGTTTGGGAAATTGGATGTCTTTTGATGTATTGTAATTATTGTAGTTTTGTTTTTGTTTTGGTGGCTGTGTCTGTTTCGGATGGTTGTGTCCCAGCCTAAGTAGTTAATGCGGTAAAATATTGGATATCGGTCAAGGACCGATATTTGAGACATCTGTTATCGCGGTGGGATATCGGTAGTTTTAATATCTTGCTAAATTTATATATATAGCAATTTAATACTAACAATTCAGTATATTCTCCCACTATTAATGAATTAGTTTTTTGCAACTTGCAAAACACTAACAATTGTAGCAACTAGGAACTGACTAAGATTTAAAACACTAACATTAACAGTAACAATTATAGTTAAGACTTAAAACACTACTAGCAACAATAAGAAGAAAGACGAATGGTAGAACTAAGAAGAAAGGTATTGATATCGGGAAAATCAGTGATATGTCGGTCAAATATTGGTCAATATAGCCGATATTATCGGTACCGATATTCTGACCAATATTTTGCAACGATATATCAACAAGGGACCAATAACCAAAATGGTATCAACATAGTAACTACATATGACTCCCAACCCCTGGCTGGTCATATATAAAGATGTTGGAATTATATGTACGGGTTCGATAAATCAACGCTGCTGACTGAGCTATGACCCGTAAGAGTTACACCTTGGGCAATGAACACTAAATCCACTTAACTTGATTAACTGGTAATCACGAACAATTAACGAAATAAACGGACTTATTATTTATACTAATTATAAATAATATGTATAACGTTTATTCTGTTATTCTCGGGCTTTATTGCGTCTTGAACCTGTACTACATATATTAGATTTGGTACCCGGGTAATTATTAAATCATACATACTATATGGATGTATGTGTGAATATATTTAATACAGGTGTGTGAATGTATATATATGATACATACTACCAGAACAAGGTGTGATCTTTTGCTATGTATGAATTCATATATTCACATATGAATATATGTAATAAAATTAAAAGCTAGTTCACATGTTTTGTGCATATAAAGCTTGATGTCCACAATTGTTTTTCCAACAGACGATATATTCACCAAAAGATTCTTGCCTTTTCAAGCTCACTTATTTTGGCTTCAAAAGGAGATCATATTCATTTTGAGAATATTGTGTTGGAAAGAAAAGGGTCTCAAGTATTGTTCAATCGCTGCTGTTCAGTTGAACATCACCGGTTTGTAAGATTAAATATATTTTTATATTATATTTAATCTAGTAGCTATTATAATCATTTACATTATATGGATCAAAATATATAACCTATTAAATAATTCGTTGGTAATTGTTGATGGGCCTAATTACCATTATTAACTAATTAGGGTTTCCTCTTGGGTGCATATATAAGGAGATAATTAGAGGGTTAAAGGGTTAGACTCTAAACACAATAACATCACTCATGAAATCGCATCTCTCTCCATAATCGAACTCCCTTATTCGTTTTCTTCATCACCATCATTAGATTGCACCCTAAGGAGGAACCAGACCAAGATGACAATCATGTCAAACCTTATTGCTGCGTCTCCATCTGGATTCTCTTAGGCCTGTGCTGATGCAATCAGAGGTATGTTTTCATGTTCTCCATTATGTTTAAAACAGAACTGATCAACATGTGGTATCAGAGCATATGTTGATTAGTCAGTTCTGTTTTCGTATCCATCAATTCTGGGATAGAAATCTGGAAAACGGAATTTTGATAACTTAATAAACCTAACAGCCGGTTTCGAGTCATAAAGATCCACTCGAGATCACTGTTTCGAGGAAAAGAATTTGTTTTAAATATCTCGAAATTAAAACGTGTAAGCTTATTACCGAAATCTGTTTAGAAAACTCTTAAAAATTCAGGTTTCGGGTTCCAGAATTATTATTTTATTTATTAGGGTTCTTCATGTTCTTAGTGAAATTTCGAATAAATTCCCTTATTTTGGAATGAATTAAGGATTAGAAGGTGTTTTTCCTGTATTTGATTAATTTTTTATCCCTTAAGATTTCGAAAAATCTGTTAATGTTATTAGATATAATTTTTGAAATTATTGGATAAATATAAAATATCTTTTAAAACAGGAAATAAAATATACCAAATCCCTTAAAATTTGAATTTCAAACTTATCACACTAACAGCTGTTAATAGGAGTTTCGAGATCATTTGTTTAATGACTCGAGACCATAAGGTCTCTACTCGAGACCATAAGGACTCTACTCGAAATCATAAGTGTTCTCAAATCTTCACAACTCGAGACAACGATTTCGACTCGAGACCATAAGGTTTCGACTCGAGACCACTGAGGTTTCGACCAAGGGCTTCAATCATAATCACTCGAGACCATGGTTGCGACTTGAGATCTCATCATGCACTCGAGATCTCATAAAACACAGTAGTCGAGACCATGATTACGACTCGAGACTGAGGTTGCGACTCGAGACCATTAACGAGTCGAGACCTCATAATGTTTACAAGATGAGTCGAGACTTGACTCGAGATCTCACTCGAGACCTCATAACTGAGTCGAGATCTCACTCGAAACCTCATTATTTTATGCTGTTTAATGTGAACTAAAATTTAGCTCGGGGCTCCGCCCCGAACCCCGTGCGGGGGCACGCTGTCCCCCTGCAACCCCCAGCGAACTCACCGCGGAGTTCGATTCGCGCTAACAGGTGGTTTGCTACTAAATAATTGGTTTTTGTAATTACTTAGTTAACTAATAAGGATCAAATAATGTTTCACAAAACCAAAATGGCTTAACTTGAATGAGCTTCTGATGTATCACTTCTGGCCAAAGCTGATTTGATGCATCTACTTATCGTTCAAGTATTACGAAAGCTATGTTAAGTGTGCATCATAAACATGAATGTCTTAATATCTGGCCAAAGCTGATTTAATTCCTTCATAGATGGCATACTTAACGAGTGCATAACTAAAGTGATTGTTTCAATTCTGGCCAAAGCTGATTTGTCACAAATACTTTGCACACATGCTTAAATGATTACACTTCTGGCCAAAGCTGATTTGTCTTCGTTTAAGTAGAACTCTAAATAAGTCTATTATTTTGATGTTAGTAATAGACATATCACAACCTCTTCACATAATGATCCTTTATTTTTATTTTATGATCATTTCGTCTGCCTTATTTCTTAGTACCCATAATTTTACTCACTATAATTTTCTTCTATAAATCTATATCTCATCCACTCTAATTCTTAAGCCTAAAATGTTTTGTTTTATTTAAAGTTTCTATAAGAATTAGCTCTTAAATTAAATCCTTGATTATCTCTTAAGACACGATAATCCTATTGCTCTATTCTGATAAAGCACTACAGAAGAAAAGTAGAGCATGATGATTAGGATAAATCGAACATGATGTCTCTTATGATAATCAAGAACTCTCTAACATAATTGCTATCACTAAAGTTATTCCAGATTAAGTCTTTCCTAAGACTAATCTATTATTGTGGAATAATCACAAGAGCTCCTAAAATGCATGCCTTCATTAAAATTCTAAACTATAAAGCTAAGTGGTATATGTGAATACATAATAATGTACAATACCATGACCCATAAAGTTAAGGGCTTACGCATGGAAATAAGTACATTTCTCCAGTACATTACATACTAAGATTTTCACTTGTACAATTTGATGCCTTATAAATCAACTATAACACTCAAAAAATACCAAAGCATAATGAGTGTGTTGATAAGCAACATACGTACAAAGAAATAAATGTTTGAAGCTGGAAAATAAGTTGTTACTCACCTTATAACCACTTAAACTTTAAAAGAGGATTGTTCTAAGGTCCATAGACAAAATACAAGTACAAAATCCCAACTCTAAGGTTCTTCAAGGGAAAATCTCATTGCATAATTATGCCATTAGACTAGGCATAAGCAACGAGACTATCCATTACTCTAAAGAACAGTTGGATAAGTTAATTAGATAGTCACTTACTAATGATATTTAAGTCTGATAATTTTTTAATATTCCAATTAACACATGATTAGTTGACTCTAGTTCCATATGTTTCCTTACCATAACTCAACAAATAAATAACATGAGAGTTAGTGGCAAAATTAAATGTTAAGACTATAGGAACCATGATAAGCAATCTTCTAACAACGCCTTTCGATACCTTATATATTCTGAAGATTAATCAGAATATAGTATCATAATTAAGCAATGTTATGAATGTTGTGAGGTTTGCATAGTCAACATAAAGTCACACTTACCTTAAACTCTTATTTTATTTATTCTAAATATCTGGATTGAAATATTACTATGATAAAACTAGATGATATCTTACACTTTCACAACTTTTGTCATCATGTAAATGAGAATTTGACAAAAGGAAAATGAGACTTACAAATTTCTTCCATTATAACCAAAATTCATGAGAAATCATGACATGGTTAATGAGGATGATTTTTTATCTACTCTCATTCTAAGTGATTTTAAATCATGACGTTATAGCCCTAAATATTACTCGGCTTAAGGAATAAGTATGGGTCCATCATAAGTCATTCATTGACATCCGTTGAACTTATTCCAAATGGAATATTCAGACATAATTCATTTATCATTTAAAAGACTAACAACTTGTATCTAAATTTTGTCGCATATGGCCGACGGTCTTAGAAGAAATCTATTCATATATATATACTTAATAAGATTTCTATTAAATATGTCCCTAAAGTTTCTTATGATATCTGGACATTAAAGAAATCAAATAAAGTCTAACATATATATGATAGGTTCCCACGTCACGTAGCTCATTGAAACTTCTCTTGTAGCATTCTAGAGATATTAAAGATCAGTGGGAGCATTCAGTGTCTTAATAATAACTTGCAATAGTCGCAAGAGGTGGGGAGTGAAAATTATACATTACCTAAATTTACACCTCTTGTACAAGACACTGCTCCATCTCGACACTGTTCTATCAAAACTTGTCTCTTTAAAATCTAATACTACTCTTACAAAAAAGTTTCATTGTTGCTTAATTGTGGGCACACTTAGATTTCCTACATAAACTAATATAATCCTCAACAAGAGAAATCACAACGACTAACGTCATTAATTTGTTTTCTCTATTAGAATCTGTTGGTCGTTAAATATTGACCCTAAGCATGCTGAGTTCCTAAAGATTTCTAAGGTCAGTGGGAGCAGTCAAAGTCCTTATTATGACTTGCAAGGAATACAAGAGGCGGGGGGAAGAGTGTCATTAAATTTCACTCCAAATTTAACTCCGATTACACCTCTTGTACACCATACTGCACCAACTCTTACAAACTTAGAATCCTAAAATGATAGCAACCTAACAAAGAGCTAATCCATAAAACTGAAACTTCTAACAAACCCAATAATCAACTCAGGGGGTCATCTAGGTTTAAAAGCCTACTAACTTTGATGATTACATAACCTCCCTAACTGAAGTTGAAATGGATTTTGGAAATGTTTACTGATCCTATCTCTTCAAATTAAGCCATTAGTGTCAATTAATCTTCTAAATGGAATAAAACAGTTTTCTAGTAAAACTGATTTTATGTGTTCGTATAACGTTTGGGTTCGTATAACGTTTGGGATTTGATTGAATTACCTAAGAGTGTTCATAACTAAATCAAATCAAGCGTTAAGACACGGAAAAGCATGATTGATTGTCAAAGGTTATACTTAGGAAGAGATAAATTAACAAAAGATTTCTTTGAGGATCATTACTGTTCTAGTAGCTTATAATAGTTTAAAGCTACATTAGATGAACATTAAAAGATTTTTCTCTAACAAACTTGCTGACACATTTACATGTTTCGAAAACAACCTGAAAGTACTAAACTGAAGGTTAAAGAACACTTTATTTGTAAGCCAATAAAATCCATGTATGGGTTAATGCAAACATCTTAATGTGATGAAATCTTAACGTAATTATTTTCATCAACAACCAAGTGGATTAATGTACCTACCTCAAGATGAGTGGGAGCAACTAAATTAAACTTGTCTATATAGATTCTTTTGACAGGTATATGTTACATAAGTCAAAGCATTGTTAACATAAACTTTGATATAATAGATCTCAGAGATATCTCTTAAGTGATAGATATCATAACATACCGAGATAGACCCAATGGGACATTAGTTTCGTTCCATAAGTTTAACCTTAAATGGGTCCTTCCATATGTAACAAACAATACTGCTCTCCTTTAGAGGATAATAGGATAAATGAGATTATTTCCTTATGCTTCATTAATTAGAAGCCTTATGTAAGTTCAAGTCTATAGTCGTTTAGATATTACTCATATTGCAACACACTAGATATGTCTAGATTAATGTGAAGCATCTAATGGAGTATTACAATATCTTTAAAAGAAACGAGAGGCTATGATTTGAAGAAGAAGTAAGAACTCAAACCGGTTTATTACTCTAACTTTGTGATATTCAAAGATGACAAAATGTAATTTCGGGTATATCTTTATGTCAGCAGACAACACCTATCTTATGGAGGAGTCATAATAAACTGATAATAACAACCTAAGTTATAACGACATAATATAGTCACTAAATGTTGTTGGAAATTTATCAGTGGACTCATAAGTTTATTAACTCCATATAATTAATGTTTTTGAAGACTTAGTGTGATAAAGTCAGCTACCATGACTCCTTGAACAGTAACAGTTCAAGAGGTGCTGCATTAAATTTCGATACGCAATTAATTATTCGTTTATGAACGAATTGAGGAAACTAAGTTTTGTATCGAATACATTCATGATATGCTTAAGGATCCTATGACTGAAGGGCTATTACCCATAAGTCTTATTAAGAGAGCTCATAGACGGGTATTAATTAATGGCCGTGCGCAATTGCATATCGTACTATGAATGACCAAGTATTAGTTAATTTTCCTCATCAGTTTGATTTTGTATGTCTCTAAGAATATGTCAGGTCGACATAATGGCATATAGACAAATAAAGTTACAAATCAAACAAAGGGCTTATGCATATTTTGATCATGACGATTAGGTTTTAAATTAAGGCTATAGTATAACTAATGGGGGTCCTGAGTCGCATAATGATTCAACGGCTGTATTTCTCTGCTATAGTTCTTGTTTAAGGCTAAAATGAGTATTAACTCCTGATCAGGCTTATCTAATACTCATAGTAAATGATTACTCGGCTAAGTGGGAGAATATAAGATTAAATATATTTTTATATTATATTTAATCTAGTAGCCATTATAATCATTTACATTATATGGATGAAAATATATAACCTATTAAATAATTAGTTGGTAATTGTTGATGGGCCTAATTACCATTATTAACTAATTAGGGTTTCCTTTTGGGTGCATATATAAGGAGATAATTAGAGGGTTAAAGGGTTAGACTCTAAACACAATAACATCACTCATGAAATCGCCCCTCTCTCCATAACCGAACTCCCTTATTCGTTTTCTTCATCACCATCATTAGATTGCACCCTAAGGAGGAACCAGACCAAGATGACAATCATGTCAAACCTTATTGCTGCGTCTCCATCTGGATTCTCTGCTGGCCTGTGCTGATGCAATCAGAGGTATGTTTTCATGTTCTCCATTATGTTTAAAACATAACTGATCAACACGGTTACCCGACGCACCCCGTTTTAGTTCGTGTCTTGCACTCGTTCGTTGTACCTCGGTGTCTCACACGGTTAATTATTAACCACAAGGGTATAATTTTTCTCATCGGTAGATTAATTAATATTGCTAATCGTATTTGCATGTTTGTAACCATGATCCTGTTCGGTTCACTTTTGGTGTTGATTATTTATATTTATTCCGCTGCGTATTTATTAATTATATATTTTAGTTAATAAAATATGTCAAACTTGTTTTTGATAAAAGTATAATTGACACCACTGAATCCCAACAGTGGTATCAGAGCCACGCTTACAACATGCAAACCGGTACCGGTCTTTTAACCGGAATTAGAACACAAACTTTAATTTTTTTTAAAGTTTCTGATCTAAATAATTTTAAGGGCAACTTTAATTTTGGTCAATATTTTATTTGTTTTGCTTGACCAAAAGATTGCCCGGTATATTTTGTGATTGTTGTGGAATATGTAAATCTGGCCCGACCTTATTTTTATGGTTGTATATTTTATTCGGTTTTGTAATTATTATTTTTGCCACTGAGATGGTTCAAAGTTGTAATAATTAGTTTATTGATTTGGCCCGTCGTGTGGTTCAAAGTTGTAATAGATAGTTTTTTTTCTTTGTTATATTTACTTGTTAAATATTGTTGATACGAAGACCCGAAGAAAACCGAATGCCAAGAGGAGTCTTGGAGTTAGTGGGAGTTGCTCAAGACAACAAGATGCACTCAAGTCCATCCTTGTGGTTGTTTGTGTGTTGTGACCCCGTGACCCGTTTGATCTTGCTATAAGGCTCTAGCAAGATCGAACAATTTTTGGCCATATAGATTTACATATTTCCCTACCAATAGCTCTGCTATTTGTGGGATTTTACTGGGTATGATTGATTGATTGATAGATTTACATATTTATTTTGCTATTGTGGTTGCTTTTTATCTTATAATTTGTTATAACATAACCAACCCAAATACCAACATGATTTTAAAATGAGTTTTAAAATATCAAAAACAATCACATTAAAACAAGTTCTAAATTGTTTTTAGAGTAAATTGTCATTTTAGTCCCTGTGGTTTGGGCCATTTTGCCAGTTTAGTCCAAAGGTTTCATTTTTAACATCTGGATCCAAAAAGGTTTCATCATTGCCATTTTGGTCCAACTGACTTAACTCCATCCATATCTGTTAAAGCTGCCAAGGGCATTTTTGTCATTTCATTTTTCTTTTTATTAACCCTTTTTTCTTAATTGCTTTTCCCTCTCATTTTGGCAGACTTAATGCCCTTGGCAGACTTAACAGATATGGATGGAGTTAAGTCAGTTGGACCAAAGTGGTAACGAAGAAACCTTTTTGGATCCAGATGTTAAAAATGAAACCTTTGGACTAAACTGGCAAAATGGCCCAAACCACAGGGACTAAAATGACAATTAACTCTTGTTTTTACAACTTGTTAAAGTTTTTGTTATAAAACAAAGGTTGTTTTTGAAACAAATAATAACTTAAAATTGGTTAAACTATTAACTTAGTAGTTTTCTATTAACTTAAAATTGGTTATTCCAAGTCGCGACAAACTTAGTTTTAATAGGTTATTTAAAAACTAAGTGTCCTGAGAGATGAAATGGTTCATCAAGATGTCACGACTAAAATATATACTAAAATTGGCTCTTGCGACCCTATTTGGTAAATATTAAAATTAACCCATAATTAAAATCAATAGTCTATGCCATCCTATCACAAGCTACACTTGGAACGTAATGCGAACCATTAGTGTTTGGAGCCACAGCACCACACTTGATGTCTAGCTTATCCTTCCAAGGTGCAAGGGTTTCGTTGACACATCCGGCCCTTCCACAAGTACCTTCTTTTAGGACGACTATTACTTTTTCTTTTCTCATCACATGCTCCAGCTGTCTTGAAAGTAAAATTCGGCATAGATGAGGCTAAACGTATCAATGCATAAGACAAGAGTTGTCTTAACGGCCTCATACCCGAGAGTTGTGCAATTCTCACAATTGACACTCGTTGTCAGTCTGCCTTGTCACTTACTAAAGTGTATGCCACAGCTGCCTTTAATACTGACCTAGCCAGATTCTCATTCCTTGTTCTAATTACTGTAACGGGTCATTAATTAAAAAAGGAAATATACATCAAAAATACTAATTAAATAATTTTTGCTTAACAAATGTCATCTGAAAACAACTCCTTCATTCTCAAGTCTATACTTGAAAAGAAATAAATTTTTTGAATAACACCAACCTTCTCGAATGGCACCGCAATCTGAGAATAGTTCTCAAGATGGAGGAAAAGCTGTATATCTTAGATGGCCCAGTCCCTACCGAGCATGAAAGTAATTCTGTTACTGCTCGCAAGGCACTGGAGAAACATAACGAGGATGCCGTTGAGGTACCCTACCTTATGAAAGCCACCATGTCTCCTGATCTTCAGAAGAACATGGAAGATAAGGATGCTTATGACATAATCCAAGCAACTGAAAGGCATGTTCCAGAAACAAGCCCGTCATGAGCGATATGACACCATGAAACAGCTCATAAGCCGTAAAATGCTGAAAGGATCATGTATCAGTACTCATGTGCTAAAGATGAAAGGATACATTGACCAAATGAACAAACTTGGTTATTCCACAAAACCAACCAAGTTCTAATGGTCAAGTCTGGTGGTGTTATGAAGCCCAATAACAAGAAAAGGAAACATAAGAGCAAAGGCAAGAGAAAAGTTGTTATTGCTGCCAGAAATGCCACCAACAACAAGCATGTTGCAAAACCACACCCTCCTAGGAGCGTCAGTGCTTTGAATGCAACCAAATGGGCACTGGAAAGGAAACTGCCCACAGTATCTAGCCAAGCTGAATATGAACAAGGCCAACAACATTGGCACTTCTTCCGATATTCTTATTTATGTTATCGAACTTTTCACTGTTTCTAGCAACACATGGGTATTTGATACCGGATGTGGTTACCACATCGTTAATGTCTTACAAGAACCTGAAAAGTGGAAGAAGCTGAAACAAGGCTACCTGGAACTCATAGTTGGTAATAGAAAGAGAGTTCTAGTTCTTGCAACTGGAACATTTTGTTTTTCATGTTCCCCTGGCCTTGTAGTTACTTTAAATAACTGTTTATATGCATCTGGTTTGACCAGAAACATTATTTCAGTCTCTTCACTGTTTGAACAAGGATTCAATTCAAGTACATTTTAAATGGTTCTTCTATTATAGCCTACTTGAATGATGTCTTTTATTTTGAGGCTAAACCTCGAAATGGTATTTATGAGATTGATGTTCAAACAAGTAGTAACATATATCATCTTTCTAAGCGTAAAAAGGCTCGCATAAATGAAATATATTTATGGCATTGCAGACTTGGCCACATAAGTAAGGCACGCATAAAATGGCTCCAGTCCAAGGGGATTCTTGGATCCACTAGACAGGACTCCTTTGATGATTGCGAATCTTGCTTAGCTGGCAAACTCACAAAGCACCCATTCACCGATGTTGGTGAACGGATCAATGGTTTTCTAGAACTCATTCACATGATGTACATGGACCTTTCAGAACCATGTCTAGAAACCATGACTAAAAACCAGCTTGATAGAAAGATAAAAGTACTTCGATCAGATCGAGGTGGTGAATACCTCAGCATTGAATTTCTAAATCATCTGAAAGAATGTGGAATAGTTTCACAACCCTCTCCACCTAGCACACCTCAACTTAATGGCGTGAGTGAAAGGTGAAATCGAACTCTACTTGATACAGTTCGATCGATGATGTATAGAACTAACTTGCCTCACTCCTTTTGGATCATGCTCTTATGACCGCTACCCGCATTGTCATTTTGACTCCGACTAAAAGGTAAACAAAACCGCCATATGAGATATGGCATGGGCGTAAACCCGATTTGGAATACCTTATAGTATGGGGATATGAAGCATACATCACAAGTGATTCTGATGATAAGCTCGATCCTCGAGGCGAGAAGATTGTTTTCGTCAGATACTATAAAAGAAGCGGATATTGTTTCTACAATCCTGATGCAAATGTGATTTCCATCAAACGGAAAGGACACTTTCTCGAGGAAGAACTTCTTAATCGAGAAACTGGAAATAATGTGGTTGATCTTGAAGAAATTCAAGAACCACAAACAACCGCTAAGGTAGTCGGACTGTCTGATCAACAAGTAGTTGTTGCCAATGAATCAGACATAAAACACAAGCGTTTGCAGAAGTAGTAGAACTCGCAAGAATCTGATAGATGTCTATGGCGTCTAAAAGGTCCCGAAGTCTTATTAGTAGCTGAGTCTAATGACGAACCTGCTAACTACAAATCTGCAATCTTAGATCCAGAATCTGAGAAATGGCAAGAAGCCATGAACGTCGAGATGCAATCTATGCATGACAATCAAGTATGGTACTTGGCTGAGCTACCCCCGAATCTCGGGCAGTAGGGAACAAATGGATTTTCAAGAGAAAAACCGATACGCATGGAAATGTACACACCTATAAAGCACGGCTAGTTGTGAAGGGTTTCACTCAAACTCAAAGTATTGACTATGATGAGAACCCCTCACCCGTTGCTATGATTAAATTAATCAGGATATTGCTTGCCATAATTGCGTACGGTGATTACAAAATATGGCAAATGGATGTCAAAACCTCCCTTCTTAATAGACATCTCTCTGAAAATGTCTATAAGGTTCGGCCTGAAGGTTTCATCGATCCTAAATATCCAACTGAGGTGTGCAAACCCAATAAGTCCATTTATGGACTCAAGGAAGCATCTCGTAGCTGGAATCTTCATTTTGACCATATGATCAAAGAGTTTGGTTTTGTCAAAAATGAAGATGAGCCTTGTGTTTATAGAAAGGTTAGTGGGAGCACCATATCATTCCTCATCCTGTATGTGAATGATATACTAATCATTGGAAATAAACATCCCTATGCTTAACGAAGTTAAACACTATTTGGGATCTTGCTTCACAATGAAAGCTCTTGGAGAAGCTGCTTACATTCTGGGAATGAAGATCTATAGAGATATATCAAAGCGGCTTCTAGGGCTAAGTCAAAGAACGTACATACACAAAATGATGACATGCTTCAAGTTGGAAAACTCCAAGAATGGAGGTGTTCCTATGATTAAAGGAACCGTGTTGAACAAATCGCAATCTCCTTCAACGGACATTGAAATTAATCAAATGGAAGTAGTTTCATATGCTTCAGCGATTGGTTCAATCATGTATGCTATGTACTGGACTTAACGTCTCGTATGCTTTAAGCATGATCAGTCGTTTTCAGCACAGTCCTGGCATTGCCCAATGGACTGCAGTAAAGAACATTCTGAGGTACTTGAGAAGAACCAAATATATGTTCTTGGTGTTTGGAGGAGTGGAAGAGGAGCTCACTGTAAGGTGTTACACTGATGCTGGCTTCCAAAGTGACCGAGATGATTCTCGCTCACAATTAGGATTCGTATTCACTCTCAACGGAGGAGCTGTCTATTGGAAAAACTCCAAACAGAGTATAGTGGCGGATTCAGCCACCGAATCCGAATGTATAGTTGCATCAGATGCTGTGGAAGAATCTGCTTGGATGAAGTAGTTCATCAGTGACCTCGATGTGGTTTCAAGAATTCATAAACCAATCTAGGTGTTCTGTGATAACACAAGAACCATTGCTCAAACCAAGGAGCCTAGATCACAGGGTTAAGCACATTCTAAGAAAGTTCCACTATATATGGGAGATACTGGAATGAGGAGACATCTTAATAAGCAAAATACACACAGATCAAAACCTAGCAGACCCGTTCTCTAAACCGATGACTCAGGACAAGCTATCGGTCTTAAATTAGCTAGCCGTATGTTTTGATTTAGTATTTGGATGTACGAACATTCAAACAGTTGTACCTTTTGAATTCACCTTTGATTTACTGGTTAAATGCAAAGTTTGAATCTTACAACTGCGTTCGATTTTAATACGTTTAATCCATGAATCTTGTATTCTAAATTATCCGTAGTCGGTTAGACTCGTGGGAACGATTCTGAATTAAGACTATTCTGACTTTGGACTCAAGGAGTTGACTTCCAAATTCACAGACCTCATTGAGAATGATGTTGGATGTAACTCACATCAAATCATCTTCATGGATCTTAGTCATAAGATGTTTTGATATTGGTATACTCATTTAGTATCCTTTGACCTAAGATACATATTAGAACTTCCGTTTACCAAGGGTTATTCTTTGATTACTGTCAACCGCTGTCGCGTAACTGCTAGTCATAAAGACTTTAATTGAGAATAGTTCTGAAGTTAAGTGGGAGTTGTATGTAGTCGATAAGGGATTCTGTACTCTTACATGATATGTAACAGTTAGACATTGTGGCGCCCTCGTTGATTCAAACTGGTGAAGTGTAAGGCCTTACCCAAACTTACTGTGTGTTTGTTCGGACCACTTTGACTCTTGATCGAGAACAATAGTAATTGAACACCATATGAGAATGAACTTAATCCATGTCTCATTGATTCAATTGATGTCTTTTACGGAAATGATGAATGACAATAATTACCATAAGTCTATTGTCTTGCATTAGTAAGTTGTTACTAATGGGAAGGTGTTTTGGTTAATGACTTTAAAGTGTCATACCTTGTTGGGGGCAGCCATGTGCAGCTAGAGCGCCGCTGACTGTCTGCGTTGAACATTTTATCGAATGCCGTCCAAGTGGGAGATTGTTGGAATTATATGTACGGGTTCGATAAATCAACGCTGCTGACTGAGCTATGACCCGTAAGAGTTACACCTTGGGCAATGAACACTAAATCCACTTAACTTGATTAACTGGTAATCACGAACAATTAACGAAATAAACGGACTTATTATTTATACTAATTATAAATAATATGTATAACGTTTATTCTGTTATTCTCGGGCTTTATTGCGTCTTGAACCTGTACTACATATATTAGATTTGGTACCCGGGTAATTATTAAATCATACATACTATATGGATGTATGTGTGAATATATTTAATATGTCACACCCCGACCACGTAAAACAACAAAACGTGGCGGAAACGTCGGGGAGTGTTGTAACAGAATTAATTGTTTCACAACCATGAAAATTAAAGTTACGTTTTATTTATCAAACAAGAGAGTTACATTATCTTAAACAAGAAACAAAGAGTACATAACATAAATTAACTAGTTCTTGCTTCATTTTAAGTCACTAAAGCACAGGTCCGCCTAAATGTGTCTCGATCATCCTATCCAACAGCTCCTGGAAACACATGTGAAAATAGGTACGTCAGCATAAAAATGCCTGTGAGATACATAGGTTTTGTGAAAATAGGATTCATGACTTGCGTTTAAAGAAACTGTTTAATAAAAGTAGCCATGAATCTTGTTGAGTGGTTCCTTTCATAAGTCATTTGAAAAGTGATAAATAAACCGAATGATATATATGTATAAAAGAATAATGTATGGTTAAATGAATAACCATGTAAAATGAGTTTGTATAAGTTAAGTTATTTGTAAAACGATGTTTATGTGAAGATTGTATTGTAGATGTAATATGTCTAAACTGAAATGGTTTAAATAACGCTACGATATGTAATACCATAAAAGGACTTATATATAGGAAGTACCAGCGGCGTATCCACCATGTTTTTATCGTATTACACGTCGCCTCGTTACTTAAATCACTTACCCAAACAACCACCAAAATGTAATGTTTAACAATTGTAGAAATGTTTATGTATGGTCAAATACGGTTCACACGGTTCAACAGTAACAAACGGTTCACATAATCAAATGGCAACGGTTCATATAGTCAAATGGTTACAACGGTTCACATAGTCAAATGGTTACAACGGTTCACATAGTCAAATGGTTACAACGGTTCACATAGTCAAATGGTTACAACGGTTCACATGATCAAATAGTTACAAACGGTTCAAAATGTAATATAATGTGTTCATATGCTGGATGAGCATATGCAACAAAATGTAATGTAAAACAACGTGCTAGGATGCTAAGTAAGCATACATAGCAAAACAAGGTAAAGTAAAACAATGTACTAAGTATGCTAAGTCAACATACAAAGCATAAAAAAACAATGTAAATCAATGTGCTAGCATGCTCAGTCAACATACATAGCAGGAATGTAAAGTAAAACAATGTACTAAGTATGCTAAGTAAACATACATAGCAAAACAATGTAATGTAAATCATGTACTATAAGTGTACTAATGAACATAGCGAGTATATGATGTGAAAACAGGAAGGCATGAAAGTAACAAGTAGGCACATGTGTTTCACCCCAAAACAGTTTGAAAACAGTAAAAGAGGGGTCTATGTACTCACTTGAGATTGCTTAGTAGTCCTTGAGTAACAACCAAACAATGCTAGAGATCACGGATATCAAACAACACCTAATATAGGTAACTATGTTAATATACCAGACCTAAATCGGAGGATTGGATAGAATGAGGGTTCGTAAACCAAACGAGTATGGAGACTCGTGTAATATGGTTTAACAAAGCCTACATACTAAAATGAAACCTAACCTAAGTGCTTACGACCCATTACGACCCGTTTAGGTAGCTTATGCTACTTTAACGCGTCGTTCGCGTGAAACGCGTTCGGACCGCCTAACTAGTCCTATGACAAGTAGAATATGCCTTAACATGTCTAATATTGTTTCCAAATCAGTTTAGATGTCAAAAGTTATGTTACATATGTTTAAAATGAATTTTGGCGTCAAAGGGGTATTTTGGTAATTTAACTAAGGCATATAAACTACCTATCATACAACTAACTAAACGTCGTGACCATAAGGTATAACCTCGGAAGGTTATTCCCTATATACTATGGTCGCCTAATGTGTTTGGTTGGATCCTAATGATCGACCAAACGGGTCGGGTTCGAAAGTATAAGCGATTATTTAGATCGCTTACCTTACGACCCTATATAAGCACTAAACTAAAAGTGACGAGCTAAGCATGTTAAAACATGCTTAACTAAGTTTAGAAAACAGGTTTGGTATCAAAACAAACGGTTTTGATACCTAAGAGTAGTTTGGTTACAAAATACCAAGAATACACTTTTTGGCCGAAACTACGACTCGTCACTGAGCCTAGATAACGTGGTAATCAGTAGGTATAGTCACTAGGGACTATAACCATCGTGATTACGCTCACGTTATGAAGTTCAAACGAACTTCGCATTGACCATAAACCGGTCAATGCAGAAAGTCAAACAAAGTTTGACTTTAACGCTAAAAGAATAAAAAGAACGAAGGAACACTTACAACGGGTCCAAGAACGGAAGTTTTGAATCCGAATATTCTCAGGTATGAAGTGTTAAACACAACAACTTAGAGAACAATTCAGATTTCAAAGGTGTGGGTTTTTGGGGTTGAGATCATGGGGTATTTATAGGATTTCTTGAACCGTTAAGATCGTTTATCGAATACCGTGCTTCAATCTCATCCCTACACTTGTTGTGATAACAAGGATACCTTAAAATGGCCCCTACTATCAGAAATCAACATGTGGAAGTGGGTTTTGAGTGCTTAACAGCTGTTAACAGCTGTTAAACTGATTTTTGCATATCTGACATGCTTAGGCGGGCCGCGTAAGGTTTTATGGGGGGTTACGCGGGCCGCCTGAGCCTTCTGATCAGCAAACAACTTTGATAAATGACAGTTTCAGTCCCTGTTGGTGTTTAAGGCTCATTTCGACACGTTTAAGGCCCGTTAAGCCAACTTCAAGGCCCTAAAATGATGCCTAAACATTGTGGACATGAAACATGCTCAAAAATTTTCCGGATGTTGGTTCGTTTGGTCGTACGATCGCTATGTTCGCTTAATTACGACGGAATGCGCATAAGCGCGAAAAACGATCCAAATTGCGTGACGAATGGATTTTTCTCATGCCAATCACTAAAATAAAATATTTTAGTGCTTACATAAATTTTTGGATGTCTGGATGTATCCAGAACGTAAGTTATGCGCGAAAGTGCAAACTTATGCACTTTTTGACGCTTTTAGTCCCTGAATGACCCAAAAGTTTATTTTAACACACCGAACCCCTCAAAACCTATTTCTAAGCTATGTAAAGGATATTTATGGTATTTTTAACTTATGGTCATGTTCCGAAATGTGTGTTACAGTTCAAATTGGCATACTTTCGCAGTTTGTCAAATTTAGTCCCTGTAGGCGAATTAACTTGATTTTGCCATACCAAAGCCTTCAAAACTTATTTCTAAGTTATGTAAATGTTATTTAAGGTATGTGAATCCTATTTCACTATTCCGGAGTGTTTGTTGCATTAAACTGGTTATATTTACGCATCAGTGCGCGTATAACCTTCTAGAAAGCGATTTAGAGCCCGAAATCGAACAAGAATTGATATGTGCAAATGATACACATATTAGTACAAATCTCAAGTATGAAATACAATATTTCATTGGTTTGGTATTTGTTTGATGGTCGCAGTGACCCAGGTGTCACATAATACAGGTGTGTGAATGTATATATATGATACATACCGTAACAACTCTCATCAAAAGTTATATTTATTTAATCAAATTGTCTAATAGGAAACCCTAATTGAGAAACCCAAGTGATTCTGTATAATCCCTAAAATTTTCAGAACATTTGGAATCAGGATTAGGGCCCCTAAAACTTAAGAGGGGTAAACCCTAACTAACGATTATCTCTAAAATGCGTTGTACAAACTGAGAATTAACGAACTATCAACTCAGCAAGCCTATACTAGTAACAAGGCTACTCTAGGATAGGTTGGCATCTCAGGCGAGTCGCGACAGGGTCGGCCACACCTTCCGCGACACGCGGGGGGACTAATTTTCAAGTATAAATACAGGGTTTGGGACTTGAACTGTTTGCATGTTACGACGATAAAATTCATTACGTACAATCACTTAGACGCTGTTTACTACAAAAACACACACTGATCACGAAGTGCTGCCACAATTCAGGGTAATAACTCGATCGCTGCTACGATTCAATGTCCGATTGATTAAACTATCCAATGGATGTTTAAGTGCTGCCCACATTAGGGTTTATGCTTTGTCATTCGTCGTTAAATCGATGGATGTTTAAGTATCGCACTTTGTCATTCGTTGTGAAGGTTTCAATCTCGTGAGTTATTGTAAATGTTGTATTAAGTTACTAACCTAGTTGGTGTGCTTGATTATTTAAACTAGGTTATCAAGGCTAATCAGTAAACTAAGCTCTGTTAAATCTGCAATGTGAGTCATTCTCTTTTTATCAAATCTATTTACAAAAGCATGTTTATTTTAAAGTTATAATTACGGGGATTAAGTCTTTGTAATCACCAAGTTACAGCCGGTATGTGGGGTTTTGTATACATTACTTGATAATCGTCACCATTGGGGCAGCCAATGGGGGATATGACCATAGTCACAGATCCGGTCGAGTGACAAATACCGTGGGTAGTTGGTTTGATATCAAAAACATTGTAATCGCTCTTAATACTGTAAATTATAACAAACGAGTCGTTTTAGAAATTAGAATGATTCACTCAGTATTTCCCGCTGACAAAACCTTTTTCAAACATGTTTCAGGTGATCTGTTGTGATCCAGGAAAAAGTGCCGTGAAGCACTATCAGCTTAAGGAAGTGGCTCAGTATTAAAATAAAGAAACATGTTTTGTAAAATAAAAGATTTCCTGGCGAAATCTGAAGATTGTAAATTATCGGGTTTTATCCCGAATTGTGAAATAAAATAATCGGGAAATATTTCAGTTTTAAAAAGATCCTGAAGAAACTTCCGCTGTTAATTAAAATACCACGGGATTTCTGTCCCGCGGCTCCTGAAACGGGTCAAACCGGGTCGGGGGCCGTGACAGAAATAAGGTGATATCAGAGCCACTGATTTAAGCCTATTAAGTATTTAGAAATACTTAATTTTTACTGATTGCCAATTATGTGATTATGTGTTTTATTAACTGATTATTTGTTAATTACAGTATGGGTAAACAAAAGCTGTCAAATATCTATCTTAAACTAGATAGGTCAATCAACGAGAAGGGAAGTTCATCCCAAACAAAACCTTATGTAATTCCTGAAGAAGGAATATTTGTCCGTAAGGCACATTACGAGGAACCACTTTCTCCTAATAAAAGAAGTTTGATTATTAGGAAAAGTCAGGAGGAAATAAGGAAAAACCGAGAAAAGAAAGCTTAACAAGAAACCCAGGATTTAATCAATAAATCACCTTGGGAGGACAAATTAGATGAGAAATGGGCAAATCTTTATATGCTAGCCACAGTAGCAGAAAATGCAAATCTCTAAATACTCAAAAGTTTTAGCACTTTTGTGTTCCAGAAACCTTATTTAGTAAATAAATAAGTTTACAGTAAATCGTAGTATAATTTACTTGTCAGTTGTTTCATGTATGCAATAATATTTACGGGTTATCTATAAAATATTGTTTTAACATTTGGTATGTATTTTGCATATCTGCTAAACAACATGAATGAGATATCAGAAGGTTTAGAAAATCTTAACCTCTATCCCGTTAAGATAGAAGTTTCCAAGGAATTCACTGGTTACTTCGCTGATAAAGAAGAACCCATGGAATTTCAATCCAAACCACTGGCAAAACCTAAACCCAAGAAAAGAAGCAGATTCGTGGGCTGGAGGTGTGTACGTAGGAAAAAGCCAGCAACAAGAAAGGTTACCAAAACTGAAGAACCAAAAGACAAAGGAAAAGGAGTAGAAATTGAGGAAAATGTTAATCAAGTAGAGATAGAGGCTGAGAAGAGTTTTAAGCAAACAGAAATAGAAGTCGGAGAAAGTTCTAGACAGAAACAGAAAATGACTCCTTGGGAAGTTTTAGATCATAAACTAGTAATGAGTGACCTCATCGGACCTGCCGATGGAAACCTTGAAGCAGCTAATCCAAACCTTATATTTACTGAAGAAGATCTTTTCAGTTACCCACTAGAAGCTCCAATCCCAATCAATCTGGAACCTGCTATTCCAGATCCTATTGTCCAACCTCAACCACTACCAGTAGAATTAGATGAATGGTGGACAACTGATTGGCAATACCAAAATCTTTTAAATAACCCTGATACATTTTTCCCACAAGTTGACCCAGAACCTCCATTATACCCAACTATGAGCCCGGAGAATCTGACTGAACTTCGCCTCTGGGGCGAAGAGATAATTGATGCAGGAAATCGGATTAGGGATGTGGGAGAAAGAATCACTTGGAAGTATGACGAAAGGGAGCGTCGTTTTTAAGAAAATTAGCTGACCAGATAAATGAGAGTTTGCAGGAATATATGTGAATAAATAATCATAATAACTAATATGTGTAATAACTTAACAATAAAACTTTGTATGATAATCGTGTGTACGAGGCATAATATAATATATATAAATGAAACTTGTGAAATCAATAAATTTTGATTATACATGTTAATGTGAGTATGTGCAAACTGTTTTATTATATTTATATGTATACTAATTATTTACATAAAATTTATTATCAGATGTCAAACATTGGTAACGAACCAGTAAATGAGGTTAATCAGTCTGAGCAACATCCAGGAGATCAATATATGACTCGGCAAGATATCGAAAACATTGTTGCTCAAGGGATAGCCAATGCTATTCCAGCATTCGTTGCCGCTATAAAGAATCCAATTGAACCGCAACAAATCGTTCCTAGTAAACACATTTCTGAAGATAACTTCAGTAATAGTGTAAACGGAGGCAATAATAATGTTAATCATAATGGGGAACCACATCAAGCTCCATTACCCAAGAAAATGAAAACTGCAACACCTGGTTGCACTTTCAAAGAATTCCTTGCTTGTAAACCCACTGAATTTGCAGGCAATGAAGGAGCAACTGCATCACTGCGTTGGTTAGAGAAAACCGAAGCAGTCATTGCAATAAGTAAATGTGCTAAAGATGATCAGGTCATGTACGCATCAAATCTCTTCAAGGAAGGAGCACTCGAATGGTGGAACACTGTGTTACAATCAAAAGGAAGAATAATAGCTTATGCTATGACTTGGGAAGAATTTAAGGGTTTTGTAGAAAGAAAATTATGTCCCGAGTATGAAAAGGAACAGATGACGAATAAGTTTCTAAATCATCGTATGATGGGTGTAGATTGTCGCGGTTATACCTCGACATTCTTTGAATATGCTAGAGTGGTACCAACACTGGCTTCGCCAGAACCGGTACTCATTTCTCGTTACATTTGGGGACTGATTAGTGAAATCCGCAACATCGTTAAAGCTGCGAGACCTCGCACTATTGACGATGCTGTGGAATTAGCTAATACCCTAACCGATGAACTAGTACGCACCCAAGATGAAAACAAGAAGAAAGAATTGGCTCAGAAAATTACTCAAGGATTTCGTGTGGGTAACAGTAGTAATTTCAAAAGAAAAGGAACTGGGCAATTCTCAACTCCGTCATTCTGCAGGAAGTGCAAGAAGAAACATTATGGAAGATGTGATATAACCTGCAATTTTTGCAAAGTTGTAGGACATCGTGAAGAGAACTGCAGAAAGAAGACAATAGTTTGCTATAACTGTGGAGAAAATGGACATTATAAAACAGAATGTCCTAAATTGGGCAAACCAGCAGACAACAAAACCAAGGCGACCGACGGAACTATTAAGAAGAATGCTAGGGCATTTCAGTTAACCACTCAAGAAGCAGAACTCATCCCAGATGTGATAGCGGGTACGTTCTTAGTTCACAACATTTACACCAAAGTATTATTTGACTCTGGTGCGAACCAAAGTTTTATAAATACTTCATTCTGCCAAGCTCTTAATTTACCTTTAACCAATAGTAGGCAGATTTTTACAGTTGAAACGGCAGACGGAAATTCAGTTAAAATAGATAAAGTTTTGCAAGAAGAAAACAGAGAAATTTTAGGACATAAATTCTCAGCGAAACTATTGCCAATGAAGTTAGCTGAATTTGATGTTGTATTAGGAATGGATTGGTTAGTAGCCAACCATGCTAGAATCCTTTGTGATCAGAATTCCATAGAAATTCAATCACCCACCAGAGAAGTGATTAGGATTACAGGAGATAAACCACGTAAACCCATGAAGTTCATATCAGTAATGAAAGTTGCTAATTATGAACGAAAACAAGGAATAGTATATATGATTTCAGTAATCATTAGTACTAAGGGTAAAGAACTTAAGGAAATACCAGTAGTCTCAGAATACCCAGATGTATTTCCAGAGGAATTACCGGGATTACCTCTAGACAGGGAAGTAGAATTTAGGATTCATCTAATTCCAGGGACTACACTGATAGCCAAGGCACCTTATCGGTTAGCACCCACAGAAATGTTAGAACTGAAAAAGCAATTAGATGAATTACTAAGTAAAGGATTCATACAACCTAGCTCATCCCCTTGGGGAGCGCCAGTATTGTTTGTAAAGAAAAAGGATGGTTCAATGAGAATGTGTATCGATTATAGAGAATTGAATAAGGTTACAATTAAGAATCGATATCCATTACCTAGGATTGATGATCTGTTTGATCAACTTCAGGGGGCTAGATATTTTTAAGATAGATTTATGCTCCGGATATCATCAATTGAAGGTACAAGAAGAAGACATACCTAAAACTGCTTTCAGAACTAGGTATGGTCATTATGAGTTTACAGTCATGCCCTTTGGGTTAACGAATGCACCTGCTGCATTCATGGACATGATGAATAGGATCTGTAAACCATATTTGGATAAATTTGTAATTGTCTTCATAGACGATATACTTATTTATTCCAAAAGTCAGACAGAGCATTGTGAACACCTTCATGCACTCTTAACTTTGTTAAGAAAAGAAAAACTTTATGCCAAATTCTCGAAGTGTGAATTTTGGTTGCAAGAAGTGCAATTCTTAGGACACATGGTGAATCACGAAGGTATTCACGTAGATCCTGTTAAGATAGAGGCAATTACCAAATGGAAGGTTCCACAAACAGCAATGGAAATAAGAAGTTTTATAGGTTTAGCTGGATATTATAGACGGTTTATTAATGATTTTTCCAAGATAGCCGTACCATTAACTAAGTTAACCTGTAAAGCCATTAAGTTTGAATGGGGACCTAAGCAAGAAGAAGCCTTTAGAATATTGAAGCAGAAATTAACAAAAGCACCAATCTTAGCCTTACCAGAAGGAACTGAAGATTTTGAAGTATATTGTGATGCTTCAAAACTAGGATATGGATGTGTGCTCATGCAACGCAAAAAAGTGATTGCATATGCTTCTAGGCAATTGAAAAAGCACGAAGAAACCTATACGACTCATGATTTAGAATTAGGAGCCGTAATTTTTGCCCTTAAAATTTGGAGACATTATCTTTACGGAAGTAAATTTACTGTCTACACAGACCACAAAAGTTTAAGATATATATTTGGGCAAAAAGAGTTAAACATGAGGCAAAGGAGATGGATGGAAATCCTAAGTGACTACGACTGTGATATTCAGTATCATGAAGGAAAGGCAAATGTAGTTGCAGATGCCTTAAGTCGTAAGTATTATGAGAAACAACAACGAGTTCGTGCTCTCAGATTAAATCTACAAATAGATTTAATAGAACAATTGAAGAATGTTCAAATTACAACAATCAAGGATGATGCTGAAGGAATGAAAGGACGAATCAAGGAATTAGAACAAGGAGTAGATGAAATTTGGAGATTCCACAAAAGTAGAATTTGGGTACCTAAGCAGGGAGACTTAAGACCTAAGATTTTAGAAGAAGCTCATAAATCTAGGTATACTATGCACCCAGGAAACAATAAGATGTACCAAGATTTAAGAAAGAACTTTTGGTGGATAGGTATGAAAAAGGATATAGCACGATATGTTTCTAAATGTCTCACTTGTTCACAAGTTAAGGCAGAACATCAGAAACCCTCAGGTCTACTACAACAATTAGAAATGCCGGTATGGAAATGGGAACTTATAACAATGGATTTTGTTACTAAGTTACCCAAAACCAGAAAAGGTAATGATGCGATTTGGGTAATTGTGGATCGATTAACCAAATCAGCTCACTTTCTACCAATGAAAGAAACCTTTAGTATGGAAAGACTTGCAAAATTGTATGTAGATGAAGTTGTATCCTTACATGGAGTTCCACTCTCCATTGTTTCGGATAGGGATAGTCGTTTTACTTCTCATTTCTGGAAAAGTTTCCAGCAAGCTATGGGAACTCGATTAAATCTGAGCACTGCATATCATCCCCAAACAGACGGACAAAGTGAAAGGACAATCCAAACTCTAGAAGACATGCTCCGAGAATGTGTAATAGATTTTGGTGGAAATTGGGATGATCATTTACCATTAATTGAATTCTCCTATAACAATAGCTATCATTCAAGTTTTGAAACCGCCCCATTTGAAGCACTGTATGGAAGAAAGTGCAGAACTCCAGTCTGTTGGGCAGAAATAGGAGAAAGTCAATTATCAGGTCCTGAAATAGTGCAAGAAACGACTGATAAGATTACTCAAATCAAGGAAAGACTAAAGACGGCTAGAGATCGCCAGAAGAGTTATGCAGACAATAGATACAAGCCACTTGAATTCCAAGTTGGAGACAAAGTACTATTGAAAGTTTCTCCTTGGAAAGGAGTAGTTAGATTTGGAAAGAAAGGAAAGTTAAGTCCCAGGTACGTAGGACCATTTTCAGTGATCCAACGTATAGGACCAGTCGCTTATCGGTTACGACTACCAGAAGAATTAGCAGGAGTACATGATGTATTTCATGTATCCAATCTCAAGAAATGCTTATCAGATGAATCACTGGTAGTACCTCTTCGAGATATAGAGGTAAACGAAAAGCTGAAATTTGTTGAGAAACCTCTTCAAATTGAGGATCGAAAGATCAAGTTTCTCAAACACAAACGACTAGTTTTAGTCAAAGTCAGATGGGATTCAAAGAGAGGAGCTGAATACATTTGGGAGCTGGAATCAGAAATGAAGCGAAAGTATCCTCACTTATTCCAGTAAATCTCGAGGACGAGATTTTTATTAAGGTGGGGAGAATGTAACAACTCTCATCAAAAGTTATATTTATTTAATCAAATTGTCTAATAGGAAACCCTAATTGAGAAACCCAAGTGATTCTGTATAATCCCTAAAATTTTCAGAACATTTGGAATCAGGATTAGGGCCCCTAAAACTTAAGGGGGGTAAACCCTAACTAACGATTATCTCTAAAATGCGTTGTACAAACTGAGAATTAACGAACTATCAACTCAGCAAGCCTATACTAGTGACAAGGCTACTCTAGGATAGGTTGGCATCTCAGGCGAGTTGCGACAGGGTCGGCCACACCTTCCGCGACACGCGGGGGGACTAATTTTCAAGTATAAATACCAGGGTTTGGGACTTGAACTGTTTGCATGTTACGACGATAAAATTCATTACGTACAATCACTTAGACGCTGTTTACTACAAAAACACACACTGATCACGAAGTGCTGCCACAATTCAGGGTAATAACTCGATCGCTGCTACGATTCAATGTCCGATTGATTAAACTATCCAATGGATGTTTAAGTGCTGCCCACATTAGGGTTTATGCTTTGTCATTCGTCGTTAAATCGATGGATGTTTAAGTATCGCACTTTGTCATTCGTTGTGAAGGTTTCAATCTCGTGAGTTATCGTAAATGCTGTATTAAGTTACTAACCTAGTTGGTGTGCTTGATTATTTAAACTAGGTTATCAAGGCTAATCAGTAAACTAAGCTCTATTAAATCTGCAATGCGAGTCATTCTCTTTTTATCAAATCTATTTACAAAAGCATGTTTATTTTAAAGTTATAATTACGGGGATTAAGTCTTTGTAATCACCAAGTTACAGCCGGTATGTGGGGTTTTGTATACATTACTTGATAATCGTCACCATTGGGGCAGCCAATGGGGGATATGACCATAGTCACAGATCCGGTCGAGTGACAAATACCGTGGGTAGTTGGTTTGATATCAGAAACATTGTAATCGCTCTTAATACTGTAAATTATAACAAACGAGTCGTTTTAGAAATTAGAATGATTCACTCAGTATTTCCCGCTGACAAAACCTTTTTCAAACATGTGTCAGGTGATCTGTTGTGATCCAGGAAAAAGTGCCGTGAAGCACTATCAGCTTAAGGAAGTGGCTCAGTATTAAAATAAAGAAACATGTTTTGTAAAATAAAAGATTTCCTGGCGAAATCTGAAGATTGTAAATTATCGGGTTTTATCCCGAATTGTGAAATAAAATAATCGGGAAATATTTCAGTTTTAAAAAGATCCTGAAGAAACTTCCGCTGTTAATTAAAATACCACGGGATTTCTGTCCCGCGGCTCCTGAAACGGGTCAAACCGGGTCGGGGGCCGTGACACATACTACCACAACAAGGTGTGATCTTTTGCTATGTATGAATTCATATATTCACATATGAATATATGTAATAAAATTAAAAGCTAGTTCACATGTTTTGTGCATATAAAGCTTGATGTCCACAATTGTTTTTCCAACAGACGATATATTCACCAAAAGATTCTTGCCTTTTCAAGCTCACTTATTTTGGCTTCAAAAGGAGATCATATTCATTTTGAGAATATTGTGTTGGAAAGAAAAGGGTCTCAAGTATTGTTCAATTGCTGCTGTTCAGTTGAACACCACCGGTTACCCGACGCACCCCGTTTTAGTTCGTGTCTAGCACTCGTTCGTTGTACCTCGGTGTCTCACACGGTTAATTTTTAACCACAAGGGTATAATTTTTCTCATCGGTAGATTAATTAATATTGCTAATCGTATTTGCATGTTTGTAACCATGATCCTGTTCGGTTCACTTTTGGTGTTGATTATTTATATTTATTCCGCTGCGTATTTATTAATTATATATTTTAGTTAATAAAATATGTCAAACTTGTTTTTGATAAAAGTATAATTGACACCACTGAATCCCAACAAAAGATATATAGTTGCTGTTGTGAAAAAAATGAACAAATTTTACATATCTATTTTTATGAAATGGTAGATTTCTTTTGAAAGTACAGTATCTGAACTATTTTAACTTATTTTATTTTGGAGCAAGTCGAATTTTTGTCGAGAATCTGAAAATTATCAAAATTATAGCTTTTAAGAAAATATAAATATGTTAGGTTTGTACAATCTAATGCATATCTGATGAGTTGTAGGTTTGTTTTTGTTTTTGTTTTGGGGTCGTGTCTGTTTCGGATGGTTGTTTCCCAACCCATGGCTGGTCTATGTATAAAGATATATATATTTTTTTGGAACGAGGCGATATTTTTTTACTAGGCTATCGCACTCTTTAAATTGAAGATCATTGTCCCACTTCGGCCAGACTATGTTGTTTTAATCGGGTCTACGCTGGCTTCAGAGTTTGGCTTGGGAGTTCCCCCGAAAAACCATATCACCGGCTCCCACTTGAAAATTGATGTGCCACCACAAGAGCAGAACTCTCTGACGTAACACACGCTGGGACGAAAACCCGGGTGGGCCCATGATAGAGCCTGACACCTCTGCAAGGAGGTTAGTCTCTATCTATCATTGCCTTATTCATCAAAGTGACACAAGTGGGGATTGAACTGGGGTCTTCATTGGAGAACCAAGTCTCCCTACCACTAGGCCACAAGCAGTGGCGGATATAGGTTTTTTTTTTCCTACGGGTTCATTTTTTTTCGAAAGTCAAAATTTTCACAACCAAAAGTTAAAGTGTTCGGGTTGGGTCGGAGGAACATACTAAACGTCCGTTCCAGTATCCCTAAAGTTCATGTTTTAATAAAACTAAATCACAAATTTTAAATTCATATTCGTATAAAACAAGTATTCAAATATGATATTCAAATATTCACTAAAAAGGGGACATTTGAAGTAATTGAAAAGTTACCTAAAAATCGTGATTACACTCCTCCGTTCTCTGTGATGCTCGCACCGGCGATGAAGTTTTATGTCATTCCGACTTGCAAATGGGGCAGTGAGTAGCGTTGTTTCCTCTCACAAAATAATCTGTATCATACTTAACAAATTAGGGGTTTATTTTGTGTTTAATGAGGAGACATTTTTATACTTCAAATTGCATTCCCTTCCTAAACCATGAACTGTTCGTGTAAGACCGTAAGTCAATATATGTATAGTTATATAAACATGACCAAAGTCTTATCCGCTGTATCATGCTTCTTTAATGTTTATGGGTTCACCTCAATTTTATATATGGGTTCCCTTAAATTTGTTATATGTAACTTCTATTAAAATTTCGAAACGCAATGGGTTTCTAGGAACCCGTAAGGACATATGTAGGTCCGCCCTTGGCCACAAGTGGTGGATATGTATAAAGATATATATTTGAGTTAACTGCCATTTTCGTCCCTGTGGTTTGGTCACTTTGGCCATTTCAGTCCATTTTTCAAAAATGCGCCATTTTCCTCCCCGACGTTCTGGAAAGGTGCCATTTCAGTCCAAAAATCATAACCCAGTTAAGTCGGTTTGTAAATAAGGACTGATTGTGTAAATTTGTAACATAAAGGACCATTTAAGTAAAATGTATAAATATTAATATAATTATAAAATATAATATATATATATATATAATGTATACACACAGACGAGAGAGGGAGAAAGTCGGAGAGAGAGAGAGAGAGAGAGAAGGAGGCGGGAGAGAGAACCGGCGACGGTGGGGGTGCCGTTTTTCCGGCGATAACCATGTTTGCATGCTTATTCTCCTCGACTGAACCAAGTTCCCCACGCGTTTTATTTGTCCGATACCCGTGCCTGACACCCATCCATTCGATTTTTATTTTATAAAACTGAGAAGTGGTTTATCCACTGATAATTGTCGATTCGATCCAATTAAGTTGTGTTATAAGTCTCGTGGTACACCCACGAACATCACACACCATACAAAACTCACAAATACCTCCGAAATCGCTCCTGTTCACGTCTGCAAATAAGTCGCCGAAAAACGTTGCCGGACTTAGCCGATTTCTCCCTTCCGACCGATACCGGTCACGTTTTATTCGATATTTCGGTATGTTCTTGCCTATTCTATGTTCCTGTAAACTTAATTGCAATATAATCCAGTATAGATATGGTAATCGGGCTGTTTGACTTCTGTTGACCAACATTTGGGGAAGATGATGAACAGTACATCATCTTGGTCTTCATCACCACTGCCGCCGCCTGCAACTCACCGGAAAAACGGCACCCCCACCGTCGCCGGTTCTCTCTCCCGCCTCCTTCTCTCTCTCGTCGTTATCTCTCTCTCTCTCTCCGACTTTCTCCCTCTCTCGTCTGTGTGTATACATTATATATATATATATATATATTATATTTTATAATTATATTAATATTTATACATTTTACTTAAATAGTCCTTTATGTTACAAATTTACACAATCAGTCCTTATTTACAAACCGACTTAACTGGGTTATGATTTTTGGACTGAAATGGCACCTTTCCAGAACGTCGGGGAGGAAAATGATGCATTTTTGAAAAATGGACTGAAATGGCCAAAGTGACCAAACCACAGGGACGAAAATGGCAGTTAACTCTATATAGTTGCTTGCTGTGAAAAAAAAAATAGCAAATTTTATGCATCTATTTTTTTATTTTTATGCAATGATATATTTCTTTTGAAAGTATTGAACCATTTTTAACTTATTTTATTTTGGAGTGAGCCGAATTTTTGTCGATAATCTGGAAATTATTAAAATGATAACTTTTAAGAAAATAAAAATATGTTAGGTTTGTACAATTGTACATTCTAAGGCCATCCGTAGTCATAAAGCCCTTGTGGGGCGTTATGCGACACGTGTCGTGCCACGTCACACGGGGGCTTTATGGGGCGTTATATCACTAGAGCCCGTAGTCATAAAGCCCCTACCCATCATTACCTATTCAATAATTTTCAATTTTATTAATTAATATAAAAAAGGTTGCTGAAATGTGATTGGTCCAATCTTTTACCACCCTCCCCATACCGCCGCGAAAATTATAGCGCTGCCCCCTTGTTTCTGAAACATGGCGCCCGGTGTTTTGGTGTTCCTGGGCGTTTTCCGGTCATGGCGCCGGGCATACCGCCCCATTACGCATAGACTAATGCATATCTGACGATTTAACGTATAAGTTATTTTGTCATGTGATTTATTAGTCATTGTTATATAAAATATACTAAAAAAGTAAGATATATTTATGGTTTCTTTTTTCTTATTTTATCATTAAACTAAATATGTGTGTTTTATATATTTTATTAATGGTTAAATATTAATTTTATATATTAACTTGTACATTGTAGTTTCATAAGGTTGTATAATTTCTTGTCTCTTTTCGGCAAGTAATCCAAAGGTTTGAAACGTTGCTTTTTTAGTTCAAATAGTTTCAAGCGTTGTCATTTTAGTCCACTGGGTTAACTCCATGCCTTTATTTTGTTAACTAGAAGGGCATTTCGGTCATTTTATATGTAATTCTGTTAACCAGAAGGGCAATTCGGCCATATAAAATGACCAAATTGCTCTTCTCGTTAACGAAAAAAATGGATGAAGTTAACTCAATGGACTAAAATGTCAACGTTTGAAACTATTTGGACTAATATGACAACGTTCAAACCTTTAAACTAAACTGACAAAATGGCTAAAACCATAAGGACTAAAATGACATTTAACTGAACGGAATATATAATCCGGATGGAGGCCGGTGAACGGTGAACTGTGGATAATTGATATCGGTCTACTCTTAACCAAGCCCAGTAAATAGCCTCGGCTCAACCGAACCTTTGGCCCACATAGTTTATACAATTATATGCATAGTTTGAACCCAAATTTAATAACCCGATTTTTATTTCAGTAAATATTTCTTCTACAATGTAGCATAATTAGCAAAGATTAAGATTAATATATTTTAATAGGGTACAAATCAAATAGGAAATATGGTTTGAACAGAAAGGGTAGGAAGCAATGATAGGAGGACATCCGACAAAGTTGAAAAAACATAACAAGAGGGGGAAACAATTTTGAAAACATAGTTGGGCTTTCTCTTTAGTTGCAATAGGAGTGTTGGTACCATAGCGAACAAACAAAAGTCGACCGAATTCCAGGTGCTTAGCGAAGCCAAACCGATTCCAGTCAGGCAATATTGAAAATGGAGTTGTATTCAAAATATTTTTTTTGAGTTAATTACTGTTTTCGTCCCTGTGGTTTGTCAAAAATCACTATTTCAGTCCATTAGTTTAAAAATTGTGATTTCAGTCCCTGTGGTTTCACTTTCGTAACCATTTCAGTCCATGTGGTTTCACTTTCGTAACCATTTCAATCCATTTATTCTGTAAGTACAGGGACTGAAATGGTTACGAGGTGGACTGAAATGGTTACGAAAGTGAAACCACGGGGACTGAAATCGCAATTTTTAAACTAATGGACTGAAATAGTGATTTTTGACAAACCACAGGGACGAAAACAGTAATTAACTCTTTTTTTTTTTTTTTTTGTAATGTATGCTAAAGCAAGTCCGATAATATACCGGTTTTGTGACGAGACGGACGATTTCGATCAAAAAACAATAGTACCGTTATCAACGTTATCGAAACCATTACCGATATTTGTTTTATGATTTTCAATCAGAGTAAAACGCATGTCAATATCATTTAGGGTATATCACGCCATTTGTTTGAGTTTCTCTTTTAGTTGCTATATCAAGTGTTGGTACTATATAAATTCCGTAATGAACTGAACTGATACGAACTAAATTTTCCGCAACGTGTGTGAGATTCGACTAGTTTATTTATAAATATTCATATTCGTGCTATCAATAAAATAAACACACTTTAGAACGCGCAAATCGTTAGAAAATAATCTAATCGAAACTAAAAAAAATATAGGTGAAGTTCAGTAAACCTTATTCAAAATATATCAAAACTGTATGTTCTCGTATTTGAGGAAAACTAGATGTATTTTGCTTATGGGCTAAGCTAAATGCTTTTCTTTTGAATGACGTTTTGAGAATATGCAATACTCATATTCTTTTTTATTGAACGATATTTTTTTTCATGACCTTTTATGATTCGGATATTTGTACCCTTGGTACTTTAGCATGCGATAGGCTTTATTGCTCTTGTACTCATTATTCAATGTTGCCATAGATAATAAGAGGCTCAACATTATGATGTGATCTTAATATACATTAAATTTCCATTTATGTATTTTTTTTTTGTACTTGGGCATATTTCTACATGTGGGGTGGGTCCACATACACGTATATACTGCATAAAAGGCGTGACATAAACCATAATGATGGTTTGATGTCACGACGTCTCTTTTTAGTACGTGAGTAGCACGTAACCATATTTATTTATTTATATGGGGGAGTCCTATGGATTGATCCTAGTGTGTGCGCCTCTGTATGTGTTTTGGGGGTGGTTTGTGTGTACGTCGACACCACATTGGCCAACAAAATATACATTATTATATTATAATTTGGACTACACTGTTAAAATGGTACTTGAGATTTGGTCACTTTTGATACTTTAGTACAAAACTTAAATTTTTTGAATCTGGGTCTATGTGGTTTCAATTTTGTTGCTATTTTTATCCAAAAGCAAAATCTGGTTAGATTTTTCAGTGAACATCCAACTTTTTTATCTTTTTCCTCCTTTTTAATGAAGGGCAAAATGGTTAATTTTTTAATTTGTTATAATAAAACGTTAAAAGACCATTTTGCCCTTCATTAAAAGAGAGGAAAAAGACAGAAAAACTAGATGTTAACCGAAAAATATAACTAGATTTTGATTTTGGATGAAATGATAACAAAATTAAAACCACAGTGACCCAGATTCAAAAGGTTTGAGTTTTGGACTAATGTGACAAAAGTGACCAAACCTGAGGGACCATTTTGAGAGTTTAGAGATATAATTTGACTATGGTAAAGTGAATGTTTATTTATCATGACACTATTGTCATATTAGTTATCTACATTACAACTTCTATATCACATGGACCTGATATCATGATGCTCAATCTTTATTATGTGATATATCATATATGCCATCGTTTTCGACCTATGTCTTCCAACTACCGGAGATACTTTGAAGTATAATTTTTGACTCCTTATTAGATTTTGTTTCATGTTAAACCATTATGTTGTTACTATAATTCTTGTGACTCGACATGTATTTTATTGTCACTTAAATATTATATATATATATATATATATATATATATATATATATATATATATATATATATAGGTAGAGGATCCTGTAAAAAGTGCTCAAAGTGTGAGAAGTGTATTATAACACTATATATAATACTATATAACACCATATAAACACCGTATAACAATATGTAACACCATATAATACCATATAACACTTTGTAACACTATATATCATTATATAACAAATATAACACTATAGGTTGTCTGATAGCATGTCTATGATAGATGTATAGTGTTATATTTGTTATATAATGATATATAGTGTTACATAGTGTTATATGGTATTATATGGTATTACATATTGTTATACGGTGTTTATATGGTGTTATATAGTATTATATATAGTGTTATAATACACTTCTCACACTTTAGGCCCTTTTTACACTATCCTTACCCTATATATATAGGTATATATATAGGATGTGGATCATTGCAGAACACTAATTATATATATATATATATATATATATATAGAGAGAGAGAGAGAGAGAGAGGAAGGTTAACGTACATTACGGCTTAACATACATCACGTACGACAGGTAATAACGCACGTTCATTTTAAAATCACGCACGTTATAACTCAAAAATCCAAAATCACGCATGTTGAAACCCAATAATCACGCATATTGAAAACATTAATCACGCATGTTATATAACAAATCACGCACGTTGTTGTACGTGAAGTACGTTAAGCCGTAACGTACGATATACTTTTTCTCTATATATATATATATATATATATATATATTACCATTTTATTTTATTTTATTTTAGTTATATTGTAATTGAACCCTAACTTTTACCATATATGTTTTACAATCTTGGAATGAGATATACAGTTTTGTTGCATTTAATAAATGCTTCCTCTACAAACCTTCATTATTATATTTATGTAATTTTCTCAAGTTATTACCTTTTTATCCACTTACTGATAATGTTTATATAACTGGACCTAGACAATAAATCAGACGCCAACGGGATGTTTCTAGGGTAGTTGGTTTATATAACTAAACCAGACAGTAAATCAGACGCCAACATGATGTTTCTAGGGTAGTTGGTGCTTATGTGGAAAAGAGTGAGAAACTCGTCTGATCTGTTCTTACATATGTCATGAAAACTGGCTGTTTTCAGGGGTTGCACGCATCAGATCGTCGTCATTTTCGGACAAGTAGCTTCCCAACACTTCAATCTTAAAATCCAACGGTTTGAATTGCGAAATCATTTCAGAGGTTTGTTTTATATAGTACAAAACGCAAGTGTTTGAGAAACCCGACACGAGTTTGATAAGAACAAAAGTATGGAACCGTTATGTATTTATAAACATTTAAGTCAATTATAATTGAGTTTATTATGCCCCGCTTGCGGTGTGCACATATAATGTATATATGTGTGGGCGCTCGGGGGGTAAAAGTGAAATGGTACTAACTTTAACGTTATTTTTCTAATTTCGTGAAAATAACGTTAAAAGCTATGGATGGTTAATCATGCATCATGTGGTAGCGTTGATGGCTGACAGACACGAGGGTACATGCACCAATTGGTCTCTGTCCTGATTGTTATGTGCCTTAGGTCCAAGGCTTTATACAAAACTACAATCGAGCCGGGGGGGTCTCACTGGAAGCAGCCTCTCTATTCCTACGGGTGGAGTTAAGGCTGTCTACATCCACCCTCCTCAGACCCTACTTAGCTTTGCTATTGGTGGGATTTACTGAGTATGATGATGATGATAATTGTGTGGATTGTGTTGGATACATGGGCTGAGATTCTGAATTGAACCATGTGGTGGTGATAAACTGATACTTAGCATGGAATTTAATCTCATATTGTATAAGGAGAACCATAGTGTGATTTTTTTAACATGTTAGGTTCCTTGTAATTTTTGTTCATGGTCGTACGAATTCGTCAAACAAGGATATTTTCATAACATAAGACGATGTCACATGTTATAGGCTAGATCGAATGTAATATAAGATTCTAGGTTATG
This sequence comes from Helianthus tuberosus, assembly GCA_030545235.1. Taxonomy (NCBI): domain Eukaryota; kingdom Viridiplantae; phylum Streptophyta; class Magnoliopsida; order Asterales; family Asteraceae; genus Helianthus; species Helianthus tuberosus. Next base: position 7,422,133 of record CM060411.1, on the reverse strand, counting down.
CCTGTCAACGTCATACAGGTGGGTCCCAATACCTAAATTGCCCATTTTATATGTTCTGGAGTGGGGTGTCAATACATGAAAATGATTTCGAAATGGTATGTCATTTGTAACTAAGGTGACACATTTCAGTAAGCCCCTTTTGTCACGCGAGGTGGCATCAACCGAAGGCATAAGATCATGCGGCGATAGCGATTGAGTGGTCTATGACGAGCTCACCATTTGTATTGAGCTGCCTACAATTACATGTGATAATATATCTGAACTGCTTTGTGAGTCGGTCTATGACGAGCTCACCATTTGTATTGCTGACATTGTTTTAAGCATGTATTTGGCGTTGAGCCATAAGGCATTGAGTGGCTATTTGATAGGAAGATTGTTTGGCTTGGTTAATCGGATAAACACCCACAATGAAGCAGTATTTTAATTCCAAGACCAAAAATACCAACACTTTAATCACAACCAAACGAACGTCCATAAGATAATGCAAACAAATAACTATCGCCCCATATCTTTAAAGTTAACTATTTATCAGGGAAGAAATTGTACTGTTTTCGATGGTATGCTCATCAGAAACCATTATAAGACTAGTGTCTGGGAATCAAAACTGAAACAGCCTGGTCGTTGGACAATTATTGGTCACTTATCACCGGTGGGCCACCGAGTTTGTTAAACCCCTTTATATTAATTTACATTGATGTTATCTGTCGGTTTGTTGAAAACTAGCGAGAAGTTTTATATGCGGTAATCCACACATATAAGGGATGATGCTCGTTCTTTTGGATTTGGACTAGGTGTAAGAAGTTAGGGTTTACATGTATGAATTGGTCTAATTATCCAACAAAAATGCATGTAATATTTTGATGTAATTCTTTTTTGTAACTACTAGCTTTCTACTTTGGTAATGAACATGCTCAAACAACACGCCAATGAGATTTCAATAAGTTATCCTGAATGCATCAGTCGGACGAATCCACAAATTGATGATATCAACCGAAGGCATAAGATCATGAGACGATAGTAATTGAGTGGCATATGTATCACTTTGACTAATCTACAAATTGAAATCAGAAAAAGTATTGAGTTGCCTACAATTACATGTGATAATATATCTGAATTGCTTTGTGAGTCGGTCTATGACAAGCTCACCATTTGTATTGCTGGCATTGTTTTAAGCATGTATTTTGATATTTTCAGGTCTTGGGCTTTGAGCGTTGAACCAGAAGGCATTGAGTGTAGGGGTGGATCCAGCCTACATTTGTGGGTTCTCAGGAACTAGTGTGTTTAGAAAAAAATGGAAAAAATTAGTGAGAAACTTATAGAATTTAGTAAAAATTAGTGAGAATTAAAGAAAATTTACCAAAAGGAACCTACTAAAATAAAATCCTGGATCCGCACTGATTGAGTGGCTATTTGATAGGAAGATTATTTGGCTTGGTTAATTGGAAAACCACCCACAATGAAGCAGTATTTTAATTCCGAGACCAAATATACCAACACTTTAATCACAACCAAACGAACGTCCATAAGATAATGCAAACAAATAACTATCGTCCCATATCTTTAAAGTTAACTATTTATCTGGGAAAAAACTGTACTGTTTTCGATGGTATACTCGTCAGAAACCATTATAAGACTAGTGTCTGGGAATCAAACCTGAGAAGCCTAGTCGTTTGACAATTATTGGTCACTTATCACCAGCGGGCTACCGCGTTTGTTAAACCCCTTTATATTAATTTAAATTGATGATATCCGTCGGCTTGCTGAAAACTAGTGAGAAGTTTTATATGCGGTAATCCACACATATAAGGGATGATGCTCGTTCTTTTGGATTTGGACTAGGTGTAAGAAGTCAGGGTTTACATGTATGAATTGGTCTAATTATCCAACAAAAATGCTTGTAATATTTTGATGTAATTCGTTTTTGTAACTACTAGCTTTATACTTTGGTAATGAACCGGTTTTTTTTTTTTTGAAAATTGGTAATGAAATGTTCTTAGACCGAACGTACTTGGCGTGACTGCCCAAAATTTTGATAACCCTCAAGGGATTTGCAGTGGACTTATCAAATGGTTTGGTTTCCATGATAACAGCGGATTAAAGACAAAGTGTGATAATTGTGAAAGAATGGACAATTGGACAGTTAATGTTAATTGTCTTGGTACCGAGAACAGTTCCCGGCAACAAGCATATATACATGCAGAAGAAGAACGGTTATGGGTTTGGTTGAATTTGGCCGGAATAACCGCCATTCGAAAAGAGGTCAACCAACCGACACACACCGATTCCCTATTCGAGTTATCTCGTTACATACACACATACATAATTACATAAATAATACATATGTCCTAAATATAAGAATTATGTTTATTATTTGTCTAATACTCTCCCCTAAACATGATTCCGTTTACGAGAGTATTTAAGAACACTTTCACTAGCATCATCCATTGCTGCTCTAGCTCCGTTGAAATCAAATTTTCTTCTTGTGTGCATCCTCTTGTTCTCATTCCATCCATTGTCGGCAAATAGTGCATAGTGCTCCGTCGGATTTTCAGCAACCACTTGACTGACTTCATTCCTTTCATCATGACCTGCATCTTGTTCAGCATCATCTCCCTCACTCCGGCTGCTTCTTGGATCTAATTTCCTTCCCAGCACTGTATTTTCTTCTGTCACTTCTTTGTCATGAACATTTGACTGAATGGTTTTAAACTTGTGATAATAGACAAGAACATCTATATACATTGCATATACTAGACGCATTAATTCACCATCACTATACTCGAAACCTATTTCTTTGGCTATCATTGGCCAGAGGTTGTTTTCTGTCACGTGTCGATGTCCTCCTTCTCGTTCTATTACCAGATACAGATCTAACAAACATATTTTGCGGTTGTTTGAGGCATAAGCCGGAATTGGCCTTGTTGTCACCCCCAATTTCTTCGTTATAAACCACTCTACCATTTCTTCAAACTTCGTTTGCAGTATATACTTATACTTTCCGACATATTCATCATCGTCCATCATGTCGAGTAAAGCCTTACAATCTAAAAATTCCTTGAATTTCATTGTTTGAAGTATCATCACGTTCCAGTCCGGTTCGTTGGATGATATTTCCAGTTTTTCGAAATAATCATTCAAGTATTTTGTTTTGAACATCATAAATTCTAATTCTTTGTTCATCATTTTCTGTTTCTCTATAACACCCATCTCCTCTTCTTTCGTTAATCCAGATTTTATGCTTATGTTATTGTTTAGGGGAACACTAAAGGTTGGAAACAATTTGCACTTGTCTCCGGTGAGTTTCACCGTAAAACCTTGTGTGATTAACTGATCATAACTTAAAACATTTCTATCTATGTCTTGTGTATAAAATACACTTTGAACACGGATCTTCTCCACCCCTGAAACAATATCTACAACTCCGACACCCCTTATAAAATAAAACTGATTTTCACCCGTGTTTGTTTCAACATCGTTCATACACTTAATGGGCTTAAACATATTTAAATTTCCAGAGAAATGGTGTTTTAGAGTTTTGCTAACATACCACATTTCCGACCAAAAACCTCCGTCGGTTCCGACCACGAGATACTCTGATTTCTGACCATTTCTGTGATCTTCATCTTCGTCATATTGTTGTTGTGTCCCCTTGTTTATTGCGAGACGTATTAACTGAGAATCTTCATTGTCTTCCTTCTTCTTGCAGTTTGAAATTTGGTGTCCCGGATTGTTACAGTAGTAACACTGCCTTATCAGCCACCTTCGTTCCCGTTTTTCGTCTGAGCAATGTTGGCATGGTAATGTTGTGGAACTTGCCCTGAGATCAGAATTTCCTGGTGCTCTGATACCACTTTGATAACCCTCGAAGGGATTTGCAGCGGACTTATCAAATGGTTTGGTTTCCATGATAACAGCGGATTAAAGACAAAGTGTGATAATTTTGAAAGAATGGACAATTGGACAGTTAATGTTAATTGTCTTGGTACCGAGAACAGTTCCCGGCAACAAGCATATATACATGCAGAAGAAGAACGGTTATGGGTTTGGTTGAATTTGGCGGGAATAACTGCCATTCGAAAAGAGGTCAACCAACCGACACACACCGATTCCCTATTCGAGTTATATCGTTACATACACACATACATAATTACATAAATAATACATATGTCCTAAGTATAAGAATTATGTTTATTATTTGTCTAATAAATTTCCCCCCCAAAAACGCCAAAACACGCCCGTCCCCCACCCCCCATGGCGTTTTCCACTTTTCCGGCGTGAATGAACCAAAATCCCCCCTCCGGCGTTCTTTAAAACACGCTCAATTCTCCTTCTTTTCAAATTGTTTGGCCAATGAGTTTTTTCCATGTCAAATACAATTAATTTTAAATTAAAAAAAACAAGAAAATAATGATTGAGTAATCATTGATGGGGCATTATTGGGCATTATCCCACTACGTCCATTTGTGAAAAACGCCCATAATGCCCCTTTGCTGACTGTGATGACACGCGTCGCACAATGCTCATGAGTAAATGCATTATTCATGTGTACCACTACACATGTTCTTAGTAAGTTCATACCATATCTAACATGCTCAAACAACACACCAATGAGATTTCAATAAGTTATCCTGAATGCAATCCACTCAGATATAGCTTTTCGACCGAGTTTTCCTTTTTTTTTGAGTGTTTGGTAGATTAGGTGGAATAATTTAGTGTTATAAAACCAATATAATAAAAATGTGTTAGTTAAGATTGGTGCAAGACTTTAACCACTTTAACCAATAGTATTCGTTTGGAAACATAGTTTGATGCCGATGGGTCAAAAGTCCAAGTCATCTATCAAATGTGACAACTTCCTTTTATTAGTTATAAAAGTATTTGTATTATATTTATTAGAACCCTAAACATTGTATTATAACTAGTGGAATTCCCGCACTTCGCTGCGGGCTTTCAGTCTGTATTCAGTGGCGGAACTAGCCCAAAAAGTTAGGGGTATCCTGATTTTTTTTAGGATCAGGGGTATCCTTTATATAACAGAAACGGAGTTGAGAGTTATTTTTACACTACGAAAATAGAGTTAAAGGGTATTTTTACACTACGGAGACGGGGTTGAGGGGTAGCCCGTGCTACCCCTATTAATACTATAAGTCCGCCACTGTCTGTATTGGTTCGTTACTGTACAAGTACCGATACAAATGTTGTTTGGCCGATATCAGTTCGACTCATTACGGTATTGTTACTGTAACAATGTTGTTTTGCACATTAAGTAAATCTTTAAAAATGAATATGGTACTGGTACCAATGTTATTTGGTTAGCATTGGTTTAGCTTTCAAGGAAAGAACAAAAAATAACTATATTGAAACGTTCAAATAATTTTTTTATAAAATTCTGGAAAAAATAAGCTTGTCGTAATGAATATTCAAAAAACATTATATTATTTCGCCAAAATGACGAAGAACGTAAATGCGGCACTTAAAAGAAACTAAATTGCGACATAACGTTCATATCATGTACGCATGGGCTTTGATCACTTGTAAATTACTATTGACAGCTCGGTTTTAAGTAAAGTTTATTTATAGACGTAGATAAAAATAAGCATATCATAATGACACATTTAAATTTTTATAAAATATTGTATCTTAATAGTTATAAACAAAAAACATAATATGTTTAAAAGTAATTTTAGTATAAAAATTATTATAAAAAAGCTTTATTTTAAAATAGAAAATAAAAGATACAATAAAAAACATTTTAAAACCTTTTTCATTCACATATGTCAACCTTTAGAGAAGTAATATATTTAACGTTGTATCTTGTGTTTAATAATTTGTATTTTACTGCACATGTTCTTTGAATTTGTTAGGATATATAATTCCATTAGTTAGTTATACGGGTCAAATTTGTAGACATGTCCACCAAGCAAGGAAATATTATCGAAATCACATCTGATTCAGCGACATGTAACTAGCTTTCACCAATAGTCACATCTTTCGGTAGTTTGTTGTTCAAGGTGGTCACCGACAGTTATTCGTCGTAACTCAGTACGTGGGTAATTTGATTTTTGATAATTACCGGAAGATATTACTAAATTATTACCCCCCGGACAAACTTAGCGATGGAGTACCAACTACTCTGTCAACATCATGTTCAGCTGGTTTTTTAGAGAGAGTACTGACAGATATGTACCAACGAGTTTTTTTTCGTTATCTTTTTTGACTTTTTACTAAATTTCGTTGATAACCATAGAAAATTGAGTTTGTTGTTAAACTTCCATCGATGATATTTATGTAGTAGTGAGTATTTACATTTCTTTTAGCGTATTATTATGAGTTTCTTTGATGAACCATAAAGTGGTAATTTAACAAACGTTGTGTTACATGTCAAAATGGGTCACGTTCAAATGAGTTATATGTGCTCATTCTATGTGTTGTTACTAGTAGTAAATTGTAAAGGGGCCTGGTAAATTTATTCACATTGTGATATCAAAAAGGACAATGTAATATGGCTAAGAAAAAAAAAAAACTTAAAAAATGAAGAATATTTAAGCATTATCCTTCTTATCATAAACAATTAACAACTCCACTTATTCAATCAAATACCATTACAATAAAGATTTCAGCTCACCTGATTTTGCTAACACCAGCTTCATGCATCAACTTTTTAACAGTGCCTCCATCTTATCCCTACATATACCAGCCATCCTCTCAATCTTATTCATCAACATTCAAACATCACCATTGTTGCAGTTTCTAACAATGGCAGCCAAGAACACCAACATGTTTTCCCTTATTTTCAGCTTCATTATCTTAGGATTAGCCCATCTTAACTTGATTAATACATTAAGTGCTAATTACTATGATCAAACATGCCCCAATGCTGAATCAACCATTACAAGTGTTGTCAAGAAAGCTATGTTGAATGATCCAACAGTTCCTGCTGCACTTCTAAGAATGCATTTCCATGATTGCTTCATTAGGGTGATTATTCTTATAATATTTCATTCATATGTATTTCAATGATTGTTTCATCATTTTGTTTGTTTATTGACGACTACATCGAATTTTGTAGGGATGCGATGGTTCGGTGTTGTTGAATTCAACTGGGAAAAACAAAGCTGAGAAAGATGGACCTCCAAACATATCTTTGCATGCATTTTATGTTATTGATAATGCCAAGAAAGCAGTAGAGACTTTATGTCCTAAAACTGTCTCTTGTGCAGATATCTTGGCATTAGCAGCAAGGGATGCAGTCACTTTGGTTAGTAAAGCATCTTTTTTTAATACCTAAAAGTTTACAGTTTATACATTTTGATTTTACGTTCGCTTTGAGTTTTAACTTGAGTTGAATATAGTCTGGAGGGCCAACATGGGACGTGCCGAAAGGAAGAAAGGATGGAAGAGTTTCGAAAGCAACCGAAACACGACAATTACCAGCTCCAACATTCAATATTTCCCAACTGCAACAAAGTTTTGCTCAAAGAGGTCTTTCCATGGATGATTTAGTTGCACTATCAGGTAATTGACCAAATATTGGATCTTAAGGATTTCCAAAATCCAATGTCCAGATATCCGGGTTCTTAGCGACTCCATTTTAAACAAAGTAACAAAACTTTTTACTCTTTAGTCATAATTTTTATCTTAAAAATCAAAATTATAGCTGAAGATATAGTTTTAAATTTTACACTCATCCTTCTAGAAAATATTTTACAAACATACAGTGACTGGTTTGTTACACGTTTTATAACTGTGTCACCCAAAATGATACTTTTATTGTAGTAATTGTTTTTTAGGCAAACGAAATCAAGATTATTTATTTCCTGACCAATGTGTAGGAGGACACACACTTGGGTTCGCTCATTGCTCATCCTTTCAGAACAGGATACACAACTTTAGTTCAAAGCAAAGTGTCGACCCGACTCTGGAATCATCATTTGCAGCCAGTTTAAAGAGTGTATGCCCCGCAAAAAACACAGCGAAAAATGCAGGTGCAAATCTTGATGCAACTCCCACAACTTTTGACAATAGATATTATAAGTTACTTCTCCAAGGCAAGAGTATATTCTCTTCTGATCAGTCGTTGGTCACATCGGCAAAGACCAAAGCATTGGTCTCAAAGTTTGCTAGCTCACAACAAGAGTTCCAGAAAGCATTTGTGAAATCCATGATTAAGATGAGCAGCATTAGTGGTGGGCAAGAGGTAAGGCTCGACTGTAGAGTGGTAAACTAAACCAAACTGATGGAAAAGGAAAGTGGCTGTCCGTAATATGTTCTTGGTTTATATTAAATTTGTTTATCATTGATGTTGATTCAGTTAGATTCCATTGGATCGAGTGAAGGGTCATTATCCAGAAGTTTAGTAATGTTTTGTACTGTATTTGGGGAATAATAATGGTTATTGTCCAAAGAAGATTCCACAAACTTTCCTTTTCGACTTAGATATAATGCTAAATTACGAAGTTATATCGTTCTGCACATATTAAGTTTGTTTTTACCACATTTAGGAGGTGAAACATGTTGTCTTGTATTTGTGAAAATTTCTAAGACCTAAACCAATGAAATTGTTGATTGAGCAGGAACAAGCAAGAGATTATTGGAGGATACTAACCTTTATAGTGGGATGATAGAAACTTGTTAAGGCCAAAACCAGTGAAATTAAAAATTATAAACTTAATTTGTACATCATAAATATATAGATGTGACCATAAAGGATATAGACACATCAACCATAGTATTAGTAAAGAGGTATAGAGAGTAATTGTTTTCTGCATTGATTAAATACAAAGATACAACATAGATATATACACGAATAGCTACAAGGTTAAGAGAGTGATTCTAGGAGATAAATCCTCTAATAATCTCTGACCATACTATACAATTCAAACTAGATTTAAATACAAATATTTTTTTGTATTTAACTGCTTTTATTTGCTTGTAACTGTAATACGCCCTCGCAAAATGGAGAATCCATTAGAGATGCCAATCTTGGAACGTAGACGAAGAAACGGGTTGCGACTAAAAGGCTTGGTTTGAGCATCAACTGAATTGATATGGACTTTTAGTGAACCATCCACCACTTTTTCACACACAAAGTGGTAACCGAGTTTCTGTTGAAGGATGACCGAGGTTGTGATGCCATGAAAGTGGGTTTTAAATTATGGTGGCATTGAGTTGCAACATCGATGGTAAGTTTGCGTAATAAACTTTTTCATGGTTCTCTTCCTGCATTACATGCGCCCTGTGTGAAGATCCTTAAAAATGAGATGGAAATAATCAACAGAAACTTGGTTGGATTTGCATAGCTTAGCAACTTAGATAAGGTTTTTACGTAAATGAGGAACACATAACACGTTCGGTAAAGCAAGTGTTTTGAGTGGTGTGTTAATGTGTTTAAAACAAACATGTGAAAATATTTAACCTTTACCATCACCATCACCATCACCAAGTATGATTCCATCGAAGCCTCCATTATCTGAGATGTTTTGAAGCGTGGAATGATTAGAGGTGACAAGATTGGAGGCTCCACTGTCGAAGAGCCAAAAAAGGTGAATAGAGTTCGAGCTAGAAGCATAGGTAACTAGTAGAGTTGTCTGATAATTAACAATGGTGATGTTGTTAACTTTTAGTAACCTAGATAATTTTGTACAGTCCTGACTCTTAAGTGTTGTGACTAGGGAATGCTGATGTTACATAACTGAGAAAAGGCAATGGTTATGTTTTGTCAATTTCCACCAGAAGAAGGTGTTGTCCATTGGGATATACTTTCTGTAGGGAATCAGAAGACGAATATGCATGAGATTGTGATTGTGCAGCGGAATTATGTGTGTGGTTAGTGTTGTCATAAGTGATTGATCCAAATTGAATGGGCATATTGAAGATGATATGAACGAACAAGTGCAAAGAAAGGAATAGAATGGACAAATCTCAGTAAGAAAAGAAATGTCTTGGTACCGGACATTGTTTCCGGTAACTCCAATATATACATAAGAGTATTTGGCGGTTCGAAATGGCGGGTAACTGTCAAGAACATTTATTTGAAAAGTTTTCCCGCTTATCTACCGATTATTACATAACCTTATCATTAACTAAACTAATACATATCATAAGCTATTCTAATTATATGTTCGAATAATAATAAAACATATAAACATAACTTAGTTTAATAAATCCAACATAACCCCCCCTTAAACTAGGTTATGTTTCCGGGCTTGATCCAAGACGCTTTGATTTGCTTCATCTACAGCCCATCTTGCATAGTTGAAATTAAAGCGTTTCCTTCTTTTCCCTTGATTCCAGTCTTCAGCATCAATACCTGCAAACAATGCGACTTGTGCAGTCTCTGCAGATTCTTGTTGAGCCCCTCCTGCACTTTTTGATCTTTCATGGCAGCCACCGGTGGACTTTCCTTCTTCTATGACTGTCTCCTTGTCCTGCACCTTCTTTTGAACGTGTTTGAAATTGTAGTAATACTCTAGGATATCTAGATACATGGCATATGTGACTCTCATGTAATCTCCGTCTTCATACTCGAATCCCAGATCCTTTGCAATTGCAGGCCACAAGTTCTCCGTTGTTACATTCCTGTAACCCCCGTCCACGGCCACCACCAAGTACAGACTCAATAAGTTAATCTTTCTTTTGTGTGAAGCAACTGGTGGAACCGGCCTTGTTGAGATTCCCATATATTCGTATAGAAACCATTTTACCAGTTCCTCAAATTTTGAATCAAGTATATGTTTATACTTAACAACAAAATCTCGATCATCCAGTAAATTCATAAACGCTCTGCAGTCTTCAAATTCTTTAAATTCCATTGCCATAACAATCATGATACTCCAATCTGTCTCTTGTGAAGACAGATGAAGTTCTTCGAAATAGGAATTCAAGTAATTTTGTTTGAACTCTTCATCCAATACTCCTTCTTCAATTATGTTTTTCTTTTCTTTTCTTTTAACCCAATCTCTTCTTCCCTTGTTAACCCACTCTCATCATTCACCGTGTTATTCACCGGAACAGAAAACATGGGAAAAATTCTACAAGTGTCACCATCTTTATTGACAGTGAAACCTTGCATAGTCAATTGATCCATGCTTAAAATGTTTCGATCTAATTCCGGAGAGTAAAAAACACTTTGAATTTTCATAATCTCATTACTTGCTTTAATCTCTACTGAACCAACCCCCCGTGTGAACAAGAAATTTCTTTCTCCCGTTTGTGTATCAACCCCAATGATGTGTTTAATGCATTTAAACACATTAAGATTTCCGGCCATGTGATGTTTAAACACAGAACTAACATACCATATGTCACTCAGAGCCCTCCTTCGGTACCGACAACGATCATCTCTTGATGATCTTTGACTCCATCTTCTTTGTTCTGTATCCCCGTGGTCACAGCCTGCCGAATAAGTTGGGTTGCTTCATCAGTTTCCTTCTTCAGGCATGAAGAAACTTGGTGTCCAGGTTTTCGACAGTAAAAACAAATCTTTTCTCTATAACGTTGTTTATTCTTGCCTCTCATCTCGTTTGTACAATGTTGGCACGGTAATAGTGTGGATGTTGATCGAATTTCTGTCGTCTTCTCCTTTCCTTTAGAGGCTCTGATACCACTTTGTAGGGAATCAGAAGACGAATATGCATGAGATTGTGATTGTGCAGCGGAATTATGTGTGTGGTTAGTGTTGTCATAAGTGATTGATCCAAATTGAATGGGCATATTGAAGATGATATGAATGAACAAGTGCAAAGAAAGGAATAGAATGGACAAATCTCAGTAAGAAAAGAAATGTCTTGGTACCGGACATTGTTTCCGGTAACTCCAATATATACATAAGAGTATTTGGCGGTTCGAAATGGCGGGTAACTGTCAAGAACAGTTATTTGAAAAGTTTTCCCGCTTATCTACCGATTATTACATAACCTTATCATTAACTAAACTAATACATATCATAAGCTATTCTAATTATATGTTCGAATAATAATAAAACATATAAACATAACTTAGTTTAATAAATCCAACACTTTCATGATTGAAATCGATTTGGTTTGGAGGAGGACCCTGTTGAGCCATAGCGATGTTGGGGTCAGCTTTGTGGCCTTGCAGTGTAGGTCTTAATTAGTGGTGAGAACCGGTTAAGAGGAAGCAACATTTTCCTTAAGGACTCGCTCAAAGTCAGTAAGATTGTAAAAGTTCCTGATATGAGAGTGGTGATTCACGAATTTTGATTGCAGCAACTATATTTCTATAATCATCACCCCTTTGCGAGAGTATATGCACCAGGGGGTCTTCCTTAGCCACTGGACTTTGTGGCTTTGTGCAATGGTTAAATCATCTAAAATGGAATGTCTTGAAGAAATTCAGCAATTGATCGGCTACCTTTGGGGTCCTTGAAAAGTTTCGATTTTGATGAAATGATGCGAGATCGTGAGGTGCTCGCAAAACTGGAGTTGAGATATCTCCATGCGTCACAACTCACAAGAGGTTTCCGCTGACAAGATTAAGGGCTGGATTGGATAAGAATAGCTCCCTAGGATCTCACTCCAGGGAAGAAAATCAGGTTTTGGTACCATCTTTGTCATTAAGGAGTTTATTGGGAAGTTGCAGAATCTCAATGATGAACTCATCTAGCTCAAGCCCGATTAGGGTGATTTCGATTTTCCTGTGCCATACATGGAAGTTAGTGGCTATCAGTTTAATATGAATTAGGTTACAACAATGATTTGAATTGTTTTTTTATAAGCCTTGAAGGAATCGATTTTCAAAGACAAATTGAGGAGCAGGAAAAAAAAAGGAATGGATCGGTTCTTTGGAGCTTAGAGCTCTGTACCATAAAAAGGTATAGACAAGAATTGTTTTCTGTATTGATCAAACACAAACATACAGCATAGATATATTTACCAATAGCTACAAGAAAGCAGTTCTAGGGGATAAATCCTCTAATAATCTTTGACTATACTATACAATTCAAACTACATTTAAATTCAAATAATTTAATATTTAATTGCTTTATTTGCTTGTAATTGTCATGATAAGGAGATTTTTTTGAACAACAAATTTTTGCTTCTTGTAAAACTTGAATCCAATACCTCACAAGGCTTTGCCTTGTCACTGAAGCACCAACCCAAGTGGTACAATAAAGAGATGATAAATGGTGTTTTGTGATGTAGACTAAAAGAGATACAGTTGCATATTTGTAGGGGGATGGGGGTATAATATTTTATGATCTCAAATCTTGAGCTTAGGATTAATAGTGAGGTCTTTAACGAAGAAAGAGAAATAGGAAAGAGATTGAAGAAAGAGATGATGTGGTAAAATTTTTGCAAAAAATTTTGATCATGCATTGGAGATGGTCTAATTGCTTGTTCTTCTTCAAAATCAAGATTAATTTTATCTGAAAATGTAATGTAATGCAAAATTTCATTAATTCATAACATGGCCCATTAATTTTTTGAGGGATAAAGGATTATTATTTTGGCCAAAATTTTAGCCGTTTGTAAAATCTAATAAGCTTTCTCAAAGAACACAACACTAAGATTTCAATATTTTTTTATACAATGCAATGCAATTCACTCAAATATAGTTTTTCTATCCAGGTTTTTCTTTTTTTCTTGGCTCTAATTATTTTCACACCTTGGCAAGCTGTCTACACACTTAGGGTTTACATACGCTGCGTATAGACCTATACGCAGCATATGTAAAGGGCAGGTACACGACCAGACAGTCAAACCTAGTACCATGTCAAATCAGTCTGACATACGATGCGTATAGATCTATACGCAGCGTATGTTCATAAAGTAAGACGCTGCGTGTAGACTTATACGCAGCGTATGTCAGACTGATTTGACAATGATACGATGTTGTCCGGACACGTGAATAAAGCTATACGGGGAGTAGAGAGCTATATGCTGCGTATGATTGTAAATTCAAAAGTCTATTTATCCGTGCATCTCCTCTGCCTTCGACTTCAATCATCATTTCCTTTGTATATCTTCTATTGTTCTATCGTCTCATCAAGCTTGTTAAATTCGTTTGTTTTGTATATCTTCATTTTCTCTGTATCAAACACAATATTGTTAAAATGTCATCATTTTGGGACGAGAATTATTTCTATAATCGCTATTCTAACGACACATGGGGAGTAAATGATGCGAATGAGGAGGAGGAGGTTGTGTCTAGAGTCCCTGTTGATCAAAAAACACAATTGCCAGACTTGAACGAGATTCCGACTTTCCTGTTGATGAACCAAATTACATGGCGCATCAAGTGTATCCGGATTATGGCTACGGGTATGAATCTTCGTACGTTCAACAAAGTGGATACGGTGCTGAGAATGCACCTGTTGATGAACCATATTACCCGACGCAGCAATCGTATTCGGGTTACGGATACGAGGGTGAAGGTGGATACGAGGGTGAAGGTGGATACAGTGGATACGATGGATACGGGGGTGAAGGTGGATACGGTGGATACGGAGGCTACGGTGGATACGAAGAATACGGTGGATACGGTTATGAGCCCCGTAACACACCACTGTATGATGATTATGAACCATCTACCCCGGGCAATCCGTTTCAAATAAAGGAGTATCACATTAATATTTGTATTATTTTTATAATAATAATTAGGGAAAATTTCACAGAATAGTAACTAAGTTTTAAAAGTGTTCTAATTAGGTCACTGATGTCGTTTTTGTCACAATTAGATAACTTAACATTCAAATCGAGCCATGTCTTTTTTTTTCCACGTGTCAAGAAAAAAATGGAGCATAAGATGCTAGGGTCAAATTATATTAATATATGAAATTATATTTATTAAAAATAAAAACCATTTAATTACATTAAAAATTCAAAAAATAAGTTACAATCTACGTCATCACTCGACGTTAGCATCAAATAAAAGAGAAAAAAGAAACAAAAATGCACATCACCATGGTTACCTATGAAATGGATGAAAAAAACTTTAATTTTAATGAAGAACGAATGTTGAGTGACCTGATTGGAACACTTTTGAAACTTAAGTGACCTAATTGAAACACTTTTAAAACTTGGTTACTATTCTACAAAGTTACCCCTAATAATTATTATTATTGTTAGAATTATATTGTTATTGTTATTGTCATTATTATTGTTATTGTTAATATTATTGTTCAAATTATTATAATTATTATTATTGTTAAAATTATTATTATTATTATTGTTGTTGTTGTTGTTATTATTATTATTATTATTGTTAAAATTATTATAATTATAATAATAATAATTATTGTTATTATTATTGCTAAAAATATTATAATTATAATTATTATTATTATTATTGTTATTATTATTGTTGTTGTTGTTATTATTATTATTATTATTATTGTTAAAATTATTATAATTATAATAATAATAATAATTATTGTTATTATTGTTATTATTGTTGTTATTATTATTGTTAAAATTATAATTAAAATTATTATTATTACTATTATTATTAGTATTATTGTTATTATTGTTATTATTATTGTTTTTGTTATTATTATTATTGTTGTTATTATTGTTGTTATTATTATTATTGTTGTTATTATTGTTGTTATTATTATTAACGTAACTTTCTTTTAGCGTTTCGTGTCTCTAACTGATTTGAAGAATTGGGTACAAGAAACGGGAAAGGAGAATGGTTACGTAATTGTTACCCGCCGATCGAAAAATATTGGCGGTACTGCTAGGATGGTATGGCTTGTGTGCGACTGTAGTGGTGAGCACCGTAGTAAAGCAACAGTTAGGAAAGCTGGTAGCAAAAAAATCGGTTGCCCATTTTCATTACTCGCCATCCGGGACGTGACGAATGACACGTGGGAGTTAAAAGTGGACAACACGAACCATAACCACGAACCTACGACGAGTCTGTTGGGCCACGCTTTTGTGCGAAGATTTACTGAAGCCGAATACAAGCTAGTGGAGCAGCTAACTGCTCAAAACATGGAGCCACGTATCCTATTTCAAACCCTAAGAAAGCAGTTTCTCGACAACCTGCATGTTCAGAAAGACGTGCAAAATGCGGTACAAAAAATTAGAGCGTCACTGATGGACAGAAAGACTCCTATGCAGGCACTGGAAAGCGTGCTGCATGACAACCGATTCACTTACGACACCCGACAGGAACCTAAAACAGATGTCGTAACAGAGATTTTCTTTGTTCATCCTCATTCAATCACTATGTGGCGTGCATTCCCGCACGTAATGTTGATCGACGCGACCTACAAAACAAACATCTACAACATGCCATTTGTCCAGGTTGTGGGTTTGACGTCGACCAACAAGTCTTTTTGTATCGCACATGCCGTTATTTGCAAAGAACGAAGGGATAACTATGTGTGGGTGCTTGAGCGGATCAAGTCAATGTTGCATGAATGTATGATGCCACGTGTGATAGTCACGGATAGAAAGCTAGCCCTAATTAACGTGTGTGCTAAAGTATTCCCGAACGCGTCTAGGCTTCTATGCTAGTTTCACATCCAACAAAATATATGTAGACATTGCAAGCAAGGGTTCAATAAATTAGATTGGGATAAATTTATGTCGTACTGGCGGAGAGTGTGCGAATCTGCTTTAGAGCCCATGTACAAGTACAACTTGGAGAAACTGTATAACCGACTCGTGGTTGCCAACCGAGAAAGTAAGTGTTCCTTCAACAAACGACTCACCCAATCTATTATATTTTTACACACGCTTTTACATTTCATTATTTTATTTTTGCAGGTGTCTTTAATTACGTCTACGAAAACTGGCTCAAAGACTATAAAGAAATATTCGTTTGTGCGTGGACCAATAAGTGTCACAACTTTGGTCAGCGCACCACCAACAGAGTTGAGAGCCAGCACGCAAATTTAAAAAAATACGTTACGCGCGGGAGTTCATTGGAGCGAATAGCAAGATGCGTCATTGATGTAGTTGAAACTCAGTACGGGGAAAGACAAAAAAGTTTCACCGAGAGCATCGAAAAAATGATGAACCACCACAGACACCCACTGTTTGACAACCTACGTGGAAAGGTTTCCCATACAGCACTTAATTTTCTGGAAGGAGAGCTAAAGAGGAAGCTGGAGGTGTTGCGGAAACTTAACACATCATGTGGTTGCCATATGTGGCTTAGCTGTGGATTGCCGTGTGCTTGTAGGCTGGAAAGCTACAAACGTACATGTAAAAATATTAAACCTACAAACCTTTTGTTATTTAGTACGATTTAGCTGTTTCTCACACCGTATTAACTTAACTGTGCAGGGCGTATGATACAACTCGATGACGTAGATGTATTCTGGCATAAGCTTGACTTGCTCCCATGTAAACTGGTAGATGAGGAAGTCGATGTTGTAACAGAGCTCAATAATGTGCGGTAAGATTTAGAGTCGCACTCCCTCGTTCAGCAAAAGAGTTTGCTTTCAAAGATAAAAGTGGTCTTCACCCCGAAATCGTCAACCAAGAAACCACCGATCGTCCAGCAAAATACTCGCGGTCGACCTATATCAAAGAAAGTATAAGAAAGGCTAGATGAAGCTGCGAGGTTAGACAAAGCTGCGAGATACAGCTCCTATGGAGAGGACAACAACATATATACCGCTTCCCCAAAACATAGGTACGATTTACCCCGACACAGCTCATACGTACCGTCAGAGGGCTCTCGTGGAACTGGTTCGGTTGTAAAGTCTGAAAAACCTAAAATGCAACGAAACAGTTCAACAAGTTCTAAAAAGAAGGAGACGCGGGATGATCATGGTTTTCCATTAATGAAGGGGGACGAGCACTTGTTAACCATTATGAGGTTTAAGGATCAAATTCCATCAGAGTTTCACTCTTACATATCGCGTATACAGGATGTGACCCCAGACGGTCATTGTGCGTACAGGTCTGTGGCTGTCGGGTTAGGTTTTGGGGAATACGTATGGCCCCGTATTCGAAGTGATTTACTACTGGAGATTGACCATAACGAGCCGCTATGGAAGCATGTATTCGAAAGATATAACAAAGGAGACTTTAAACGAATACGTAACAGCATCGAATGGCATTCAGTGAAAGGGTGCGATCGAAGGCACTGGATGGAAATGCCCCACATAGGGCTTCTCGTAGCGTAAAGGTATAATATTGTCCCCCACGTGCTAAGCATCGAAGGGAGCTCTATCATCTTCTCATTAAGGGATGCCCCACTAGATCCACGACCTACGAGGGACACTTCATACATGCTAAGTTGGAAAAAGACTACCCCATGCCTACATTGAGCCCATTGTGGTCGACACATCGATCAATAGCTGCGAAACGGAGGGAAGAAATGTACAGACCGCGGTTACAACACTACTACGAGTTAATCAATCCTAAATCAGACTCAGACAAAGACAGAGACCCGAGTTTAAATCTTATCGAAGATTAAGCGGAAACTTGTATTTTTGTAAATTGTAGAAATTTTTTAATTTATAAAGTTTGTATCATTTTAGATTTATAATTCATAATATTTGTATTATGTTTAACTTTTATAAATTATATTTGTATTATTTACCAAATAATATTGTTTTCTATAAATAAACAAAGGAAAACACAAAAAAATAAAAAAAATGGAGCTTTGTATACGCTGCTGCGTATGGATCCCTACACAGCGTATGAGACCAAAATGACAAAACAGCCCCTGTGTTTGGCTTCGTATAGCCTCAGCACAAGGGTAAAAAGGTAAAATGACACATCTAATATGCATCGTATAGAACCATACGCTGCGTATGTAAAAGGCGGACAATTCCCCCCTAATCAAAGTTTCAAAATATAAATATGTTAAATTACTGTTTTGCCCTTGTGTTGAGGCTATATGCAGCTGGATACAAGGGTAAAAGGTCATTTTCTAACTTGTATCTACGCTGCGTATGCCTCCTTACGAAGCGTATAAAAAGGTCAAAAAAATGACCTTTATACCCTTGTATCCAGGCTTCGTATAGTCTGTAGAGAAGGGTATAAAGGTCATTTTTTGACCTTTATATACGCTTCGTAGAGAGCCATACGCAGCGTAGATAAAGGTCAGAAAATAACCTTTTTACCCTTCTATCCAGCTGCGTATAGCCCCAACAGAAGGGCAAAATAGTAATTTGACAAGTCAAACTGCTTTTGACTGTTCTCTACGCTCCGTAGGGATCTATACGCAGCATATGGATCCCTAAATTTAAACAGATAATCCCCTTTGTTTCGCTGTTCTTCCCTAAACAAAACACACACATACGCTGCTATACATGGATGCGATTACGTACATACACCATATTCGTCGTGAAATTGAGGCATAAACCAGGTATTTATTCTACCTATTTCACTAATTTTGGTTTTTTTTGTATTTAATCCGTAAATCAGTTGTGTATTTGGGGTAAATTAGGGGTGTATTTGGTTTGATCTCAACCTGTTAGATGTAATGTGATATGTGTTGATTTTGGTTGTGAATTTGTTGATTTTGGTTGTGAATTTACTGATTTTTGTGTATATTGAGTGTGAATTTGCTGTTAGATGTTATGCTACCTCATGTACCTGTAAACCACATATGCCATATACATAAACAGTTCGCATGATTGTAGATGACAATTGTTAGTGTGCTTAAAATGTGTTAACAAACCAAAGTAAACCACATATGCCATCCAAAATGATTGTAATATTCTGTTTGTATGAAATGAAGATGGGATTTGGTTATTATTACAGTTTATTAAGGTCAAAGTAACCAAATTTGGGGATAATCACTTTGAAAAAGCACATCCAAACACCCTTTAACTTGAGGAAAAGATACATTTGAGAGACATTTAATGCCTTTATAAGGTTTAGAATATGCCTGTGGGTCTAACATTAGACCAATAAATGTCTTTTAGAAATGCATAATTAGTTAATGTCACGGCCCCCGACCCGGTTTGACCCGTTTCAGGAACCGCAGGATAGAAAATCCCGTGGTATTTATTTAACAGCGGAAGTTTTCTTCAGGATCTTTTTAAAACTGAAATTTCCTGATTATTTTATTTCATAATTCGGGATAAAACCCGGTAATTTACAATCATCTGATTTCACGAAGAAATCTTTATTTTACAAAACATGTTTCTTTATTTTATACTGAGCCACTTCCTTAAGCTGATAGTGC
This sequence comes from Helianthus tuberosus, assembly GCA_030545235.1. NCBI lineage: Eukaryota > Viridiplantae > Streptophyta > Magnoliopsida > Asterales > Asteraceae > Helianthus > Helianthus tuberosus. The sequence goes on along the minus strand of CM060411.1, from coordinate 7,402,012 downwards.
TTCACGGCACTTTTCCTGGATCACAACTGATCACCTGAAACATGTTTGAAAAAGGTTTTGTCAGCGGGAAATACTGAGTGAATCATTCTTTTTACTAAAACGACCCGTTTGTTATAATTCACAGTATTAAGGGAGATTACAATGTTTCAGATATCAACCAACTACCCACAGTATTTGTCACTCGACCGGATCTGTGACTATGGTCGTATCACCATTGGCCACCCGTTTGTCCAATGGCAAAGATTATCAAGTAATGTATACAAAACCCCAGATACTGGCTGTAATTTGGTGATTACATAAACTTAATCCCTATAATTATAACTTTGAAAATAAACATGATTTTGAAAGTAATTTGATAAAAAGAGAATGACTCACATTGCAGATTTATATAAGCAGAGCTTAGCCTACTGATTAGCCTTTTAACCTAAAATTAATAACATGCACACAATTCGGTTAGTAACTTAATACATCATTTACGATAACTCATGAGATCAAACCCTCACATCGAATGACAAAGTGCGATACTTAAACATCCATTGAATTAACAACGAATGACAAAGCATAAACCCTAATGTGGGCAGCACTTAAACATCCATTGGATAGTTTAATCGATCGGACATTGAATCGTATCAGCGATCTAGTTATTACCCTGTATTGCGGCAACACTTTGTGAATCGTGTGTGTTTTAAGACTGTTTCTGCTATAACTCAGTGTACGTAACGAATTTTTACGTCGTTTCAACTCCAGAATTCATGTCCCAAACCCCACTATTTATAGTCAAAATTGGACCCCCTCGCGTGACGCGAGGGGTCCCTATTTACCATAGGGTAGCCACGTACCTAACTAGCCTTGCTGACTTGACGGATTCTTAAAATTCGATTTTGACAGCGTTTTATGTGGATAATCGTAACTAGGGTTTACCCCCCTGAGTTTTAGGGGCCCTGATCCTGATTCTGATTATTCTGAAAATTTTAGGGTTTATGCAGAATCACTTGGGTGTCTCAATTAGGGTTTCCTATTGGATGAAATAATAAAATAAATAATAGTTTTGATGAGAGTTGTTACATTCTCCCCACCTTAATAAAAATCTCGTCCTCGAGATTTACTGGAATAAGTAGGGATACTTTCGCTTCATTTCAGATTCTAGCTCCCAAGTGTATTCAGCTCCTCTCTTTGAATCCCATTTGACTTTAACTAGCACTAGTCGTTTGTGTTTGAGAAATTTAACCTTTCTGTCTTCTATCTGAAGAGGTTTCTCAACAAATTTTAACTTTTCATTTACCTCTATGTCTTGAAGAGGTACTACCAAAGAATCGTCAGATAGGCATTTCTTGAGATTGGATACATGAAATACATCATGTACTCCAGCTAACTCTTCTGGTAGTTGTAAACGATAAGCAACTGGTCCTATACGTTGGATTACTGGAAATGGTCCTACGTATCTTGGACTTAGCTTTCCTCTCTTACCAAATCGGACTACTCCTTTCCAAGGTGAAACTTTTAACAATACTTTGTCTCCTACTTGGAATTCCAACGACTTCCGTCTATTGTCTGCATAACTTTTCTGACGATCTCGAGCAGTCTTTAATCTTTCCTTGATCTGTGTGATCTTGTCGGTCGTTTTTTGTACTATTTCAGGACCTGACAATTGACTTTCTCCTTTTCTGCCCAACATACTGGAGTTCTGCACTTTCTTCCATAAAGTGCTTCAAATGGGGCAGTTTCAATACTTGAATGATAACTATTGTTATAGGAGAATTCGATCAAAGATAAGTGATCATCCCAATTTCCACCAAAATCTATCACACATGCTCTGAGCATGTCTTCTAGAGTTTGGATTGTCCGTTCACTTTGTCCGCCTGTCTGAGGATGATATGCAGTGCTTAAATTTAATCGAGTTCCCATTGCTTCTTGAAAACTTTTCCAGAAATGCGAAGTGAAACGACTATCCCTATCTGATACAATGGAGAGTGGAACTCCATGTAGGGATACGACTTCATCTACATACAACTTTGCTAACCTTTCCATGCTAAAGGTTTCTTTCATGGGTAGTAAATGAGCTGATTTGGTTAATCGATCCACAATTACCCAAATCGCATTATTTCCTTTTCTGGTTTTGGGTAACTTAGTAACAAAATCCATTGTTATGAGTTCCCATTTCCATACAGACATTTCTAATTGTTGTAATAGACCTGAAGGTTTCTGATGTTCTGCCTTAACTTGTGAACAAGTAAGACACTTAGAAACATATCGAGCTATATCCTTTTTCATTCCTATCCACCAAAAGTTATTCCTTAAATATTGGTACATTTTATTGTTTCCAGGGTGCATAGTATACCTAGACTTATGGGCTTCTTCTAAAATCTTATTTCTTAATTCTCCCTGCTTAGGTACCCAAATTCTTCTTTTGTGGAACCTCCAAATTCCATCAGCTCCTTGTTCTAATTCTTTTATTTGTCCTTTCATTCCTTCAGCCTCATCCTTGATTGCTATAGCTTGAACATTTTCCAATTGTTCCATTAAATCTAATTGTAGATTTAATCTGAGAGCACGAACTCGCTTTTGCTTTTCATGATACTTACGACTTAAGGCATCTGCAACTACATTTGCCTTTCCTTCGTGATACTGAATATCACAGTCGTAGTCACTTAGGATTTCCATCCATCTCCTTTGCCTCATGTTTAACTCTTTTTGTCCGAATATATATCTTAAGCTTTTATGATCTGTATAGACAGTAAATTTACTTCCGTACAGATAATGCCTCCAAATCTTAAGGGCAAAAATTATGGCGCCTAACTCTAAGTCATGAGTTGTATAATTTTCATCATGCTTTTTCAGTTGCCTTGAAGCATACGCAATCACCTTTTTGCGTTGCATTAGCACACATCCATATCCTAGTTTTGAAGCATCAAAATAAACTTTGAAATCTTCAGTTCCTTCTGGCAAGGCTAGGATTGGAGCATTTGTTAACTTTTGCTTTAAAATCCTAGAAGCTTCTTCTTGCTTAGGTCCCCATTCAAACTTAACTGCGTTACAGGTTAGCTTAGTTAATGGTACAGCTATCTTGGAAAAATCCTTGATAAACCGTCTATAATATCCAGCTAAACCTATAAAACTTCTAATTTCCATTGCAGATTGCGGAACCTTCCATTTGGTAATCGCCTCTATCTTAGCAGGATCTACGTGAATACCTTCGTGATTCACCATGTGTCCTAGGAATTGCACTTCTTGCAACCAAAATTCACATTTTGAGAATTTGGCATATAACTTTTCTTTTCTTAACAAAGTTAATAGTGAATGCAGCAGGTGCATTTGTTAATCCGAAGGGCATGACTGTAAACTCGTAATGACCATACCTAGTTCTGAAAGCAGTTTTAGGTATGTCCTCTTCTTGTACCTTTAATTGATGGTATCCGGAGTGTAAATCGATCTTAGAAAAATATCTAGCTCCTTGAAGTTGATCGAAAAGGTCATCAATCCTAGGTAATGGGTATCGATTCTTAATTGTAACCTTATTCAATTCTCTATAATCAATACACATTCTCATCGAACCATCCTTCTTTTTCACAAATAACACTAGTGCTCCCCACGGGGATGAACTAGGTTGTATAAAACCTTTACTTAGTAATTCATCTAATTGTTTTTCAGTTCCAACATTTCTGTGGGTGCTAATCGATAAGGTGCCTTGGCTACCGGTGTAGTTCCTGGAATTAGATGAATCCTAAATTCTACTTCCCTATCTGGTGGTAATCCTGGTAATTCTTCTGGGAATACATCTGGGTATTCTGAGACTACAGGAATTTCCTTAAGTTCTTTACCCTTAGTATTAATGATTACTGAAATCATATATACTATTCCTTGTTTTCGTTCATAACTAGCAACTTTCATTACTGATATGAACTTCATGGGTTTTCGTGGTTTATCCCCTGTAATCGTGATTATTTCACCAGTAGGTGCCTGAATTTCTACAGATATCTTATCACAAAGGATTCGAGCATGGTTGGCTACTAACCAATCCATTCCTAACACTACATCGAATCCAATTAACTTCATTGGCAATAGGTTTGCATGAAATTTGTGACCTGAAAGTTCTATATTTTCTTTTTGCAAAATCTTATCTATATTAACAGAATTTCCATCTGCTGTTTTAACTGTAAAGATTTGCCTAAGGTTGGTTAATGGTAAATTAAGAGCTTGGCAGAATGAAGTATTTATAAAACTTTGGTTTGCACCAGAGTCAAATAATACTTTTGCGTAAATGTTGTGAACTAAGAATGTACCAGCTATCACATCTGGAATGAGTTCTGCCTCCTGAGTAGTTAATTGGAAAGCACAAACATTCTTCTTTGTAGCTCCATCGGCTGGTTTAGATTTGTTGTCTGCTGGTTTAACCAATTTAGGACATTCTGTTTTGAAATGCCCAGCTTCTCCACAGTTATAGCAGATCCTTGTTTTCCTTCTGCAGTCTTCTTCACGATGTCCTATGGCTTTGCAAAAGTTGCAGGTCACATTACATCTTCCATAATGTTTCTTTCTGCAATTATTGCAGAAAGGCGGAATTGAGGATTGCCCTGTTCCTCTTTTCCTGAAACTGCTGTTATTACCCGTACGAAATCCTTGTGTAATTTTCTAGGCCAATTCCTTCTTCCTGTTTTCATCTCTCGTGCGTACCAATTCGTCGGTTAAGGTATTAGCTAATTCCACCGCATCGTCAATAGTACGAGGTCTCGCAGCTTTAACGATGTTACGGATTTCACTAATCAGTCCCCAAATATAGCGAGAAATGAGTACCGGTTCTGGCGAAGCCAGTGTTGGTACTGTCACACCCCTTTCTGCGGCGGAAGCACGAGGTGTGATCATGAAAGGTTCTCATTGCATACGAAGAGTAAACATACTACATGCTCAAAAATATCTTCAAATATTACATTACTGAAAACATATGTCAAGTTTTTACAACACGAGATAACATATTGTCTTAAAAGTCACAACTTTATTTAAAGATAAACAAAGCGACATCCACGAGCATGAGTAAGACCACGCACACATCCATCCTAGTTACCTGAAATACATGTAAGTTTTGGAAAAACGTCAACATAAAGTTGGTGTGAATTCATGCAGTTTTTGTATTTCACGTTTGTATACTTTGTATGAAAACATAATTTGTATTTTGTATAAATCAAGTCTTTTGTGTACACCACGTACTCATGTATAAATCAAATATTTCTGTATGTATCAAGTGTTAATGGGTTGCAAAGCCATTAACATGTGACACGACATAGGAAGTCACCAAACCATAGGCATTTTTCTGTAGTCGATTCATGACTGAGACACAAAAACACTGCTTGGTAAAAGAGCGGCCAAGAGTGGGGCTGCCCGGAAACCCATTAGATCTAACCTTTTGTTCTGCGGTCTAAGTATGTACACGATTAATGGTGCTTATGGTACCCTATTCGTGACACGATTTCTCGTATCATTCTTGTATCCATCATACCATTTGTAAACATTGTAATATGTGTATCATGTATTTCACCCCCGAAGTTATAAAACTGAAAACAGTTAAGAGAAAAGGGGGAGCATGAACTCACAACTTTGCGTTCCTGTGCGTCGTAAACTTCACCGGATTTGCTTAATTAACGTCGTAACCTATACGCGTTTTCTTAACGTTAGTCACTAGACTTGCATCGCACAAGTACAGTCACTCTCTTTTGTGTATATATTCTTGTGTTAAAAATATTATATATTTTTAACTAAGTATCTTACTTATATTATTTTCTCAAAAATAAATATAAGTCTTTTGTGTTTTGCACTTTGCACCCGAATTATGTATCTTATGTTGTATGTGTATTTTTATGTTTATACTCCTCATGAGTATTTAGTGTATTTTTTTTAAGTCTTAATACACTAGCACGTATAACACATACTATATACACTTAGCACAAAAGTTGGTGATCAAATAATATATTTTTTTCTTTCAAAAATATATACTTAATATCCACTTTTATTCTTGAAAAATCACCATTTCTTATCACCAAAAATTAGGGGAAACCTTGGTAATACTTTTAAATACATTTTTAGGGAATGAGTTTCTCAAAAACTTATATTTTTCTAAGTGTCAAAATTTATAAAAATTTTGACAGAGTTTCCCCTAAAAATGGAGGTTTCCCATGTTTTCAAAACATGTGTTTATTTTCTTTTAAATCGTCAACAATCATCAACAACAATTATCAACAATGATCACCAATTTCTCCATTTCATGAACTTGAATATTTACAAAAATGTGTAGTAACTTACTAGCACATTTAGTAAGTCTTGTTATCTTTAAAAATAATTTTAGTTTCTTAAAAACTTTATTTTTAAAGAATATGAAGTTTCACAACTTCTAGTCGAGATTCGCAAAAATATTTCTTTGTTAAATTTTTCTTGTGACACAAGTGTCTACACACTTGTTTATGTATTAAAATGCTTTTAGTTCGGATAAGATCCGGGTTTTAACAAAACTAATATTTTTGCTTGGTTTCTCCGAAAAACCACTTGTAGATCTTTAGATCTACATGTTTAGAGTCTTATTTTACGAGAAAAATTACTTTTACACAAGTTCATGTTTGATGTGTGGTAGAGTTTCATCACCTAACCCTCGTTACACTTAAACAAGCTTTATGTCATAATCCATGATCATGACCAATCCGGGTTAAACGATGATCCGAGCTACCACAACATAGATCGGGCCTAAATAACCACACAAATCAAATACTACAAGGTTTACACAATATTCAAGCTTTTAACCACCATTTTTAGTGTTTTAAGTAAACTTTTATGCTTCAACTTGCATGTTCATAAATTTTAACCATCATATATCGTTTTAACCACTTTAGAATAGTTCAAGAAGGTGATTTAAGCAACATACCACTAGCTCGAGGCTAGGGAAGAATCTAAGCGCAAATAGGGTGGATAAAAGCAAAGTAGAGAGGTCATTCGCCTTCCGTTTGCTCCAAGGTTCCTTATATGCGACCCTTAACACTTGTAGATGATTGGAATGTGAAGATCAAAAACCGAAAATGGATGGGTGTCTAGGGGGTGTTCGGCCGAAGCCTTGTAGAGAGGGAGAGAAAGGTGTGAGTTTTGTGGAGAGTGGTGATGATCATGTTGGTTTAAGCTTAGTATTTAAAGGCAAAATCCAAGAATTAATAACCAAAGGTCCTCATGTCTTCAAGATATTAGACATGTTTTATTTAAATAATCAAGAGAAGTACAATGGGGTCACATTGTGACCGAACTCGGCTTGGGGGGGGGGGGGGGTAATCCGGTTCCATTTAAACTAAACACTAAGTATTAATTAAGTTAAGTTTAGTTAGTTTAGGAATTAACCCGGTTAGTAGTGTGTTGTGCTTTATTGCGGGTGTTAGGGTATTCAGGGGCCCTAACTGGCTCAGAAAAAGATAAGTAATGTTATTAACAATATTTTCGTGTTCCGGGTATAGTCCGGTTGTTCGGTTACATACCGATTCGTTAAAGTGCTAAATTGCACCTTTTAGTGTTTAATAAGTATCTTTTTATAACACTATCGATTCCCAACACTTGGGGAAATATTCTGGATAATAAAACGACATTTCTGCATAATATTTATATGTCTAAATGCTGATTTATTGCTGAATTTTATAAATTCTGCACTTAAAGTGCGTTTCGGGTGCTTTTTAGTGCTAAATTTTGCTTTCGCATCGCATATATATTAAACCCTTGTATGTACTCTTGGGTTTTAATGCATTCTTGTTGTCGGACCTACACCTAGGCTCCAATTTTATTGTCTGACTGCTTTTTGCAGTTCTGTTGACACAGTGTGTCTTACCGGTGAGTTTACTAGTATTTTTGACGCAACGCTCTCGATTTATGCCTAAAGCAATATTTTGTAGTATACAACGTGCATGAATTCACTTGTTTAGTGTGTAATCAGACATGGCTGACAATTAAGCACATAATTGCAGTCATTAAGCAATAATTAAAGTGTACGGAAATTACCGGTTTGGGCCAGTTGTCACAGTCTCCCCCCCGTTAAAAGAATTTCGTCCCGAAATTCAGACTGAACTCACTCTCGCTGGAGTCTTCTTGAATAGGTGGGGATACTTTTTCTTGAACTGGTCTTCACGTTCCCATGTGTACTCGGGTCCGTGCTTAGAGCTCCAACGTACTTTGACAAGCTTCACACTGCTCCTCCTGGTCTTGTTGACTTTCCAGTCGGTAACCTCAACGGGTTGCTCTGTAAATCGGAGGGCTTCATCAATATGCACTTCATCCATCGGGATGATCACGCTTTCTTGTGTTGGACTCTTCTTCAGGTTGGATACATGAAACGTATCATGTACTCCATTAAGTTCTTCCGGTAACTCCAATTTGTATGCCACGGTACCAATTCTTTTCAAAATTCTGAATGGTCCGATATATCGTGGATTTAACTTTCTGCGCTTTCCAAATCTGACTACGCCCTTCCATGGTGAGACTTTTAACAACACCTTGTCTCCCACCTTGAATTCTACTGATTTCCTTTTCGGATCGGCGTAGGTCTTTTGTCGATCTCGAGCTGCCTTAATGCGCTCTCGGATCTGCGCAATCTTGTCGGTTGTCTCTTGTACAAGTTCAGGACCAACCATACGCTTATCTCCGGCATCTGCCCAACATAAGGGCGATCGGCATTTGCGGCCATACAGAGCTTCGAACGGTGCGGCTTTTATGCTCGTATGATAGCTGTTATTGTAGGAAAACTCAACTAAAGGTAGATGAGTATCCCAGCTGCCGCCTAGATCCATGACACATGCGCGAAGCATATCCTCTAACGTTTGTATAGTCCGTTCGCTCTGGCCGTCTGTTTGCGGATGGAATGCCGTGCTCAGATCCAATTGAGATCCAAAGGCTTCCTGAAATGATTGCCAGATTCTCGAGACAAAGCGTCCATCTCTGTCTGAAATGATTGAGATAGGCACTCCATGTCGTGCCACAATTTCTCTTAAGTATATCTCTGCAAGCTTTCCAGTGTTGTCTTTTTCTCGGATCGGTAGGAAGTGCGCAGACTTCGTTAATCGATCAACTATTACCCATATCATATCGTGCCCTCTCGGGGTCCTGGGTAATTTCGTTATGAAGTCCATCGAGATTTGTTCCCACTTCCACACGGGAATCTCTGGTTGTTGTAGTAGGCCAGACGGTTTCTGGTATTCAGCCTTAACCTTAGCGCAGGTCAGGCACTTTCCTACATAGACGGCAACGTCGCTCTTGAGTCTTGGCCACCAATAATATTCCTTTAAGTCTTGATACATCTTGTCCGACCCTGGGTGGATCGAGTATCTTGACTTGTGCGCTTCATCAAGGATGACTTCTCGTAGGCCACCATAGAGCGGAACCCAAATGCGCTTTTTAAAGTATAAGGCTCCCTCTTCATTTGGCGCCATGTAATTCAGCATACCCCGAAGGTATTCAGCTTTACGGTTCTCTTCTTTAAGAGCTTCTTGTTGTGCATCCCGAATGCGTGCAGTGAGGTTCGTTCGAATCGTCATTTCCAATGCTCGAACCCTTAGGGTCTTAACCCTTTCTTTTCGGCTCAACGCGTCCGCTACAACGTTTACCTTTCCAGGATGGTACTTAATCTCACAGTCATAATCGTTCAGCAGCTCAACCCAACGTCGCTGGCGCATATTCAATTCCTTCTGATCAAATATGTGTTGTAAGCTTTTGTGATCTGTGAAGATTGTACATCGAGTACCATATAAATAATGTCGCCAAATCTTCAAGGCGAATACCACTGCACCCAGCTCCAGGTCGTGAGTGGTATAATTTCTCTCATGAACCTTCAGTTGCCTTGAAGCATAAGCGATGACTTTTTGGCGTTGCATGAGCACGCAACCCAAGCCTTGTCGTGAGGCGTCGCAGTATACCACGAAGTCTTCAGTGCCTTCGGGTAATGATAGTATTGGTGCATCGCAGAGCTTGTTCTTAAGTAGCTGAAAGGCTTCTTCTTGTTTGTGACCCCAATCATATTTCTTGTCTTTCTGTGTAAGGGTTGTTAGCGGTTGAGCTATCTTTGAGAAATTCTCGATGAATCGCCGATAATAGCCCGCTAAGCCCAAAAATTGTCGAACTTCAGTTGGGGTCTTGGGAGCTTCCCAATTCTTTATTGCTTCTATCTTGGACGGGTCTACATGAATGCCCTTCTCATTCACAACGTGACCAAGAAATTGTACTTCGCGAATCCAGAATTCGCATTTCGAGAACTTTGCATAAAGTTTCTCTTCCTTCAGTAGCTCCAAGATGGTTCTGAGATGTTGCTCGTGCTCTTCTTTCGTTTGCGAGTAAATCAGGATATCATCGATAAATACAATCACGAATTTATCGAGATATGGTTTACATACGCGGTTCATCAGATCCATAAAGACCGCTGGTGCATTCGTCAGCCCAAACGGCATCACAAGAAATTCGTAGTGCCCATAGCGCGTTCTGAATGCAGTCTTTGGCACGCTTTCATCTTGGATTCTCAGCTGATGGTATCCAGATCGTAGGTCGATCTTGGAATAGTAGCTTGATCCTTGTAGTTGATCAAACAAGTCATCAATCCTCGGTAGCGGATACCGATTCTTGATTGTGAGCTTGTTCAGTTCCCTGTAATCGATACACATCCGCAGTGATCCATCCTTCTTCCTCACGAATAATACTGGAGCTCCCCAGGCGAGAAGCTTGGCCTTATGAATCCTTTATCCAACAACTCCTGAAGCTGTGTAGATAATTCTTGAATTTCGGATGGCGCAAGTCGATATGGAGCCTTGGCTACAGGAGCGGCTCCTGAAACCAAGTTTATGTGGAATTCGACTTGTCGTTGCGGTGGTAGTCCTGGTAGATCTTCAGGGAACACATCAGGAAATTCCTTCACCACAGGAATGTCTTCGAGTTTTGGCTCCACAGCCTTCTTATCTACAACGTGTGCTAGGAAAGCAACACATCCTTTCCTTAAGCACTTCTGTGCCTTCATACAACTGATGATTCGTAGAGGCGCGTTTCGTCTTTCTCCATGTACGATGAGAGTTTCATCATTCGTCAGAGGGATGCGAATGATTTTCTCATGACAAATAACTTCAGCTTTATTCTTGGACAACCAGTCCATCCCGACCACTACATCGAAGCTACCCAATTGAATAGGTCGGAGGTCGATGCTAAATCTTCGTTCACCAAGTTCTAGTGTGCAGCCTCTAACAACTTCGCCCGATTCAACAAGTTTACCATTGGCTGGTTCTATGGAATAAGGAATTTCTAATCTACTAGATTCTATTCCAAGTATGCGTTTAAATTCCACAGACATGAAACTATAATCGGCGCCAGTGTCGAATAATATGGATGCAAAGTGATTGTTAATGAGGAACGTACCTTTGACCACATTAGGGTCCTCGCGTGCGTCCCTTGCTCCAATCACAAATGCTCGGGCCTGAGCATTGTTTCTCTCTGGGCAGTCCTTCATGAAATGATCTTTGCTTCCACATCTGAAGCATCCTTGGTTTCGCCCATTCCCGTTGCCAGCACCGTTTCCATTTCCACCATTGTTCCTATCATCAGCCCCATTACGATTTCCATTCCCGTTCCTCTTACTCCAGCAGTCTTCAGTGCGGTGACCCAACTTTCCACACTTGTCACACTTTGAGATGCGACAAGCTCCCTCGTGATGGTGTTTACACCGATGGCATTTGGGCAAGGTGCCCCGGTATCCCCTTGCTGGTGCGTCGTTCATGGCTGCAAGAGGTTTCGCCCCTTGAGGCGGGTTAGGGTCACGCTTCTTGTTGGAACCTTTGTTGTTACGAGTTGCTTGATTCAAGTTTGCATATTTCCTTTTCTTGTCGCCAGACGACTCAGCATGCGTCTCGGCATTTTCTGTTGGGTTCAGTGATAGCGTCTTCATTCGAACACAATTTTCAGTAAGGCTGACAGCCAGAGTTACAGCCTCGGTGATTGTTTGTGGTTTGGCCGACGTCACCATGCCACGAAACTCTGAGGCCAGTCCCCAAATGTAGCGTTCAACACGCTTGAATTCGGGAGTCACCATGTAGGGAAGCACTCTGGACAGATCGTGGAACCTTCGAGTGTAACCATTAATGTCAGCACCTTCCATGGTCAAGTGCCAGAACTCCGTCTCCAGCCTTTGGAGTTCAGCACGAGAGCAGTACTTCTCTCTCATTCTTTCCTTCAGTTCCTCCCAAGTTAAGCCATAAGCAGCATCATCACCCAAGGTTTGGACTTGCAGGTTCCACCAAGTCAGAGCTTCATCGACAAATAGCCCGGTAGCAAAGGTGACTTGTTGATCCGCGGTACACTTGCTCATGCGGAAGGTAGCTTCAGTCTTCTCCGTCCAGCGCACAAATGCTACTGCACCCCCTGTGCCATCATAGTTCATCGGCTTGCAGTCGAGGAACTGCTTGAAAGTGCAGCCTGGAATTGATTCAACCAATTCACATGTGAGCAATCGAAGAAATAATGAAACAAAGACCGTTCATAAATTTCCTCATGCTTAGCACAGTGTCTTAAGGTTACCTTGAGCTGCATTGCCACCAGACGAATCTCCATTCCCATTACGCCTAGCGTTGCTTGGTCCACCACTGTCTTGAGTTCGATTCGCCTCGTATCGGGCGATAGCAGCGGAGATCCTTTCCTCCAGTAGGGCGTTCAGCTCATCAGCAGTTCTTGGCAGTGGGGGAGGAGGAGGTTGATCGTCATTGCGAGCATTCACAGCTTTCCTGGGTGCCATGTTCTGACAGAACATAACACAACAGGGTTACACATTTGTTTGATATCGTCCTACTAGGCAGTAGTAGTATATATATTCACAGGTATATATCACATAAGTGACATCAAACAATTATTACTCTAGCAGAGTACTTAGTAGGCTTGCACTGAGGGAATCTACACGTGACAAGACTTGCTGTGATTTTTGTGCACTGAATTCCATAATTATGTATGCATCCATAATTACGTAACTCCTTGCACAGTCCGCACAGTTCGTTTCATCCTCGTATTTCTTCCTTCAGATGGGCCATTGCTCTCAGGTAGAGTCACGTATACTTGTGACATTCTACTTCTAGTACATGCTAATTATCACACATAATTGCAAGTAATTTCTAGTCAATGACAAGTGCTACTCTAGTGCACTCTAAGTCTCATAGTGTCTTTTCTAGACTCATGTAGACAGTTTCAGGTAGTGGATGTCGCGGGGCGTTTTATGCAATGAAAACTTTTTGAAAATTGTTTTCGTGAAAGGATCCTAGAGATTGTAGACTAGACTCGAGAAGGAATCCTGGTTCACTACAATCGCAGCACTGATACCAATCTGTCACACCCCTTTCTGCGGCGGAAGCACGAGGTGTCATCATGAAAGGTTCTCATTGCATACGAAAAGTAAACATACTACATGCTCAAAAATATCTTCAAATATTACATTACTGAAAACATATGTCAAGTGTTTACAACACGAGATAACATATTGTCTTAAAAGTCACAACTTTATTTAAAGATAAACAAAGCGACATCCACGAGCATGAGTAAGACCACGCGCACATCCATCCTAGTTACCTGAAATACATGTAAGTTTTGGAAAAAACGTCAACATAAAGTTGGTGTGAATTCATGCAGTTTTTGTATTTCACGTTTGTATACTTTGTATGAAAACATAATTTGTATTTTGTATAAATCAAGTCTTTTGTGTACACCACATACTCATGTATAAATCAAATATTTCTGTATGTATCAAGTGTTAATGGGTTGCAAAGCCATTAACATGTGACACGACATAGGAAGTCACCAAACCATAGGCATTTTTCTGTAGTCGATTCATGACGGAGACACAAAAACACTGCTTGGTAAAAGAGCGGCCAAGAGTGGGGCTGCCCGGAAACCCATTAGATCTAACCTTTTGTTCTGCGGTCTAAGTATGTACACGATTAATGGTGCTTATGGTACCCTATTCGTGACACGATTTCTCGTATCATTCTTGTATCCATCATACCATTTGTAAACATTGTAATATGTGTATCATGTATTTCACCCCCGAAGTTATAAAACTGAAAACAGTTAAGAGAAAAGGGGGAGCATGAACTCACAACTTTGCGTTCCTGTGCGTCGTAAACTTCACCGGATTTGCTTAATTAACGTCGTAACCTATACGCGTTTTCTTAACGTTAGTCACTAGACTTGCTTCGCACAAGTACAGTCACTCTCTTTTGTGTATATATTCTTGTGTTAAAAATATTATATATTTTTAACTAAGTATCTTACTTATATTATTTTCTCAAAAATAAATATAAGTCTTTTGTGTTTTGCACTTTGCACCCGAATTATGTATCTTATGTTGTATGTGTATTTTTATGTTTATACTCCTCATGAGTATTTAGTGTATTTTTTTTAAGTCTTAATACACTAGCACGTATAACACATACTATATACACTTAGCACAAAAGTTGGTGATCAAATAATATATATTTTTCTTTCAAAAATATATACTTAATATCCACTTTTATTCTTGAAAAATCACCATTTCTTATCACCAAAAATTAGGGGAAACCTTGGTAATACTTTTAAATACATTTTTAGGGAATGAGTTTCTCAAAAACTTATATTTTTCTAAGTGTCAAAATTTATAAAAATTTTGACAGAGTTTCCCCTAAAAATGGAGGTTTCCCATGTTTTCAAAACATGTGTTTATTTTCTTTTAAATCGTCAACAATCATCAACAACAATTATCAACAATGATCACTAATTTCTCCATTTCATGAACTTGAATATTTACAAACATGTGTAGTAACTTACTAGCACATTTAGTAAGTCTTGTTATCTTTAAAAATAATTTTAGTTTCTTAAAAACTTTATTTTTAAAGAATACGAAGTTTCACAACTTCTAGTCGAGATTCGCAAAAATATTTCTTTGTTAAATTTTTCTTGTGACACAAGTGTCTACACACTTGTTTATGTATTAAAATGCTTTTAGTTCGGATAAGATCCGGGTTTTAAGAAAACTAATATTTTTGCTTGGTTCCTTCGAAAAACCACTTGTAGATCTTTAGATCTACATGTTTAGAGTCTTATTTTACGAGAAAAATTACTTTTACACAAGTTCATGTTTGATGTGTGGTAGAGTTTCATCACCTAACCCTCGTTACACTTAAACAAGCTTTATGTCATAATCCATGATCATGACCAATCCGGGTTAAACGATGATCCAAGCTACCACAACATAGATCGGGCCTAAATAACCACACAAATCAAATACTACAAGGTTTACACAATATTCAAGCTTTTAACCACCATTTTTAGTGTTTTAAGTAAACTTTTATGCTTCAACTTGCATGTTCATAAATTTTAACCGTCATATATCGTTTTAACCACTTTAGAATAGTTCAAGAAGGTGATTTAAGCAACATACCACTAGCTCGAGGCTAGGGAAGAATCTAAGCGCAAATAGGGTGGATAAAAGCAAAGTAGAGAGGTCCTTCGCCTTCCGTTTGCTCCAAGGTTCCTTATATGCGACCCTTAACACTTGTAGATGATTGGAATGTGAAGATCAAAAACCGAAAATGGATGAGTGTCTAGGGGGTGTTCGGCCGAAGCCTTGTAGAGAGGGAGAGAGAGGTGTGAGTTTTGTGGAGAGTGGTGATGATCATGTTGGTTTAAGCTTAGTATTTAAAGGCAAAATCCAAGAATTAATAACCAAAGGTCCTCATGTCTTCAAGATATTAGACATGTTTTATTTAAATAATCAAGAGAAGTACAATGGGGTCACATTGTGACCGAACTCGGCTTGGGGGGGGGGGGGGGTAATCCGGTTCCATTTAAACTAAACACTAAGTATTAATTAAGTTAAGTTTAGTTAGTTTAGGAATTAACCCGGTTAGTAGTGTGTTGTGCTTTATTGCGGGTGTTAGGGTATTCAGGGGCCCTAACTGGCTCAGAAAAAGATAAGTAATGTTATTAACAATATTTTCGTGTTCCGGGTATAGTCCGGTTGTTCGGTTACATACCGATTCGTTAAAGTGCTAAATTGCACCTTTTAGTGTTTAATAAGTATCTTTTTATAACACTATCGATTCCCAACACTTGGGGAAATATTCTGGATAATAAAACAACATTTCTGCATAATATTTATATGTCTAAATGCTGATTTATTGCTGAATTTTATAAATTCTGCACTTAAAGTGCGTTTCGGGTGCTTTTTAGTGCTAAATTTTGCTTTCGCATCGCATATATATTAAACCCTTGTATGTACTCTTGGGTTTTAATGCATTCTTGTTGTCGGACCTACACCTAGGCTCCAATTTTATTGTCTGACTGCTTTCTGCAGTTCTGTTGACACAGTGTGTCTTACCGGTGAGTTTACTAGTATTTTTGACGCAACGCTCTCGATTTATGCCTAAAGCAATATTTTGTAGTATACAACGTGCATGAATTCACTTGTTTAGTGTGTAATCAGACATGGCTGACAATTAAGCACATAATTGCAGTCATTAAGCAATAATTAAAGTGTACGAAAATTACCGGTTTGGGCCAGTTGTCACAGTCTCCCCCCGTTAAAAGAATTTCGGGACGAAATTCAGACTGAACTCACTCTCGCTGGAGTCTTCTTGAATAGGTGGGGATACTTTTTCTTGAACTAGTCTTCACGTTCCCATGTGTACTCGGGTCCGTGCTTAGAGCTCCAACGTACTTTGACAAGCTTCACACTGCTCCTCCTGGTCTTGTTGACTTTCCAGTCGGTAACCTCAACGGGTTGCTCTGTAAATCGGAGGGCTTCATCAATATGCACTTCATCCATCGGGATGATCACGCTTTCTTGTGTTGGACTCTTCTTCAGGTTGGATACATGAAACGTATCATGTACTCCATTAAGTTCTTCCGGTAACTCCAATTTGTATGCCACGGTACCAATTCTTTTCAAAATTCTGAATGGTCCGATATATCGTGGATTTAGCTTTCCGCGCTTTCCAAATCTGACTACGCCCTTCCATGGTGAGACTTTTAACAACACCTTGTCTCCCACCTTGAATTCTACTGATTTCCTTTTCGGATCGGCGTAGGTCTTTTGTCGATCTCGAGCTGCCTTAATGCGCTCTCGGATCTGCGCAATCTTGTCGGTTGTCTCTTGTACAAGTTCAGGACCAACCATACGCTTATCTCTGGCATCTGCCCAACATAAGGGCGATCGGCATTTGCGGCCATACAGAGCTTCGAACGGTGCGGCTTTTATGCTCGTATGATAGCTGTTATTGTAGGAAAACTCAACTAAAGGTAGATGAGTATCCCAGCTGCCGCCTAGATCCATGACACATGCGCGAAGCATATCCTCTAACGTTTGTATAGTCCGTTCGCTCTGGCCGTCTGTTTGCGGATGGAATGCCGTGCTCAGATCCAATTGAGATCCAAAGGCTTCCTGAAATGATTGCCAGATTCTCGAGACAAAGCGTCCATCTCTGTCTGAAATGATTGAGATAGGCACTCCATGTCGTGCCACAATTTCTCTTAAGTATATCTCTGCAAGCTTTCCAGTGTTGTCTTTTTCTCGGATCGGTAGGAAGTGCGCAGACTTCGTTAATCGATCAACTATTACCCATATTATATCGTGCCCTCTCGGGGTCCTGGGTAATTTCGTTATGAAGTCCATCGAGATTTGTTCCCACTTCCACACGGGAATCTCTGGTTGTTGTAGTAGGCCAGACGGTTTCTGGTATTCAGCCTTAACCTTAGCGCAGGTCAGGCACTTTCCTACATAGACGGCAACGTCGCTCTTGAGTCTTGGCCACCAATAATATTCCTTTAAGTCTTGATACATCTTGTCCGACCCTGGGTGGATCGAGTATCTTGACTTGTGCGCTTCATCAAGGATGACTTCTCGTAGGCCACCATAGAGCGGAACCCAAATGCGCTTTTTAAAGTATAAGGCTCCCTCTTCATTTGGCGCCATGTAATTCAGCATACCCCGAAGGTATTCAGCTTTACGGTTCTCTTCTTTAAGAGCTTCTTGTTGTGCATCCCGAATGCGTGCAGTGAGGTTCGTTCGAATCGTCATTTCCAATGCTCGAACCCTTAGGGTCTTAACCCTTTCTTTTCGGCTCAACGCGTCCGCTACAACGTTTGCCTTTCCAGGATGGTATTTAATCTCACAGTCATAATCGTTCAGCAGCTCAACCCAACGTCGCTGGCGCATATTCAATTCCTTCTGATCAAATATGTGTTGTAAGCTTTTGTGATCTGTGAAGATTGTACATCGAGTACCATATAAATAATGTCGCCAAATCTTCAAGGCGAATACCACTGCACCCAGCTCCAGGTCGTGAGTGGTATAATTTCTCTCATGAACCTTCAGTTGCCTTGAAGCATAAGCGATGACTTTTTGGCGTTGCATGAGCACGCAACCCAAGCCTTGTCGTGAGGCATCGCAGTATACCACGAAGTCTTCAGTGCCTTCGGGTAATGATAGTATTGGTGCATCGCAGAGCTTGTTCTTAAGTAGCTGAAAGGCTTCTTCTTGTTTGTGACCCCAATCATATTTCTTGTCTTTCTGTGTAAGGGTTGTTAGCGGTTGAGCTATCTTTGAGAAATTCTCGATGAATCGCCGATAATAGCCCGCTAAGCCCAAAAATTGTCGAACTTCAGTTGGGGTCTTGGGAGCTTCCCAATTCTTTATTGCTTCTATCTTGGACGGGTCTACATGAATGCCCTTCTCATTCACAACGTGACCAAGAAATTGTACTTCGCGAATCCAGAATTCGCATTTCGAGAACTTTGCATAAAGTTTCTCTTCCTTCAGTAGCTCCAAGATGGTTCTGAGATGTTGCTCGTGCTCTTCTTTCGTTTGCGAGTAAATCAGGATATCATCGATAAATACAATCACGAATTTATCGAGATATGGTTTACATACGCGGTTCATCAGATCCATAAAGACCGCTGGTGCATTCGTCAGCCCAAACGGCATCACAAGAAATTCGTAGTGCCCATAGCGCGTTCTGAATGCAGTCTTTGGCACGCTTTCATCTTGGATTCTCAGCTGATGGTATCCAGATCGTAGGTCGATCTTGGAATAGTAGCTTGATCCTTGTAGTTGATCAAACAAGTCATCAATCCTCGGTAGCGGATACCGATTCTTGATTGTAAGCTTGTTCAGTTCCCTGTAATCGATACACATCCGCAGTGATCCATCCTTCTTCCTCACGAATAATACTGGAGCTCCCCAGGGCGAGAAGCTTGGCCTTATGAATCCTTTATCCAACAACTCCTGAAGCTGTGTAGATAATTCTTGAATTTCGGATGGCGCAAGTCGATATGGAGCCTTGGCTACAGGAGCGGCTCCTGAAACCAAGTCTATGTGGAATTCGACTTGTCGTTGCGGTGGTAGTCCTGGCAGATCTTCAGGGAACACATCAGGAAATTCCTTCACCACAGGAATGTCTTCGAGTTTTGGCTCCACAGCCTTCTTATCTACAACGTGTGCTAGGAAAGCAACACATCCTTTCCTTAAGCACTTCTGTGCCTTCATACAACTGATGATTCGTAGAGGCGCGTTTCGTCTTTCTCCATGTACGATGAGAGTTTCATCATTCGTCAGAGGGATGCGAATGATTTTCTCATGACAAATAACTTCAGCTTTGTTCTTGGACAACCAGTCCATCCCGACCACTACATCGAAGCTACCCAATTGAATAGGTAGGAGGTCGATGCTAAATCTTCGTTCACCAAGTTCTAGTGTGCAGCCTCTAACAACTTCGCCCGATTCAACAAGTTTACCATTGGCTAGTTCTATGGAATAAGGAATTTCTAATCTACTAGATTCTATTCCAAGTATGCGTTTAAATTCCACAGACATGAAACTATAATCGGCGCCAGTGTCGAATAATATGGATGCAAAGTGATTGTTAATGAGGAACGTACCGTTGACCACATTAGGGTCCTCGCGTGCGTCCCTTGCTCCAATCACAAATGCTCGGGCCTGATCATTGTTTCTCTCTGGGCAGTCCTTCATGAAATGATCTTTGCTTCCACATCTGAAGCATCCTTGGTTTCGCCCATTCCCGTTGCCAGCACCGTTTCCATTTCCACCATTGTTCCTATCATCAGCCCCATTACGATTTCCATTCCCGTTCCTCTTACTCCAGCAGTCTTCAGTGCGGTGACCCAACTTTCCACACTTGTCACACTTTGAGATGCGACAAGCTCCCTCGTGATGGTGTTTACACCGATGGCATTTGGGCAAGGTGCCCCGGTATCCCCTTGCTGGTGCGTCGTTCATGGCTGCAAGAGGTTTCGCCCCTTGAGGCGGGTTAGGGTCACGCTTCTTGTTGGAACCTTTGTTGTTACGAGTTGCTTGATTCAAGTTTGCATATTTCCTTTTCTTGTCGCCAGACGACTCAGCATGCGTCTCGGCATTTTCTGTTGGGTTCAGTGATAGCGTCTTCATTCGAACATAATTTTCAGTAAGGCTGACAGCCAGAGTTACAGCCTCGGTGATTGTTTGTGGTTTGGCCGACGTCACCATGCCATGAAACTCTGAGGCCAGTCCCCAAATGTAGCGTTCAACACGCTTGAATTCGGGAGTCACCATGTAGGGAAGCACTCTGGACAGATCGTGGA
Source organism: Helianthus tuberosus (assembly GCA_030545235.1). Classification (NCBI taxonomy): domain Eukaryota; kingdom Viridiplantae; phylum Streptophyta; class Magnoliopsida; order Asterales; family Asteraceae; genus Helianthus; species Helianthus tuberosus. Next base: position 7,381,381 of record CM060411.1, on the reverse strand, counting down.
ACCTTCGAGTGTAACCATTAATGTCAGCACCTTCCATGGTCAAGTGCCAGAACTCCGTCTCCAGCCTTTGGAGTTCAGCACGAGAGCAGTACTTCTCTCTCATTCTTTCCTTCAGTTCCTCCCAAGTTAAGCCATAAGCAGCATCATCACCCAAGGTTTGGACTTGCAGGTTCCACCAAGTCAGAGCTTCATCGACAAATAGCCCGGTAGCAAAGGTGACTTGTTGATCCGTGGTACACTTGCTCATGCGGAAGGTAGCTTCAGTCTTCTCCGTCCAGCGCACAAATGCTACTGCACCCCCTGTGCCATCATAGTTCATCGGCTTGCAGTCGAGGAACTGCTTGAAAGTGCAGCCTGGAATTGATTCAACCAATTCACATGTGAGCAATCGAAGAAATAATGAAACAAAGACCGTTCATAAATTTCCTCATGCTTAGCACAGTGTCTTAAGGTTACCTTGAGCTGCATTGCCACCAGACGAATCTCCATTCCCATTACGCCTAGCGTTGCTTGGTCCACCACTGTCTTGAGTTCGATTCGCCTCGTACCGGGCGATAGCAGCGGAGATCCTTTCCTCCAGTAGGGCGTTCAGCTCATCAGCAGTTCTTGGCAGTGGGGGAGGAGGAGGTTGATCGTCATTGCGAGCATTCACAGCTTTCCTGGGTGCCATGTTCTGACAGAACATAACACAACAGGGTTACACATTTGTTTGATATCGTCCTACTAGGCAGTAGTAGTATATATATTCACAGGTATATATCACATAAGTGACATCAAACAATTATTACTCTAGCAGAGTACTTAGTAGGCTTGCACTGAGGGAATCTACACGTGACAAGACTTGCTGTGATTTTTGTGCACTGAATTCCATAATTATGTATGCATCCATAATTACGTAACTCCTTGCACAGTCCGCACAGTTCGTTTCATCCTCGTATTTCTTCCTTCAGATGGGCCATTGCTCTCAGGTAGAGTCACGTATACTTGTGACATTCTACTTCTAGTACATGCTAATTATCACACATAATTGCAAGTAATTTCTAGTCAATGACAAGTGCTACTCTAGTGCACTCTAAGTCTCATAGTGTCTTTTCTAGACTCATGTAGACAGTTTCAGGTAGTGGATGTCGCGGGGCGTTTTATGCAATGAAAACTTTTTGAAAATTGTTTTCGTGAAAGGATCCTAGAGATTGTAGACTAGACTCGAGAAGGAATCCTGGTTCACTACAATCGCAGCACTGATACCAATCTGTCACACCCCTTTCTGCGGCGGAAGCACGAGGTGTGATCATGAAAGGTTCTCATTGCATACAAAAAGTAAACATACTACATGCTCAAAAATATCTTCAAATATTACATTACTGAAAACATATGTCAAGTGTTTACAACACGAGATAACATATTGTCTTAAAAGTCACAACTTTATTTAAAGATAAACAAAGCGACATCCACGAGCATGAGTAAGACCACGCGCACATCCATCCTAGTTACCTGAAATACATGTAAGTTTTGGAAAAACGTCAACATAAAGTTGGTGTGAATTCATGCAGTTTTTGTATTTCACGTTTGTATACTTTGTATGAAAACATAATTTGTATTTTGTATAAATCAAGTCTTTTGTGTACACCACGTACTCATGTATAAATCAAATATTTCTGTATGTATCAAGTGTTAATGGGTTGCAAAGCCATTAACATGTGACACGACATAGGAAGTCACCAAACCATAGGCATTTTTCTGTAGTCGATTCACGACTGAGACACAAAAACACTGCTTGGTAAAAGAGTGGCCAAGAGTGGGGCTGCCCGGAAACCCATTAGATCTAACCTTTTGTTCTGCGGTCTAAGTATGTACACGATTAATGGTGCTTATGGTACCCTATTCGTGACACGATTTCTCGTATCATTCTTGTATCCATCATACCATTTGTAAACATTGTAATATGTGTATCATGTATTTCACCCCCGAAGTTATAAAACTGAAAACAGTTAAGAGAAAAGGGGGAGCATGAACTCACAACTTTGCGTTCCTGTGCGTCGTAAACTTCACCGGATTTGCTTAATTAACGTCGTAACCTATACGCGTTTTCTTAACGTTAGTCACTAGACTTGCGTCGCACAAGTACAGTCACTCTCTTTTGTGTATATATTCTTGTGTTAAAAATATTCTATATTTTTAACTAAGTATCTTACTTATATTATTTTCTCAAAAATAAATATAAGTCTTTTGTGTTTTGCACTTTGCACCCGAATTATGTATCTTATGTTGTATGTGTATTTTTATGTTTATACTCCTCATGAGTATTTAGTGTATTTTTTTTTAAGTCTTAATACACTAGCACGTATAACACATACTATATACACTTAGCACAAAAGTTGGTGATCAAATAATATATATTTTTCTTTCAAAAATATATACTTAATATCCACTTTTATTCTTGAAAAATCACCATTTCTTATCACCAAAAATTAGGGGAAACCTTGGTAATACTTTTAAATACATTTTTAGGGAATGAGTTTCTCAAAAACTTATATTTTTCTAAGTGTCAAAATTTATAAAAATTTTGACAGAGTTTCCCCTAAAAATGGAGGTTTCCCATGTTTTCAAAACATGTGTTTATTTTCTTTTAAATCGTCAACAATCATCAACAACAATTATCAACAATGATCACTAATTTCTCCATTTCATGAACTTGAATATTTACAAAAATGTGTAGTAACTTACTAGCACATTTAGTAAGTCTTGTTATCTTTAAAAATAATTTTAGTTTCTTAAAAACTTTATTTTTAAAGAATATGAAGTTTCACAACTTCTAGTCGAGATTCGCAAAAATATTTCTTTGTTAAATTTTTCTTGTGACACAAGTGTCTACACACTTGTTTATGTATTAAAATGCTTTTAGTTCGGATAAGATCCGGGTTTTAAGAAAACTAATATTTTTGCTTGGTTCCTCCGAAAAACCACTTGTAGATCTTTAGATCTACATGTTTAGAGTCTTATTTTACGAGAAAAATTACTTTTACACAAGTTCATGTTTGATGTGTGGTAGAGTTTCATCACCTAACCCTCGTTACACTTAAACAAGCTTTATGTCATAATCCATGATCATGACCAATCCGGGTTAAACGATGATCCGAGCTACCACAACATAGATCGGGCCTAAATAACCACACAAATCAAATACTACAAGGTTTACACAATATTCAAGCTTTTAACCACCATTTTTAGTGTTTTAAGTAAACTTTTATGCTTCAACTTGCATGTTCATAAATTTTAACCGTCATATATCGTTTTAACCACTTTAGAATAGTTCAAGAAGGTGATTTAAGCAACATACCACTAGCTCGAGGCTAGGGAAGAATCTAAGCGCAAATAGGGTGGATAAAAGCAAAGTAGAGAGGTCCTTCGCCTTCCGTTTGCTCCAAGGTTCCTTATATGCGACCCTTAACACTTGTAGATGATTGGAATGTGAAGATCAAAAACCGAAAATGGATGGGTGTCTAGGGGGTGTTCGGCCGAAGCCTTGTAGAGAGGGAGAGAGAGGTGTGAGTTTTGTGGTGAGTGGTGATGATCATGTTGGTTTAAGCTTAGTATTTAAAGGCAAAATCCAAGAATTAATAACCAAAGGTCCTCATGTCTTCAAGATATTAGACATGTTTTATTTAAATAATCAAGAGAAGTACAATGGGGTCACATTGTGACCGAACTCGGCTTGGGGGGGGGGGGGGTAATCCGGTTCCATTTCAACTAAACACTAAGTATTAATTAAGTTAAGTTTAGTTAGTTTAGGAATTAACCCGGTTAGTAGTGTGTTGTGCTTTATTGCGGGTGTTAGGGTATTCAGGGGCCCTAACTGGCTCAGAAAAAGATAAGTAATGTTATTAACAATATTTTCGTGTTCCGGGTATAGTCCGGTTGTTCGGTTACATACCGATTCGTTAAAGTGCTAAATTGCACCTTTTAGTGTTTAATAAGTATCTTTTTATAACACTATCGATTCCCAACACTTGGGGAAATATTCTGGATAATAAAACGACATTTCTGCATAATATTTATATGTCTAAATGCTGATTTATTGCTGAATTTTATAAATTCTGCACTTAAAGTGCGTTTCGGGTGCTTTTTAGTGCTAAATTTTGCTTTCGCATCGCATATATATTAAACCCTTGTATGTACTCTTGGGTTTTAATGCATTCTTGTTGTCGGACCTACACCTAGGCTCCAATTTTATTGTCTGACTGCTTTCTGCAGTTCGGTTGACACAGTGTGTCTTACCGGTGAGTTTACTAGTATTTTTGACGCAACGCTCTCGATTTATGCCTAAAGCAATATTTTGTAGTATACAACGTGCATGAATTCACTTGTTTAGTGTGTAATCAGACATGGCTGACAATTAAGCACATAATTGCAGTCATTAAGCAATAATTAAAGTGTACGGAAATTACCGGTTTGGGCCAGTTGTCACAGGTACCACTCTAGCATATTCAAAGAATGTCGAAGTATATCCTCGACAGTCTACACCCATCATCCTCTGATTTAGGAATTTATTCGCCATTTGATCTTTTTCATACTCGGGACATAATTTTCTTTCTACAAGATTCTTAAATTCTTCCCAGTTCATTGCATACGCCATCATCCTTCCTTTTGCTTGTAACACCGTGTTCCACCATTCTAGCGCCCCTTCTTTAAAAAGATTTGACGCGTACATGACATGATCGTCCTTGGCACATTTACTTATTGTAATCACTGCCTCGGTCTTTTCTAACCAACGCAGTACGGCAGTCGCTCCTTCATTGCCTGCAAACTCAGTGGGTTTACAAGCAAGAAATTCTTTGTAAGTGCAACCAGGAGTTGCAGCTTTCATTTTCTTAGGGAGCGGAGCTTGCCGTGGTTCATTATCATGATTAGTATGATTATTGCCTCTGTTTACGCTATTACTGAAGTTATCTTCAGAAATACGTTTGCTAGGAACGATTTGTTGCGGTTCGATTGAATTTCTAACAGCAGCAACGATTGCTGGAATAGCATTGGCTATCCCTTGAGCAACGATATTTTCTATATCTTGCTTAGTCATATATTGATCCCCCGGTTGTTGCTCAGATTGATTAACCTCATTAACTGGTTCATTATTAGCGTTCTCCATCTGATAATTAATATATATATAATTTATCAGTATCCAATAAATTATAATTATACACAAAATAATTATACAAAGTTCATAACACAATTATAGCCAAAACTATCGATTTCTCGATTCCCATTTTTATATATTTTATAATATGCATCCATACACACCTTTATCTTACAAGTTTTATTTTAGTTATTTTACAGACTATATTTTATTTATTTTACAATCACAGTTTCACAACCCATTATCCTTAGTAGGTATTTCAGTAACGACGTTCCCTCTCGTCGTATTTCCAGGAGATCTGTTCTCCTACTTCCCTGATCCTATTTTCTGCATCCATTAGCTCCTCGCCAAAGTGGCGGAGTTCAGCTAAATTTTCATTACTCATAGGTGGATTAGGTATAGGTTCTGGGTCGAACTGAGGAAGAAAGGAATAAGGACTGTTGAGTAGGTTTTGGAACTGCCAATCATTGGTCCACCACTCATCCATTCCTAACGGTTGGGTGTGAATTATAGGTTCTGGAATTGCTGGTTCTAAATTTATAAGGAGTTGATTTTCTACAGGATAAGAGTAAAAATTATTATTGACAGGCCTGACTACGTCACAACTTGCCAATGCACGATCCAATTCATCCTGAAATGGTAATTCTTCAACTTGTCTAGAGCTTTCCCCAATTTCCCTCTGGGTTTGTCTAGAAGCTTCCCCAAACTCCTTTTCCATCTGTCTCGAATATTCCCCAAACTGTATTTCCATCTGCCTAGAACTTTCCCCGACTTCAATTCCCTTTCCTTTATCTAAGGGATTTTCTATTTTAGGAATCCTCCTAGTTGTAGGTTTCCTCCTGCGCACACGCCTCCATCCTACCAATCTCCTCCTTTTCTTGGGCTTGGGTTTCTCCGGAGGTGGAGCATTGAATTCAATAGGTTCTTCTATGTTTGGTATATACCTATTGAAATCTATGGAAACCACTATTTTTACCGGATAGAGATTTAGATTGTGAAGGGCTTCAGACAAGTCGTTCATACTGTCTAGCACAAAATACACAAAAATTGCTAAGTTAAAATTTTATACCAAATTTCCTAAATAACCTTTAAATATTATTGCATACCGTGTGAATCACTTAATACAAAAACAACTGAAAATTTAAAACACACGAGGGTTTATTTGTAAATTTATTTATTTACTGGATCAGGTTTCTGGCTTATAGTTAATAAGGATGCTAAAACTTGAATCAAAATATTTAAAAATTTGCATTTACTGCTACAGTGGCTAGCATATAAAGATCTGCCCATTTTTCATCTAACTTGTCTTCCCAAGGTGGTTTACTGGTTAATTCCTGGTTAACTTTCTTTTCTCGGGATTTCTTTATTTTCTCTTTACTTTTCCTAATAACCAGACTTCTTTTACTAGGAGAAAGTGGTTCCTCATGGGTCAGGAATTACAGAGTGATTTGAGGATTTCGTTTGGGATGAACTTCCCTTCTCATTGGATGACCTATCTAATTTAAGATAGATATTTGAAAGCTTTTGCTTACCCATACTGTACACAAATAATCAAATAATAAAACACATAATTACAAAATAGCAATTAATAAAAAAAATTAAGTATTTTCTAAATATTTAATTGGCTTAAATCAGTGGCTCTGATACCACCTTTTTTTGTCACGGCCCCCGACCCGGTTTGACCCGTTTCAGGAACCGCAGGACAGAAAATCCCATGGTATTTATTTAACAGCGGAAGTTTTCTTCAGGATCTTTTTAAAACTGAAATTTCCCGATTATTTTATTTCACAATTCGGGATAAAACCCGGTAATTTACAATCATCGGATTTCACGAAGAAATCTTTATTTTACAAAACATGTTTCTTTATTTTATACTGAGCCACTTCCTTAAGCTGATAGTGCTTCACGACACTTTTCCTGGATCACAACAGATCACCTGAAACATGTTGGAAAAGGTTTTGTCAGCGGGAAATACTGAGTGAATCATTCTTTTTACTAAAACCACCCGTTTGTTATAATTCACAGTATTAAGGGAGATTACAATGTTTCAGATATCAACCAACTACCCACAGTATTTGTCACTCGACCGGATCTGTGACTATGGTCATATCACCATTGGCCACCCGTTTGTCCAATGGCAAAGATTATCAAGTAATGTATACAAAACCCCACATACTGGCTGTAATTTGGTGATTACATAAACTTAATCCCTGTAATTATAACTTTGAAAATAAACATGATTTTGAAAGTAATTTGATAAAAAGAGAATGACTCACATTGCAGATTTATATAAGCAGAGCTTAGCCTACTGATTAGCCTTTTAACCTAAAATTAATAACATGCATACAATTCGGTTAGTAACTTAATACAGCATTTACGATAACTCACGAGATCAAACCCTCACATCGAATGACAAAGTGCGATACTTAAACAACCATTGAATTAACAACGAATGACAAAGCATAAACCCTAATGTGGGCAGCACTTAAACATCCATTGGATAGTTTAATCGATCGGACATTGAATCGTATCAGCGATCTAGTTATTACCCTGTATTGCGGCAGCACTTTGTGAATCGTGTGTGTTTTAAGACTGTTTCTGCTATAACTCAGTGTACGTAACGAATTTTTACGTCGTTTCAACTCCAGAATTCATGTCCCAAACCCCATTATTTAGCCACGTCCCTAACTAGCCTTGCTGACTTGACGGATTCTTAAAATTCGATTTTGACAGCGTTTTATGTGGATAATCGTAACTAGGGTTTACCCCCCTGAGTTTTAGGGGCCCTGATCCTGATTTTGATTATACTGAAAATTTTAGGGTTTATGCAGAATCACTTGGGTGTCTCAATTAGGGTTTCCTTTTGGATGAAATAATAAAATAAATAATAGTTTTGATGAGAGTTGTTACAGTTAACCAGTTGGTTAGAGCTAGGTTGTTTGATGCTACGATGAATGATAATTTCAGAAACATACGTTGTGGACCAGTGGTGTGTGCGTGAAACCTTAAATAAGGAAAGCGGGATCGATCCCAGCTCCCTTTATATTCACTGACCTTTATTTTAAAATTTTGGTTATAAGACATTAAATGGAGGGCAACTGTTTCTTGGTCCGAACAAGCGATTTCGCAGCCGTAAACGGGCGTTTAAACGGCTGCAAACGCGGCCGCAAACGGCAGCGATTACGTAGCCATTTGCGGCTGCGTTTGCAGCCATAAACAGGCATTTAAACGGTTGCAAATGCAGCTGCAAACGACAGTGATTTCGCAGCCGTTTGCAAACGGGCGTTTAAACGGCTGCAAACGCGGCCACAAACGGCTGCGATTTCGTTGCCGTTTGCGACCGCGTTTGCATCCGTTTAAACGCCCGTTTACGGCTGCGTTCGCTGGTTCGGACCAAGAAAATGTGGTTCTAATAAATTTTTGGTTTTCAGGACGAGAAAGATGGACAATGAAATGGATATAGAACAATTCAATCCGGAGCATCCGCCGCCGTAGGAGCTTGACCTGCCGGATCCTCTCGAGAATCACCCGTACTTGCAGTTTCCTCCGGAGTCCGACGCTGCTCTCTGTTGCGAGAAGCTTCGGAAGATGTACGTCGGTGGCACTATGCGGTTTGTTGGAAAACCCTCCGGAAGCTCGAGGTTGAAGATTGGGCGCTAGAGTTTACTCCCCGTGATTCACCGTAGGATCGACTGTTTGAGCTATTGTATATGCCGTCCTACAGGGAGATACTGGTCGAGTTTCTGTCGTCGTTCGAGTTTCATCCTCGTCGGCCAGATCAGGTTGTGGGCCCCGCGTAGCCCTCTCCCCCGCCCGAGGTTTCTTTTCGCATGGCCGACCAGGCGCGTTCTATGTCGCTTGCTGACTTTGCGGTGCATAGCGGTTTATATATGGAGGCTAAGATCGCTACGGATCTATATACGACGGTACGTTTAACACAAATTTTGTATTGTTGTTATTATTATTTTAATATATAACATTTAAGACTTAATATTAATTTAACTTTTAATAAACATTCGTGTAAACAGGGGTTGGTAATGGCTGATAAACCCACGCTTTTAGGGTTTTGGGCTGTGATCGCGGACATGCGTCATTGGGACCACCAACAATCCAATGGGAGGGTTACGCTGAATAAAGATCCGCTCTTCAGGTACGTTAATTATTATTATTTAAATAATAGTTATTATTATTTAAATATATATTTAATATATTAATTAAAAACTATATAAACATTGTGCTTCGTTTGCAGTCGTTTAATCGCAGCCGCAAACGGCTGCGAAATCGCTGCCGTTTACGCCTGCGTTTGTAGCCGTAAACAGGCCTTTAAACGGCTGCAAACGCGGCCGTAAACGGATGCGAAATTGCTGCCGTTTGCGGCTGCGTTTGCAGCCGTTTAAAGGCCTGTTTACGGTTGCAAACGCAGCCGCAAACGGCAGCGATTTCGCCCTAACAAGCGCCGAAATTAAGATCGCCATTAAATTATATTTTTTATTATTTAGTCGAAGTAGAACCGTAAGGCGCGTAGGTCCCTAACGAGCGTCGAAACTAAGTTCGTTATTAAAATATAAAACGACGATCTTAGTTTCGACGCTCGTTAGGGCCGTACGCGCCTTAGGGACGACGTCGACTAAATACAGTAAACTGTTTGTTTTTTTTTAAACAGAAAAATAGTTTGTTAAAATATTTTTTTTATTATTTAGTCGACGTCGTCCGTATGGCGCGTACGGCCCTAACGACCGTCACAACTAAGTTCGTCGTTAAAATATTTTTTTTTATTTAGTCGAAGTCGAATCGTAAGGCGCGTAGGTCCCTAACGAGCGTCGAAACGACATTTTATATTTTAACGGCGAACTTAGTCTCGACGCTCGTTAGGGACCTACGCGCCTTACGGTTCGACTTCGACTAAATAATAAAAAAAAATATTTTAACGACGATCTTAGTTTCGACGCTCGTTAGGGCCGTACGCGCCTTACGGACGACGTCGACTAAATAATAAAAAAAATATAATTTAACGACGATCTTAGTTTCGACGCTTGTAAGGCGCGTACGGGCCTAACGAGCGTCGAAACTAAGTTCGTCGTTAATTTTTTTTTATTATTTAGTCGAAGTCAAACCGTAAGGCGCGTAGTTCCCTAACGAGCGTCGAAACTAAGATCGTCGTTTTATATTTTAACGACGAACTTAGTCTTGACGCTCGTTAGGGACCTACGCGCCTTGCGGTTCGAATTCGACTAAATTGTTTTCTTTTTAAACAGAAAACTGTTTTTTTAAACATAAATTTTTATTTTTTAAACAGAAATTGATTTTTTTTTAAACAGAAAACTGTTTTTTTAAATACAGTGAACTGTTTGTTTTTTTTTTAAACAGAAAAACAACTTGTTAAAATACAGCAAACTGTTTTTTTTAAAACGTCGCCCGTAAGGCGCATATGTGACTAACGAGCGACGAAACTAGGGCTGGCAATTTTACACGAATACACGACACGAACCTACACGAAGTTAACATGTATCGTGTATGGCCTTAACATGTATCGTGTATCAAACAGGTAGACACGAGATTACCTGTTAATTTTCGTGTATAAACAGGTTAAATACTTGTTTACCTGTTAATACCCGTTAGTACACGATAGGAAATTAAATTAAATAAAACTCATCAGCCATGTGCGCATGGGTGCGTTAATTCCTTTCTATTTTCATTCCTCATTCAATTACAAAAAAATAAAACCCTAGACTCCCTCTATAACTCTCATATAGCATGTCGTGTTCGTGTTTTTGTTCGTGTTAACAGGTATTAACAGGTAATTTTCGTGTATAACAGTCGAACAGTCTTGTTAACATGTATTAACAGGTAATTTTCGTGTATATCGTGTCGTGTTCGTGTTTGAAAAAAAGGACACGGCAAGTTATCGTGTCGTGTTCGTGTATGGGACTTCGTTTATCATGTCTTATCGTGTCGTATCTTATCGTGTACGGGTATACACGATATGCCAGCCCTAGACGAAACTAAGATCGCCGTTAAAATAAATATTTTTTTATTATTTAGTCCATGTCGAACCGTAAGGCGCGTAGGTCCCTTAGGAGCGTCGAAACTAAGATCGTCGTTTTATATTTTAACGACAAACTTATTTCGACGCTCGTTAGAGACCTACGCGCCTTAGGTTCGACATGGAGTAAATAATAAAAAAATATAATTTAACGACGATCTTAGTTTCGACGCTCGTAAGGCGCGTATGGCCCTCACGAGCGTCGAAACTAAGTTCGTCGTTAAAATATTTTTTTTTATTATTTATTCGAAGTCGAACCGTAAGGCGCGTAGGTCCCTAACGAGAGTCGAAACTAAGATGGTCGTTTTATATTTTAACGACGAACTTAGTCTCGACGCTCGTTAGGGACCTACGCGCCTTACGGTTCGACTTCGAGTAAATAATAAAAAAAATATTTTAACGACGATCTTAGTTTCGACGCTCGTTAGGGCCGTACGCGCCTTACGGACGACGTCGACTAAATAAAAAAATATAATTTAACGACGATCTTAGTTTCGACGCTTGAAAGGCGCGTACGGGCCTAACGAGCGTCGAAATAAGTTCGTCGATAAAATATATTTTTTTAATTATTTAGTCGAAGTCGAACCGTAAGGCGCGTAGGTCCCTAATGAGCGTCGACACTAAGATCGTCGTTTTATATTTTAACGACGAAGTTAGTATCGACGCTCGTTAGGGACCTACGCGCCTTACGGTTCGACTTCGACTAAATAATAAAAAATATATTTTAACGACAAACATGGTTTCGACGCTCGTTAGGCCCGTACGCGCCTTACGGACGACGTCGACTAAATAATTAAAAAAATATAATTTAACGACGATCTTAGTTTCGATGCTCGTAAGGCGCATAGGTCCGTTACGCGCGTCGAAATTTGTCGTGAGTCAAAAATATATTTTTTTATCCTCATTTACTCGTTGTCGTCTGATTATTATTTACTGACTAGTTTCCTTTTGTGCAGGTATTTGCACAAGATGATTTCCACTTCGATCACCGCTCGAAACAAGAGCTAGGAGTGGTGTACCAGTGGTGACTTGTTTTTCTTGTACTGCCTCTTATACAAGAGGCCGTGCGCCTCGCCCACGCGTTGGCGCTGTACTTCGCCTCCGCGCATCATCGACAGGAGAGCAGACTGTTATACGGCGGCGCCTACGTGACTAGGATAGCCCTTTCGTTGGGCTATCACCCGGAGAATGATCACGACCGTGTAGGCCCGGCGATACAGCTGAAGCGGATAGGGATGAACACAATATCCGGAATGCACGTTACCAAAATATTCCCATGCGGGAAGCGGTTTAAGAATAAGGACGACGGGCAATACGATCTTACACAGTTGCCGGCACAGTTCGATCCGGTATTTCCCCCGTGCGATCCGGAGGTGCCGGAGGCGCATGAGCAGACCGACGTCATTCCGGAGCCACCACAGCCGCGTGGACCACCCGGGGCGCCTCAGTTCCCACGACATGTTTGGCCCGGTCCTGACCCATCATATCAGCGGTTACGTCGCGACCTTGACAGGCAGAACTATCTGTTGGAGTGGGTGGTTGCGGAGCTACAAGAGCGCCAACAGCGTGACGGGTTACCTCCACGACCCTACATTCAAGATGCGGAATGGGATCAACATTAGCAGCAGGAGCAGCAGGAGCAGCAACAGCCATAGTAGTTTATCATTTTGTTATGTATGCACAAACTTTTGCTGTATATATCAAACTTTTGGTGTACATATAAAACTTTTGCTGTAAACGGTGTAACATATTCGAACAGTACCCGGGTATTTCCACTTATTTAACGCTATAATATTTTAACGTTATAGTATTCGAATCGTATATACGCTTTTCAAAATTTTAACATTATACGCTTTTCGACGACATCGACTAAATAAATTAACGACGACGTTGACTAAATAATAAAAATCATTATATATTTTTAACTCGTTATATATTTTAAGCGAGTTAACGTTGTAACCGGGTGAGAATTTATACCACAAATATGCCGAATGACGAAACAAAATTCTAAAAGGTTATATACGTTGCGTATAGCTCTCTACGCAACGTATATAAAACTTGTAAAAATCTGATGTTTCAAACCCACCAAAATGACCCCAAAAATTCAGATGGTTTATATACGCTGCGTATAGAGCTATACGCAGCGTATATAACCCTTGTTTTCTGTGCAATGATTGGTGAACAGGCACTGAGATCCATGCTCTACCTACGCTGCGTATAAACCTATACGTAGCGTAGGTAAACCCTGATTTTATTAGGGTTTGGTGTGCCAATAGGCACATTGGTGTGCCAATAGTTACACCCTTTTCTTTGTTTATTTTTTTGGAGTGTTTTAATAGATTAGGTGGAAAAAAATCTGGAGTGCAAAAAGAATGCAATAACAATGAGTTAGTTATGATTGGTGCAAGACTTCAACCACTTTAACCAAAGAGTATTTGTTTGGAAACATATTAGATGCCAATTAGTCAAAAGTCCAAGTCTGCTATCAAAATATTAAGCCCGGCCCCTATTGTTATATATAACAATAATCGTATTACATTCAGTAGAATTCTAAGTAATACATTCTAAATGGGTCTAATATATTTAAGCATTATCCTACAAATCATAAACAATTAACAACTCCTTTTCTATCAAACACCATTATAATAGAGATATCAGCTCACCTGATTTTGCCAACTACATCTTCATGCATCAACCTCTTAACATTGCCTTCTTCTTCCTCGTATAAATACCAACCTTTCCTCTCAATCTTTTTCATCAACCTTCAAACATCTCCCAATGGCAGCCAAGAACACCAACATGTTTTACCTTATTTTCAGTTTCATTATCTTTGGATTAGCCCATCTTAACTTGGTTAATACACTAAGTGCTAATTACTATGATCAAACATGCCCCAATGCTGAATCAACCATTACAAGTGTTGTCAAGAAAGCTATGTTGAATGATCCAACAGTTCCTGCTGCACTTCTAAGAACGCATTTCCATGATTGCTTCATTAGGGTGATTATTCTTCTACTTCTTCCACTTACATGTCATATGCAAAACAGTATATCATTTTGATTAATTGTTGATTAGTAAACTTAAAACTTTGTAGGGGTGTGATGGTTCGGTGTTGTTGAACTCAACCGGGAAGAACAAAGCGGAGAAAGATGGACCTCCAAACATATCTTTGCATGCATTTTATGTTATTGATAATGCCAAGAAAGCAGTAGAGGCTTTATGTCCTAAAACTGTATCTTGTGCAGATATCTTAGCATTAGCAGCAAGGGATGCAGTCACTTTGGTCAGTAAAGCACATTCTTCTTTTCATACCTTAAAGTTTTACAATTTCTACATCTTTTGAGGTTATGCTTGATTCGAGTTATAACTTGTTTGAATCTAGTCTGGAGGGCCAACATGGGATGTGCCGAAAGGAAGAAAAGATGGAAGAGTTTCGAAAGCAACTGAAACACGACAATTACCAGCTCCAACATTCAATATTTCTCAATTGCAACAAAGTTTTGCTCAGAGAGGTCTTTCCTTAGACGATTTAGTTGCCCTTTCAGGTAATTAACCAGATCCTGGATGTTAAAGATTTCCGTAACCCAATAACCAATGATTTAAACGTGTTCATTTACCTCGAATGTTGTAATATCCAGGTTTTTAAGGACTTTTTTAATCAAACTAACAAGAAGTTTAGTTTTCTAGTCATAAATTTTGTTGTAATTTGAATTTATAGATATTATATTAGGTTTTAGAGGTTTACACTAGACAGTTAGTGTCTAGTGACTATTTTGTTTCTTTATTGACACTTTTTATATGTGTGTCACCCAAAATGACATTATTTTGTAGTACTCTAGACACTTTTATGGAAAAAGAAACAAAGATTATTAATAACCGCTCAATGTGTAGGAGGACATACACTTGGATTCTCTCATTGCTCATCCTTTCAGAACAGGATACACAACTTTAATTCAAAGCAGAGTGTCGACCCAACATTGGAATCGTCATTTGCAGCCAGTTTAAAGAGAGTATGCCCCGCAAAGAACACTGCAAAAAATGCAGGTGCGAATCTTGATTCGACTCCCACAACATTTCACAATAGATACTATAAGTTACTTCTTCAAGGGAAGAGCATTTTCTCTTCTGATCAGTCGTTGGTCACATCAGCAAAGACCAAAGCATTGGTCTCAAAGTTTGCTAGCTCACAACAAGAGTTCCAGAAAGCATTTGTTAAATCCATGATTAAGATGAGTAGCATTAATGGTGGGCAAGAGGTTAGGCTCGATTGTAGAGCAGTAAACTAACGTGTCATCAGATGAATACAATTTGCGTATGGTTTCTGTTTTCTTGGATATCAATAGAGTTTGTCGAACTATTGATCCAAATGTTTTGTAAAGTATTGTGTTTTGTTACCAATAATGTATTGTTTCATTAATATTCCACAACCATTCTTTTTCAATTTGGATATTGGAAAAAAACTATATATATAAGTGTGTGTGTTTGTGTGTGTGTGTTTGTTTGTATTTCAACTTTAACATATTAACTAGAACAAAAACATTAAAAAAACACTCTAATTGAGATTATCTCAGTTATACATAAATTCTTACACAAAATCGCTAAAACTCGTACTTCTAAGTAATCAATCACAGGCACTCATGATGTGCTTCCCTCAGTTTTCTGTATTTTGGTAGTCCTTCGTATCTGGGTGGTGACCTGGGTTCTATGGAAATTTGAGACCAATGTGCCTTGTTCATCTAGTATTTAACCAGAAGTCGTATGCACACTCAGTTAAGTTAAGTTAAGTTAAGTTAAGTTAGATCAGATTAATTTAGTTAAATTAAGTTCTTAAGTTAATTTAGTTTTAAAGTAGCCAAGTGATCCTATCACAAAAGATAATAAACCAAGAATTAGTAAAAGATAAACATACTTTATAAAATAAAATACTAGATTTAATAAGATTAACTAATCCAAGAATTTGAGAAGACATAGAGATTACAATCATATGATGATCAACACTTTTAGCCATGGTGACTACAAATCTTGCATGATGATCAAGCTCTAAGCTCAAGTGTAAGTGTGTGTGTCTCTCCACTCTCATTTATTACATATTTAGTGAACTAAACTACCTGGTACCTTATTTAAGTAAGACAAGGGTAGAAGAGGGAGGCACTAGAATCCTCGTCGGACCTAAGAAACCTCTCAAGAAATGTTACACTTGAAACATGGAAATGAAAGTGACATTTATAGTAAGCTGGCAACAAGTATGCATGGTCGGGCATAGTACTTAGGGGACACAGGTACAACGTTTTAGAGGGGCATGTTGGCTAATTTTGGAGATACGCAACTATATATATAATATGAATGACCATGTATAGTACTTTGGCAAATAACATCTTCTAGAAGCTTGTACTTCTTGTCCTTTCTGTCTCTTTTTTGTCTTTTCTCCTTTGTCTCACATAAGAACCCTCAAGAATTTGCTTAACTATGCAATATGCATGGTCATGCCCAAATGATGATGGATGGATGCATGGCCATGCCTAGAATGTGCATGGCCATGCATGACCTATGACTGCTAATTGTCTTCTTTAGCTTTGGCCATGATCGTGCTTCGGCACATTTGTTGACTTTTGTTGGCTATCTTGGGTTGACTTTTTGACTTTATGTTTTCTTCTTGTTGCTAGGCTGAGGTGCATGGCCATGCTCATCAGTGGCGGATCTAGAAAATTATTATAGGGGTAACGTTTCAAAGAAAAGGGGTAACGAAATCGAAAAAACGTGAATTTTTTTCCAAAATTTATACTACCATCGAAGCGTCAATGGGTAACCTCTATTACCCCTTCTTGAAGGGTAGATCGGCCACTGATGCCATATAGCCTGGCAGGGTCTATCAGGTAGTTTGCTAATTTCTTAAGAATCTGGATTTTTGACTCATTTTTGCTCGTTTTACACTTCTTTTCATCCAGAGCCACTGGAAACCTGCAAATATCAAATAGGAACGAGTTAGATAATGTATTCGATGATAAGGCGTAAAATGGGGATATATATATATGCATATAGATTATGTATAAATGATGGAACATCTATCATGTGATATGATCAAATAAGGAACTTGTAAGTGGTTCAAACAAATACAGAAAGCAACCCGTGAGAGGTGCAATTAAGAATCTAGTGAGCAGATCAAAGTGAACATGTCGTGTTAGGTGATCAAATTAAAGAAGTCATTGTGAGAGACAACCAACATTTGTGAAGCAAAGGTTGCGGACTTGTTAAAGAATAAAGCATGAAGATCAAGGTTTGATGCCAACATTAGGTGAGGCAATACTGGAATTAATATTGGCATAAAAAATATCATATAGTATTTATCCTAAGTTATTATAGATTATTTGTATTATTATTTTAACATAAGATAGTGTGTGTTAGTTAGTAATTGCCTTGTTCCCTAAGGCATCACACACCTATAATACCAAAGATTATTGTTATTTGTATATATTAAATCATGTGTTTATAAAATCTTTCACTCAAATATTTATGTTATAAGCATGTCCTTAAATCATGAATAACAAAGATTCCATCACATTATCCTATGCAAGATAAATTGACACTCGATTTCTTACAATACTTAATACTAGACATGACACTTTTGATATGTCTCTTTAGCTCAAATCTGAACAATTTGTAGCTCGTCGTGAAGCTCTAATGAAGGAGATCAATCACTTGATCACCATTTAATAACTATTTAAATAATAATTACATCATATATTATTGTTATGCTTGGTGTATAGTGAAATTTTGAGAGAGTTAACATTAGCATATATGTCATTCTTCACAATTGAATTGAGTTTAGATGCTTTTTGTTATTTATAAATACTATTAGTGTGTAGTTTTTTTTATATTGAGGGATCATAGTTGCAAGTATTGGAAGTCAAGGTATCCGTTTAGTTTGCGTAGAACTTTGTAGGGTTGCTAGGCTACTATGGGCATTGTCGGAGGGGCTTTTTGCAACTTAATGAGTGTATAATATCGCTTTGTAAAAAAAAAAAAAAAAACCCTAATCTGGATTTCTTTCTCCTTCCAAGGTCTTGACTATAAATAGACTTTACTTGCTTTTGCTTACAACAATAGTGGTCCAACATCCTCGCATTGAATTAGATGAGCTTCCACATTTTCCTTTAGCTTTGGACATTCATGTTGGAGGTGTCCAAATGCATTGCAACTGTAGCATCTTATGTGGCTCTTGTTTGTTGGTATCTTCTAGCCACTTTCTTCTTTCTTTTTGTTTCTTCTTTTTCCCAATATTGGTAAGTAGATTTAGACTATCTTAACTTTATCTCCTTAGGTTTCAGATCGAATTTGATATCAGAAAAGCTCCACTCGTTTCGGATCAAATCGATGTCAACCATGCTTGAAACAGCCCGACTGACTTCGGATCAAATTATCTTCTTCCTTTGAGTGTGACTAACTTGATATCAACTTAAGTAGTTTCGGATCAAATAATCTTCTTCCTTTGAGTGTGACTAACTCGATATCAAGTTAAGTAGTTTCGGATCAAATTATTCAGTATTCTTCTGGTGTTTCGATCGCGTAGTGAAACAAAACCTCACATCTAAGAATAGTACTCGGGGCTTTCGGTCGTTTACAACGAATCAAAACAAACTATTCTTCTTATCACAATAATAAACGAGTCTGCGGTTGTAAGATGAATCAAAACCAACAGTACACGGATTTTCGGTTGCAAGATAAGTCAAAACCAAATTATAACGAGGTTTCCCTAAAACCCTCGTTCTCCGCCATCCTCCACCTCCCACCTGCAACCCTCGTTCCTGCAACCCTCGTTCTCCGCCATCCTCCACCTCCGCCATCCTCCACCTCCCACCTGCAACCCTCGTTCCTGCAACCCTCGCCATCCTCCGCCATCCTCCACCTCCGCCATCCTCCACCTCCGCCTCCCCCCACAACCCACCTGCTTCCCTCGTTCGTTCGTTCCTTACATCTAACCCTTCACCTCACCTTTCGGATTTCCTATTTTCCCTCCCACCTTCAAAATACAACCCAGATCCAGATCTTGAGAGGCTTGGGGTTTTAAAATTAATTTCAAACCTTCCCTCCCACCATATCCGCCAACTTCGCCAGATCCGCCAACTTCGCCAGCGCCAACTTCGCCAGATCCGCCCCCTTTTCGTAATTTTTCCGGTTTTCTTGCCCTTTCCCGGTGGTTTTTGTTTGGCTGGCGTGTTTAAATCTTGAACGCGAGTTCAAGTACTTCGGCGTATTTGGTAAATACGCCGGTAAGGCACGTTTTTCCGGCGTCGTTATTCTGCCGGTTTTAGGTCCGGCAAGGGTTGTTGGCGGCTGCTTTATTCAAAAAGTTACGGTTGTTGGTTTGTGGTTTCCTCAGAAGTCCTTTTCAAGGTTTAAAAAAAATAAAAAAAATAAAATAAAAATAATAATAATAATAATAATAATAATAAATATATCTAGTCGCACCTTTTGTCCATGTTTTAAAGCGTGGGGTCCTAACCCCGTAAGGGGGGCAGGCAACTCGTGGTTGCTCCCCCTCCTTCCTCCCTGACATGGAGTTTTAGTTTTTGGCGCATCCCCCTACTTCGCTCGAGTTGGGTTATTGTTCTTAGGTGTATGGTGAAAGGTGTTGTGCAAGGGGGAGGCCCTGGGGGGGGGGGGGGGGGGTTAGGCCTTGCCCCTTCAGGAATTTCCACTCTTGCAAAGATGGTTTTGTAGGGTCCAAAGGGTACGTGAGACTGCTCTCTCACTTCCAACGGGACCATCTCAAGTCAGATAGCAGGAAAGATGCTTTACGGGATGCGATTGCTAAGGATCCCGACTTATACGAGGACGTGGGAGAAACTTTGAAAGCGCTTAACAACTGGCTGTGCGGGGAGTGCATGGTTGTGCATGCTCTTAGCCGGGGGTGTCATCATGTTGATGACCTTGTTAAATTCGTCCCTAGCTCGAGGGGGACCGAGGACTTTATTGTGGGGATTCCCAAACCCCTAGGTTCGGGAGGGGGGGCTTCAGGGGAAGACATTGCCTCTGTCGGTGTGGATGGCTCCCTTCTGGAGCGGGTTTTTTCTCTTCCCATCACGACAGTCAAGAGCATTCCTCCTAGTTGTCGAATGGCGTTCGCGCAAGCTCTAACATCGGCTATGCGGAAGGTGGTTGCTACCCCTGGGTCGGTTGAATATTGGGTTAAGCTGCTCTTGTTGCCTCGCTGTACTTTAAAAGTTGTGCGCCCTGCCAATAGGCAGGAACGTCGGTCCGGGAACAGGAAAACATTACAGTGCCTTAGCATCCAACGGGCTCTTTCTATCTGGAAAGACGGGGAAGGGATCAGCGAGCTAGTTGCTTCCCTCTTTCAGGATGTAAAAGAGAAAGGGGCGGTAACTGGGTCCGACCGACGGGAGGGCTGTACCAATGTTAAGCAGTGCCTTCGTAAAGTGGCAGATGGTCATTTCACAGCTGCGGTCAAGGTGTTGTCCTCGTCTGGAGTTGCCCCCCTCGGGCCCTCCACTTTGGAGGCCCTCGCGGAGAAACACCCGGTTACACCCCCTCCGGTTGTGCCAGCAGGCCCAATCCCTCAGGCACCCCTGACTGTTGATGCAGAGTGCGTTTTGGGGTGCATTAAGTCTTTCCCCAAAGGAACTTCGTGTGGGAGAGATGGGCTCAGGGCGCAACACTTACTGGATAGCTTTTGTGGGGAGGGGTCCTCAACCTCCTCGGGTTTAGTTTTAGCCATCACCGGGGTAGTCAATGTCTTCTTGGGGGGGTTATGCCCCAGGTCTCTTGCTGATTTCGTTGCCTCCGCTCCTCTAACCCCCTTGCTGAAACCTGATGGGGGGATCCGTCCTATTGCGGTCGGGGCCATTTGGCGTAGGCTGGTCTCCAAGATAGCGATGAAAAAGGTAGGGAAAGAGATGGTCAGGTACCTGGGGGACCATCAATTCGGGGTTGGGACACCAGATGGGGCTGAAGCTATCCTCCATAGCGCGAACAGGTTCCTTAACGCCTTTCACGATGATGGGGCCTTCGCCATGCTTACCGTTGACTTCTCCAATGCTTTCAACCTAGTGGATCGCACAGCCCTTCTGCGGGAGGTTGGGATTCGATGCCCATCTATATTTCCGTGGGTACATTTTCTTTATGGGCAAACCGCTAGGCTTTATGTGGGTAATGACTGCATTGGGTCGTCCACGGGGGTCCAGCAGGGGGATCCTTTGGGGCCTCTTTTGTTCGCCCTTGTCTTGCACCCCCTCACACAACGTATACGAGATAGTTGCACCCTCCCCTTCCACGCGTGGTATTTGGATGATGGTACTATTATGGGAAAAACATCTGAGGTAGCAAAGGCTCTGGCTATCATTCAATCTGAGGGGCCACCTTTGGGGCTTCGGCTTAATTTAAAAAAAACAGAGGTATTTTGGCCGTCTTGCAATGGAGAAAAATTGGAGGCTAGTTTATTCCCGAAGGAGATTGGAAGACCAACGGGGGGCGTGAGACTCCTTGGGGGGGCTGTGAGTCGGGACCCCTGTTTCATTAGTGCTTTGGCTGCGCGGCGAGCTTCCCGGGCAGTGGACCTTATGAGTAGCCTTTCGCAACTCCGAGACCCGCAAAGTGAGCTTCTCCTGCTGCGCTCTTGCATGGGTGTCGCCAAGCTCCTTTTTGGTCTGCGAACTTGTCAACCTGTGTTTGTAAAGGAGGCGGTATCCGTATTCGATAAAGGGCTACGGGGGGCTATAGAGGACATTGTGGTGTGTGGGGGTCCGTTTTTTTGGGGATTTTCAGTGGCGGGTTGCTTCTCTACCCTGTAAGATGGGGGGGTTGGGGCTTTTATCGGCCATGGATGTCTCCATTTACGGTTTTGTTGCCTCGCGAGCTCAATCATGGGGGCTGCAAGATCACATCCTGCGCGAGAGTGGAGTTGTTGGAATGGATGGGGATTATGACATGGCTCTGGGGGAGTTGCATAGACACCTCCCGGATTTGGATATTGGCGGTTTCGCTAACAGGGACACCGCCCCACCGAAGACCCAGAAGACTTTGGCGAGTGCTCTGTTTTGTCGTATCGCCCAGAATATTGGATCAGATTTCTGTACGACCCCCCGTCAGAACGCCATCCTAGAATGCTTGCGGGGCCCCCACGCCCAATATTTTCTATCGGTCATCCCCATCGAGGGCTTAGGCCAAAAGATGTCAGCTGTTGAATATCGTGCTATCTTAAAATATCGGCTCATGATTCCTATGTTCCCTGATGATGAGCAATGCCCGATTTGCCAGAAAGCTTGCTTAGACCAATTTGGGGAGCATGCTCTGCACTGTAAAGAACTGCCAGGTTTTAAGTATAGGCACGACTGGGTGCGGGATGTCTTGGGGGACATCCTCAAACGAGCGGGGATCTCGGTGAAGAAAGAAGCCCCCGTAAAATTTTTGACAGATCCGAGGGAAGGAAGATCTACATTGCGCCCCGCGGACGTTTTAGTTTTCGGGTGGGATGCAGGTAAACACGCTTGTGTTGATCTTACTGGGGTGTCCCCCCTTGTAGGCTTACGGGATACCGGTTTTGTCCCTGGTCAGGCGATTGCAAGGGCGGCAACAAAGAAAATGGACAAACACGCAAAAGCCTGCGAGGATAATCAACATTCCTTTATCCCTTTTGCCTTTGATACCTTTGGCGCGCTAGCTCCAGAAGCCATCCGATTTCTTGAACGGGTCCAACGGGTTATTCACAGCAACATTTCGTCTCCTAGAGATCGGGGTTTCGTTTTTACTAGGTTAGGTTTCGCTATTCAAAAGGGGGTGGCGGCGCAGCTTGTTGCCCGCTTACCGGCTATCTTGGTGTAATTTGTTTGACCTTATATATAAATGAATTATATTAATGTCAAAAAAAAAAAAAAAAATCTTTATTATTTTCCAAAACATATATTTTCTTTTAAACAAAAGTATTATTTTGTTTTAAAAAAATTAAATTTCTGGGTTTAAAACTTTATATAAAAAATTTGGTTCGCTTTAAAGAGTTTTCTTCCAAAATAATACAAAAATCAATCTGAATTTTTGACTCCTTTACGTTTGTAGTAGGTTGCAATGGATAGCCTTTAACATCAATAGTTACAGTCACAATCCTTTATTTGGAAAACACATTACATCTTTCGTCCTTTAGCACTAACCAAGTTAAAATTTTCAGTTATGTCTATCCACTTAAGGGTATTCTGGTCATTTCATGTTTTTATTTAAGATGTTCATTAATAAATAAACACCATCTTCCCTAATTCCCCAACCCTAGAATCTCTCTCCAACCAACCTCTACCACCACCACTCCAACAGTGCCACCACTCATTATCTCCGTACGCCACCACTCAGTTCGTTTGCAGCCCTGGTCACACAAATTAAATACTCTGTAACCATAATTGAATAACTGGCTCAGACCCCCCGTAGTGGGGCGTTTTTTAAAAAAAAAAATTCAAAAAGGAAATGCCTGAGTTGGTTAAGGAAATTTGACCGGCGAGTTTGATTTTTCTGTCTTCCATCGCCGTTGAACTCCACTCTGCAAAAGTTATTTGTTTGTGTAGCAAACATCTTTGTCTTTGACCAACTTTTTCTCAACGATTCACCAAAATCACAGGGGCGAATCCAATTGACGGAATCTTAGGTTCGCTTGGAATCACAGTTTCATTCCCAGACGGTTTGTCTATAAAGATTAGTTTCCATTGACGGAATCTTAGATCGGAAGTCGGTCCACCAACCTGTTTCTCTATTTGACTAAGTCTCTCTCTAACACACTCATCGTGTGTCTGCTTTTGCGGGAATGATAAAGAACATGATTACAAAGAACAACTTGAAAATCAATTTTGATTTTTTATTCAAATCTATGATTCTGAGTTAACACTAATGTTGTAATCTTGATTCTGAATCATCGAGGAGCGGTGGTGGTGCTTACGGCGGAGGAAGAGGATGCGGTGGAGTGTTGAGTGTGTGATCGGAGAGTGTGAGATTTGGGGGAGAGTGTTTGATTTATAAATATAAAGAAATATATATATATATATATATATATTGTTTTTTCTATTCTTTTTAAATATATTTTTTAAGTAAATAGGTAAAATTACAAAATTACCCTTAATTGATTAGATTTAACTGAACATTTTAACTTGCTTAGTGCAAAAGGACGAAAAATGTAATGAGTTTTCTGAAAAGAGGATTGTAACTGTAATAATTGAACTTAAAGGCTATCCATTGCAATCTGATACAAACATAAAGGACGAAAATTGTAATTTACCCAAAGTCTAATTATTGAGTTTTCTTTAAAACACGTACATTGTATTTCAAAAGTCAAAATTTCGCAAACTTTTGTCTCTGATTGTCCCCTCAAACACTCATCGAACAAATCAAATTGATGCATATCGATGAACCGGTTTGTATCCATGCTCAATTTTGAGTTTGAGTAAAGTCCTTTTTGAGTCCATGTGGTTTGTGTATTTTAACCATTTGAATCCAAAAACCAAACTTGTTTTGATTTGAGTCCCTGTGCTCTCTAATTTTAACCATTTGAGTCCATGTGGTCTCTAATTTTAACCATTTGAATCCAAAAACCAAATGTTTCTAGTTTGAATGTTGTTTATGTTTTGGATTCAAATGGTTAAAATTAGAAACCACAGGGACTCAAATCAAGACAAGTTTGGTTTTTGGATTCAAATGGTTAAAATGCACAAACCACAGGGACTCAAAAAGAACTTTACTCTTTGAGTTTTAATGAAGATGAACTGGCTTCTTAGAAACAAGGTAACTTGCTACCTATTTTATTTATGGTACGTAATATTAGTACATTATGATTATTGGTAACTAAAACTTCTTTTATACGGTAGGAAACAAAATAGCTATGTTTCTTGTTGATGAGGACAGTGGCGGAGCTTGACCGAAAATTTCGAGGGGACGGAAAGTCATATATTGTATAAATATTTAGGCAAAATAATTGGGGGGACAATCCTATATAATTTTAAAATTTTCAGACGAAAAATAGGAAATTTTACACTTCTAACCGAAATATTGGGGGGGGGGGGGGGGGTTGTGCAACCCCCAACTTAACACTAAGCTAAGCCCCTGGATGAGGATGCATTAATTTTGTCATTTAAGCGATCGCAAAGTTGATGCATTAAACACTCAAATACCATAAACCTACTCTAGACTTTTATTTAGAAAAACTTTGTTGGAAAATTGATTTTTGATTATGGGATTATGTAGTTTTGGATTACCTTTTGAGTTGAAGTTGTATTTTTTATGGAATTATAGGGTTGACTAGTCACTGGAGAACCGTCCTGTACAACCAGTTTAACTGTTTCTAAACCTAACCCTTACAATAGAAAACCAGTTTTTAAAACATTGATGCAGTGGCGGAACCAATGTACAAGGAGGGATAGCCTGGGCTACCCCTCAACTCCCTCTTCGTAGTGTAAAAATACCTTTCAATTTCGTCTATGTAATGTAAAATTTTTATCTTTTTATACGAATGATACCTTTAATCTTCCTAAAAAAATTAGGATACCCCTGAATTTTTGGACTAGCTCAGCCACTACATTGAACCCTCTTTTATCTCATCCTCTCATTCGCTTTTCATGGGCTGCTAAAAAACAAAAATTAAGTTCATGGAATCAAGCAATAGTTCAACCCACTTGAATTTAATGGAATCATCGTAAATTTGAAGTCAAGTTGTATTCTCAAAAGTCAAACTGTTAAATAGGAATTAAATATGATGCTACACGTTCATGTTTGCTATTTTTTATTTAATATGCAAAGCCTGTTAATTAATTCATATCATTCCAACTTGATTACTAGCACTTTTCAAACAATAGTTTGTATTTTGTTAATGAAGGGTGCAAGGGAGGATGGAATGAAAAAAAAGATGGGGGAGTGGATGGAATGATTTTGAGGGAATGGAATGACTTATGGAATGGGTGATTCCATTCCCTTGACCAACCAAACACCATTTTCTTCATTCCCTCGTAATGACCCATTCCATTCCGCCTCTCATTCCTGCATAACAAACACTATCTTAAAGTTGTAATTGAGATAATAGACAACCTTTAGGCTTAATATAACTTTGCTAAATTGTGAGTTGTCTAAATTTCGGAGTGAATGGACTTCTAAATGCGATATATCATTAGTTGACCTTGTGAGACCTTGGCTAATCTGAATTTCATATTTGATTCAAATTCCGAAATCAATTAAAAAAAAGGTCCTTCTTGTCACAATCAGTTAATAACTCCACCTTTTCTATTAAACACCATTATAATAAAGAATAAAGATATCAGCTAACCTGATTTTGCTACCACCAGCTTCATCCATCAACCTCAAACATCACCCAAAAACCCTTGTTGCAGCTTCCAACAATGGCATCCAAGAACACTATCTTTTCTCTTATTTTCAGTTTCTATTTCTTAGGATTAGCTCATCTTAACTTGGTTAATGCACTAAGTCCTACTTACTATGATCAAACATGCCCCAATGCTGAATCAACCATTACAAGTGTTGTCAAGAAATCAATGCTGAATGATCCAACAGTTCCTGCCGCACTTCTTAGAATGCACTTCCATGACTGCTTCATCAGGGTGAGTATTCTTCTTCTTTTCACTTGAATGGAAAACTTTTTTAGAAATCGGTCATTTTTAAAAATTGTAATTACATAAGGGTATGATTTAGAAAAGTCAGTCAAATAGGATTCGCATTTGGCAAGAGCGACATCTCCAACACTTTTTTATTTTCATTCTTTTTTCTTTTCAGTTTTGTTTTGAAATTTATTTATTTTTCTCTAATAACATGTTGTGTAACATTTTGATTCAGTTTTGTTTTGACATTTAATTTATTTTTCTATAATAACATGTTATGTGTAACATTTTGAATATATATATATATATATATACACACTTGATGTAAATTTTATTAAAAATAGTCTTATACGTATTCAAAATAACGTATTTTTTAACATACAATATTTCAAAATTTTACATAAAAACACTGACAGAAAACCTGAAACAAATCTTAGTATTTATTTTTAATTAAAATAATGGATATTACATGTTAATATTAGAGAAAATCTAGATTTAATATTAAATGAAAACGGAAAAAGAAAAATAAAGGCGATCGAGAAGATGTCGCCCTTGTAAAATACCTGTTGTAATGATAATTGAATGATGGTCATCTAAAGTGGATGTCAGGAGTTCTCGCCTGGTGCAAAATTGTTCTATGATGAGCCAGAGGTTTTACACAGTGGGCTTCAGGCATGGGTTTTCTCTGGAATGGTGGCGGGCCAGTTCGTAGACATGGATGGCCTTTTGCCATTGGATTTACCCGGGTGATCGGGCTATTGTTGGATTTACCCGGGTGATCGGGCTATTGTAGTGTCAATTCAGTATAACAAATTTATTAATTATTGATTGCTAAACATTTAATTTTGTAGGGATGTGATGGTTCAGTGTTGTTGAATTCGACCGAAAAGAACATAGCTGAGAAAGAGTCACCTCCAAACATATCATTACATGCATTCTATGTTATTGATAATGCCAAGAAAGCAGTAGAGGCTTTATGTCCTAAAACTGTCTCTTGTGCAGACATCTTAGCATTAGCAGCAAGGGATGCAGTCACTTTGGTCAGTAAAGCATCTTCTTCTACTAATACCTTAAAGTTTTACATTTTTACATCTTTTGATGTTAAGATTGAATCGGGTTTTGGCGTGATAAAATCTAGTCTGGAGGGCCGACATGGGACGTGCCGAAAGGAAGGATGGAAGAGTTTCGAAATAATTGAAACGCTACAATTACCAGCTCAAACATTCAATATTTCCCAATTGCAACAAAGTTTTGCTCAAAGAGGCCTTTCCTTGGATGATTTAGTTGCACTTTCAGGTCATTAATTAACTCAAACAAAAGAATGTAGAAAAAAGAAATTGGCCAAAACTTTTTTTCTTATATATAACTGATAGTTATATATATAGTTTTAGGTTTTACAACTTCCGTCTAAACATGTTTCACAAAATGATTATCAATGACCTGTGTCACTCTAGTACTTTATGTAAACACCTTAGTGACTGTTTTCTTATTTTAGTACTTAATAATTTAATAAGTGTGTCATCCTAAATGAAAATTTTCTTGTAGCAATTTAAACTTTTTTGAGGCATAGATTATCAATTACCGGTTAATGTGTAGGAGGACATACACTTGGGTTCGCTCATTGCTCATCATTTCAGAATAGGATACACAACTTTAATTCAAACCAAAGTGTCGACCCGACACTGGAATTATCATTTGCAGCCGGTTTAAAATGGGCATGCCCTGCAAAAAACACAGCAAAAAATGCAGGTGCAAATCTTGATTCGACTCCCACAACTTTTGACAATAGATATTATAAGTTACTTCTCCAAGGTAAGAGTATATTCTCTTCTGATCAATCGTTGGTCACATCGGCAAAGTCTAAAGCACTGGTCTCAAAGTTTGCTAGCTCACAACAAGAGTTCCAGAAAGCATTTGTGAAATCCATGATTAAGATGAGTAACATCAATGGTGGGCAAGAGGTTAGGCTCAATTGTAGAGTGGTAAACTAAACGAAACTGATGGGAAAGGAAGGAGGCTGGCCGTAATGTTTCTTGGTTTAATTTAATTTGTTTATCAGTTATGATGATTTAGTTAGATTTAATTGGAGTTTGAAGGATCATTGATCAAGAAGTTTAGTATTCTTTTGTACTGTATATTGGATATTAATAATAGTCATTGTTTTGGAAATAATGCTAAATCAAGAAGGTATTTCATTTTCCTCATATTTTGAGCATCCACAGTACGAAACCAAAAAAAAAAAAAAAAAAAAAATCTGAAAATGTGCCTAGTCGGTTACCACATCAGAAAAACACTTTTTATTTAAAAATACACAACACTGAAAAACATACATCATCCGCGCCATTTTTAGCTTTTAACCACTCATACTCTCTGCTTATATAAAAAATTTTAAAGGACATGGGCCCCGCCACAAGTTGGTAAACCAGTCACCAAAACCTACCCTCAAAAACTTAAAAAAATGAAGAATATTTATGCATAATCCTTCTTATCACAATCAGTTAACAACTCACCTTTTCTATTAAACCTACCCTCAAAAACTTAAAAAAATGAAGAATATTTATGCATCAACCTCAAACATCACCCAAAAACCCTTGTTGCAGCTTCCAACAATGGAATCCAAGAACACCAACATCTTTTCTCTTATTTTCAGTTTCATTTTCCTAGGATTAGCCCATCTTAACTTGGTTAATGCACTAAGTCCTACTTACTATGATCAAACATGCCCCAATGCTGAATCAACCATTACAAGTGTTGTCAAGAAATCAATGCTGAATGATCCAACAGTTCCTGCCGCACTTCTTAGAATGCACTTCCATGACTGCTTCATCAGGATGAGTATTATTCATCTTTTCACTTGAATAGAAAACTTTTTTTAGAAATGGGTCATATATTAAAAATTGTAATTACATAAGGGTATGATTTAGAAAAGTTAATCAAATAGGATATATTGTCGTATTTGGCAAGAGCGACATCTCCAACACTTCTTATTTTCATTCTTTTTTTTTTTTTTTCAGTTTTGCTTTGACATTTAATTAATTTTTCTCTAATAACATGTTATGTGTGACATTTTGAAAAAAAAGTTATATCTACTCAATGTAAATTTTATTTTAAATAGTCTTATTTGTATTCAAAATAACGTATTTTTTTAACATACAATATTTCGAAATTTTACATCAAAACATTGACAGAAAACATAAAACAAATCTGAGTATTTATTTTTAATTAAAATCTTGGATATTACATGTTAATATTAGAGAAAATCTAGATTTAATATTAAATGAAAACTGAAAAAAGAAAAAATAAAGGAGTTCCAGAAGATGTCGCCCTTGTAAAATACCCGTTGTGATGATGTTAAAATAAAATGTATTTGGGCTTATCATTCGTTTGGGTTTAATATGGATTGACTGGGCCTATTATATTGGGCTGGTGGTTACTAAACAGTTTAGTTGTTATAGTTGTTGTAACAGGTTGTTACAGCTGGATAAGTTGAGGGGTGCAAAGTGTATGTTTACAAGGGTCGCGATCATCACGTTCAATAGATTTGGACTAGAGTGCAACTTTTCAGTTCTGCTGTATAAAAGAGAAAGTCTTAAGTCTTTTGTATTAATCACCCCCAAAATCTGTTTTGTCTTCTTTCTGTATAGTCTAGGGTTTGCTGCGGATTGTTGCAGCCGTTTATTGTTCCAGTTAGAGATTGCTGCAGATAGTTGTAGCAGTTTATTGTACCAGTTGTATCTCTCGACTGTGGCTGAGAGATTGTATTGTTGTTTTGGTAGATGATCATCTGTTGATGATCATCGGACTGGTTTTGTACTTCTGTATTTGTTAAGATCTTACTTTTGTAAGATCGGTTGGGATATTGGGGGGTAATCTTTTTGGTTTGGTTTAATAAGATTTTGTCACCTGTTTGCGTTGTATTGTATTTGTGAGTTGAATCTTAAATTTCTACATGGTATCAGAGCTAATGCTCTTGATCCGATCTTATTTCCGCTATTGATCTGATATTTTTTGTTGTTCTTGTTTTTTTAGGTCTGCTTCAAGTTGCAAATCTGTTGTCTGGTTGGATAGATCTGCTAGATCTTGGGTGTGCTATATTTCTTGTGTACGAGATATTGAAACCCTAGCTAGGGTTCTTTGAGTTTGGTGAAGATCTCCTCTCTTCTGGTGGTTCTTACACGCTGTGTTGGTCTCTAAATCCTCGAAGATTTAGGGCAAACTGACCAGTAGTGTTATTCTTGTTGTTGGCTTTATTGGATCTGCTGGTTCTTGTGAACTTCAGATTTGATAATTTCTGGAGTTGCTTTGCACTCACTGTGAGATTGTTCTATCTCTCCTCTTTTATTTTCTGTTGATTGGATTAGTTGAAGTCGGGGTAGTGAGGACCGGCACTTTTATTTGGTTGCTTGTTGCTGTTTATTATCTGTTCTGTGTGTTATTCTTTGTTATTGGTTATTGTCTTTTCTGGTTGTGTCTTAGTGTTTGGCTCCTGTATTAAGACCTGTCCAGGCACTATAAGTGATGAACCTGGAATCTGGACACTGATACAGCTTCGCCTTAGGGTTTTGTATATCTGTCTTGATTGTTGATTCTGTGTGTTGTTATTTGTATTCTGATTTGTGTTTGTCTTTCTGTTGATTCTTTAAAATGACTGATAAAGGTGATACTGGTCCTTCTCAGACCTTGATTAGTAAGTTGGATATAGGAGATCTTTTGTTTTTGCATTCTAGTGATTCAAGTTCCTTAACTATTGTTGGTATTAAATTGAAAGGAACTGAAAACTATAGAGTTTGGTCTAGTGCTATGAAATTAGCTTTAGAAGCAAAAAATAAATTTGGTTTCATAGATGGTAAATGTAAAAAGAATTCTGAGGATGCTGTTCTGAGTAGTCAGTGGGACAGATGTAATTCTGTTGTCTTGAGTTGGTTGTTAAATTCTGTTTCAGAAGAGTTATACTTAGGGCAAGTTTTTTCAAAGTTAGCCTCTGAAGTCTGGACAGATTTGAAAGAAACTTATGATAAAGTTGATGGCTCTATAGTGTATGATCTGTATAAAAAAATTAACTGTATTACTCAAAGTGGCAGTTCAGTTTCTGAATATTATCATAAACTTAACACAATGTGGAAGCAGTTTGATGCTGTCCTTCAACTGCCTACATGTTCATGTCAAGCAGCTAAAGACTATAATGACTTTTCAACTTTAATCAAACTTATGCAATTTCTTATGGGTTTAGATGATGTCTATCAACCTGTTAGAACTAACTTGTTAACTAGAGAGCCATTACCTTCTGTCAAGGTTGCTTTTTCAATTGTGTCCAGAGAAGAATCACATAGAAATGCAAGTATATGATCAAAAGGTCAAAATGTATCATTTGTTTCTAAAACTAATCAGTCTTTTGAGCAAAAGAGAAAGGAGTTTAGAGGTCCTAATCCTAATCTTAAGTGTACTCACTGTAATAAAATTGGTCACACTGTTGATAGATGCTTCGAATTAGTAGGATATCCTTCAGGATTCAAAAGGAAACCTGGAGGTCAAGGTGGAAAAAAATATTTCTAATACTAGATCAAATGCAACTTCTGTTCCTTCTGTGTCTCCTTTTTCTCCAGAACAGGTTGCTAAACTCTTGAGCCTTGTGAATGAAAAATCAAATACTGAATCTCAGCCTTCTAATATGGGAGGTGAGTCTAGTTGTATTTTTAATTCTTCAGGAGAATTTATGTGTTGTTCTAGTCTAATTAATTTTGGGTTTGATTGTAATTGGATTTGTGATTCTGGTGCCAACCAGCACATGGTCAAAACTGATAAAGATATGTTTGATTGCATTGATGTGTCTGAATATGATTTAACTGTATCTCACCCAAATGGAACTAAGGCTAAAGTGTCTAAAATTGGTAGATTAAGACTTGCTAAAGATGTCATCTTAAATGATGTGTTCTTTGGTCCAACTTATAGCGTTAATCTCTTGTCTGTCTATAAGTTGTCTAAAGATAGTCAAATCACTGTTGTTTTTAATGAGAACACTTGTTTACTTCAGGATTCGAAATCAGGGAGAACCCTGGTGACTGGTAAACAGGATAATGGTCTATACTAGGGGTGAGCAAAAACCGAACCGAAAACCGAAACCGCACCAAAAACCGTAAAAACCGAAACCGCAAAACCGCAACCGACACAAAAACCGTAAAAACCGAAACCGCAAAAACTGAAACCGCAAAGGTATGGTGCGGTTCGGTTTTAGCTTTAAAAACCGCACCAAAAAACCGAAACCGCACCGCAAAATTATTATATATATATATATTATATATATAATATACTTAAAGATTTAAATATAAAATTCCCTATATATTATATAATCTGTGTTTGTTAAAAAAAAAAGTACAGACTTGACTTTGTTAAGTTAACTATCGTCTGCTCCCTCTAAAAAAAAAATGATGTTAACCTACTAGTTACAAGCCCATTAAATTAGCACTCCAAACAGCCCAACTTTCAACCCAATAACCTTTTTATAAAAAAGAAACCTACGTACCTTTCCCTTCATTTCCCTAATTTAACATCCAGCCGACAATCTTTTCTTCATCTGGTGCGATCATCTTCAGCCGGTGCGATCATCTTCATCTGGTACGTATGTGTTGGTTCATGTTTGAGCTAGGTTCATGTTTTTGGTTCTTGTTTCATCGCTTGTATGTGATTTTTGATTTCTAAGTACAAGACTTTCTAGATAATCGCTTGTATGTGATTTTTGGTTCATGTTTTTGGTTTTGGTTCTTGTGTACTGTTTCATCGCTTGTATGTGTTATAGCTAGGTTCATGTTTTTGGTTCTTTTTTCATCGCTTGTATATGAAACACATAAGTTATGTCTATACATTTATGAGTTATCATCAAATGTGACAGCCCCTGTTGTTGCTTATCGATAAGTTTCATCTCAATGTATGGCTTTTGTTTGATTTTAGTTCTTTTATGTTTTCAGAATGGCTACTAATGAAACTGTAATTGATGTGGATGATCAAAATGATGATGAGGTTGAAGTACCCGGAGAAGAAAATAAGCCAAAGTTGAAGTCCGTTGTTTGGCAACATTTTCCGTATAAGAAAGGCGCTAAATCGACAAAATGCAAGCATTGTAAAAAGGTTTTAGCTTGTGGCACTAGACTTAATGGTACCTCCGGATTACTCAATCATCTAAGAAATAATTGTGTAAGATCACCCCTTTATAAAGCAAAAAAGAATAATCCAAAAAATCAGTCAACCTTAAACTTCAAGCCAAAAGATACGCAGGGGGGTGGGTCATTGACTAAGCATTCATTTAGCCAGGAGAAGTGTAGACTAGGCCTCGCTAAAATGTGCATTAAAGACAATAGACCTTTTAGTATTGTCGATGATGAAGGATTTAAGGAGTACTCGTGGGAATTGAATCCCGAGTTTATTATGCCATCTAGATGGACGGTTGCTAGAGATTGTATAACTGTTTTTGAACAAGAAGCAGAAAAGGTCAAACATTTATTGAAAGGCCAAACAGTGTGCCTCACTACCGACACATGGCCATCCGTTCAAAATATCAATTATATGTGTCTTACGGTACATTGGATCGACGACACATGGGTTTTACAAAAAAGAATCCTAAATTTTTGCCCTATAGATAATCATAGGGGTGACACCATTGGGAGTTTGGTTTATGAGTGTTTAAAAAAATGGGGGATTGAGACCGTGTTTACCATCACAGTGGATAACGCGTCTTCAAACGATGGGGCTATACGATTTTTAAAGAGGATGTTGAAGGGACCGAATGATATACTAGGTTGTAAATACTTGCACCTACGTTGTTGTGCACATATCATCAATCTTGTTGTTAGAGATGGATTGGAAGAGCAGTTCGATTCTGTTACTAGAATTCGAAGTGCTGTGACGTATGTGCGATCATCACCGGCTCGGTATAAAAGTTTTGAAGATTGTGTTGCTTGTGTTGAAGTGAAATCTAAACTAAAGCCCTCTCTTGATGTTGACACGAGATGGAATTCAACATATTTAATGTTGGAAACAGCCGTAGTATATGAGGATGCGTTTGACAGGTATGTGTTTATTCTGTTTTATATAACTTAACTTTGGGGTAACTAAACTTGCTTATTACTAACATCGTGTTCCTGTTTTATTTTCTAAAAAGGCTTTACTTGATCGATTCTTCTTATGGTGCTTATTTTCGCACCGAGGCGGAGGAAGATGTGGAAGGGAGCATAAGAAAAAGGAAAAGGAAGCATAGAGTAATTGGTGCTCCGAGTGGTGTTGATTGGGACGCGGCTAGGTATGTTATTATATTTTTCATTTAAATATCTCTAGCCTATAAAAATAATAAGTCGTTAACTCATTTAAATACTTACACATGGATATTGGATTGTTAAATTAGGAATCTGATCGACTACTTGAAAATATTTTTCGATGTTACAACCAAGATATCCGGCTCAAAGTATGTAACTTCGAATATTTTTTTTCCGAACTTGTGAAAATGCAAGCAACCATCACTCGGATGACTTTGAGTCAAGATGAACAGAAAAAAAAGATGGCTATATCGATGAAAACAAAGTATGATAAATATTGGGACAACGTAGATAATATGAATTATCTATTGTATGTTGCGGTTGTTTTGGATCCACGCAACAAGCTTTCATATGTTAAGTATTGCATTGAATTGATCCATGGTAAGGATTCGGAGAAAAGTAAAGAGATTGTGGGAAAGGTGACTAAGACTCTTGATGAGTTGTTTAATCATTACAAAGGCAAGGGAGAAAACACGAATTTACCAAACTCACAAGATATGGTTTTTGGTGAAAAGTCAAGTATTAATGAGATGGATATTGATCTAGAGCTAGAGTTTGACAAACTTGATGATGGAGGTCAAGACATCAAGAGTGAGGTGGAGATCTATCTAACGGATTTAAGGGAAAAAAGGGACCAAAAGTTTGATCTTTTGGGATGGTGGAAAGCAAATTCAACCAAATTTCCTATACTATCCAAAATAGCTAGACATGTTTTGGCAATGCCGATCTCGACAGTTGCATCAGAATCGGCGTTTAGTACGAGTGGTAGAGTTATCGACAAGTATAGAAGTTCACTTAACACCGAAACTGCAGAAGCTTTGATTTGTGCACAAGATTGGATAAGGTGTACAAGGGTTGATCTTGAGCTCGGATGTTCTATGAAGAATAAAGACATAGATGAATTTAATAAGAAGATGGCGGGTTTAAAAATTGGTAAGGTTTTCTTTACATGTGTGAGTTTATATTTCAAATACCTACTAACATATATTTTTTGTTTTTTTTTTTTTTTTCTATCTAGGAAACACTAATGGCAAATGATAGTTGGAAACACTGAAAGTTGGAAAGATTGAAAGTTGGAAACAAGAATGAGTTGGAAACAATATTACGTTTTTATTTGGATACGACTATGTGATTAAGCTTTCACCGTTTCACATAGCAACTATTATTCTAGCCATGTTTCTAGTACAAACTCTTGTTTTGATTGATGTCCTCTAGCCCATACATATGCTCTTCACATTGCTCTTGCAAAAATTATATTCTAATTACCATCAAGTATTAGATGTATTCCAGTATTAAAACCGAGAGTTTTTTTTAGATGTATTCAACTATTAAAACCGAAACCGCACCGAAACCGAACCGCAACCGCAAATAAACCGCAAAAACCGTACCGCAAAAAAACCGCAACATGTGGTTTTAAAAAAATAAAAACCGCACCTCGCGGTATGAGTTGCGGTTTTATGCTAAAACCGCACCAAACCGCACCATGCTCACCCCTAGTCTATACTTTGTAAATAAAGGTGGTAATTCTGTCAATTTGTGTTTTAATAGTTTGAACAATAGTAATTTGTGGCATAGTAGGCTTGGACATCCTGCTGACCAGATCTTGTCAATTTTAAAAGGTGATTTAGGAGTTATTGATGTTGCTAAATATCCATGTGAAATTTGTCATAGGGCTAAACAAGTCAGAGTTCCTTTTCCATTAAGTGAACATAAAACTAAGAATGTAGGTGACATTGTTCATTTAGATGTTTGGGGACCATATAAGGTTACTAGTAGAGATGGTTTTAAATACTTCTTAACTGTTGTTGATGATTACTCTAGAGCTGTTTGGTGTTACTTGTTAAGAAATAAAATGGAAGTATTTGAAAACATTGAAAACTTTTATGAGTTAATATTAACTCAGTTTAAGAAAAAGGTTAAGGTCTTTAGAAGTGATAATGGAACTGAGTTTATAAATAGTAAAATGGACAATTTTTGTAAATCTAAAGGTATTTTACATCAAACATCTTGTTCTTACACACCACAACAAAATGGTGTGGTTGAAAGAAAACATCGACATCTTTTAAATTTGGCAAGATCTCTGTTGTTCCAAAGTGGTGTTCCACTAAGTTTCTGGTCTGATTATGTGTTGACTGCTGTTTATCTTATTAACAGGTTACCTTCATCTGTGCTTTTAGGAAAAAGTCCGTATGAGTTAATGTTTGGTTTTAAACCCTCTCTTGCACATCTTAGGATATTTGGTTGTTTATGCTTTAGCACTATTCTAAATGATTTTGATAAGTTGTCTTTTAATGCTGAAAAGTGTATCTTGATTGGTTATTCAAATATTAAAAAAGGTTATAAATTGTGGAGTTTGGATAATAAAAAAGAGTTTTATTCTAGAGATGTAAAGTTTTATGAAACTGTTTTCCCCTATAAATCAAGTGAGTTAATCAATCAAGATAAAACTTTAACTGATAGTTTGAATCATTTAAATTTTTTTGATAGTGTTGAAGTTTTAACAACTAGTCCTATAGTTCCCAATGATGAAGAGGGGAGTCATGATTCTCATGAGGTTACTGGTGATGATTAGCAACCAATCCCCTCTACATCTGCCACTCCAAGCAATGTTGAACAACAACATTCCATAGTTGGAGTTGAAAGTAGTAGTAGTGAAGGATTTGGTCGGGCAGAGGACACTAGTACCTCTAATGATGAGATCAACCCATCTGAGGGAACAAATTCTTCTCTTAGGAGGTCTAGTAGGAAAGTAGTTGTGCCAAAAAGATTTGAACATTTTGTGTTGAATAGTAAAGTGAAATATAGTTTAGATAAAGTTGTTAACTATTCATGTTTGTCTGCTGATAATTTGTGTTTTACTACCACATTAAATAAAACTCTAGAGCCTTCCTGTTACGAGGAAGCAGCTAATGATCCCAGGTGGGTAGAAGCAATGAACAAAGAAATGGAAGCTTTGTTCAGAAATAATACCTGGGTTTTAACTGATCTTCCTCAAGGCAGAAAGGCTATTGGATGTAAATGGGTGTATAGAGTTAAATATAAATCTAGTGGTGAAGTTGGACGTTTTAAAGCAAGACTTGTTGCTAAGGGTTTTAACCAAAGAGAAGGTCTTGATTTTGGAGAGACTTTTTCACCAGTGGTCAAAATGGTTTCTGTTAGGACTGTTATAACTTTGGCTGTTAACTTTGACTGGCCTTTATATCAACTTGATGTTGATAATGCTTTCTTACATGGTACTATTACTGAAGATGTATATATGAAGTTACCACAAGGATACTACTCTAAAAATGAATCAAAAGTGTGTAAACTCATTAAGTCTTTGTATGGCCTTAAACAGGCACCTAGGAAATGGAATGAAAGGCTAACTGATGTTTTGTTTAACTTTGGTTTTATACAAAGCAAATGTGACCATTCTTTGTTTATTTTGTCAAAAAAAGATGTGACTGTATTTCTGTTGGTATATGTAGATGATATTGTTGTTACTGGAAATTCTGATGTTGAAATAAAAAATATTAAAAATGTTTTAAATGAAACATTCAAAATAAAAGATTTAGGAGTTTTGAAATATTTTTTGGGAATTGAAGTTTTGTATGATAAAAATATTGTTTGTTTAAGTAAAAGAAAGTATTGTTTAGAACTCTTAAGTGAATTTGGGTATTTAGGTTGTAATCCTGTTTCTACACCTATAGAATAGAGTTCTTTAGTCACTTCTAAAATTGATAAAAGTCAACAGTTACTTAAAAATGTAACTGGGTTTCAAAAATTAATTGGAAAACTGATCTATTTGTCTCTCACAAGACCTGATATTAGTTACATTGTTCAATTTTTGAGTCAGTTTATGCATAGTCCAAAAGAGGTGCATTTAAACTTAGCTTTTAGATTGTTAAGATATTTAAAACAAAGTCCAGGTAAAGGTTTAAGTTTTAAGTAAAGTTCTAAGTTAGAATTATATGGGTTTGCTGATTCTGACTGGGCAAAGTGCTTGACTACTCGGAAATCTGTAACTGGTTATTGTGTGTTTTTGGGACAGTGTCTTGTTTCTTGGAAAAGTACGAAACAAACCACTGTTTCTCGATCAACTGCAGAAGCCGAGTATAGAGCTATGTGCTCAGCTACTTGTGAGCTTATGTGGTTAAAAAACGTGTTATCTGAATTGAGTATTAGTTGTCAGCTGCCTATGGTCTTAAAATGTGACAGTCAAGCTGCTATGTCAATAGCAGCTAATCCGGTATTTCATGAAAGGACAAAACATTTTGAGTTGGATTTGCATTTTTTGAGAGAAAAAGTGGCTGATGGTCTTATAAGTCCTACTAAAGTTGACTCAGAAAGTCAACTTGCTGACATTTTTACAAAAGGCCTTAATGCTTTACAACATGAAGACTTTTGTGAACAATTGGGTTTAGTTGATTTGTTCAAACCAATCGAATGATGGGGGGATGTTAAAATAAAATGTATTTCGGCTTATCATTCATTTGGGTTTAATATGGATTGACTGGGCCTATTATATTGGGCTGGTGGTTACTAAACAGTTTAGTTATTATAGTTGTTGTAACAGGTTGTTACAGCTGGATAAGTTGAGGGGTGCAAAGTGTATGTTTACAAGGGTCGCGATCATCTCGTTCAATAGATTTGGACTAGAGTGCAACTTTTCAGTTCTGCTGTATAAAAGAGAAAGTCTTAAGTCTTGTGTATTAATCACCCCCAAAATCTGTTTCGTCTTCTTTCTGTATAGTCTAGGGTTTGCTGCGGATTGTTGCAGCCGTTTATTGTTCCAGTTAGAGATTGCTGCAGATAGTTGTAGCAGTTTATTGTACCAGTTGTATCTATCGACTGTGGCTGAGAGATTGTATTGTTGTTTTGGTAGATGATCATCTGTTGATGATCATCGGACTGGTTTTGTACTTCTGTATTTGTTAAGATCTTACTTTTGTAAGATCAATTGGGATATTGGGGGGTAATCTTTTTGGTTTGGTTTAATAAGATTTTGTCACCTGTTTTGTCGCTATTTCTTGCGTTGTATTGTATTTGTGAGTTGAATCTTAAATTTCTACAGATGACAATTGAAAAATGGCCATCTAAAGTGGAGATGAGGAGTTCTCGCCTGGTGCAAAATTGTAACACCCCGTCCCGACTAGGGCTGATGTGTCACTATAACAGTAATCAGAATCGAACGTCATTCCATTAAATAACTTAAAACGTCATAATAGTTTACAATAATTGCATAAAAATCATTAAGTTTATAAAGATCCTGTGAGTCTTTAATGCCCAAAGCTCTCTTTCACGGTCTTCTAAGATAAACCTGTAATCTAACGTACATAAAAGACATATGCATGTCTGAGTAAAATTTACTCAGTGGGACAACAACTATGAAGTGTATAAATTCTTAACCGTATCTATATAACAACCAATATACATAGCACATTTAGTTAACCACATTCGGTAGTTTGGTGCATAGTTAGTTCACATTCAGTGCGTCACATAATCACATTGGGTGAGTCACATATGCACATTCGGTAATTCGGTGCATTATATTCAGTAATTCGGTGCGTCATATTCGGTAATTCGGTACTTCATATTCATTTATGCTACAAACATTATGACTATACCTATATACATATATCATATCAGATACTCTTGAAGATCACAAAAACATAGAAAAAAACGAGTTTAGATTTCCGACAACGAGGTTGCGGAAACCCAAATCCGTACACATAAGTTGTCATGTTCGTACCTTAATTGCGGAAGCGAAACTCGTGAATAAACTGTGTGGGGTGAGAAAGTGTGGCAAAGCCTACAATTATATTTGCAACATTAATTCTAATTTCTCAATTAACCCTTTTGTAGGTCCGGCTAGGGGAGGATCTAGTCGCCTAATCCTTGTTGTCAAACACACCCGGTTGTGCGGAATCCAACCGGAGATGCAAACCGAGATCGAGAGAAAGATGGACAAGAACACGACAAGGACACCGAGACTCAACGATTAACACCACTGTATTAATACTTGAATACGATTACAAATCAATGTTTACAAATCAATATTTGCAAACTCTCTCTAAGATCTTTCGGTTCTAAGATCTTTCGGTTCTCTCTTGTCTTTTGTTCACTCCTCACCCCTCTAGTGTTTTTTTTTAGTGAAATGAACACACAACATGGGTATTTATACCCGACACAGCTCGCCTGGTCGAAGGATAAGGTAATCTGGTCGAAGGATCAGGCAGACTGATCGAAAGATCATCTGTCGACCAGAAACCTATCGAAGGATCACATATACACCTCGAA
Organism: Helianthus tuberosus; assembly: GCA_030545235.1. Lineage (NCBI taxonomy): Eukaryota > Viridiplantae > Streptophyta > Magnoliopsida > Asterales > Asteraceae > Helianthus > Helianthus tuberosus. The sequence continues at coordinate 7,340,038 of CM060411.1, read as the reverse complement.
GGATGATATCCTTCGAGGTTCATCCATCGAAGGTTCATCTTTCGAGCTCATCGAAGGATACAAACCATCCTTCGATGACATCCTTCGACACAAGCATGTAACAACATATGTGCTAACTGTTTGGCCAAGTCAAACCGGAGGATGGTTGACTTGGTCAAACTTACATCGAACGCACATAACAACAAACCTAACATAAGACATCGTTTGGTATCATGACAAAATACAGACAAAGTACAGACACAAGTGCACCAACAAAACCCCCTTGGTTGTAGCTTTATCTCGATCTTCGTGTCTTCGAGTCGAAACCAAGTCGAACTGAGCTGAGTTGAACCGAGCCGAGTCGTGTCCACAAAATATGTATCAACAAACTCCCCCTTGGACGCTACTCGTGAGGTTCAACTTCGATGTCTTCCACGTCGGAGGATCTTCAAAGTCTTCACGCGTCGTAAGTAGAAAGTGTATCAACAAACTCCCCTTTTCATTTAGGAAGTGTGTCAATAAACTCCCCCTTAGATTGAACTCTCCATTGAGTCATGCTCGTGAATTTTTTGACTTGTCAATTCTTCAGATCCTTGTGGTGTTGATGAAGGGTCAGCGGCAACTCGATCATTTTATCCTTTGAGTGCCTCCACTTCGTGTCTTCATTCCAAAGCTTGTCATCGAACATGTTCTCCTCGCCTTTAGCATCTGCACATGCAAGAAAGCTAAACGCATAATGAGAACAACCGCTTGGAATATAGTTAACATTTAAACAAACGACACATTTGAGATCAAATCTCAAACAAACACCAACCGACAACAGTTTGAAAGTTTAGAAAATGTTCAATTTTAGTTCTTTAACTTTCAAAACTAGTTAACTTCGACAGTTTATGAAGATGCAATTGTTTTCCGGCTTACGATCAGGATTTTGGGTAGGATAGACTCGAGTTCCAACATCAGTCAATCAAAAATAAACTAGAAGCAAAATCTTTTTGGATTTTATAAAGTTTATATTAAAACACACCTAAAATCTTTTTGGAGTTTTTCATTTTTCAAATGTAAGGACGGAAAGCAATAAATAAATATATACAAAGATAAAGAAACGAAAGCAGTAAATAAATATTTACAAACATTCTTTTTGCGAGTTTCGAGGGTAAGAGAATCATATCAGTGTACGGTCATGTCAAAACGCTCTTGTTGTTCTTTTAGTTAACATTTTAGATAAGCATCCTATAACAATTATCGGTATTGTTGTCCACATAAGCTCAACTTATCATTTGTAATCATGGCGAGGGGATACGTTAAGGTATGATTTATACTTACCGACCGGTGTTCATCCACATCACGACACATTCCCGTATCAAGGTATGCACGAGGGTTCATCTTACCGGTGAGTATACCGATTATCATCTGTTTGACCGTATATGATGTGAGATACTCACTTATTTTGATTGAAAACAAGCCCTATGTGATATAATCACTTATTGATGAGGAACTTGATTTTCATATGCATGAGGGCACAGGAGCAAGTCCGTGAACAGGTCAGTACTTTCGTACAGCAGAGAGACGAACTTGACTCCCGGATAAATGTGATATTTTATCACTTATTTGTTTGGACATGTGATTGTTGATCACTTATTGAGGTCGAATGCAATATGTACACGTATGTATAGTATCATGGAAGATCTAGACTTGCGTCCCCGTTATTTTTCGGTAAAAGATACAACCATGATACCCAGATGATAAGCAGCATAAAGACCGAATATCTCAGAACCTCGGCAATCTATCAAACGAAATTTCGGTACTAAGACCATATGCCAATGAATGGTTCCCACCTGGTCTTCAGTCGATTTAAGTTTATATCACCCTGCACACTTTAAAATGATTGTGAGCCTACCGATACATCTTATATAGAGCTGCTTATCGTCTTTCATTTAAGGTTTAAAGAGGTTTAGACAGACCACTGATGTATTATCATTTTCTCTTTTGCTCGCCAGGAAACTCATTTTTGTTGTGCTTTTGAAATTTTTCGATGTTTTTGAATTTTCAAATATTGGATTTACTCCCCCTAAAATCAACAAACTATGATAAAATTTAAAAGACATAAAGATATTTACAAAAATGATTTTCCGATGTTGGTTAACTCATGTTTTACCTCAATGCCATTTACCAAAATTAATTTTTAATCTGAAAAGATTTATCTAATTTTGGAAAAATCAGTTGGCATGTCGGTTTGTGGTGCGGACCATGACAACATTGTCTGGCCAAAGAGTGCTACGAGAGGATAACAATTTATAAAGCAGCTTAAATATCGACAAGTATAGGAGAGATTAGAAATTTAAAACCGTATCCTGCAACTGCCTCTTGCATTGCAAGGAATCTGAGCGCTCTCCCAAACTGGATATCCACCGGGTGTGGATTTCAAAGTCGATTCTTTGTAGCTACTTAGAATTTTATGAAAAATCTCTGAACAGCAACAAGATCAGAAACCTTTGGGTCCGGCTGGTCTTCCACATTGCACCAGTGAAGGTCTTTGTCTTTCTCTTTCAGAAGTAGTGTGCGGTTGTTCAATCCATGCCAAGGCATCCGCACACCCGGTTGGTTTGTTCAACAAACACCTTTTCTTCAATCACACCGCGAAGGAATGTACACTGCACGTTCATCTTGTTGATTTTGAACTTCAAACGTGCTGCAGGTGCGTACATTTTGATTTGAATCTACCCTGGGGACCCGATCAAAGCCTTGAACAATCAAACTTTGAAATGATTTTCAATTTGTCGAAGCTTTTAATCTCTTTCGACAGACAATTCTGTCTTCCTTTGTTTTTCTTCTCTCCATCACAGGCAACAACTTCTTTGTCGCCGTTCTTGTGCATGAACATTCCACTATCAACAATCCAATGACTATCGATAGTTCCTCCTGGAACATCCTGCACACTCACTCAGAGATTAGTTGGAGAGGGGGACCCAAGCCTTAACAGACTTGGGTCGTCCTTCATCATCGACAAAGGTTATTTCAACCTCGCGATGACCTGGAACTGGTGAGACTCCCCCTGAAACTCTATCCATTTTAGGTCTCCAAGCTTGTTTTTGTTTACCGGATTGTGTATTATTTACAGATTTAGAAATCTCCGGTTGTAACGATTGTGACAAAATTGGTTTCCTTTTAACAGGTTCTGGTTTTAAAGCCTTTTCGATCACCTTCACATTTTTACGTCGTTGTTTTGTTTCCTGTTCTTTAACAGTGCGTTTATCATGTTTTGGAGAAACAGGACGACGTTGTTGGTGACCTTGTTCAGAAGGGGCTCTTTCTACAAAATTTGGTTTCGGAGGGTTTGTGCAATTTCTGATAATGTGGCCAAACTCCCCGCATTTAAAGCATGATCTCCTTTCAACAAAATTAGGAGATTTTGTTCGAGGACCTGACGTTGACTTTGTAGACCCCGAGGTACTAACTTCACACCCATTTGTGTGTTGGGTGTAATTGTTATCACTATTACGTTTCAAAATGTTGACTTTTTGAACAAAATCGATATTTGACTTATTTTCAAAAGTCTCCACTTTATCAGTACCTTTGGAGGCCACAAACTTAATGTCTTTGCATTTCTTCTTGTAACGAGCTCCTTTTGATTCAACCTTAGCCTTAGGCTTTGGAGCTCGTTGTTGTTGTTGTTTACCCTTAAAAGCGACAGGTTGTTGTTTAGTCGGTAATTTTTGGTTTCCAAATTGTTTCCTCACTTCAGCTTTTGGAATAGGATCACACTGAGTTACTGAAACTCTAGGGATCGCTTTTCCCAAAAACTTAGTTGTATTATCTTCAAACACTTTATCAATCAAGGATTGATTGACGTTTTTTATTGGAAAATCTTTGTTTGAATAAATTTTATCATCACCGACTAAAGTGTACAACACGTTATCACTTTTAACAGTAGACACTGTCTCAGTGAAAGGATCTATCTCTTGTTTAGCACCAGTTGATTGCACAGCAGGAGTAGGAGGATCACACAGAATGTGATTCTCAAAAGGCACTTCTACTCCTTTTCTATCATCAAGAGATTTATCCTCATCACTCACATCTGATTCATCATCCGAAGAATCATAGTCCTCAATGGTTGGAGGACTTTGATTTGAAGCACATGATGACTTTTCCTTGCTATCAGATGAGCCCTCCGATGAATTGTCCGTTTTGAACCCTAAGCCAGTTGTAACTTCCTCATAATCAAGAGGTACAGTTGGCTCAAAACGCGGCATTTCCTCCTCATCGGGCATCTTGGTATAGTCGTGTCTTAAAGGGGGTGGACACTTCCTATAACCAACGCCTTTAACGTTTCCCTTTAGTTGCTGAACGTCAATGATGTGATCAAGCACATATCGGGAGTTTGAGTAACTCTCCAATTTGAGCTTGATCGCTTCATGCTCACATTTCGCCACGGCTAGTTCTTTCTTTGTTTCCTCAATGATATTAATGTAGTTATTAATACCAATTTGTTTGTTACAAACAGTTTTTGTTAATTCGGAAACACTTTTCTTTTGGGTTTCAATAACTGTTTTAAACTCCTTTTCATTGCGAGCTAAGGCCATGTTTGCCTCCTTGCACTTTGACAGTTCAACAACTAAACTCTGATTGTGACTATGAACCGTTTCAGATTCACGTTTCAATTCAGCACATTCAAGTTTTAATTCTTCACAATCACTACATATGCTAGGAGTAGGAGGATCAGAATTTACCTGACTTGTCGAGGCCGAGACATTCGCCATAAAGGCAGTCTGATAAGAAAAAGATCCATTTTCAGAATTAGAATCTCCTGCATTCGAGCTTTCTTCATCTGAACTCCCACTATAACCCGAGCTATCATCACTTTCAGAAAACTCTTCCTTGTGAACATGCTTGATGTGATTGATAATTTTTGCATAGCATGCAGTTCCACCTCCTTGATGATTATCTCCCAATTGTACAGACCAATCACATCCTTCATCAGCTTGAACTATCAATGCCCGGTTGGGGTTTGAAGGCCCTGACTGGTTGGTTTGGTTGTTAGCAGCTACTATCCCTCTTTCGTTGTTAGCTTGATTTGAAGTACTTGTTTGATTTTGGAAGGGATTTTGGTTGCCTTGTTGGTTGCCTTGTTTGCTCGGTCGCGTGCATTCACGTTTGAAGTGACCCTTTTCACCGCAATTAAAGCATGTGACAGCATCTTTATTGAACCCGTACTTCGTATCATTTTTGCCTTCCAACGAAGTTCTTCCAGTTCGAGTCATGAAATCCTTTGCCCTTCTAACTGCACTTGCAAACGCCCACTTGATATCCATTAACTCCATTTCATCCCTGTCTATCTGCTGATAGTCTTCGTTTGTCAAATTAATGTTGCCAATTTGACTTGCGACTAATCCGCTGTAGGCATTAACCATAGTGGTAAGAATTTCAATGTGATCCCGTGCAGCTTCTACACTCACTTTGGAAAAATTTGAAGTATCAGGTTTGTTACCATAGAAGGCTTGTTGTGGTTGGGTTTGTGGTGGGGGTTTAGAAAAATAGGAAGCTGGATCAAATTGGGGTTGGGGTGGTGCAACTTGAGGTTTTGAAAAATAGGAAGCTGGATCAAATTGAGGTTGGGGTGGTGCAACTTGAGGTTTTGAAAAATAGGAAGCTGGATCAAATTGGGGTTGAGGTGTGGCTACTCCTCCAAAATAGGATCTTGGGTCGAAAGCATTTGACACATAAGCTGTTTGTATCTTTGGTTGCTGGCTTGTACTAGCAGCAGGAGCAATCCCTCCAAAGTACATCTCTGGATTTTGAGGGACAGGAATTAGTTTAGCTTTTCTGATCTCTTCTGCATCCTTGTTCTCCAGCTTTTGAACAAACTCATAGATACTCACAGTATCCAATACACCTGTATGCTTTAACAATTCAATGAATGAGCTCCACTTTGGTGGTAGAGCATCAGCAAACCGTGCGACTATTTCCTGTGAAGATACAACAACCTTGTAAGAAATCAGTTCACTAAGTAAATGATAAAAACGAGTAGTCATATCATTTAGGGTCTCATTCTCCAAGAACTGAAATGATTCAAACTCTTTCTTCAATAAATCATGGCGTATCTTTCTAGTAGCTGCATTTCCTTCTCCTCTCGCTACCAATGCATCCCATAAAGCTTTCGTGGTCTTACAATATGAGAATTGATGAAAGATGTCTCTGTGAAGTGCTTGAGTGAGAATAGCATACGCCTTCTTCTCCAGATCATATGCCTTTTTCTCGGCTTCTTGCATATTGTTGAAAGTTGTCACATTTGATCCTGCTTCTTCAAGAGCTTCACTAAATGCAGAGGTGAAGCACATCCATAATTCTGAGTTTTTCCCTTGAACGTAATTATGGAAACGACCCTTCCATGATGGATAGTCGTTCATGTGATTCAGCTTTGGCGGGCGATTGTTGCTACCCGTCTCATTCTCACTAAGCAAAATATTTTGAATGCTCTGATTTTGGTTCGCCACCATTGCCCATTGACTTGAACTTATTGACTGTTGTTGTTTAGGTATTGTACTCGTCATATATTCGGCCAACGACATCTGTTTTTGAGCTGGTTGTGGATTCGTACTCCAATCCCAAGGGCTTGTGCAGCTCATATTTGACGTATGAATGATAACAACCTGATTAACACACTTGAAACAAACAGTTAAACAACTAGGATCGAAGGATCAATACTTGTTCGAAGGATCAACAGTGTTCGAAAGATCACTGTTGAATTTCGAACAATGATTTCGAAAGATTCTCCAATCGAAGGATCCTTATCTTTCGAAAAAGAACTGTAGACCGAAAGATGTATGTTTCGAAAAGATTCCCTGAATCGAAGGATAAGTCACAGACTTCGAAGGATGCTCGAAAGATGATAATCTGTCGAACTTCCTTTGATCGAAAGATGATCTTTCGACTTCGAAGGATATCCTTCGATCTCCACTGACACAGTTGACAAAGAGTGACAGGTTGGTGAAAAAGGTGACAAGTTGGTAGAAACTTTCGGCAGACAGTATGTTCAGACCCAACTTTTCAGAAAATCAAGATTTGGCTTTGAATATTATAATCTGTCAACAACTTCCAACACACAAACAACTTTCCAAACTAATCTCAAAGATCAAAAAGTCATGAACTTGAAGAACACTTTGAAGATTTATATGAACACTATGACTTTTTCGGTGAACCTTCAAATTCCGAACACAATATTTTGCTAAAATGTTTAACACAAACCCATAACTAACATGTAAACATGAAAAATAACAAGGTTTAACCAGATTTTAAGTTGTTTTCCAGAAAAATATGAACTTTAACACCCGAAAAACAAACCAAGAACACACTCGGTTTTAACAAGGAGAAGAGCCAAGGCTCTGATACCACTTGTAGGTCCGGCTAGGGGAGGATCTAGTCGCCTAATCCTTGTTGTCAAACACACCCGGTTGTGCGGAATCCAACCGGAGATGCAAACCGAGATCGAGAGAAAGATGGACAAGAACACGACAAGGACACCGAGACTCAACGATTAACACCACTGTATTAATACTTGAATACGATTACAAATCAATGTTTACAAATCAATATTTGCAAACTCTCTCTAAGATCTTTCGGTTCTAAGATCTTTCGGTTCTCTCTTGTCTTTTGTTCACTCCTCACCCCTCTAGTGTTTTTTTTTTTAGTGAAATGAACACACAACATGGGTATTTATACCCGACACAGCTCGCCTGGTCGAAGGATAAGGTAATCTGGTCGAAGGATCAGGCAGACTGATCGAAAGATCATCTGTCGACCAGAAACCTATCGAAGGATCACATATACACCTCGAAGGATGATATCCTTCGAGGTTCATCCATCGAAGGTTCATCTTTCGAGCTCATCGAAGGATACAAACCATCATTCGATGACATCCTTCGACACAAGCATGTAACAACATATGTGCTAACTGTTTGGCCAAGTCAAACCGGAGGATGGTTGACTTGGTCAAACTTACATCGAACGCACATAACAACAAACCTAACATAAGACATCGTTTGGTATCATGACAAAATACAGACAAAGTACAGACACAAGTGCACCAACAAAACCCCCTTGGCTGTAGCTTTATCTCGATCTTCGTGTCTTCGAGTCGAAACCAAGTCGAACTGAGCTGAGTTGAACCGAGCCGAGTCGTGTCCACAAAATATGTATCAACACCTTTCATAAATAAAACGAACTAACGGTAAATTTGTTTATCAATATATAACAGAGGGTGCGACCATGTATTTTATGAAGAAAAAAAATACGATTTTTTTTTAAGAATAGCTTATTCAAAATAAATAAACAATACATAAAGTCTTAAAACTTAAAAGAGAAAATAATTTACGTAGTTTATTTATATCTTCAAACTAGATTTTTATATAACTCTTGTATATACTACAAAGAAAAATTGATAATTCTGTTTATATGATGTACCCAAATCTATTGATAGTTATGTTTATATGATGTATCCAAATCTCAAGAATTGATTAGTGAAAGTATCGTTATAAAATCCTTAATCAATGCGTATAAATGAATCCAACTTGCTGGTTATCTTTAGAAATCTTAAAATAATATTTTAATCTTTAAAAATATAGTACGTTCATCTTCTTCCCAATAATGAAAAAAGGAAACATTACAAGTTTTGTCCTTTATCTTAATACCACTTATCAGGCGGTGTCCTTTTTAACGAATTTTGACAAGTTTTGCCCTTTACAAGGAATTTTGTTGCACGTTTTGTTCTTTAGGTTTAACCCAGTTAGATTTTCTTGTTAAATCTTGTCACCCAAGGGTATTTTAGTCTTTTTACCCATTTATTTAATATTATTTAAAAGAATAAAACAAAATATTTTAGGGTTGACTCTTGAAATAAATGGGTAAAAAGACTAAAATACCCTTGGGTGATAAGATTTAACAAGAAAATCTAACTGGGTTAAGCCTAAAGGACAAAACGTGTAACAAAATTCCTTGTAAAGGGCAAAACTTGTCAAAATTCGTTAAAAAGGATACCGCCTGGTAAGTGGTATTTGATAAAGGATAAAACTTGTAATTTTTCCAATATTAAAACCAATCCAAATTCCATTCCCAAAGTTCAAATTCTCATATAACAGACTTTGAACAAAAACATGCAGTTTTTAATCGGTACAACAAGGCAAGTAGAACGTTAGAATCATTACCTTGAACGATGCTTGTTTCAACCCGACGATTTGGCCTGAGAACTTGCAGTGGCGGCTGAAAACGAGTGGAAGATGGAGATTTTCGTGAGGGAGGGAGGATGGTGAGTGGTTTCTGCTCGAAAGAGAGTATGGCGTCGTTATTTATAGTGTCTCTGATGTAGTGTGTGTTACGAAAATGAAGATTAAACACGTTGATTCTGCGAATACCCGTGTAGTTCTTCCCCAACCCCCAAAATTCAACCCAAAGGGCACAGAATTTGAAGTGACAAGTGTGTTAATTCAAAATTCAAGTCTGATCTTTCAAATTACTAAAGAAGCATATAAATAGGAACATAAATTCGAAATGGGCCTAAAAAAGACAATGGGACAAACACAAGCCCAAAACCAAAATGCCCAAAATACTTCAAAAAACATAAAAACGTAAATAACTAATGGAAATAAGCGTTTTTTGGCCCGGACGATGACCCAAACCGCCATAGGCGTTTGCAGCATGATGGAGCTCATTCTCACGTTCGTTTCGCCTGTTCGCACGCCCAAAACGGACCCCCGTAGCCCAAGTTAGAGCCATTTTAGTGAGGCCCATTTTGTTACAAGATCTTGGGCCTCCAAATACAAGATAACCCGCTCCTCCACACTTGGACCCGCATCAGTCTCAGACGCGGTTTTGATGTATGGAAAGGAGCAATTTTGGCCGTTTGATTGAACCCGGATTTGGAATGATTGAAAACGGTACAACGCGTGTTGGTTTCGGAAATCCCGGTTCGTGATTATGTTTTTAAATTTGGTTTTTTGCATATTTCCCCTTAAAAAAACTTTGAAATTGCATATATACCCAAGCCAAAAATTAAATTGCATATTTCCCCTCTATTAACTAGTAAAATTGTAAATTTACTCATTTTGATTTAATTTATTAAAATTAAATTATAGAAAGACTATTTTACCCTTCATTTTACTAAACTTTAGAAAATTACATATTTACCCTTTTTTTTACTAGTTTTTGTCTTTTTTTTACTACTTGCATTTTTTCATTAAGTTATTTTTTTTCCATTATTTTTCCTCACAAACTAGAGTAACAATTATAAAAAATACAATTGAAACCTAGCATTTCAAGAATACCTAAAAACCAGACACGATGCTCTTGTCCACTTAACAAGATCATCAATCCAACCGAAGAACAATAATAACAGCAATATTTCATTCAGTTACAATCAGAAGTCGAATACTTTTCAGTATTTACATAAATCATTCAATTAATAAATGATATACAGCTCAAGTTATATAACTTTTTTTGACCAAAAAGGCAGAAAGTACAAGAGAGGTGCATGCCACAAAATTGTTGGAAACATGGGTTGTAGAATATCTAGTCAGCTCAAGGCGTTTTTACTTCTTATCAAGGACCATATGAATCACAAGCTTAGTATATTGTATATTAAACCTCCATAAAACATCAATCTTTTTCCTAATATCCTCAATTTGCGGATGTGTTTTGTCATTTGCGGTAAACACATGAACATTGTGGTTCACCTCAACCCAACTGTACACCGTTATTTTCCTAATGCCCCTATCCTTCATCGCCTTTTTCACCTTACTAACATCTTCCCATTGTCCCGCTTCTGCGTATATATTCGACATGTTAACATACGGTGCAGCATATAGTAACAGAGAAGATTTGAAGGAAAAGGTATATTATTCATTCACAATAGGAGAAATATAAATACACGATGTACGAGCATTTACAGGAGTACAACATGGAAAGTCTACAACTACCTTGATTAGCTACCTATAAATAAGGAATACAAATAATTGTTAATTAAATTATATAACAATATAGTCAACTATGTTTATCCGTAATACGCCCCCGCAAGATGGAGGCTCCGTTAGAGACGCCAATCTTGGATCGAATGTGAAGAAATGGAACTCGACTAAGTGGTTTTGTAAGAGCATCCGCAAGTTGATCTTTGGAGTTAATATGGAGCACTTGTAAGGAACCGTTGGCCACCTTTTCACGAACAAAATGATAATCTAGCGCAACATGCTTCATACGAGAGTGATAGACTGGATTAGCACATAGATATGTGGCACCCGTGTTGTCACATAAAAGAGTAGGTGGTTTGTTGAGCTGGATATTGAGTTCCAATAGTAGATTTTGTACCCACGAGATCTCAGCAGCGGCATTTGCAAGGGCTTTGTACTATGCCTCCGTAGATGAACGTGACACTGATTTTTGTCGTGCGGACCTCCATGATATGATGTTAGAGCCTAGATAAAGAAGGTAAGCAGTGGTGGAGCGACCGCCATCGTGAATCCCTCCCCAATCGAAGTCGGAGAACGCGGTGAGATTGAGAGGTGAGCAACGGTGAAGGAATAGACCGTAGTGAATTGTTCCTTTGAGATACCGAAGAACACGTTTGAGGGATTGCCAATGAGATTGTTTGGGAGAATGCATGAACTGAGAAAGTTGGTTGACGGCGAACGAGATATCGGGTCTTGTGAATGCTAGATATTGGAGTGACCCGACGAGTTGACGGTACGGGGTTGGGTCGATGGAAGGTGATGAGTCGTGTGGGTTTAGGGGATCAGACGAACTGAGAGGCGTGAGGACCTCCTTTGCACCATCCATGTGAAAATGGGTAAGGAGGTCATGGATATGACGATGTTGAGAGAGTAGTAAGCCATTTGAAGTGGGAATGACTTCTATTCCAAGAAAATGGTGAAGTGGACCAAGGTCCTTAATAGAGAAGCGACGACTCAGAGAATGGACAAATTGATCCAAAAAGGAGGGTGTGTTTCCGGTAAGAACGATGTCATCAACGTAAACCATGAAGTAGGCGATGATAGTATTATGTTGATAAATGAAGAGGGATGGGTCAGCTTGTGATTTTCGGAAACCGTAGCTTATGAGAAAACCGGTTAATTCCGTGTACCAAGCTCGAGGAGCTTGTTTTAACCCGTATAATGATTTACGAAGCCGACAAATGTGATTTGGAAATTGTGGAAGGGAGAAACCAGGAGGTTGTACCATGAATACTTCTTCTTGAAGGGTGCCATGGAGGAAGGCGTTGTTGACGTCTAGTTGACGCAACAGCCAGTTTTTAGACAAGGCAATGGATAGGATTAAACGAATCGTGACCGGCTTAGTAACGGGACTGAAAGTGTCGAAGTAATCTTTACCATATTGTTGATGAAATCCCTTCGCGACAAGACGAGCCTTGTATTTCTCAATGGACCCATCCGGTTTACGCTTAATACGGAAGACCCATTTACAACCGATGGGTGTTTGGGAGGTGTGAGGAACAAGCTCCCAAGTGTTGTTTTGAATGAGAGCATTGAACTCGGAATCCATGGCGCGTCGCCAATGTTCATCTTTGAGAGCTTGGGTGTGAGTAGTTGGTTCAATGGTATCGGGAATAGGATGAAGGTTCGTAGAGTTAACAAATTTAGAGTTGAAATATTTTGGGTTGGGTTTACGGGTTCGAGGTGTAGGAGCAGGTGTGGAGTTGGTGGTGGAGGTGGGAGGAGACAGTGCATTGTCCGAAGGTTGGGAGGTTGGGGAGAACGGGTTGGAAGGTGTGAGGGGTTCGGGTGAGACGTTTGGAGATGTAATACTATCTTGGGTATGAGTTGTTGGTGGTGGGGAGGATGATTGGTTTGGTTGTGCAGAAGGTGGTGGGGACGAATGTGATATGGTAGGTGTAATAGGATTGGGTGTGGTATGGGTTAAAGTGGTTGTGGATGGATTTTGCATGGTAGAAGGTTGTGTTTGCATGGGAATGGTAGGTGTGGAAATAGTAACGGGGGGAGTGACATTAGTAGTAGTAGGAGTTGAAGGCATTTGTGACAGTGATTTTTTGTTGAGAAAAATGTCAACAGTAGGTGAAATGGGATGGTGTGAGGAGGAGTTATTTTTGTAGGGAAAAATGTGTTCGATGAACTCAACATGGCGTGAATGATATAGTCGAGAGGAACTAATATCAAGACATTTATATGCAGATTTGGATGAAGAATAGCCAAGAAAAATGCATCGTGCGGAGCGTGGTTGTAATTTTGAAGTATTATAGGGTTTTAGCCATGGAAAGCATAGGCAGCCAAAAGCTTTTAACTTGGCGTAGCGAGGAGGGGAGTTGTATAGGCATTGGTAAGGAGATTGAAAGTCGAGAATAGGAGTGGGTAGTCTATTTATAAGATAGACGGCGGTTTGAAAGGCATGGGACCAAAACGACATCGGAAGATTAGCGAAGTGTAGTAGGGCAAGGCCAGTTTCAACAATGTGTCTATGACGCCGTTCAGCGATACCGTTTTGCTCCGGAGTATGGGGAGGGGTGGTAAAATGAGATATGCCATGTTCATGAAAATAACTTTTAAGGCCGATATATTCGCCCCCGTTGTCTGTAAAAATAGAGATTAGCGGTGTTTGGAAAAAAATTTCAACGAGGTTTTTAAATTGAGGGAACAATATCGCAACATCCGACTTGCGTTTCTTTGGGTATAGCCAAACATACTTTGTGTAGTAATCAACAAAAATAACATAATATAGAAAACCATCAATGGAACGTTGAACGGGTCCCCAAACATCCGAATAAATTAACTCTAATGGTTTGCATGCATTAAAAGAGTTTTTGCCAAATGGAAGTTTATGGCTCTTATTAATAGAACATGAATCACAGTGAACAGAACATGATGAAACAGACTTGAAATTAAATCCTACAAGCTTGAGGAGTTTATTTAGAACTTTGGTGGATGGATGACCAAACTTGTGATGCCAAGCACTTAGAGAGTTGGTAGTAGTAGAGTTGATTTCCGGTAGGGAGCGAACCGAAGCATAGTAGACATCATTGTGGTTCAGTCCTCGCATGAGATGCGCCCCCGTGCGAAGGTCCTTAATAAAAAAATGAAACGGAAAAAATTCCACAGAAACATTGTTAGATTTACACAATTTAGCAACCGAAACAAGAGTATTGCGAATGTTTGGAACACAGAGAACATTATTAAGCAACAAAGAGTGAGAGGAGGTAGGAATAGTTGTGTGGCCAGTGTGAGAAATGGAAAGAGTTTTACCGTCACCCAGAACAATTTCATCCGGCCCGCCATACTCCGAGAGGGTGTGAAGAGATCCACGATTTGGAGTCACGTGATCTGAGGCGCTAGTGTCGAACATCATCCACTGTGAGGATGGAGTGGTAGGTTGAGTGGAAGTGGTGTTAACCATCGAGGACATGGAAGGTTGTGTAGGTGGCAAGATGTTATTGTCGCGTAAAAACCGAGCAAGCTTCCAACATTCCTTGGTGTCATGGCCAGGGATAGAGCAGTATTGGCAGAACATGGAGTTGCTAGGTGGACGGTTGCCAGTGGTTTGGGACGAGGGCCAGGCGTTGCGGGTCGGTCTCGAAGATCCGGAGAGACTTCCAAGAAGAGCACTGATAATGATTTGATCATGTCGGAACCAGAGTGTGTACTCTGGGTTCGTTTTTGGAACATCGCCGGCGATTAGTTTTGTGGGTTGGTTTGAAGGGCCTGTAACATGGCGATCTAGATCTAGTCCGATGAGAGTGGAAAGAACTTGCTTTCTCCATATGGTAAAGTTTGATGCTGTTAATTTGATGGGAAAATGTTGGGTTGCAGTGAGTTGAATAATGGAATTTGAAGAAGCCATGTGATGCAATCTTAAGGTTTTGGACAGTGGGATCGATGGAAACTCAGTGGAGTTTTTTTTTGGTGCTCTGATACCATATAGTAACAGAGAAGATCTGAAGGAAAAGGTATATTATTCATTCACAATAGGAGAAATATAAATACACGATGTACGAGCATTTACAGGAGTACAACATGGAAAGTCTACAACTACCTTGATTAGCTACCTATAAATAAGGAATACAAATAATTGTTAATTAAATTATATAACAATATAGTCAACTATGTTTATCCGTAATACAGCATCCATGAGACTATATTTCTAACAGGCATTTCGTCAAACACCTGTATAGCGTCTTTTATGTACCCACTTTTTGCATACACGTCGAGTAGAGAGCTACCGCAAAATACATTCGACATACAACCTAACGTGATCATAACCGAATGTAATCGTTTTCCTAAAGAAAGAGATGTCAGATTTGCAGAAGCTCGTAAACGTAAGCTTCACGCATTTGCTTGAAAAGCTGAAGAGCTTCATCGTAGCATCCGTTTTGAACATACACGGATATTATAGTGGTCCATGGAACCGCGCTTCCACGGGGGAGGCTTGCAAAGATCACATTAGCATCCTGAAATCTGTCACATTTTGCATACATGTCCACCAATGCATTCCCGACAAGTATATCCGAACCGGCCTCTGTCACCAAGGCTTGCGCATGGATTTGTTTACCCATCTTTAGATTCGTTTCAGTTGCTGCTACACTCAGCATTGTTGCAAAAGGAAATTGTTTCCTGTTGAATTTAGTCCGTTGTAATTCACGAAAGATAATTAAGGATTCCGTCAATCGACCAGCCCAAACAAATCCAGTAATGATAACATTATAAAATACACAATCTAGCAACAACATCTCATCAAAGAGTCTTTTTGCATCGTCTATGGAATCATGCTTCGAGTAGAAGTCAAGAAACGCATTGGACACGAACACATTCCAAATGATATGATGCCCAACAATCCCTTTATTTCCTAAACAAAAATCATATATTCTTTTTCCTTTCTAAAAAAAACATTTCTAAAAAAAGTTGTTTTAATTTATAAAGAAAATAACGATATTTACATTAAGTTTATAACTCTTCATAATTAACAATTTATTATTATTATTACATTTTTTTATGAATTCTTTAAATGTGACAATTAGGTGGCATATAATAACATATATTTTAAGGTTTCAAAAACCGGCTATTACAAAAATTGTTCTATGATGAGCTAGAGGTTTTACACAGTAGGCCCTCGGGCGATGGTTTTTTCTGGAATGGTGGCAGGCCAGGTCACTAGCATCGTATGCGTTCGAAGACATGAATGGCCTTTTGCTATTGGATTTACCCGGGTGACATCGGGCTATTCAGTATAACACATTTATTAATTATTGATTGCTACACATTTAATTTTGTAGGGATGTGATGGTCCAGTGTTGTTGAATTCGACCGAAAAGAACATAGGTTTTTTTGATACCAGACCTTTCTCCATCAATTAGGAATCTGATTCCGTCACTAAACACATTCCTCCTAGAAGCAGTTTTTCTTGGCCAAACCAACCACCCAAGAATGGAATCGTTGATCGAAAATATTTGACAACCTCCTAGAAGCAACTTTTCTTGCCATCAGACCATTCTCCATCAATTAGGAATCTGATGCCATCACTAAACACATTCCTTAAATTGTAGCCATTTTTTGAATGTTTATTTTTTGGTGTCTAATCCGCATATATATCACCATTGCTCTTGATTTTCTTGACTGTATATCTCTTAAATGTCAACATATACACGTGTGATTTAGTTTACGAAGATTTTTCAATGCCGAGAACCTCGATCAGAGAGTAAAAAAGGCGTAAGGTTCACAATGGTGTAAAACTAAAATGGGATATACCGGGCTAGGATTCGAGTTACAGGAACAAGGGCCAAACCAACCACCCAAGAATCTAATCGTCGAGCGAAAACACTTGACAACCTCCTGGAAGCAGCTTTTCTTGCCAACAGAACTTTCTCCATCAATTAGAAATCTGATGCCGTCACTAAACAAATTCCTTAAATTGTAGCCATTTTTTGAGTGTTTATTTTTTGGGTTTTTACATATTTCCCCCTCCTAAGCCTCCTTGTTACGTATTTCCCCAAACCATAAAATCAGTTACATATTTCCCCTTCCTAACTCCACATATTTCCCTTTTTCATTTAAATGACTCTTATTTATGACTATTTTACCCTTAATGAACTATTTAATGAATATTTACATATTACCCCATTCTAATATGTAAAATCAATTACATATTTACCCAGATTATGTAGTATCGCCCCAATTTCTACTTGTTACTCTTGTCAAACAATACACAGAAAACCATAATACTCATAATAAAAACATAAATTCCGATCACAAAACATAAATTCCGTTCATAATAGATTCCATATCAATGCAAGGTAGAATGCAACATTTCAGTGTTATTTGATTAGCACACTAATTACTTAAAACAATCATTCAGCCAGCATACAATTTGCAAACAAGGGTGTCTCGACTTTATAAAAAATAAGCTACAATATAGTTGTTTATTTTAGAAATCGTGTACAAAACATGCGTGATTATATTTTCACGTGTTCCAAGCAAAATATATATTTATATTTTTGTAAAAAGGATACGAAATTTAGAATCCGCTTCGGGCCTAAAAGGAAAACGTTAAGTCGACCCTACAAGTAAGCATCGAACCAATTTATCTAACAGTGACATTTCATCGAACAGTTGAAGTGCATTCTAATGTGCATATAAAACCAGAAGCTTAAACCAAGGCAAGTAGCAACCACATAAAACCAGAAGCGTAAATGGATTATGCATCTGTTAAATGAATATTATAGAAACACATATACAAGTTCCAGGAAGTTGATTTAAGGCATAAAATAATTTATCTTAATATAAAAATAACGCAGGTTTTAGGGAAAGAAAACAACATTAAATCACTAAGTTCACAATTCAACAAAAAAAAACCTAACCATTAGAAAAACATCAAGCATATACCTACATTTGTTTAATACCATCCCACATCAAACCGATCTCAGAAAAGAACAATCGATTTCGAAACCATAGATGGAAACTGGGGGTTTGAGATGGAACCCAAGAGTGTTAGCGCCAGAGAGCCAAGGTTTTGGAACGGTTTGAAGATCCAAGGGGTCCTGAAGAGTAGGAGTTATGGGGTTTGTTTGGATTGATATCTCATGGCCATTTTAGACAGAATAAGGGTTGTTTTGGAGGAGTGTTGTTACCCATTGAGTTTTATTATTGAACTTGTGATGATTTTAGGAAACCTTAACTTGTGAATATTGTTTGAATTGAATTGATTTGAGTTCGGATTGCGAAAGATGGCAGCAGTTGAGCAGAATTGGGGTGAAAGAAACCAGTGGGTTTGAGAAAACTTGGAGAAATATCTTGTTTCCACACCTGTGTAGGGTTTGGATGACTATAAGAATGGGGATATACACGCAAGAGTTATTCAAGGGTAGTTAGGTAATTTATTAAAAAAATGGGAAATATGTAATTGATTTTATGGCTTGGGGAAATACGTAATAAGAAGGCTTAGGAGGGGGGGGGGAATATGTAAAAATCCCTTTATTTTTTGGTGTCTAATCCGCATATATATCAACATTGCTCTTGATTTTCTTGATTGTATATCTCTTAAACGTCAACATATACACGTGTGATTTAGTTTACGAAGATTTTTCAATGCAGAGAACCTCGATCAGAGAGTTAAAAAGGCGTAAGGTTCACAATGGTGTAAAACTATAATGGGATATACCGGGCTAGGATTCGAGTTACAGGAACAAGGGCCAACCCAACCACCCAAGAATGGAAACGTCGATCGAAAACACTTGACAATCTCCTAGAAGCAGCTTTTCTTGCCACCAGACCTTTCTCCATCAATTAGGAATCTGATGCAGTCACTAAACACATTCCTTAAATTGTAGCCATATTTTGAGTGTTTATTTTTTGGTGTTTAATCCGCATATATATCACCATTGCTCTTGATTTTCTTGACTGTATATCTCTTAAATGTCAACATATACACGTGTGATTTAGTTTACGAAGATTTTTCAATGACGAGAACCTCGATCAGAGAGTAAAAAGGCGTAAGGTTCACAATGGTGTAAAACTAAAATGGGATATACCGGGCTAGGATTCGAGTTACAGGAACAAGGGCCAAACCAACCAACCAAGAATGGAATCGTCGAGCGAAAACACTTGACAACCTAATGGAAGCAGCTTTTCTTGCCACCAGACCTTTCTCCGTCAATTAGGAATCTGATGCCGTCACTAAACACATTCCTTAAATTGTAGCCATTTTTTGAGTGTTTATTTTTTGGTGTCCAATACGCATATATATCACCATTGCTCTTGATTTTCTTGACTGTATATCTCTTAAATGTCAACATATACACGTGTGATTTAGTTTACGAAGATTTTTCAATGCCGAGAACCTCAATCAGAGAGTAAAAAAGACGTAAGGTTCACAATGGTGTAAAACTAAAATGGGATATACCGGGCTATGATTCGAGTTACAGGTACAAGGGCCAAACCAACCACCCAAGAATGGAATCGTTGATCGAAAATATTTGACAACCTCCTAGAAGCAGCTTTTATTGCCATCAGACAATTCTCCATCAATTAGGAATCTGATGCCATCACTAAACACATTCCTTAAATTGTAGCTATTTTTTGAGTGTTTATTTTTTGGTGTCTAATCCGCATATATATCACCATTGCTCTGGATTTTCTTGACTGTATATCTATTAAATGTCAACATATACACGTGTGATTTAGTTTACGAAGATTTTCCAATGCCGAGAACCTCGATCAGAGAGTAAAAAGGCGTAAGGTTCACAATGGTGTAAAACTAAAATGGGATATACCGGGCTATGATTCGAGTTACAGGAACAAGGGCCAAACCAACCACCCAATAATGCAATCGTCGAGCGAAAACACTTAACAACCTCCTAGAAGCGGCTTTTCTTGCCAGCAGACCTTTTTCCATCAATTAGGATTCTGATTTCGTCACTAAACGCATTCCTTAAATTGTAGCCATTTTTTGAGTGTTTATTTTTTGGTGTCTAATCCGCATATATATCACCATTGCTCTTGATTTTCTTGACTGTATATCTCTTAAATGTCAACATATACACATGTGATTTAGTTTACGGAGATTTTTCAATGCCGAGAACCTCGATAAGAGAGGAAAAAAGGCGTAAGGTTCACAATGGTGTAAAACTAAAATAGGATATACCAGGCTAGGATTCGAGTTACAAGAACAAGGGCTAAACCAACCACATAAGAATGGAATCGTCGAACAAAAACACTTGACAACTTCCTGGAAGCAGCTTTTCTTGTCACCAGACCTTTCTCCATCAATTAGGAAACTGATGCCGTCACTAAACACATTCCTTAAATTGTAACCATTTTTTGAGTGTTTATTTTTTGGTGTCTAATCCGCATATATATCACCATTGCTCTTGATTTTCTTGACTGTATATCTCTTAAATGTCAACATATACATGTGTAATTTAGTTTTTGAAGATTTTTCAATGACGAGAATCTCGATCAGAGAGTAAAAAAGGCGTAAGGTTTACAATGGTGTGAAACTAAAATGGATATACCGGGCTAGTATTCGGAGTTACAGGAACAAGGGCCAAACCAACCACCCAAGAATGGAATCGTTGAGCGAAAACACTTGACAACCTCCTGTAAGCTGCTTTTCTTTCCACCAGACCTTTCTCCATCAATTAGGAATCTGATGCCGTCACTAAACACATTCCTTAAATTGTAGCCATTTTTTTAGTGTTTATTTTTTGGTGTCTAATCCGCATATATATCACCATTGCTCTTGATTTTCTTGACTGTATATCTCTTAAATGTCAACATATAGACGTGTGATTTAGTTTACGAAGATTTTTCAATGGCGAGAACCTCGATCAGAGAGTAAAAAAGGCGTAAGGTTCACAATGGTGTAAAACTAAAATGGGATATACCGGGCTAGGATTCGAGTTACAGGAACAAGGGCCAAACCAACCACCCAAGAATAAAATCGTCGAGCAAAAACACTTAACACCCTCCTGGAAGCAGCTTTTCTTACCACCAGACCTTTCTCCATCAATTAGGAATCTGATGCCGTCAATAAACACATTCCTTAAGTTGTAACCATTTTTGAGTGTTTATTTTTTGGTGTCTAATCCGCATATATATCACCATTTCTCTTGATATTCTTGATTGTATATCTCTTAAATGTCAACATATACACGTGTGATTTAGTTTACGAATATTTTCCAGTGCTGAGAAACTCGACCAGAGAGTAAAAATGGCGTAAGGTTCACAATGGTGTAAAACTAAAATGAGATACACCGGGCTAGGATTCGAGTTACAGGAACAAGGGCCAAACCAACCACCCAAGAATGGAATCGTCGAGCGAAAACACTTGAAAACCTCCTGTAAGCAGCTTTTCTTGCCCCCAGAACTTTCTCCATCAATTAGGAATCTGATGCCGTCACTAAACACATTCCTTATTGTAGCCATTTTTTGAGTGTTTATTTTTTGGTGTCTAATCCGCATATATATCACCATTGCTCTTGATTTTCTTGACTGTATATCTCTTAAATGTCAACATATAGACGTGTGATTTAGTTTACGAAGATTTTTCAATGGCGAGAACCTCGATCAGAGAGTAAAAAAGGCGTATGGTTCACAATGGTGTAAAACTAAAATGGGATATACCTGGCTAGGATTCGAGTTACAGGAACAAGGGCCAAACCAACCACCCAAGAATGGAATCGTCGAGCGAAAACACTTGACAACCTCCTGTAAGCTGCTTTTTTTGCCACCAGACCTTTCTCCATCAATTAGGAATCTGATGCCGTCACTAAACACATTCCTTAAATTGTAACCATTTTTGAGTGTTTATTTTTTGGTGTCTAATCCGCATATATATCACCATTGCTCTTGATTTTCTTGACTGTATATCTCTAAAATGTCAACATATACACGTGTGATTTAGTTTACGAAGATTTTTCATGGCCGGGAACCTCGATTAGAGAGTAAAAAAGGCGTAAGTTTCACAATGGTGTAAAACTAAAATGGGATATACCGGACTATGATTCGAGTTACAGGAACAAGGGCCAAACTGTGACAACCCGTATTCCCAAGGTTAGCATTGCTTAAATTCCACAACCTTTGGCGTGTGTCTTTACATCTAACTGCTTTTATTTCACGGTCATATGAGATTTAATAAGTTACACGTGTGTTTCATTAAATGCTATGTGCGTAAGTTGTATCCTCGAAATCGTCGAATAGGTCTACCCGACCACTTAGATCGCATATGTGTACGGGCATGGTAAAACGGGATAAGGAGGTGGGCCTTAGTTAGTGGGCCTTGTAATCGAATCAGGGCCGAATCATGCACTCGGAACCCACGTGTGGGCCTCATAACACAAGTCCGCACTAATATGAAGTCTTGACTCAATTCGTTATTGTGTTTAACAAATAGAACCGGCCCAAACCTTGTGTTGTTAGTAAACTGCCGGCCCCAAATCCCCTTATGGCCCAAATCCCTTATCCATACATTACATGTATACGTAACTAGTAATGCACACAAGTAACACAAACCCTACTTTTACACCCATTGTACGACGGCAGTGGAAACCTTTCTTCCCTTTTCGAAGGCATCATTCCAGCTTGTTGATTGTGGTTAGTAAAAATCATATTTACACTAATACTACTTGATTGATTCCTGTTTACATGTACCCGATTCCTGTATGTGATGACCCTATTTGATGATCATGTGTAAATGCGATTGGATGTATCTAGTTGGATATATATATGGGCATATGATGACAATCTGATGATATTGACATTAAGATTCGATGACCTAGGGCCTTGGGTAGCACGCTTATAGATTGTATTGTTCACACAAACTGTTAACAAGATTAGGTGATGAAGATTGTTTGTTTATACATAAACTGTTAACCAAGATCAAGATGTGAAGAAGCTGTTGTTAGATCTAATGCAATTGATTGATGAATTGGATTAATAAGGTCCGATTTTTATAATAAAAGTGATGGTTTCACATATATGTTTAGTAATATGTTAATGATTTAGACATGAAATTGAATTGCATGATTAGTGGCTGTTATCATCGATGTATGTGTGGACATGAAGTCAAAGTGATATGTTAGTAATATGTTGATGTAACAGTAGTGGGCTTAATCATGTCAATCGGTTTTAAGGGCCCCATAGGGTTGAATTACATGGTTGCACAAAACTCAACAACCTGAATATGAACATGGCGGCCGAGTGTGATCAAACCAAATCATGTGGACATTTAATGAAGTTGTCAGTAGGAATATTATATGCATGAATGATGAGTTGCATGACTTATTTGATTATTATATCACATGAACTGATTGTAAATTGATCACATATATGGATAGCATGTAGGATAACAATAAAAGAATGGTATATAGAGTAGTAATCGGTTATGATAGAATAGGTTGCTGATATTATTATTGATTGTATATGTTGCATGACTAAATGATAATATGAAACTATTAATACGTACGAGTTTAAGGATTGATGTTGCTGGATCACGTTGGTCGATTTGTGATTTTGTTAGTAGATAATTTCATGTTAATGTGCTGATCAGTTATACATAATTTTTATTTATATTGTATGACCCCTGTTGATGAAAGGGGGGTCCGAAACAAAGTGAAATTGGGCGATAATTGGATACAAGGTGTAGGTTTAGTAGAGGAATAATCGATCTAGGTTGACCCTGGGTTGTTAAGCGAGTTGATGTAATCCAATAGTTTGATCCGTTGGGTTGGTTTAATGTGCCGAGTCTTATTCTTTTTTATAAAACACCATAGTGGGTCTACTATGAGCGTTTGTTACAAATCGATTCATTTGCTTAACCCGGAAACTTGTGTGGTACTATTTCGATGCTATTTGTGATAATTGGTGTATTAGATATGTACACGGGTTCGCATGCTAGATAAGCAACATTTGAACACGTATGAGTAATACATGATTCTTTGGTGCTATGTGTCATATGATTATATGTGTGAATATACTTGAATACGGGTCTAATGCTGAATGGAATCAATAATAGGGCGTGGTCGGTTATAATAACTAAAACAAGTGAAACACTCTGCCGAGCACATCAAGGTGAGTTCACTACTTTTGAGCATGCGTCCCGGTGGTTGGGACAGTCAGTGGGTATCCCGGGGAGGGATAAGTCTTTTGGGTAAAAACTGGTATATATTTGATAATATTCTCATCCTATCATTCTTAAGTCCCATCTTTTGTTACCGGGGAGGTAACGGGGTATTAGTTGGTAGCGCTACTTAGGTTTGGCACCCTCACGCCGTACCGGGGAGGACGGTTGTGAACTAATTACCCAGTCGGGCCCAGTGCTTTGATAGGAGCACTGGGGAAAGGGCAAATCATACATCAGGAGCCGTCTTGTTATCATCGAGATATTATCAATATTACTTGCTTTTGTTAATGAACTGAAATAATCATTTGGTAATCAACGTTTTCATAAACTGTGAACTCGCCAGCTTTGTCTGATACGCTTGTTGCATGCTCGCAGGTCGTTAGGTATCTTGGCTCTGGAAACTTGCTGTCTGGAGGAGCAGGAGTGGTCATGGGTCGACTGAAGAGACTCATGTGATTATTTATTTACTATTACACGTTGGTTTTTGAACAACTTAGTTTTTGGTTTATTATTTGCTTCCGCTGCCATATTGGTTTTCGTATAAACTTACGATGGGATTTTACTATTAATTTGAGAACTTCGTTTAGAAACTTGTGGGTTCAATGTAATTAGTGGCTCATTGTCAGTCCGTCACACGCCTATCAGGGACACTCCCTAGGTGGTATTTTTGGGGGTGTGACAGTTTGGTATCAGAGCCACTGGTTATAGTGAACTTGGTTTTAAAACGTTTTTATAAAACCAGACTATAACCGAACTGATCCGAAATCGACCATGACACTCAGCTCCAGACTGCAAGGTTCGTCTCTTGTTTACTATTGCATAGTATATCTAGTGTTTGCTTATGATTAACATCACATGCGAATGCACACTTGGCACTACAGTATGAGTTTCTATGTTACCAACCCATGTTACGTGTTTTAAGAGAGGGACTCTTCTTGAACTTACATGCTCTATGTTGTGATGTCATTTTTCGTGTTGCTTGAATTCGGGGAAACCTTTTAACACGAGTTGGGAGGAACTGAGATAAACATGCAAACTGGGTTATTATTATGGGTGCACACATAATAATAATGTGGGGTGCATGTGAGTCCCAGTGAGGCTTAACGAGTGTGAGAGGGGTTCCGCTCTGTTAATTGATGTTATGTTAGAACTCAGCAGTCTATAGGAGTCATAGCAGTGATTGTCTCCTACTCGAACATGATCTTTTCACCCCTTTCTGAATCCTTACGAATCTCGATGCTAACGAGTATCACCTGATCACACATCTGAACGCCTAGCGAACTGTGTAGAATGTTAGGTGCTAGTACGAACGTCCCTGAGTTGGATGGCTCAACGTCAAATGATTGGACTATACTTTCCTCACTTATCTTTGTTTGCTGGAACTTAGCGTGTTGACGCCTTAGATCCCGAAGTGCGATCACTTCTGCAACACTCTCGCAACATACCGTGTATCACTCAGTCAACTTGCAAGAACGATGGACAAGAGGGTAAACGCAGTACCTTACCGACTTCAGCATTTGAACGACCCTAGTTACCGGCAACGAACAACAGCGATTTGACTCCAATCGAATCCTTAACCCCAGCCAGCGACTCATGGGAGTCGACTCTTACGAACCAAACGGGACAAAATCAATGACGATTGACTGTAGAGCGGACTGTGTAACCGCCCGCACCATGAGTAGTGCCTTAGGATGTGGCACGGAATGTGAACAGATGGACCTTGTTGGTGAAAGGACGCAGGACACCGTTACATGCAACATTATAAAAGGCAACGGTCGCGGCAACATCAAGGTACTCGTGATCGTAGCTTACAGTATGGAAACGAAGGTGACCTCGACAAGGATTGACTGTGTTAAGTCAAGGTGACGACAACCAAGGGAACGACGGCAGTACTTGAAATTCTCGTGACGAAAACAACACTGGAAATGAAGCTCATGGAAGGACATTTAGTATTGGCATAGGCTATACCAGGCGTAATAGCAACACGATAGCTTGGATGGGTAGCTATTCGCTTCGTCTCTGTTCTGTTTAACCCTGATGCTTCTTGAAACCGAACCTGTTGTGGAGTCGGCTGATGCAAGTCAATTGAAGCCTTATATGTTCACTGGGATGCAAAATCGACCTTGGGGGACAGGTGTTCGACATCGACCTTCCTTCTACTACCCCTGATGGTTACAATGCAGTAGTTAGTGTGGATTGGTTATTCAGAAATCACGCAGACATACCTTGTGAGGAGAAAATATTGTGTGGAGAATCGTTATCTGTGCTAAAGCATCAGAGTGGCGCAAAGGTTAGCGTCATTTCAGCAATGAAAGCCAGGAGCGTCTATGGAGGGACTACCCCGCTATGTTAGCAACCGTTATTGATGTTAAGGTTAGGGAAAGGAGGTTCAAGAATTCATCAATTGTTTGTGATTTCTTCCGATGAGCTACTCGAAGAACTTTCAGGAGGGTTGTAAGAACTGTCTAATCTACTACAGGAATTGTTGGACAGGAGTTTTGTCGTACCTAGCTCTTTTCGCTTTGGGGAGCCCCAGTTATATCCGTGAAGATAAACCTTATCGTTGGACATGTGTACTGGTTATCGAGAACTCAGCAAGGCGGCAGTCAAGAACCGGTTACCTCGACCATGTATTGCCACCCTGTCGACCAGTAGCGAGGGTCAAGCTCCCATTCGAGGATTGACTAACGAACGAACTATCGTCAGATGGAAGTCTAAGGGGAGAATGTTCCTAAAACGGCATATCAAACGCAGTGTGGCCATTACGACGTTGTATTCCATGACCTTTGGGCTAATCATCACACCAGCGGCTTTATGGATCACATGAATCGACTACGCTTATTGATGACGTATTGAATCATTTCCAGGAGAAAGGAACATCATGGACGGCATATGTATCTTATTTTAGAGCTCCTGAGGGAGGAGCCATTACGCGTGAAGTCTTGTTAAATGTAACATCTGGATTCGAGAGATACATTTTTGATCATATAACCAACGAAGTGGGAATACACGTGGATCTTGCTAAGATCCCTTTTGTTAGAAACTGATCGACACTAAAGATTCCTTCGGGGATACAACAATTCATTGGTTTCGCTGGGTATTATCGCAGATTCATTGCGGGATTTTCGAAGATTGCGCAGATTTAACCTCTTTAGCACAGAGGGTACTGCGTGTTTATGGGAGACAAAATAGGAGAACGTCATTTTAGCTTGTGAAACCCAACTCAACAATGCACCGAACTTTATCTTACACCCGAGGGTACGGGTGATCTAGTGGTATACCAAGATGGTTCGAATCAGAACCCCAGTGCGCGCCGATGCAACACGAGAAGGTGATGGCTTACGTAGTGGATTTACAAGAGGAATTGCATGAGTTACAACCTGTGGTGGAAACCATGGTCCTTGGATTTAGGATGGAGGCATTACTTGGACGGTACCAAATGCACTACTTAGACTGATCACAAGGGCCTCTCATGTACCCCTATTTCGAAAGAGCTAAACATGTGATGGCATCGCTGGATGGAACCTTTGAATGATTCCGACTGTGAAACCTAGACGCGGTCTGGATTTTGATGGAATATATTAGGATCTAAGGATTGTGTACTAGCAACCGGGCATGAAGGCCCACATAGCAATGTATGTGAACGACGTTTGACGTGTGCGAATGACAAGGTAGAATATCAGGAACCCTCTGGTTTGGGTCGGCAACCGGAAATACCTATACGGAGATGAGAACAGAATGCCATGGATTTTGTCACTGATCCACTTAAAACTCAAAACGGAAACAATATCACCTGGGAGATCGTTGACTGTCTCATGTAACCAGTACACTTTCTTGCAATCGGGGAAAAATTGACAAGTCTTCGTATCATGTGAGTAATTACCTGGGAAGGGCGGTTTCTAGGCACGGGGTACCAACTCCTGTTGCCACTGATTTTGATCTATACTTGATTTATGACAGGCAATACCAAACACCCCTGGCTCACGTCTAGGCATGAGCATTGCTTATCACCGTAGGACAGACGGTCAGAGTAACGAACCATCCTGACACTCGAAGACATGCTGGGAGCATGTGTGTGTCTGACTTGGTAAAATTGGAAGGACACACACCTTTGGCTGAGTTCTACTGCAGTAATTACCATTACAGTATTCAGACAACTCTGTTTAAGACATTGCATGGACGATAATGTCGATCTCCTTGTTGGGCTAGCGTAGGTGACAACCTAATCACAGGTCCAGGACTTGTATTGAAATCTTTGAGAAGATTGTTTGGATCGGGAATCGTGTGGCGGCAACGCGTGACCGCCAAGAAAGCTGATAAGCTTAGGGAACGCTGGGAATTCGCTGTAGGCGATCGGGTCATGTTGAAAGTCTCACCCTGGAAGGGTGTGGTGCGGTTTGGGAAACGTGGCAAGCTTAATCCACGTTACGTTGGGCCATTCAAAATCCTGGAGCGGATCGGTAAGGTGGCTTACAAGCTTGAGCTACCTGCTGAGTTGGGTAATGTTCACGATGTCTTTCGCGTTTCGCAGTTGAAGGAGTGTTTGTCTGATGAAACACTGGTTGTGCCGTTTCAAGAACTCAAGATTGACGACAAGTTACAGTTTGTTGAAGAACCTATAGAGATCATGGATCGGGAGGTCAAGGTGCGTAAACATAGTCGTATCCCGATTGTTAGAGTTCGATGGAACTCAAGACTTGGACCGGAGTTTACGTGGGAGCGTGAGGATCAGATGAAGCTTAAGTATCCTCAACTTTTTCCTGATGACAAGTCTAAATCTAGTAAAGCTAGTGAATTTCGGGACGAAATTCCGCTTCAAGTTGGGGATGATGTAGCACCTGAGCAATATCCGCAACAATCTTGATTTCTCACTTCGTTCCTCTGTGATTACTTGTCAAATTTCGGGACGAAATTTCTTTCAAGTTGGGGATGATGTGACAACCCGTATTCCCAAGGTTAGCATTGCTTAAATTCCACAACCTTTGGCGTGTGTCTTTACATCTAACTGCTTTTATTTCACGGTCACATGAGATTTAATAAGTTACACGTGTGTTTCATTAAATGCTATGTGCGTAAGTTGTATCCTCGAAATCGTCGAATAGGTCTACCCGACCACTTAGATCGCATATGTGTACGGGCATGGTAAAACGGGATAAGGAGGTGGGCCTTAGTTAGTGGGCCTTGTAATCGAATAAGGGCCGAATCATGCACTCGCAACCCACGTGTGGGCCTCATAACACAAGTCCGCACTAATATGAAGTCTTGACTCAATTCGTTATTGTGTTTAACAAATAGAACCGGCCCAAACCTTGTGTTGTTAGTAAACTGCCGGCCCCAAATCCCCTTATGGCCCAAATCCCTTATCCATACATTACATGTATACGTAACTAGTAATGCACACAAGTAACACAAACCCTACTTTTACACCCATTGTACGACGGCAGTGGAAACCTTTCTTCCCTTTTCGAAGGCATCATTCCAGCTTGTTGATTGTGGTTAGTAAAAATCATATTTACACTAATACTACTTGATTGATTCCTGTTTACATGTACCCGATTCCTGTATGTGATGACCCTATTTGATGATCATGTGTAAATGCGATTGGATGTATCTAGTTGGATATATATATGGGCATATGATGACAATATGATGATATTGACATTAAGATTCGATGACCTAGGGCCTTGGGTAGCACGCTTATAGATTGTATTGTTCACACAAACTGTTAACAAGATTAGGTGATGAAGATTGTTTGTTTATACATAAACTGTTAACCAAGATCAAGATGTGAAGAAGCTGTTGTTAGATCTAATGCAATTGATTGATGAATTGGATTAATAAGGTCCGATTTTTATAATAAAAGTGATGGTTTCACATATATGTTTAGTAATATGTTAATGATTTAGACATGAAATTGAATTGCATGATTAGTGGCTGTTATCATCGATGTATGTGTGGACATGAAGTCAAAGTGATATGTTAGTAATATGTTGATGTAACAGTAGTGGGCTTAATCATGTCAATCGGTTTTAAGGGCCCCATAGGGTTGAATTACATGGTTGCACAAAACTCAACAACCTGAATATGAACATGGCGGCCGAGTGTGATCAAACCAAATCATGTGGACATTTAATGAAGTTGTCAGTAGGAATATTATATGCATGAATGATGAGTTGCATGACTTATTTGATTATTATATCACATGAACTGATTGTAAATTGATCACATATATGGATAGCATGTAGGATAACAATAAAAGAATGGTATATAGAGTAGTAATCGGTTATGATAGAATAGGTTGCTGATATTATTATTGATTGTATATGTTGCATGACTAAATGATAATATGAAACTATTAATACGTACGAGTTTAAGGATTGATGTTGCTGGATCACGTTGGTCGATTTGTGATTTTGTTAGTAGATAATTTCATGTTAATGTGCTGATCAGTTATACATAATTTTTATTTATATTGTATGACCCCTGTTGATGAAAGGGGGGTCCAAAACAAAGTGAAATTGGGCGATAATTGGATACAAGGTGTAGGTTTAGTAGAGGAATAATCGATCTAGGTTGACCCTGGGTTGTTAAGCGAGTTGATGTAATCCAATAGTTTGATCCGTTGGGTTGGTTTAATGTGCCGAGTCTTATTCTTTTTTATAAAACACCATAGTGGGTCTACTATGAGCGTTTGTTACAAATCGATTCATTTGCTTAACCCGGAAACTTGTGTGGTACTATTTCGATGCTATTTGTGATAATTGGTGTATTAGATATGTACACGGGTTCGCATGCTAGATAAGCAACATTTGAACACGTATGAGTAATACATGATTCTTTGGTGCTATGTGTCATATGATTATATGTGTGAATATACTTGAATACGGGTCTAATGCTGAATGGAATCAATAATAGGGCGTGGTCGGTTATAATAACTAAAACAAGTGAAACACTCTGCCGAGCACATCAAGGTGAGTTCACTACTTTTGAGCATGCGTCCCGGTAGTTGGGACAGTCAGTGGGTATCCCGGGGAGGGATAAGTCTTTTGGGTAAAAACTGGTATATATTTGATAATATTCTCATCCTATCATTCTTAAGTCCCATCTTTTGTTACCGGGGAGGTAACGGGGTATTAGTTGGTAGCGCTACTTAGGTTTGGCACCCTCACGCCGTACCGGGGAGGACGGTTGTGAACTAATTACCCAGTCGGGCCTAGTGCTTTGATAGGAGCACTGGGGAAAGGGCAAATCATACATCAGGAGCCGTCTTGTTATCATCGAGATATTATCAATATTACTTGCTTTTGTTAATGAACTGAAATAATCATTTGGTAATCAACGTTTTCATAAACTGTGAACTCGCCAGCTTTGTCTGATACGCTTGTTGCATGCTCGCAGGTCGTTAGGTATCTTGGCTCTGGAAACTTGCTGTCTGGAGGAGCAGGAGTGGTCATGGGTCGACTGAAGAGACTCATGTGATTATTTATTTACTATTACACGTTGGTTTTTGAACAACTTAGTTTTTGGTTTATTATTTGCTTCCGCTGACATATTGGTTTTCGTATAAACTTACGATGGGATTTTACTATTAATTTGAGAACTTCGTTTAGAAACTTGTGGGTTCAATGTAATTAGTGGCTCATTGTCAGTCCGTCACACGCCTATCAGGGACACTCCCTAGGTGGTATTTTTGGGGGTGTGACAGTTTGGTATCAGAGCCACTGGTTATAGTGAACTTGGTTTTAAAACGTTTTTATAAAACCAGACTATAACCGAACTGATCCGAAATCGACCATGACACTCAGCTCCAGACTGCAAGGTTCGTCTCTTGTTTACTATTGCATAGTATATCTAGTGTTTGCTTATGATTAACATCACATGCGAATGCACACTTGGCACTACAGTATGAGTTTCTATGTTACCAACCCATGTTACGTGTTTTAAGAGAGGGACTCTTCTTGAACTTACATGCTCTATGTTGTGATGTCATTTGTCGTGTTGCTTGAATTCGGGGAAACCTTTTAACACGAGTTGGGAGGAACTGAGATAAACATGCAAACTGGGTTATTATTATGGGTGCACACATAATAATAATGTGGGGTGCATGTGAGTCCCAGTGAGGCTTAACGAGTGTGAGAGGGGTTCCGCTCTGTTAATTGATGTTATGTTAGAACTCAGCAGTCTATAGGAGTCATAGCAGTGATTGTCTCCTACTCGAACATGATCTTTTCACCCCTTTCTGAATCCTTACGAATCTCGATGCTAACGAGTATCACCTGATCACACATCTGAACGCCTAGCGAACTGTGTAGAATGTTAGGTGCTAGTACGAACGTCCCTGAGTTGGATGGCTCAACGTCAAATGATTGGACTATACTTTCCTCACTTATCTTTGTTTGCTGGAACTTAGCGTGTTGACGCCTTAGATCCCGAAGTGCGATCACTTCTGCAACACTCTCGCAACATACCGTGTATCACTCAGTCAACTTGCAAGAACGATGGACAAGAGGGTAAACGCAGTACCTTACCGACTTCAGCATTTGAACGACCCTAGTTACCGGCAACGAACAACAGCGATTTGACTCCAATCGAATCCTTAACCCCAGCCAGCGACTCATGGGAGTCGACTCTTACGAACCAAACGGGACAAAATCAATGACGATTGACTGTAGAGCGGACTGTGTAACCGCCCGCACCATGAGTAGTGCCTTAGGATGTGGCACGGAATGTGAACAGATGGACCTTGTTGGTGAAAGGACGCAGGACACCGTTACATGCAACATTATAAAAGGCAACGGTCGCGGCAACATCAAGGTACTCGTGATCGTAGCTTACAGTATGGAAACGAAGGTGACCTCGACAAGGATTGACTGTGTTAAGTCAAGGTGACGACAACCAAGGGAACGACGGCAGTACTTGAAATTCTCGTGACGAAAACAACACTGGAAATGAAGCTCATGGAAGGACATTTAGTATTGGCATAGGCTATACCAGGCGTAATAGCAACACGATAGCTTGGATGGGTAGCTATTCGCTTCGTCTCTGTTCTGTTTAACCCTGATGCTTCTTGAAACCGAACCTGTTGTGGAGTCGGCTGATGCAAGTCAATTGAAGCCTTATATGTTCACTGGGATGCAAACTCGACCTTGGGGGACAGGTGTTCGACATCGACCTTCCTTCTACTACCCCTGATGGTTACAATGCAGTAGTTAGTGTGGATTGGTTATTCAGAAATCGCGCAGACATACCTTGTGAGGAGAAAATATTGTGTGGAGAATCGTTATCTGTGCTAAAGCATCAGAGTGGCGCAAAGGTTAGCGTCATTTCGGCAATGAAAGCCAGGAGCGTCTATGGAGGGACTACCCCGCTATGTTAGCAACCGTTATTGATGTTAAGGTTAGGGAAAGGAGGTTCAAGAATTCATCAATTGTTTGTGATTTCTTCCGATGAGCTACTCGAAGAACTTTCAGGAGGGTTGTAAAAAAAGGCGTAAGGTTCAATGGTGATTTAGTTTACACGTGTGATTTTCTTGACTGTATCTCTTAAATGTCAACATATACACGTGTGATTTAGTTTACGAAGATTTTTCAATGGCGAGAATCTCGACCAGAGAGTAAAAAAGGCGTAAGGTTCACAATGGTGTAAAACTAAAATGGGATATACCGGGCTAGTATTCGAGTTATAGGAACAAAGGCCAAACCAACTACCCAATAATGGAATCGTCGAGCGAAAACACTTGACAACCTCTTAGAAGCAGCTTTAATTGCCACTAGACCTTTCTCCATCAATTAGGAATCTGATGTCGTTACTAAGCACATTCCTTAAATTGTAGCCATTTTTTTAGTGTTTATTTTTTGGTGTCTAATCCGCATATGGATCACCATTGCTCTTGATTTTCTTGACTTTATATCTCTAAAATATCAACATATACACGTGTGATTTAGTTTACGAAGATTTTTCAATGCCGAGAACCTCGATCAGAGAGTAAAAAAGGCGTAAGGTTCACAATGGTGTAAAACTAAAATGAGATATACCGGGCTAGGATTCGAGTTACAGGAACAAGGGCCAAACCAACCACCCAAGAATGGAATCGTCAAGCAAAAACACTTGACAACCTCCTGGAAGCAGCTTTTCTTGCCACCAAACCTTTCTCCATCAATTAGGAATCTGATTCCGTCACTAAACACATTCCTTAAATTGTAACCATTTTCTGAGTGTTTATTTTTTGGTGTCCAATCCGCATATATATCACCATTTCTCTTGATTTTCTTGACTGTATATCTCTTAAATGTCAACATATACACATGTGATTTAGTTTACGAAGATTTTTCAGTGCCGATAAACTCGATCAGAGAGTAAAAAAGGCGTAAGGTTCACAATGGTGTCAAACTAAAATGGGATATACCTGGTTAGGATTCGAGTAACAGGAAAAAGGGCCAAACCAACCACCCAAAAAATGGAATTGTCGAGCGAAAACACTTGGCAACCTCGTGGAAGCAGCTTTTCTTGCCACCAGACATTTCTCCATCAATTATGAATCTGATGCCATCACTAAACACTTTCCTTAAATTATAGCCATTTTTTTAGCGTTTATTTTTTGGTGTCTAATCCGCATATATATCACCATTGCTCTTGATTTTCTTGACTTTATATCTCTTAAATGTCAACATATACACGTGTGATTTAGTTTACGAAGATTTTTCAATGCCGAGAACCTCGATCAGAGAGTAAAAAAGGCGTAAGGTTCATAATGGTGTAAAACTATAATGGGATATATCGGGCTAGCATTCGAGTTACAGGAACAAGGGCCAAACCAACCACCCAAGAATGTAATTGTCGAGCGAAAAACTTGACAACCTCCTGGAAGTAGTTTTTCTTTCCACCAGATCTTTCTCCATCAATTAGAAATCCGATGCCGTCAGTAAACACATTCCTTAAATTGTAGCTATTTTTTGAGTGTTTATTTTTTGGTGTCTAATCCGCATATATATCACCATTGCTTTTGATTTTCTTGAATGTATATCTCTTAAATGTCAACATATACACGTGTGATTTAGTTTACGAAGATTTTTAAATGGCGAGAACCTCGATCAGAGAGTAAAAAAGGCGTAAGGTTCACAATGGTGTAAAACTTAAATGGGATATACGGGGATAGGATTCGAGTTATAGGAACAAGGGCCAAACCAACCACCCAAGAATGGAATCATCGAGCGAAAACACTTGAAAACCCCCTGGAAGCAGCTTTTTTTGCCACCCGACCATCTCCATGAATTAGGAATCTGATGCCGTCACTAAACACATTCCTTAAATTATAGCCATTTTTTTAGTGTTTATTTTTTGGTGTCTAATCCGCATATATATCGCCATTGCTCTTGATTTTCTTGACTTTATATCACTAAAATGTCAACATATACACGTGTGATTTAGTTTACGAAGATTTTTCAATGCCGAGAACCTCGATCAGAGAGTAAAAAAGGCGTAAGGTTCATAATGGTGTAAAACTAAAATGGGAAATACCGGGTTAGGATTCGAGTTACAGGAACAAGTGCCAAACCAACCACCCAAGAATGGAATCGTCGAGCGAAAACACTTGACAACCTCCTGGAAGCAGCTTTCCTTGCCACCAGACCTTTCTCCATCAATTAGGAATCTGATGCCGTCACTAAACACATTCCTTAAATTGTAACCATTTTTTAGTATTTATTTTTTGGTGTCTAATCCGCATATATATAACCATTTCTCTTGATTTTCTTGACTGTATATCTCTTAAATGTCAACATATACACGTGTGATTTAATTTACGAAGATTTTTCAGTGCCGAGAAACTCGATCAGAGAGTAAAAAAGGCGTAAGGTTCACAATGGTGTAAAACTAAAATGGGATATACCGGGTTAGGATTCGAGTAAAAGGAACAAGGGCCAAACCAACCACCCAAAAATGGAATCGTCGAGCGAAAACACTTGGCAACCTCGTGGAAGCATCTTTTCTTGCCTCCAGACCTTTCTCCATCAATTATGAATCTGATGCCGTCACTAAACACATTCCTTAAATTGTAGCCATTTTTTGAGTGTTTATTTTTTGGTGTCTAATCCGCATATATATCACCATTACTCTTGATTTTGTTGACTTTATATCTCTTAAATGTCAACATATACACGTGTGATTTAGTTTACGAAGATTTTTCAATGCCGAGAACGTCGATCAGAGAGTAAAAAAGGCGTAAGGTTCACAATGGTGTAAAACTAAAATGGGATATACCGGGCTAGGATTCGAGTTACAGGAACAAGGGCCAAACCAACCACCCAAGAATGGAATCGTCGAGTGAAAACACTTGACAACCTCCTGGAAGCAGCTTTTTGTTGCCACCAGACCTTTATCCATCAATTAGGAATCTGATGCCGTCACTAAACACATTCCTTAAATTGTAGCCATTTTTTGAGTGTTTATTTTTTGGTGTCTAATCCGCATATATATCACCATTGCTCTTGATTTTCTTGTCTTTATATCTCTTAAATGTCAACATATACACGTGTGATTTAGTTTACGAAGATTTTTCAATGCCGAGAACCTCGGTCAGAGAGTAAAAAAGGCATATGGTTCACAATGGTGTAAAACTAAAATGGGATATACCGGGCTAGGATTCGAGTTACTGGAACAAGGGCCAAACCAACCACCCAAGAATGGAATCGTCAAGCGAAAACACTTGACCACCTTCTGGAAGCATCGTTTCTTGCTACCAGACCTTTCTCCATCAATTAGGAATCTGATGCCGTCACTAAACACATTCCTTAAATTGTAACCATTTTTTAATGTTTATTTTTTGATGTCGATGTAACACCCCAAAAATGGGTTTGGTAATTTAAACCCGGTTAATATAAAGGAACGGGTAAAAATACCGTTAGGGGTAAAAGTGAACCCGTAATTGAATATTAACTAGGAATAATTAACCTAGTTGAATATTAGTATCGTTGGTATTAAACGAAGGGTTGTACCCTTATTTAAATAAAACGAAACATGAGGG
This sequence comes from Helianthus tuberosus, assembly GCA_030545235.1. Lineage (NCBI taxonomy): Eukaryota > Viridiplantae > Streptophyta > Magnoliopsida > Asterales > Asteraceae > Helianthus > Helianthus tuberosus. The sequence continues at coordinate 7,302,921 of CM060411.1, read as the reverse complement.
ACCAAAGTAAACAACTTGAAAGTTGTTTTATTAAAAGAAAACAACACACACACATACACACGCATCGTGTGTGTGTGTTCATCATCGAGCAGGGAAGGCTCCCATGGAGCCAAAACCCTAAACTTCATCAAATTCTCCAAATTGAAAGGCTAAACGAAGCCCAAATTCACAACCGAACACGAATTAACGATCACCTTCACAAGGGGATCATAAGGTATGTCTTAAAACTTAGATTTGATGATCTTGTTTGAAGTGGGTTATGATCAATCCATGAAATTGTATGAAATTAAGCATGTAGATGTGTTAGAAACACCAAATAGAACTTGTGTTATGAATAATTTCAAGTAATTTGGTGATTTAGAATGAAACCCATTGCATGAGTGTGAAGATGATGATCATGATAAACTTGTAGATGTTATAATGTGATCTTGTGATGTATAAGGTGTTATATGGTAGACTGAGATAGATAAACTTGATGTGGAAATTATGATTATGAGATTTTGCTTGAATGTGATGGTTCATAAGATGAAATAGGGAAGAACATGCTTAAAGCACTTGTACATTATGCTTAGAAAGTGATATGCGCACCAAGTGTTTGATGAAATGCTTAGGAGAAAATGATAAGTTGGATTGTATGCTAATAATGAATAAATGTTTGTAGAATGTGTTGATGATGTATTAGACAATAGATTTGTATAAGGAATGTGTTTTGAATGGATTACAAGTGGGAAATTAGTTTGATAAGATGATATGGTAAGAAACCTTCATTAAAAGGTATGTATGCTCATGTATGCTAATCATGTTATGATGAATGTGATGACATGTACGGATAGGAGTTATGTCAACATGGACACAAGCATGGAAGGCAACGGGCCAAGGATAAACACGGAAGCTATGCTTGAACTCGGACGCACGAGGTAAGTGAACTCCAAACTTACCCTTTTGTTTGGTAATGTATTTATGTTATATGGTAATTATTGAATGTAATGTAAGAAGATGTGAATCGTTGTTATTACTAAGTTAAGTTTTAGTGCAAATGAGTCGGAAGTGGTTAAGAAAGAGATTCGATTAAGTTTTGGTAAGAAATGGAACTTACATAATGAATTATGCATAAAGATGAATTAAGGAGTTATACATGTAGGATGTAAATTGTAAGTACGTGTATGAATAGAAAGTGAATACATGCTTGAGTGGGTATTTAATTATATGCTTGAATGAATAAGATGAGTTATGTGTATTTGAGGAAATGTTCATATGAAAGGAAGTTAATGATACTAACCGTTTTTCTATTGAGAATTAATGTGAAGCATAGGCATGTTAACAATGGAAGTAAAGGTTGACTCCGCAAATCCGATGCGAGTGATCGAATGGAAGGATGAAGGGGCTAGTATAAGAGAAAGCATGATATGTTGACGCTTTATTATGCATGTGTTAATATTTTTGTATTATATTGCCGGTTGCTAATGATGAGATTGAATGTGGTGACTGTAGGTTGTACAGGGTTATGGATGTTTCATCAAGAAATATACGCGGTTGAAGATCGAGTCAAGACATGGATTGTACGTGGGTGTGTATGTGGTCACATAATTCGATATATGTATGTTAGCTTTTAATTAAATTATAGAAAGGGATTAATGTATTTAAGTGAAAGAAAGAATATCATGAAAGAAATTTTAGGTATGTATTTTTCGCTGCGAATCTTAGGTTAAAACGTGTTAGGGCGTTACAGTCTAATATGCATATATATCACCATTGCTCTTAATTTTCTTGACTGTATATATCTTAAATGTCAACATATACACGCGTGATTTAGTTTACAAAGATTTTTCAATGCCGAGAACCTCGATCAGAGAGTAAAAAATGCATAAGGTTCACAATGGTGTAAAACTAAAATGGGATATGCCGGGCTATGATTCGAGTTACAGGAACAAGGGCAAAACCAACCAACCAAGAATGGAATCGTCAAGCGAAAACACTTGACAACCTCATGGAAGAAGCTTTTCTTGCCACCAAACCTTTCTTCCTCAATTAGGAATCTGATGCCGTCACTAAACACATTCCTTAAATTGTAGCCATTTTTTGAGTGTTTATTTTTGGTGACTAATTCGTATATATATCACCATTGCTCTTGATTTTCTTGACTGTATATCTCTTATATGTCAACATATACACGTGTGATTTAGTTTACGAAGATTTTTCAATGCCGAGAACCTCGATCAGAGGGTAAAAAATGCAAAAGGTTCACAATGGTGTAAAACTAAAATGGGATATACGGGGTTAGGATTTGAGTTACAGGAACAAGGGCCAAACCAACCACCCAAGAATGGAATCATCGAGCGAAAACATTTGACAACCTTCTGGAAGCAGCTTTTCTTGCCATCAGACCTTTCTCCATCAATTAGGAATCTGATGCCGTCACTAAACACATTCCTTAAATTGTAGGCATTTTTTGTGTGTTTATTTTTTGGTGTCTAATCTGCATATATATCACCATTGCTCTTGATTTTCTTTACTGTATATCTCTTAAATGTCAACATATACACGTGTGATTTAGTTTACGAAGATTTTTCAATGCCGAGAACCTCGATCAGAGCGTAAAAAAGGCGTAAGGTTCACAATGGTGTAAAACTAAAATGGGATATACCGGGTTAGGATTCGAGTTACAGGAACAAGATCCAAAAAACCAGTAAAACGCCTTGTAGTTACAACAACAACAACAACAACCATACCCAGTAAATCCCACAAATAGCAAAGCTAGTTATAGGGTCTGGGGAGGGTGGGATGTAGACAGACCTTGCCTCTATCCATAGGGATAGAGAGGCTGCTTCCAGAGAGACCCTCGACTCGAAAAACGAATAGCAAACAAACACACCAAGTCAAAGAGTATAGAAAGAATATAGAAATAAGAAGTCGCCCATACCAAGAAAGTGAACAGAGTGGCACAATATATTGTAAATCATGTAAAATAGCCTACCACATTATTTATGCATAAACACAAGAAGGTAATCACCGGAAAAGTCACTTAAAGAATAAGAAAAACCTACGTCCCTGAAATACACCTAAGAGCTTACTGCCATGTCCTCTAGGGTTCCTTAACCCTAATCCTACGCCTCCACGAAGTCCTATCTTGGACCATGTCCTCAGAAAGATGCAACTCTAGTAAATCATGCCTGATCTGCTCATCCCATGTCAGTTTGGGTCTGCCTCTTCCTCTCCTCCCCTCCACAGTAAGAGTTTCCACTACTCTAACTGGTGCCGTCGTTTCCCTCCGCTTCACATGCCCAAACCATCTCAATCTCCCCTCCTTAATCTTCTCCGATATACAAGTTACTCCTAATCTTTCCTTAAAAACCACATTTCTAATCCGATCTAACCTCGTGTGTCCACACATCCACCTCAGCATCCTCATCTCTGCTACCTCCATCCTGCGCGCTTGTGTCTTCTTGATAGCCCAACAGTCTGTTCCATAAAGCATAGCTGGCCTAACTGCTACCCTGTAAAATTTCCCTTTTAGTTTAGTTGGGAACCTCCTATCGCATAATACCCCACTGGCTGCCCTCCATCTACACCAGCCAGCCTGTATGCGATGGGTTACATCACTATCTATGTCACCATCTCTTTGTACAAACGACCCCAGATACTTAAATCTAGTTACCTGCGGGACCAATTGGTCCTCAATGGTAATTTGGGTGTCATCGTCAACGGCTACACCGCTGAAATCACAGTGTAGATACTCAGTCTTAGATCGACTAATCCTTAGGCCCTTGCCCTCTAAAGCTACTCGCCACTCCTCTACCCTCTCGTTCAGGCACCGTTTAGTCTCTGCAATCAACACAATATCGTCTGCAAAAAGCATGCACCACGGAACTGTCTCCTGAATCAGCTTGGACAACTCATCCAAGACAACCGCAAAAAGAAAAGGGCTCAACGCTGACCCCTGGTGGAGTCCTACCTCCACAGGAAAGAAGTTTGTATCTCCTACAGGCGCGCGGACACTAGTTGTCGTTCTATCATACGTATCCTTAATTACGTCTATATACTTCCCCGGTATCCCTCGATCCTTCAAACTATCCCAAATCAGTTGGCGTGGGACAGTGTCATATGCCTTTTCCAGGTCGATAAACACCATATGTAAATCTTGCTTCTTCGCTCTATACTTTTCCATCAGCCTCCTTAGGATATGTATCGCCTCTGTAGTTGACCTCCCTTTCATGAATCCAAATTGGTTTTCTGAAACCTGAGTTTCTCTTCTAATTCTAGTTTCGATTACCCTCTCCCAGAGCTTCATAGTGTGACTTAGCAGTTTGATTCCTCTATAGTTTCCACAACATTGAGCGTCTCCTTTATTCTTGTATAAAGGCACCACGACGCTACTCCTCCACTGATCTGGCATTTTTCCAGTCTTGAAAATACAATTGAACAAAAGTGTTAACCATCGGACTCCTTCTTCCCCCAAACACTTCCACACCTCAATCGGTATGTTATCCAAACCCACTGCCAAAATAATTAACGCCAAAATAATCTTAGACGCCAAAAATGAAGCAGCATGTGACACACGAAATTGGGAAAAAAGAAGATTAAAAAGACATAAAAGCCCCTCACACCGTGATTATATCCCGCACCACGTGTTCCATCAGAATGCGTTCTCACACTTTCGGGCGTTTTCTCCTAATCCCGTTTATATATATATATATATATATATATAGGGTCAGGATTTAGAGAAAATGGTGAAAAGTGTGAGAACGGAGAGAAAGGATATGGATCGTCAGATTAAAACAATTTATGGACTAGATAACGCGGTGGCGTTTTCGTAAATAACATAAATTTTATTGCTGTGGCGCGCTTCATTAAGGGTAAAAAATTCTTTTGACATCTCTACACAAAACGCCATCTCATGAAATAAAACGCCATTAAATTACCACCTTAACGTACAATAGCACACACCATCATAATCTAAAAAACGCCATTAGATATAAAACACAAACTTAATTATAATAATATCCTGCCTAAAAAAACCGCCAAAAAAAACATCTTATATATACAACATCTCAGACCTTACATTAAAACACACAAAAACACAAACGCCATATTTAATATATACCATTCGTCTTAGAAATGCCAAAAAACCCAAACATCAAATATCCTCTAAACCAAAATGTTTATTTGAAATTCAGTTTGGTTGTCTGTAAGGTTTCGCTCAATGTAATGGGCAAAATCCTTAACTTCCATCCAATTTATAAGGCCAAAACATACAAAACATTATTGAGATTTGTTGTTAATAAAGTTTAGCTGTATGGGGTTGTTGCAACCCCCGCCCCCTATCTGTCCCGGGAACGGGTGGCCGCGAACATCAGTGTCGGTGGTATCGGTGTTTATTATTTTGGCAGCAGAAATTTCATCAGGACCGTAGTTAGGAAATGTTTTATCAGAGTAAAACCACCATCTTTTATATTAATAATCACATGGGTAAAAACCCAAGTTTCTTATTACGACATGTTTATAGGGATAGACCCTATTTTATCGAATTTAAAACGTCATCTTTTAGGTAACTTTTATAGCCACATTTTTCCAAGCCGTCAGTGCTCTCCAACTGGCTTTCTTCTAATTGGCTTTTACATTTTGTTACCTGAAACGCGTTTTAAAAACATTTGTCAGTGGGAAATACTGGTGAGTGAATCCCATTTTAATCGAGAAGAGTTTTATCAATTAACACAGTATTGAGAGCGATTACAATGTTTACATCTACACAATTACTCATTCAGTACTGTCAATCCTGACTGGTGGGTCATATTACCCATTGGCTAACTCTTTGTCCAATGGTAACGTGTTCCACATTTTGTATACAAAACCCCAACATACCGGCAGTAATTGAAGAATTACAAAGACTCAATCACTTCTTAATCACATTGTAAAATATTTAAGGTTTTGTAAAAATAGTTTACAAAAAGGAGATTACTCACATTGCTGTCTTAGGTTTCCTTTAAGGGTTTCCTGGATATTATCTATAATTTACACAAATGCACACGTGTTAGTATAATAACCCATTATTTATATTAATGATACCCTCCCCGAGACTGCATTCCAACGACTACGTCGGGCAGAACCACGACAGTCGTTACGGAACCCTGGATCAATCGAGCAGTGTATATAATACGTAACCGGGGTTATGATACTTACAACGGAGCAGAACTTTATTAATTAGGGGGATATTATACCCGATTATAGTGCCTACTATCAGATAAAGAAAAGGAAATGAGCAGTCTGACTGAAGGCCCGGTGCCCTCCTTATATAGGGCCTGATTTTCATTTCCTCGCGGCCCGCGTAAGGTGAGACCTCGGGTTACGCGGCCCGCGTAGTAGGGGTGGTAGGGCCTAGCTTGTCCAGGTCAGCACCATAGCTTCGACACGATCGTGCCACGTGTCAGCTCAGGGCTGCGCCTCGTTGCTGGGCTGTCGCGCCCCGCGTAAGCAGTAGCCAAAGGCTACGCGGCCCGCGAGTGACATAAAAACTTTGTTTTTAATTAATTTTTAATAAAATAGAGGTATTCGGGGTCCGTTTTCGCATACGGGGTGTATTTTAGGACATATTAGGGTATTTAAATATATTAGGACGTCGGAAAAATATTTTGGAGGGTTGTTATATCCTCCTCACCTTATTTTAGAACTCGTCCTCGAGGTCTACTGGAACAAGTGTGGATATTTCCTTTGCATTTCTGATTCAAGCACCCATGTGTATTCTGGTCCTCTTTTGGAGTCCCACTTCACTTTGACCAGAACTAATCTCTTGTGCTTGAGGTTCTTAACTTTCCTGTCCTCAATCTGTAGAGGTCTTTCTATAAATTTTAACTGTTCATTTACCTCTATATCCTTAAGAGATACTACCAGTGATTCATCAGCTAAGCATTTCTTGAGATTAGATACATGAAATACATCATGTATTCCTGCCATTTCCTCTGGCAGTTGTAGCTGATAGGCTACAGGTCCTATTCTTCTAATAATTTCAAAAGGTCTAACATACCTGGGGCTTAGCTTTCCTCTTTTGATGAATCTTACCACTCCTTTCCAAGGAGAGACTTTTAATAGCACTTTGTCACCTACTTGAAATTCTAACGGCTTTCTCCTGTTATCAGCATAACTCTTTTGTCGATCACGTGATGTTTTTAGTCGTTCCTTGACTTGAATGATCTTGTCTGTTGTTTCTTGCACTATTTCAGGTCCAGATAGTTGCTTTTCCCCAATTTCTGCCCAACAGACTGGGGTTCGGCACTTTCGTCCATAAAGTTCTTCGAATGGTGCAGCGTTGATACTTGTGTGATAACTGTTATTATAAGAAAATTCTATCAATGGTAAGTGATCATCCCAATTACCTCCGAAATCAATTACACAAGCTCTAAGCATGTCTTCCATGGTCTGAATTGTCCTTTCGCTTTGTCCGTCCATTTGAGGATGATAAGGTGTGCTTAGATTCAACTTGGTTCCCATGGCTTTTTGGAAACTTATCCAAAAATGAGAGGTAAAACGGCTATCCTTATCAGATACAATTGATAAAGGAATCCCATGTAATGAAACTATTTCATTTACATACAATTTAGCTAATTGTTCCATACTGAAAGTTTCCTTCATTGGTAGGAAATGAGCTGACTTAGTTAGCCTGTCTATAATCACCCAGATTGTATCATTACCTTTCCTGGTTTTGGGTAATTTAGTAACAAAATCTATTGTTATCAATTCCCATTTCCATACTGGCATTTCTAACTGCTGTAATAAACCTGATGGTTTCTGGTGTTCAGCTTTAACTTGTGAGCAAGATAAACATTTAGAAACATAAGCAGCTATATCCTTTTTCATTCCTATCCACCAAATTTTTTTTCTTAAATCCTGATACATTTTATCACTTCCAGGATGCATCATATATTTAGACTTATGGGCTTCTTCTAATATATGATGACGTAGGTTTCCTAATTTAGGTATCCATATTCTTTTCTTATGGAATCTCCAAATTCCATCTGTTCCTTGTTCTGATTCCTTAATCATTCATTTTAACTTTTCAGTATCATCCTTGATTACTGATTCTTGTACTTTTCTAATATGTTCATTTAAATCCACTTGTAGATTTAATTTAAGAGAACGTACCCTTTGTGGCTTTTCGTGATATTTTTGACTTAAAGCATCAGCAACTACATTTGCTTTTCATGCATGATACTGGATATCACAATCATAATCACTAAGCATCTCCATCCAGCGTCTTTGTCTCATATTCAATTCCTTTTGTCCCAAGACATATCTTAAACTCTTATGGTCTGTGAAAATAGTAAACTTACTACCATAAAGGTAATGTCTCCAAATTTTAAGGGTAAAAATTATGGCTCCTAGTTCTAAATCATGGGTTGAATAATTCTCTTCATGATTCTTAAGTTGTCTAGATGCATATGCTATAACCTTTTGGCGTTGCATCAACACACATCCATAAGCTAACTTAGAAGTGTCACAATAGACAACAAAATCTTCAGTTCCTTCTGGTAACGCTAGTATAGGTGTGTTGGTTAATCTTTGCTTAAGAATTCTAAAGGCTTCTTCTTGTTTTGTTCCCCATTCAAACTTAACCAATTTACAAGTTAGCTTAGTTAAGGGAATGGCTATTCTAGAAAAATCTCGAATAAATCTTCTATAATAACCGGCTAGTCCTAAGAAACTTCTAACCTCAGTTGGTGACTCAGGGGTTTTCCATTTGGTAATTGCCTCGATCTTGGTAGGATCCACATGAATTCCTTCATGATTAACTAAGTGTCCAAGAAACTGTACATGTTCTAACCAAAACTCGCACTTTGAAAACTTAGCATAAAGCTTTTCCTTTCTTAATAAACTTAGAAGTGGGTGCAAATGCTTTGCATGTTCCTCTTTACTCTTAGAGTAAATGAGAATATCATCTATAAAGACAATTATGAATTTATCCAAATATGGCTTACATATCCGGTTCATCATGTCCATAAATGCAGCTGGGGTATTGGTTAAACCAAATGGCATGACAGCAAATTCATAATGAACATACCTCTTTCTAAAAGCGGTGTTAGGATTGTCCTCTTCCTGTACCTTTAATTGATGATATCCTGACCTTAAATCGATTTTAGAGAAAAATCGAGCTCCTTGTAACTGATCGAACAGATCATCGATCCTTGGTAATGGATACCGATTCTTAATCGTGACCTTGTTTAATTCACGGTAACTAATGCACATACGCATGGATCCGTCTTTCTTCTTAACGAATAAGATCGGCGCTCCCCATGGGGATGAACGTGGTTGTATGAATCCTTTCTCTAACAACTCGTCTAACTGTTTCTTTAGTTCCTGCATTTATGCGGGTGCCAAACGGTAAGGTGTTTTGGCAATTGGTGTTGTCCCTGGTAGTAGGTGGATTCTGAATTCAACTTCTCTGTCTGGAGGTTGTCCTGGTAATTCTTCTGGAAATACATCTGAAAACTGAGATACTACTGGGATATCTTTTAGTTCTTTTCCTTTAGTGTTAGTGATTATAGAAATCAAATACACTAATGACCATTTTTTATATAACTTGATGTTTTCATCACATAGATGAATTTTGTGGATCTAGAAGGTTTATCTCCTTTAATTGTGATATTTTCACCCCTAGGTGAATTTACTTGGATTGACTTTTGATCACATAAAATACTAGCTTTATTGGCTATTAACCAATCCATTCCTAATACGATATCAAATCCTGCCAGATTCATTGGGTAAAGGTTTGCAATAAATTTCTGATTTAGAATTTCTATTCTTGCTTCCTGCAAGATTTCTGAAATCTTATTGGTTTCTCCATTCGCTGTTTCTACTAGACATTCTTGTGGGAGTTTAGTTAATGGTTGATTGAGAATTTTGCAAAATGAAGTATTAATAAAACTTTGGTTCGCACCAGAGTCAAATAATACTTTAGCAAAAACATCATTAACTAAAAACGTATCGGTGATCACATCCGGGATCATCTTTGCTTCATCTGCAGTTATAACAAATGCTCTAGCATTTTTGGTGTTCTTGTTATTTGCAGCTGGAGCTAGCTTTGGACAGTTTGGCTTGATATGACCTTGTTCTCCACAGTTGTAACATATCCTGTTGTTAAATTTCTTCCTGTAATCTTCTTCCTTGTGTCCAGATATTTTGCAGAACTTACAGTATATGGAGCATTTTCCAGAATGCTTCCTTTTGCAATACTTGAAATAGGGTGCAGAGGTAGAACCTACATTTTTCCCACGATTAGAATTTCCAGAGCGAAATTCTTGGGTAAGCCTTTGAGCTAGGTTCTTTTTTTGATCCTCTTCCCGTGTACGCACTAATTCATCTGTCAAGGTATTGGCTAGTTCTACAGCTTCTTCTATGGTTTGTGGTCTAGCTGCCTTGACTACATGCCTTATCTACCCATTTAATCCCCAGATGTAACGGGAGATTAACACTGGTTCAGTTGATGGAAGGGTTGGCACTATTCTAGTATATTCAAAGAATAACTTAGTGTACCCCTTACTATCCACTCCATTCATCCTAAGGTTTAGGAATTTATTTGATATCTGTTCTTTTTCATTGGGAGGGCAGAATTTCCTTTCTACCATGTTTTTAAATTCCTCCCATTCCATATTGTAAACCCTATCACTTCCTCTAGTTTGGAGGATAGTGTTCCTCCATTCCAAGGCTACATTCTTAAACAGATTAGAAGCAAACATTATATTATCTTCTTCTGCGCACTTGCTTATTCTTAAGACTGCCTCAGTCTTCTCTATCCAGCGTAGAACTGCAACGGCCCCTTCATTGCCCGAGAATTCCATTGGTTTACAAGACCAGAATTCTTTATAAGAACAACCATAAGGCATGGTTCTTCTTCTTTTGGGAATGGGCGCTTGAAGTACGGGTCCATTGTTTACGTTGTTTTCAGGTTCAGTTGGTCGCTTACTGATATGTTTACTTTTATTATCAGCTTCCCTAACAGTTTGAATAATAAATGGCATTGCATCTATAATTCCTTGTGCCACTATGTGTTGGGTGGCACTATTATCCACTTGATTTCCATTGTTTTCATTATTTAGGTTATCGTTATTCAGATTATTGTCATTCTGGTTTTTCGAGTTATTATCTAGGTTCTCTTGATTTACTTAGTCGTCCATCTGAATTTTAAACAATTATCACATATTAATATCACAAAATAATATCTTAATACGATCAATCACATGACACGTATTTTGATCAAAAGCGTTGATCATTGCGACTTACTCTATTTATATATATATATATATATATATATATATATATATATATATATATATATATATATATATATAGTATGCATCTACTACAAGCCAGAACGAGAAATTAAATTTACAATACTACTATGCATCACTAACCACGAAGTGGTCTATACTACGATATATTTTTTTTTAACAAACACACATATTATATATTATATTATTATTATTATTACCATCTCCCTCATCATCTTCACGGATATAGATTCATCCAGAAATCCATATGACGCTCGTCGTACTTCCAGACGAGTCGTTCTCCTACCTGCCTCATCCTTTCACTACTCTCTAAAATCTCTTCTCCGAAAGTTCGGAGTTCTTGCACATTTTCTGCACTCATTGGGGGTGCAGGTGCTGGTACTGGATCTGGGTACTGTGGCATGGGTTCTTCCTGAGGATACGGATTCTCTAAGATCTCCCTAATGTATTCATCATTATTGTAATAGGGATCTAGAGGGTCCAGACCTGGGTAAGCTACTAAGTTTGGCATGGGTAGGTCTGCTAAGTTGTAGCGTTGCACATAGTCCCTATGATCATCAAACCACAGATCGTAGTCTGGGTCTAAGGGATTGGGTGCTGGTACCCTAGGTATCTCCTCAGGAATAAAATCATGCATTTCTACTTGATTTTCTGGGTTGTTTTCTATCTCCATTGGTTGTAATGGTTGGGGTGCTATCAGTTGTTCAAGGTTTGGGTCGGTAGCTGTGGTTGCTAAAATATGGAAGTTTGCTAAACTCCTGTTAAGCATGTCTTGGATATGGGCATCTGTCTCTCTTTTAGCTGCTGCTAGCACTCGTTGCTCTTGTAACTTCTTCATTCTTTTCCTACGCTCATGTGCTCCCTTACTGAACCATCCTCTCTTTTTCTGAGGGAATGGCTCTTCAGACTGAGCCTTAAACACGAATATTCCTTCTTCATCATCATCAGCAGAATACCCTGAGAGGGCAGGCTGTGAAGAGGTGCCTTCGCTTCTAGGCGAACCAGACAACTGACGATACGCGTCGGATGGTCCTTGGTCGCTCATACTGTAAACTAACAAATAGTCAAATAACACATAACAATAAAATACAATTATGCACGTATTTCCGTAATTTATTCCCTAACACTTTAAATAATATCTTGATGTCAGCAGAACACTTTTGTGGCTGAATCAGTGGCTTAGCTATGATACCACCTTCTGTCGCAACCCCCGCCCCCTATCTGTCCCGGGAACGGGCGGCCGCGAACATCAGTGTCGGTGGTATCGGTGTTTATTATTTTGGCAGCGAAAATTTCATCAGGACCGTAGTTAGGAAATGTTTTATCAGATAAAACCACCATCTTTTATATTAATAATCACATGGGTAAAACCCAAGTTTCTTATTACGACATGTTTATAGGGATAAACCCTATTTTATTGAATTTAAAACATCGTCTTTTAGGTAACTTTTATAGCCACATTTTTCCAAGCCGTCAGTGCTCTCCAGCTGGCTTTCTTCTAATTTGCTTTTACATTTTGTTACCTGAAACGCGTTTTAAAAACATTTGTCAGTGGGAAATACTGGTGAGTGAATCCCAGTTTAATCGAGAAGATTTTTATCAATTAACACAGTATTGAGAGCGATTACAATGTTAACATCTACACAATTACTCATTCAGTACTGTCAATCCTGACTGGTGGGTCATATTACCCATTGGCTAACTCTTTGTCCAATGGTAACGTGTTCCACATTTTGTATACAAAACCCCAACATACCGGCAGTAATTAAAGAATTACAAAGACTCAATCACTGCTTAATCACATTGTAAAATACTTAAGGTTTTGTAAAAACAGTTTACAAAAAGGAGATTACTCACATTGCTGTCTTAGGTTTCATTTGAGGGTTTCTTGGATATTATCTATAATTTACACAAATGCACATGTGTTAGTATAATAACCCATTATTTATATTAATGATACCCTCCCCGAGACGGCATTCCAATGACTACGTCGGGCAGAACCACGACAGCCGTTACGGAACCCTGGATCAATCGGGCAGCGTATCTAATACGTAACCGGGGTTATGATACCTACAATGGAGCAAAACTTCGTTAATTATGGGGATATTATACCCCATTATATTGCCTACTATCATAAATTCGAGATAAAGAAAAGGAAATGAGCGATCTAACTGAAGGCCCGATGCCCTCATTATATAGGGCCTGATTTTTGTTTCCTCGCGGCCCGCGTAAGGTGAGACCTCGGGTTATGCGGCCCGCGTAGCAGGGGTGGTAGGGCCTAGCTTGTCCGGGTCAGCACCAAAGCTTTGAAACGATCGTGCCACGTGTCAGCTCAGGGCTGCGCCTCGTTGCTGGGCTGTCGCGACCCCCGTAAGCAGTAGCCAAAGGCTACGCGGCCCGTGAGCGACATGAAAACATTGTTTTTAATTAATTTTTAATAAAATAGAGGTATTCGGGGTCCGTTTTCACATACGGGGTGTATTTTAGGATAAATTAGGGTATTTAAATATATTAGGACGTCGGAAAAATATTTTGGAGGGTTGTTATAGGGGTGGACAACCTTGTTAGACATCTTTCTTAACTGAGGATTAATAATGTTGTCCATCTCATACATCAAAACATTATTGATTTTAGCATGATCAAATTTAGAGGTTTAAGGTACTTTTATTTAGTGGCGTTCTTTTTCTCGGTAAAACGCCAAAAAGTTAAAAAAAATCAAACATCGTTCATTGGGAATTCAAGATTATTGGCTGAAGGATGTAAACTCAATAACATTTTGCTCCATGAGATGGACAAATCTTCAAGAAAAAGAGGCTGATTTCAGAGTTTGTGCTTCCAAACGGCGACAAAAAAACTACTTCAAAAACAAAATGAATCATACGAAAGTCGAAACAGCTAAGTTAAGATGATTAAAAAAAGAAGAAAGAGACTGGTGACAGTGAAGATTTGGAAGATCAACTGTTTATATTTTTCTTAATTTTCTTTTTCAGTTGATTGTTATATAATAACAATGCCATATATAATAAAAATGCCACAAAGCTAAAATGCTTTTCAAAATGCCATCATGCCATAAAAGGCCTCAAAAACTACCAAACTATAATAAAATTACTTTGGACAAGTATTATTAAAAACCAAAAATAAAAAAAAAAATAAAAACCAAACTTGAAAAGGTAACTACAAAACAGTATAACTGAAGAGACGGAAAATTTATTATATTAGAATCTAAAACGCCAAACTTGAAAGATGGGACGTATTACATACTTCAGAGATAAAAGCTTATCAAAAACAATAATTACAAACAGTAACTGAAATGACGAATACTTTATTATAATAATGCACTGCCTAACCTGCGCGCCAGAAAGACATCTTATAAAATGATATCTCTTAGCAACTTCCATTTAATCAAACAAAAAAAACAAACACCAATACTACTAAATACCACTCACTGTAAAAACGCCAAAAAATTAAAAAAATCAAAGATAGCTAATCTGCTTTCTCGGATATTCAGTATTGTTCTTCGTGAAGGATCACTGAATGGATTGTTAGGTGAGGGGAGTAACTCAGTAAGATGTTGCTGCATGAGATGAACAAATCTTCAAGAAAAAGATACTGATGACAATCGTATGTAATTTTGTGTTCTTTGTTCTCGAAGAAGGCTTGGATGAGGAGAAGAGATCAATGACACTGAAGAGTGGGATGATTATAAAGATGAATATCAAGATGAAGAAACAGCGAAAAACCCACCCACGCGTCATAGATCTATGTCCCCAAACATCCACAAAAAGCCACTTCATTAGACGAGCAGGCAAAATAATCAAACGATGGGTTTGTTAAGTTTTACATAAAACGCCATATATTTGGTGACAGTTGTTATGGGTCATTTTCTGAACATATATCCTGACTAATATTCTGACTTTGATTGATTATTTGTGATCAGGATACCGGATCAGGTTATTGGTAGCATCCTGGTACGATATCCTGGTATTAACTGAATTAATCACGTGCAGATTAGGAGGTGTAAGTCTCCAACGTTCAAGAAGACTTCTTCCCCCCAAGACTCGGGTAAATCAGTTAGATTAAAGACGTTGAACCGAAAGACCAGGACTGCAACGTTCGTTTGGGGAATATCCACCGGATCCCGGTTTATTAGGATAGTTAGTTATTTTCGTTTTACTATAAATAGATTGATCGGATCAGATTAAGGCACACACCATTACACACGCTTTTACTCTCCAATTGCAAACAAACACTACACACAAACACTTGTACTCGAATTACATTGTAACACCTAGTTGATCCGCATCATATCCTGCACTGTATCCTGATATTTGAAGTAATAGAAGAACAAGGCCGCTGCGATTGTCAGCTCCCGAGGTTTTATGCCAGCGATCTAGATTGATCAAGGGCTTTCCTCGTATATCCTGTGTCATCCTTTACATTTTTGCTCATTGTTTGATCATAGGTACAGCTCTATATCCTGAGCCGTATCCTGAAACTGTTTTTGCAAATAACCTAACTAGCATATTTTCAACGCACATTTCTAGCACACTACCTCACTTAACTAATTTGATCACTTAATTGTTTCGGTAATTTTTTACCAAAACAATTTGGCGCCCACCGTGGGGCAAGTGGTGCTATTTCTACTAAAAGCTTTTGCAAAATCGTTACTTGGTTTTCTATTTTCAAAACTTTTTGCCACACTATTTTCAATGGCCTCAAGATCAAACATGAGCTCTTCCACCGTGTCTGCTACAACCTCTGCAACAATTGGTTCAGTGCTTCCACCACCTCCTCCGAGAATGCAAGCCTCTTCGCAAGGAACTGAAAGTCATGTGGCTCGGGATGTTATCCCTGCTCGCAATGTCCAGGGATCCGCTCCTGTTTTAGCTTCTAACGAAGAGATTATAAATTTGTTTGGTAGTGTACAGGAACAGATAAGGCAGCAGCAGGAAACTAATCAGATGCTGATGAGAGAGATACAACTCTTGAAGTCTGGCCCGAGTCGGCCTGCTGAAGATACCGTCACTCCCTTGCAACCCAGGGCTTTGAACTTCAGTTCTGCAGTCTATACTGAGGATAACCGGGGGAATATTGTGCCTAGCCATTCCCAGAATCATACTCCTGAGATACCTTCTTCAGTAAGAGTATCAACAGTGAGAAGTTCAGGATATGCTTCAGGATATGGCCAGAACCCCCAAGCTGGTAATGTATCTAATAATAATAATGCTCTTGCTACTAATGGTGTTGGATCTTTGCAGGATGCAGGTATGACATCAGCATTTTCCAGGGAGCTTCAAAAACTGAAGGACATGATATCCAGTGTACCTGGGGTGGTTCAGCCAATTCCTGAAGTATCCCAGGACAGCCACAGAATATCCCAGTTTACATATCCTATTTGTGATGCTGAAATCCCAAAAAGATTTCAAACCCCCAACATGAAGCTCTATGACGGAACTACGGATCCTGAGGAGCATATTGCCCAGTATAGGGAAAGGATGGAAATCAACCCTATCCCTCCAGACCTCAAAGAAGCATGCTTGTGCAAGGGTTTCGGTTCTACCTTAACAGGATCCGCCTTAAAATGGCTGTTAAACGTTCCTCCTCACTCGATTACTTCTTTTGCTCATTTAGTTAATTTATTTATTTAATAGTCAATTTTCTTGCAGTCGGAGTTTTGAGAAATTAACCAGTGACCTTTACAGGATAACTCAAGGACCTCAGGAATCCTTGAGGGATTATGTGAACAAGTTTAGTCGGGAATCCTTGGATATCCCACATCTTGATGTTGCAACGGCCATGCAAGCGTTCAAGATGGGGTTGCAGAAAGATTCTCAATTTTATCAGGATCTTGTAATGAATCCCTGCAGGAATCTCGACGAAGCTCGTAACAGGGCTTTAAGATACATTCGGCTGGAGGATGATAAAAAGATGCAAGAGAGAATGAATTCGTCCACAACCTATGAGTCAACCAACAGGAAATCAGAATCCTCGTATAAACCATATCGCTCAAAGCCATATGGCAGAAATGAAAGCAAAAAAGTGAATGCTGTTGAAGACAAGGATCCTGAGGAGTATCCTGAGTTGTCTGAATATTGTTTTTCTGTTAACATACCTGAACTAATGTATGCTATGCAGGGTTTAGGAGACAAAGCAAGATGGCCTCGAAAGAATCAACAAAAGGCTGATTGGAAGGACAAGTCCAAATGGTGTGCTTTCCATGAGGACTTCGGGCATGTTACTGAGGATTGCATCGCTTTAAGAAAAGAAATAAGCTATCTCTTGAGTAAGGGATACCTGAAGGACCTCTTGGGAAGAAAGAAGAATAAAGGTCAGGATTCTGAGAAGGATCCTGAACGGGCAGCATCACCTCCTGCGGATGCAAAAATAATTAACTTTATTTCAGGAGGATCCGACATACGCGGCACATCATATTCTGCGGCAAAAAGACACGCGAAGGAAGCTAAAGCAGAGAGGGGAGATAAGCCGACAAGGATGTCAACCCTCACAACTGACAAAGTCATCACGTTCGATAATGATGACAGGGATACTGTCCAGGATCCCCATCATGATGCCTTAGTGATAACGTTATATGTTGCTAACCATTTTGTACGCAGGATATTAGTGGATAATGGCAGCTCAGTCAACATAATTCAGCTGGAAACATTGAAGAGGATGAATGTATCTTCGATGGACATTACTTCGAAGTCCACTGTACTCGTTGGTTTCAGTGGAGAAGCTAGGAATACCGTAGGAGAGATAAAGTTTCCCGTGTATATTCAAGGGGTCAACTCAATGCAGCGCTTTTGTGTCATGGACTCTTTATCCTGCTATAATATTATACTAGGTAGGCCTTGGATCCATGATATGAAAGCTGTTCCATCAACCTACCATCAATGCATCAAGATTCCTACTCCTTGGGGAGTTGTCAAGGTGGAAAGTGATCAACAGGAAGCAAAGGAGTGTTATTCTTCTTCGATGAAATCCTCAACAAAGCCAACAGCAGCATAGCAATTAAAGATTCTAGGCCAGGATATCATGGAGGCTTCAGAACAGGATGTAAAGAAAGTGATCCTGGATCAGAATAATCCGGATATCTCGGTGCTCGTGGGAACCAATATCCCTCAGGATATTGAAGATCAATTGACTAATTTTTTGAAATACAGGATGTCAACATTCGCGTGGAAGCACGAGGATATGACAGGTATTTCCAAGGATATTATAACACATAAGCTCGGTATTGACAGATCATTCAAGCCTGTCCAACAAAAGAGAAGGAAGTTTGCTCCGGAGCGAAATGTGATCATCCAAGAGGAAGTTGAAAGACTACTAAGGAGCAAGATGATTAGGGAAGTAAAGTTTCCTAAATGGCTGGCGAATGTAGTTGTGGTGCAAAAGAAAAATGGGAAATGGAGAGTTTGTGTAGATTACACAGACTTAAACAAAGCTTGTCCCAAAGACCCATTTCCTCTTCCTCATATTGACTCAATGGTGGTTGCTACTGCCGGCTATGAGATGTTAACTGTTTTGGTCAAAAATCAAGCGAGGATAATACAACCAAATCTTTGTTGTGAGGAATGATGCTTGAACAAATGTATGAGTATCTTGCAAATGAAATGAATAAATGACACAAGGATTTATACGAGGAAAAAGCCCTTGATCAAGAGTTGATCTCCGGCATAAAAAACCTCGGGTGATGGAAACTACCGATCACCAACTATAATTAAACAAATGGTTGTTACAACTCGGGATGATAACAAGCTTGTTACAAGGATCACTAAAGTGCAAAAATGTATCAGATCGCCAAGTAAACTGTTAGGAGCTTATAGAGCGCTGTTACGAGAGTGTGTGTTTGCTAAATTGGCTAAGTGTTCTAATTAAAGCTTGTTATCCCCTTTTAAAATTAGAAATCACTAAAACAACTAACTATCCGCAATATGTGCAAGCTTCCCACAATCT
Source organism: Helianthus tuberosus (assembly GCA_030545235.1). Taxonomy (NCBI): domain Eukaryota; kingdom Viridiplantae; phylum Streptophyta; class Magnoliopsida; order Asterales; family Asteraceae; genus Helianthus; species Helianthus tuberosus. The sequence goes on along the minus strand of CM060411.1, from coordinate 7,283,689 downwards.
CCATAACGTTCACGAAGGCCAAGCACGTGCGGAATATTGAGAGCATATTCTCCAGGAATATCGACAAGACCAAGTCTAAGGCGTATACTCCTGCAAAACAGACTCAAACATAGCAAAGACAATCGTTAGTGTAAGGATAATCATGAGGATCCTGAATCCTGATCTTGCAACACCTTCTGAGGATCCTTAATTCAAACAGAATTGAGGATCCATGATCCTGGTAGTGCTTGAGGATCCGTGATCCTTAGGATTGGAAAATCCTCCCCTAACAATTGCTCCCAAAATATAAGGTGTAAAACGCAAATTAACGAGTTATATTTTTTATCTTATCTCCAACTGACTAACGGATATATAACCGTTTGGATCGAACTAGCCATTGCTGGTCTTACGTCATTGAAGTGACAATCCTGCAAAATCATCATTATAAATTCAAGTTAAAGATAAGGATCAGGAAGCATTTAAATTCATGCGTTACATCCTTTAAATCCTCATTCGAAGATTGATCAGGTACTTCTCTCTCCCTTCTCTCTTCATCTTCTTCCGCTGTTCCTTTTCGAAATCTTTAAATCACAATGAAGCTACGATCCTCCCCCGCCAAGGATCAGAAAGATAGTCCTCTGAAAAGCCAGGGGATTATCAAAAATTCACCGAAGGAACTCTACTGCTTTACTGATCCGAATATCGACCGGATTCGCCATTGTTTTCCGGCAAACGCCGTCTTCAAGCCTTTTGATCCTACCGCCAGAAGCGATTTCGTTTCTGAAACTTGGGTTGCTTTTCTGGCTACCCCATTCCTGATAGGATACTCCTATCCTTTTCCAGTCTTCACTGAATCCTTCTTCTCCCTCACCGGAATGTGCTATGTCCAAGCGATGCCAATGATGTGGAGGGTTTTATATACCCTAGAGAAAATCATTGAGCAAGAAGGCATAGAGTTGGGGATGTCGGAATTGGCTGAACTGTATAACTTTGTGAGCCATGGTTCACACCGCTTCGTATTCAAACACAAACCTGGTGAACCTCACCCAATCCTCAAGACCACAAAGAATGACACCAACTGGAAGAAGCGTTTCTTCTTCGTTAGGAGGGATTCTATCCCGGATGGGAAGGATCTCCCTAGAAAGTGGACCACCCATGGTAGGATAAAGGATCCTTATAGAAGGATCATAGGATAACCCTGTCTCTGCTGAGGATAACTGACCCTTTTCTATCTTTTTTGTCCAGCTATCACAGTTTCTCATCTCATTCAGTCACCTGCAACAGAAAAAAGGATCGCTGCCTTCTGGGACCTTGATCCTGCAATCAGAACATTCTAGGCAAACACAAAGGATTCTCAAGAAGTATCCTCCGGCTCAGTAACAATGTCAAGTAAGTATTCAAGTTTGTATATGATTAAATGTTTGAATGAAAATAAAACAAGAATACTTATCTGTTATTTTGCATTGGTAGGCGCTGGGAAATCCTCAAAGTCAGCCTCCCGCTTCAGTGTTAGTGATCTTAGCACTGTGGCTCCCAGGTCTGGGAAGAAGAAGTCTGCTGCTAGCCCAAGCACTGTAATCCCCAAGCCTGTCACCTCCAAAGGAGGAAAGAAGAGGAAGGCCACTGAAGCTGACAATCTTGAAGGCCTGCCCCTCCTCCGTCAGCAATTTGAGGAATACTTCAATGAGGTAAGGATCCCTGATCCTTACTCCTATCCTGCACGTATGAGGATAAGTGATCCTGAAATTAATCCTTCTTTCTTTGCAGAAATTCGCTGAGATCCAGATGCTTTTTGATGCCTATGTTGAAGAGGCTGAGGCGAAAGAGTTGGATTTCCAGAAAATCTTCTTGGCTAAGGATGAGACTATCTCTCGCCTTGAGAAGGGTCTGAACTTGGAGAAGAAGCAACTGGTAATGGCCCAGATCAATGCTGACCATGAGAAGAGCGAGATGATGGAGGATGCCAAACTCTCTGTTGCCATTGCTATGTAAAAGACCAAGCTGCAGATGGCTCAAGAGGCTGAGGATCCTGACTTTGACAGGACCAACTGGGACCAGGTGGGCTGGAAGGCTAGGCTGGCTGAGCTTGATGATGAGGAGGAGGCTACAGAGGTCTTGGCAATTGAGGCAGGAGGCAGCGGAGCTAAGGATCAGGTGGGTGATGCTGGAGCAGGAGGTGATGGTGGTGCAGCAAAGGTTTGAGTTGCAGAAATGGGCGATGATGGATTTATCTAGACGCGGCCGGAGCCCATTTTTTATGGTTTGGTGGTGGTTTTTGGTTGTTGATGTTTTTCTCAGACAATAGTTGGTCTGTAATAACTTTAAACAATAGTTTTTAGGGTTGAGGATCATGGATCCTTGGACAATAGGTAGGATAATGGGTGGTGGATGGATCCTCTGTTTGGGGAATGAAACCGCTTGTTATCCTTCCGCCTTTTGTTACCTACACTTGGACCTTTGTTAAATATGGACACCCTTTGCCAACCCAAGTGGGCGGGCCACGTTTTGCTGGTAGAAACTTGGGTTGGCAATTTGACAACCTTTGAAAGGGTTTAACTTTTGGTAAATAAAATCTTAATCGTTTGACTATCTTACGTTTTGTTTCATTTGTGGATACCTTACCTTTCAATTATGATTATATACTTTGTTTGAATTCATAAGTTGAGAATAAAAGTTTAACAGATTATGTCAAAAAGTTTAGGATATGATCAAGGATCAAATATCCTATAATCGATAAATTCAAAAAAGTAACGTAACTTAAGGATCATGAGTCCCGTTGTCAAAGAGTAAGGGTCACTCAGATAAACAAAGAATAAAATCAAAATGATCAAGAATTATACCTGAGAATCCAAGTTAGGATCCTAAAACATTTACAATCATGATAACCAAAAGACAAACCTTAGTAAAAGGTAAGGATCAAGGATCCTTAGCTGTTTAGCTTCAAAAACCTGAAATGGAACATAACTTGGGACTAAGCCATTACAAGAAAAGAGTTAGCAACTGGGGACAAGCCCAACAATTCTGGGGACAAGCCCAATATACTGGGGACAAGCCCAAAAAACTGGGGACAAGCCCAAAAAACTGGGGGCAAGCCCAAAGGATCTTGTGTAAACTGGAGTATGGCCCTCACTGGCGACTATCCAAACTTAGTGACATGAAAATGCCAAAACCTTAGCTAACGTGAAAACATTAGAAACCTTAGGAACGGATGTATGGTACGTCTACCATTATACGTAGTGTTTTGGTCAAAAATTAAGCAAGGATAATGCAACCAAAACTTTTGTTGTGAGGTGTGATGCTTGAATCTATGAACAATTGTATGAACAACTTGCAAATCAAATAAAGAGGTGACACAAGGATTTATACGAGGAAAAAGCCCTTGATCAAGAGTTGATCTCCGGCATAAAAAACCTCGGGTGATGGAAACTACCGATCACCAACTAAGATTAAACAGAAAGATGTTACAACTCGGGATGATAACAAGCTTGTTACAAGGATCACTAGTGTGTAAAAGTGTTAAAGTGTACGAAATTGCCAAGTAAACTGCCGAGAGCTGTTCGAGAGTGTGTGTTTTTTGCTAAAACTAGCCAAGTTTTCTAACTCAAGCTTGTTATCCCCTTTTTAAAATTAGAAATAACTAGACTAACTAACTGTCCGCTAATTGTGCAAGCTCCCCCACGATCTCCATAACGTTCACAAGGACCAAGCACGTGCGGAATATTGAGGGAATATGCTCCACGAATATCGCCAAGACTAAGTCCATGCACGTACTCCTGCAAAACGAGCTCACATACAAGGTAGACAACCGTTAGTGTAAGGATAACAATGAGGATCCTGAATCCTGGTCCTGCAACACATTTTGAGGATCCTGAATTCAAACAGAATTAAGGATCCGTGATCCTGGCAGTACTTGAGGATCCATGATCCTTAGGATTCGAAAATCCTCCCCTAACAATTGCCCCCAAAATATAAGGAGTAAAGTGTAAATTAGCGAGTTATATTTTTTTATCTTATCTGCAACTAACTAATGAATATATAGCCGTTACAATCTAACTATCCGTTGAAAATCACACGTCATTGAAGCGACGTCCCTGCAGAATCATCATTATATATATAGGTTAGAGATAAGGACTAATGTGCATTTAAATTCGAGCAATACTCCCTTTAAATCCTCATTCGAAGATCAAACAGGTACTTCTCTCTCCTTTCTCTCTTCACCTTCTTACTATGTTCCTTCTTTCTTTACCATCATCCATGACCAAGATGATGTTAAGATCTTCACCGGCTAAGGATCACCGAAAGGATAGCCCTCTAAAGAGCCAAGGAATCATCAAAGATTCTCCGAAGGAACGCTGTTGCTTTACTGATCCTGAGATCGACAGGATTCGTCATTGCTTTCCGGCGAACACTGTCTTTAAACCTTTCGACCCTACTGTCTTGAGCGACTTCATTTCTGCAACTTGGGTTGCTTTTCCGCCCCCCCCCCCCCCATTTCTGATAGGATACTCCTATCATTTCCCTGCTTTCACCGAATCCTTCTTTTCTCTCACCGGCATATGCTATGTTCAGGCAATGCCTATGATGTGGAGGGTTTTGTATACCTTAGAGAGAATCATCGAGCAAGAAGGCATAGAGTTGGGGATGTCAGAACTTGCTGAACTGTACAACCTTGTGAGTCATGGTTCACACCGCTTTTTATTTAAACACAAACCCGGTGAAGAACACCCAATCCTCAAGACCACCAAAAATGACACCAACTGGAAGAAGCGTTTTTTCTTCGTTAGGAGGGATTCTATCCCAGATGGGAAGGATCTCCCCTTAAAGTGGACCACTCATGGTAGGATAGAGGATCCTTATAGAAGGATCATAGGATAATCCTGTTTCTGCTGAGGATCACTAACTCCTTTTTGTATTTTTTGTGCAGCTATCACTGTTTCCCATATCATTTCATCACCTGAAACCGAGGGGAGGATTGCTGCTTTCCGGAATCTTGATCCTGCAGCAAGATCATTTCAAGCAAACACCAAGGATTCTCAAGAAGTATCCTCAGGCTCAGTCACAATGTCAAGTAAGTATCCGAGTTTGTACATAATTAACTGCTTAAATGAAAATAAAACAAGAATACTTATATGTTGTTGTGGATTGGTAGGCGCTGGAAAATCCTCAAGGTCAGCCTCCCGCTTTAGTGTTAGTGATCTCAGCACTGTGGCTGCCCGGTATGGGAAGAAGAAAACTGCTGCTAGCCCAAGTACGGCAGTTCCCAAGCCTGTCACCTCCAAGGGGGGAAAGAAAAGGAAGGCAACTGAAGCCGACAATCTTCAAGGCCTGCCCCTCATTCGTCACCAGTTTCAGTAATACTTTGCCGATGTAAGGATCACCAACTTTGCTTCATTATCCTGCCCACTTGAGGATCACGGATCCTGAACTTTACCTTGTCTTTTTGCAGAAATTCGCCGAGATCGAAATGCTTTTTGATGCTTATGTTGAAGAGGCTGAGCAGAAGCATTTGGAGTTCCAGAAATTATTCCTGGCTAAGGATGAGACTATCTCTCGCCTTGAGAAGGACCTCGCTCTGGTAAAGCAGCAGGTAGTCATGGCCCATATAAACGCTGATCATGAGAAGCATGATGTGCTGGAGGATGCTAAAGTCTCTGCCGCCATCACCATGTACAAGATCAAGCTGCAAATGGCCCAAGAGGCTGATGATCCTGACTTCGATAGGACCACTTGGGACAAGGAGGGCTGGAAGGCGAAGCTGGCTGAGCTAGATGATGAGGAGGAGGCTACTGAGGTCTTGGCGATTGAGACGAGTGGCAGCGGGAAGGATCAAGCTGGTGGTGCTGATGCTGGTGGTGATGCAGCCAAGGTGTGAGCTGCAGAAATGGGCGATGATGGATATTTCTAGACGCGGCCGGAGCCCATTTTTTAAGATTTGGTAATGGTTTTTAGTTATGATGTTTTTATTTCAAACAATGATGGTCTGTAATAACTAAACAATAGCTATTAGGGTTGAGGATCATGGATCCTTTGAACAATAGGTAGGATAATAGGTGGTGGAGGGATCCTCTGTTTGGGGGATGAAACCACTTGTTATCCTGCCGTCTTTTATTTCCTGCACTTTTAAGACATGTTAACAATGGACACCCTTTGCCAACCCAAGTGGACGGGCCACGTATTGCTGGTAGAAACTAGGGTTGGCAATTTTGACAACCTTTTAAGGGTATAACTTTTGATGAATAAATAAAACTTTAATCTTTTGGCTATTTCTTGTGTTGTTATTCTTGTGAATTCTTCAGTTTTCAACTGTTGTTATGTACTTTCTTTGAATTCATAAGTAAAGAATAAAGATTTAATAAATCATGTCAAAAAGTTTTAGGATAAGATCAAGGATCAAATATCCTATAATCGATAAATTCAAAAAAGTAGTATAGTTTAAGGATCATAAATCCTGTTGTCAAAGGATAAGGGTCACTTATATAAATAATGAATAAAAATAAAGTAATTAAGGATCATACCTGAGAATCCAAGTTAGGATCCTAAACATTTAACATTTACGATCAGGATAACCAAAAGACAAACCTTAGTAAAAGGTAAGGATCAAGGATCCTTAGCTGTTTAACTTCAAAAACCTGAAATGGAACATAACTTGGGACTAAGCCAATATAAGAGAAAAGTTAGCAACTGGGGACAAGCCCAACAATTCTGTGGACAAGCCCAATATACTGGGGACAAGCCCAAAAAAAATGGGGACAAGCCCAAAAAACTGGCGACAAGCCCAAAGGATCTTTTGTAAACTGGAGTATGGCCCTCACTGGCACTATCCAAACTTAGTGACATGAAAATGTCAAAACCTTAGCTAACGTGAAAACGTTAGAAACCTTAGGAATGGATGTATGGTACGTCTACCATTATACGTAGGATCCCAGATACAGCCAGTACAATGAAATTGTCAGCCCCTAAAGCGAGTACTGGTCCCATTGCCATGAACTGTACCAGGATCATCGTGCGCTACTGGCGATACTGGGGACAGGCCCAAATAACTGGGGTCAAGCCCAAAAAACTGGGGTCAAGCCCAAATAACTGGGGTCAAGCCCAAATAACTGGAGACTTCTGTGGATACTCAATCCTTCGTTAAGGATACAAGAACCTTCTGCAAAACTCAGAATCAAGTGAAAGGAGGATAAAGGATCCAGGATCCTTTTCCTTGTATATAGGATAATTAAAGAATGAAATAGTTTGAGATTAGATCATTACCAAAATGAGGATCCTCCATCCTCTAAGGATCCTTCAAGGATGTGGATCATGAATGTTGCTAAGGATCATGAATCCTTATCACATGAAGTATTTCTTCAAGTGGACAGCATTCCAAGCTCTTGGTAGCAAATTACCTTCCATTGTTAACAATCGATATGCCCCCTTTCCAGCCTCAGCTTCAATCAGGTAGGGGCCTTCCCACTTTGGTGCCAATTTTCCATCAGCAGGATTTGTGGTATTCTGAAATGCTTTCCTTAATACCATATCACCAACTTGGAATTTCCTGATCCTGACATTCTTATTGTAGGCTCCAGCCATCCTTTGTTGATAACTAGCCATCCTTATCCTTGCCAAATCCCTGAGTTCTTCTATAGTATCCAAGTCTTGAACCAAGTTTTCAGCATTCTCTTCAGGATCACGGATGCTTGTTCTTGCAGTAGAAACCACCATTTCTGTAGGGATCACTGATTCTGCTCCAAATACCAAAGAAAATGGAGTTTGACCAGTAGCATTCTTGGGAGTTGTTCTATCAGCCCATAATACATAAGGTAGTTCTTCTGCCCACTTTCATTTCTTGGATCCAAGCTTCTCCTTCAAATTGTTGATGATGATCTTGTTGGATGATTCTACCTGACCATTAGCTTGTGGGTGGACTAGTGTTGATGTTATCATCTTAATACCCCAGCTGTCACAAAAGTTAGTAGTTCTACTCCCAATAAACTGGGATCCATTATCACAAACAATTTTAGAAGGGATACCAAATCTAGTAATAATGTTTCTTTTAATAAAGGATATCACTTCCTTTTCTCTGACTTGAGCAAAGGCTTCAGCCTCTATCCATTTAGAGAAGTAATCAGTCATGGCAAGCATGAACACCTTTCCTCCTGGTGCTTTGGGAAGTTTTCCAACTATATCCATTCCCCATCTCATGAATGGCCAAGAAGAGGATATAGGATGCAAGAGCTATGCTGGTTGATGAAGGATATTACTGTGTCTCTGACAAGGATCACACTTCTTGGCATAATCCACATCATCCTTCTTCATTATAGGCCAATAGTAACTTGTCCTTAGGATCCTTGAGAATAATGCCCTGCCCCCAGTGTGGTTTCCACAATCTCCTTCATGAAAATCCTTTAGGACTTCTTGGATTTTAGGACCCTCAATGCATCTTAGATATGGTCCTGCAAGAGATCGTTTATATAACATGTTATTCAATATTGTAAATTGAGATACCTTAACTTTGAAAGCCCTGGGGTTTTCTCTTGTAGGAATCTCTCCATGTTGGATATATCTTTTGATTGGAAGGATCCATGATCCTGAATGAGATTGTGTATCATCACTAGGGATGATTGCAGAATCCTCTCCTATCTCTATGGCTACATGATCCTCAATAGCGGGGGTTAGGATGTGGACAATAGGGATCCTGATATCCTCTGGAATCTTCAAGGATGATCCTAGATTGACCAATGCATCAGCTTCTGCATTCTCTTCCCTTGGTACCTGTGTCAAACTAAAGGAAACAAAAGAGAGTGCCAATTCTTTGACTATCTCTAAATATTTGATTAGCTTTTCACCTTTAACAGCATAGGATCCATTAAAGTGATTGGTAATTAACAATAAATCTACATGTACCTCAAGATACCTGATCCTCGTATGCTTGGCAATTTGCAAACCAGCTATCAAGGCCTCATATTCAGCCTCATTATTAGTAGTTTGAAACTCACAAGTTATGGAGTGGGGTATTATGTCCCCCTGTGGCGATTTTAGTAGTATTCCAAGTCCTGTTCCTTTGACATTAGAGGCTCCATCAGTGAAGAGTATCCAAGGATCCTTAGTTTCTTCAAGCTGCTGAACTTCTAATTCGGCTTCTTTTTGTAAATCACTACTAAAATCTGCCACAAAGTCAGCTAAGGCTTGGGATTTGATGGCAGTCCTTGGTTCATATCTCATATCATAAACACTAAGCTTCACTGCCCATTTGGCCATCCTTCCTGACATTTCAGGTTTCCTGAGAACATTCTTAATTGGAAAATTAGTCTTAACAATAATTGTATGGGTTTCAAAATAGTGTCTTAGTTTAGTAGATGCCATAATCAAAGCAAGAATAAGTTTTTCTAAATGTGAATACCTGGATTCAGCATCAAGCAAACTCTTACTTACATAATAGACAGGATGTTGTGTACCTTCGTGATCCTTAACAAGGACCGCACTTACTGCTTTAGAGGATACCGCTAGATATAAGGATAATATATCCCCTTTTTCTGGTTTCATCAAGGAAGGAGCTGAGGATAGATAATCCTTAAGGGCTTTGAGAGCATTTTCATGCTTTTCAGTCCACTCAAATTTCTTGTTCTTTCTCAAAATGTCATAGAATTCCTTGCATTTTTCTGATGACTTGGATATGAACCTGTTCAAGGCCGCGATCCTCCCTGTTAACCTTTGCACATCCTTGGCATTGGCAGGAGATTTGATATTCACAATAGCCTTAATTTGCTCTGGACTTGCTTCAATGCCTCTTTTTGTCACCATATAGCCTAGGAATTTACCTGCTTTAACACCAAAGTGACAATTGGAAGGATTTAGTTTCATATTAAATTTATCAAGGATATCGAATGCTTCCTCCAAGTCTCTAAGGTGATCCTCAGCTTTCTTAGACTTGACCACCATGTCATCTATATAGACTTCCATAGTGTGTCCAATTTGTTCCTTGAACATCATATTGACTAGCCTTTGATAAGTAGCACCTGCATTTCTTAGTCCAAATGGCATAGCAATATAACAATATATACCAGTTGGGGTCATAAAGGCTGTATCCTCTTGATCAGATGGTTCCATCTGAATTTGTTGAAATCCAGATGAAGCATCCATAAAAGTCAACAACTCATGACCCACGGTAGCATCTACCATGGAGTCAATGTGGGGTAATGGGAAAGGATCCTTGGGACATGCCTTGTCTAGAATTTTTTATAAGAATGAAGTCCTTCAATATAGATGGGGAGTTTGATATCCCCCAATGTGTTCTTGGTTTCTCCACTGAATCCCACAAGAACTGAGGATCTTGGTACAATATCCGATTCAGGGATGTTCATCTTCTTGAGGACATCAAGCTGAATGATGTTTACTGAGCTTCCTCCATCTATCAGGATCCTGCGAACAAAGTGGTTAGATATAAACAACGTAATGACAAGACCATCATGATGAGGATCCTGCACATCAACACGATCATCCTCATCAAAAGTTATGACTTTCTCCTATGTAATAGTAGAGGTCCGGATGGGTCTATCTCCATTATCCATCTTGGTCTCCTTGGCATGTCTTTTGGCTACTGAAAAGGAAGTACCACAAATGTCTGATCCACCGGATATAAATTTTATAACTTGTGCATCTGCTGGAGGAGCAGGAGCTCTTTCTGGGATCCTCTCAGGATCCTGGGTCCTTGACTTCTTTCTTCCCAAAAGCTCCTTCAAGTGCCCCTTGCTTAACAAGTAACCAATTTCTTTTCGAAGTGCAATACACTCTTCAGTGAGATGCCCGAAATCCTCGTAACTTGCACACCATTTGGACTTGTCCTTTGTTGCGGCTGGTTTATCACTCTTCCTCGGCCATCTTGCTTTCTCACCTAGATTCTGCATTGCGAGAATTAGTTCATTGTTATCAACAGAAAAACAGTACTCAGAAATTGGAGGATAATCCTCATCATCCTCTTCTTGTTCTACTGCATGCACATTCTGGTTATCAGACTTGTTGTAGGACTTGAACTTGTTATTCTTGAAATAGGATCCTTGTTTTTCCTGTTTCGAGGATCCTGCCAATCTCTCCTGGATCCTTTTATCATCCTCTAATCGGATGAATCTAAGGGCCCTGGTTCTCACTTCATCAAGATTCCTGCATGGGGTCATAACAAGATCATCATAGAATAATGAATCCCTAAGCAAACCCATTTTAAAGGCTTCCACAGCCGTAGCTATATCCAGATTAGGAATATCTAAGGATTCTTTACTAAACTTAGTGATGTAATCTCTAAGTGATTCATTTTGACCTTGTGTTACCCTATATAAGTCACTAGTTAAACGTTCAAATTTTCTGCTACATGAGAATTGGCTATTAAACAGGTTAACTAGATTAGCAAATGAAATAATAGAATAAGGGGGAAGACTTAGCAGCCATTTAAGAGCTGATCCTGTAAGTGTGGATCCAAAACCCTTGCATAGACACGCTTCTTTTAACCTCTCAGGAATTAGATTGATCTCCATCTTTTCTCTATATTGGGTTACATGTTCTTCTGGATCCGTTGAACCATCATATAGCTTCATAGTTGGTATCTGGAACCTTTTGGGTATCTCAGCATCACAAATAGGTGGTGCAAAATGAGATATCCTATGGCTACCATCTGCAATTTCAGGAATGGGCTTAACCACCCCTGGAACGCTGGATATCATATCCTTCAGTTTCTGTAATTCTCTAGCCATTGCTTGATTGATACCTGTATCCTGCATAATGCCATGGTTAGTGTTATAAGAATTATTGAAAGTGTTACCTCCCGGAGGATTCAAGTTTGGAATTCTAGATGTGAATCCATATTGACGGGATTCTGGTATGATTGAAGGACCAGAAGAGGCAATGGTCTGCATTGGAATGAAGTCTCCTTGATGAACATCTGTGCTTGGGGGTTGTACACTTCTTAAGAATCCTTGATCCTGAAAGATGTTGGATCCTTGAACCTGGAAGGAGGATCCTTGAACCTGTGAGGATCCTTAAACCCGTGAGGATCCTTAGACCTGGGAGGATCCTTGAACCTGAGAGGATCCTTGGACCTGAGAGGATCCTTGAACTGTGTGCGTTCCCATATATCCTCCTGAGCTGACGAAGGATCCCGGATGCTGGAAAGAGGATCCCAAAGGCTGAAAGTAGGATCCTGAAGGCTGGAAATGAGACCCTAATGCCTGACTCATGGTTGTTGTTCCATAACGCCTTCCCAATGGTTCAGTTTAGTACTGGATATCTAAGGCTGCAGATTGCTGGGCAGTTATAGCCGGAGTGTCGAAATCCAGTGACCTTGGTATCAGAGGAGAGTGATCCTCCCCTGATCTCTTCTGTTTCTTGATGTCACCAATCTCCCGGAGGATCCTTTCGTTGGTTTTGTCCTGCTCTTGTATGTGATCCCTCGTCTGTAAAATCAAAGTAAAAAAGATCATTAGTAGTAGGATCAGAAGGAACAGAAGAAGCTGGTGGTTTTGGAAAAATGGGGCTTGGTCTCTTTGCAGCATTTTCAGCATTCTTCTGAGATCCAGAAGGTGGTGGAGGCAAAGGTGGAACGCCCTGTGAAGAACTCATTGCCGGCATCGAACTTGAAGTGCTCTTTGCTGAAGAAGCCATCTGCTTGGTTGTAATGAACCGAAATGATCACCAAAACAAGAATTTCTTAGGAATGAAGCACCAATTGCCCCACGGTGGGTGCCAAACTGTTTTGGTCAAAAATTAAGCAAGGATAATGTTTTGGTCAAAAATTACCGAAGCAATTTAGTGATCAAATTAGTTAAGTGAGGTAGTGTGCTAAAAAGTGTGTCGAAAATATGTTGGTTAAGTTGTTTGGAAAAACAGTATTCAGGATACGGCTCAGGATATTGAGCTGTATCTACGATCAAACAATGAGCAAAAAGTAAAGGGGGTGACACAAGATATACGAGGAAAGCCCTTGATCAATCTAGATCGCCGGCATAAAACCTCGGGAGCTGACAATCGCAGCTGCCTTGTTCTTCTTATTGCTTTGAAATTCAGGATACAGTGCAGGATATTGACCAGATCGCTAAGTGTTACAATGCTTTTGTGCGAAAGTGAAAATTGCTAGAGAACGAGTGTAAGAGTGTAGTGAGTGTTGATGTGATGTCCTATTCGATCTGATATACCCACCTATTTATAGTAACGAATTACAAACGAAAATTCCTATAAATATGGGATGCTCCGAATATTCCATTGTAAACGTTGTAAACCGAGTAATGCGGCTTCAACGTCTTTATTTGAATTACTAGGACCGAGTCTTCCGCGGAATGAGTCCTTGTGAACGTTACTAGCTTCTAACCCACGTATCTGCACATAATCCGTTATTGATCCTGAGGATACCATTCAGGATGTTACCAATATCCTGAATCAGCATCCCGGATGTGAACAAATATCATATAACCAAGATATAACCCAAGATATTTCTCAGGATATGGGCTCAGAATTTTACCCATAACAATTGTCCCCAAAAATGTTACCGTTTAGTATCCTGCACTAACGGTTACATTTTTCACAGAGATCAAGGTAATTAAGAGATAAGACCAATGATGTGACCGTTTGCAACTTACTCAGCCTATATTTACTCATTGCACCCTATATCTTCTCATCCTCATCTCTTTTTTAATCACTATCGATAAGGAAAAAGGTAAACATTCTCTCTCTAATCTTCATCTTCATCCTCCTTTTCCGGTCAAAAATTCAGGCGATCAAATGCCGAGACACACAAGATCCAGTTCTGGTGATTCGGCTCCCACATTCATCCAGCAGAATCTTCTCCAAGAACCGGAGAAAGAAATATGTTCTTTTGATAGTGCCCACTTGTCGGCTTTGAAATCCTCCGGTATCTTTCCGAAAGGAACGGTATTCCGGCCGTTCGACCGGGAAATCCGGTCGGATATGGTTTCCAATGAGTGGTTGTGCTTTAGCGCCTTTCCCTTCACCTTAGGGTTACAGTTCCCCTTTCCAGACTTCATCACCGAATTCTTCAAGATTACAAAAATCTCTTTCAGTCAAACAATGCCAATGCTTTGGCGTGTTCTTTCCGTTCTTGATCAGATCAAGAAAAACCACATCCCTGATCTTTCTGTTCATGATCTCCCCCTAGCTTACCGGCTTAGATGCCATGGATCATGTAGATTTTTGTTTTATTCCACCTCCGGCGACCCGCTGATACTTCGTGCCACCAGGAACGAGGATAATTGGCAATCTAAGTTCTTCTTTGTAAAAAGAGACTCAATCCCTGGTGGAACGGAATATCCGGTGAAATGGTTGAAAAAGGGTAGGATTTAGTGTTTAAGGATGATCCTGCCTCTTATCCTGTTCCATATCCTGAACTGATTAACTTTCTTTTTTCTGTTGTGCACGCAGCTGATTTTAGGAAGATTGCACCTCGCCTTGCTGATTCAAAGAAAAGGATTGATGCCATCAGACTCCTTCCAGAGGCTGAAAGAAGTTTCAACCCATCTCCACCATCTCCAAGTCCCCTTTCTAGTGCAAACATGTCTGGTAAGGATCCTGCAAAATATCCTGTATATACATGTTTTTATTTGATATACTTAGGAGAAATTTAACACCCTGTATGCAGACTCCAGCAAGGTTCCTGTCTACCTAGACCTTGAAGAACTTGACAGCTACCCTACTCCAGTCACGGTCAAGAAAGAGACCTCTGCTGCCACCAGCTCCAAGCCGCTCCCGGCTCCTAAGGCCAATCCGAGGACTCGTGCTTCCACAACAAAAAAGAGGAAAGCTCCTGAAATTAGTGCTCCAGGTCCAGAAGGGTTCTCCTACGATGAACTCAGCTTTTCTGACTCCTTAGAGCCAATGGCATCCTTCCTCAACAAGGTAATATCCTGCTACATATCCTGCACATATATCCTGATAGGATATCCTGATAGGATATCGTGGTTAATATATTCTAACTCATACCTGAACTTGATGTGCAGGGCCTCCAGCATTTGCTCCACCTGTACAACGATGCCTGTGGTACTGCTGCACTCCACGAAGCCAGGATCAAACAGCTTGAAAGCACCGTTGCCGACCAAGGTGCCATTGCTGAAGCAAAGACCCGGCACTACGAGGGCATGCTGAAGAAGGTCACCCAAGATGCTGAGCTCAAACTTGCCACCGTCCAAATGGATCACGAACAGGCCATGGTTTCTTTCTAGGAAGGGATCAAAGCCTCTGCTATCGTCTCCCTGTTACAAGCTCGCATCAAGATGGCCTACGAGGCCAAGGAGACAGGCCTTGTATGCCCATCCTGGCCGGTTGAATCCTGGGTGGCCAAGCTGAAGGAGCTTGGAGGCAAAGCTGTGCCACTCCCTGCTGAAGTCGGGGAATCCTCTAAGACAGCAGAGGTGGTAGACAAGGCTAGAGATAAGAAGGATGCTGGAGAGGATGCTGGGACAGATGCTGGTGAGGATGCTTCTCAGGATGCTGAAGCTGGAAAGGCAGAGAAGGTTGGAGAAGATGCCGCTGTGTGAGGGCATTCAGGTGGGCAATGATGGATATATGTGCCAAGGCCGGAGCCCACCTTTTTGAATTTGAATGTTGGTCTGTAATCCCCAAAACAATTTACTTTTTCCGCACTTTCCTTTTCTGCACCTGAACAATTTACATTTCCTGCATGCTTTTTGAACAATACAACAGTTGGAGGTGGATGGGTCTCGGTTTGAGATGAAACCTTCAACTGTTGGGTAAATATGTTTAAAGACTAATTGTGCTTTTGGTGGATGGATCTCGGTTTGAGATGAAACCAAAAGCACAAACTTTTGCTATGTTAATAATATAACCTTCCTTTTGACCTTACCATTGTTGTTATTAGTGTACAAATTTTACTTATGAAAACTGTTTTGTTTGAACATTCTCGGGTATATTATGGGAACACATTCTGAGAATATCCTGACAAGTATCCTAGGTGATATCCTAGTCAAGATACTGTCATATAACTTAAAAACTTAAGTCATTTGAAAAAAGGAAAAATCATACCAAAGACTCTTAGAGAGTTAATTCCAATCTTCCACCTTAGGAATGTCCCCAGTGCATACTTACAAACTTGGATCCATCCTTTGAATAGTATAATGTATGTCCCCTGTGTAAGACACAGAAATGCAAATGTATTCACACTTTGGCTTGAATAAATTCCGAACACCCCGAGGCAAAACCCTCGATATCCTGGAATGAATCCTCAGCATACTGGGGATAAACCCTTAATATCCTGGGGATAAACCCTTAATACCCTGGGGATAAACCCTTAATTTCATGCGCTACAGGCGAGAGTGTATGAACTCCAGATCTTAGAAAGGTGAAAACCTTTAAACCTTAGAGAGTATGAAAATACCCTTTCGTGAGAGAGGGTGATCAATCCTCATATACCTTCAGGATCCAGGATATAGCCAACAGTAACGAAATTGTCAGCCACTTTTACATGAACTGGTCCCGCTACCTTGAACTATGCCTAGATAACTTGCGCTCCAGGCGAGGTGTTTAAACCCAACTCGAAAGAAAGGTGAATACCTTTAAACCTTTGAAGCGATCAAGATCCCTTAAACGTAAGAGAGGGGGCCAATCATCTAATCTTTCGAGTTATCCTGAGTGCATATCCTGGAGCTACATCCTGAAACATATGCTGCAAAACAACTGTAAACTAAGGTGGGTGTTAGCTTGGCTAACACCCCTCCGATGCTTAAGTCAGTATTGGGTTCAAGATAATAAACAAATATATTTAAAAGAGATAGAATACATACCCTTTTGAGATGGAAATTAAATTCTTACCTCACTTTAAATAGAGCTTTAAGTGGATTGCATTCCAGGATCTCGGTAGCATATCCCCTTCCATATTCTTGAGTCGATATGCTCCTTTCCCTGCTTCTGACTCAACTTCATATGGTCCTTCCCATTTTGAAGCTAGCTTGCCATCGGCAGGATTAGTGGTATTTTGAAAAGCCTTTCTTAGCACCCAATCACCAACTCGGAATCTCCTAGTCCTTATATTCTTGTTATATGCTCTGGATATTCTTTGTTGATATGCTGCCATCCTTAGCCTTGCTGCATCTCTTTTTTCATCTATAGTATCCAAATCTCGACATAAGGCTTCAGGATTCTGTTCAGGATCCTGTAGGATAGATCTTGCAGTAGGTATCACCATTTCCGTTGGAATCACTGCTTCTGCTCCAAATACCAAAGAAAATGGGGTTTGGCCGGTTGCATTCTTTACCGTTGTCCTATCAGTCCACAAAACAAAGGGTAATTCTTCTGCCCATCTTCCTTTTTTGGCTCCAAGTCTCTTCTTTAAGTTATTAACAATTATCTTGTTCGAGGATTCAGCTTGTCCATTCGCTTGAGGATGTACCGGAGTAGACGTGATCATTTTGATTCCCCAACTCTTGCAAAAGTCAGTAGTCCGCTTGCTTATAAATTGGGACCTATTATCACAAATGATTTCAGCTGGTACCCCAAACCTGGTCAGGATATTCCTCTTTAAGAAGGATACTACTTCTTGGTCTCTAACTTGAACAAATGCTTCAGCTTCAACCCACTTAGAGAAATAATCCGTCATTGCTAGCATAAATACTTTTCCTCCCGGAGCTTTTGGTAACTTCCCTACTATATCCATCCCCTATTTCATGAATGGCCAAGGGGAAGCTACAAGATATAGTGGTTCAGCTGGTCGAAGTAGTATGTTACTATGCCTTTGACATGCATCACACCTTCGAGCATATTCTGCAGCATCTTTCCTCATCGTTGGCCAATAATATCCTGTCCTCAATACTTTCGAGAACAATGATATGCCCCCAGTGTGGTTACCACAATCCCCTTCATGTATATCCTGAAGTACTTCTTTGGCTTCAGGATCCTCCAAGCACCTCAAATACGGTCCTGCAAGAGATTTCTTGTATAAAACATTATTTATAATAGTGAATCGTGATACCTTCCTCATAAATGCCTTAGGATTTTCATCTCCGGGGATGTGTCCTTCCTTGAGATATCTCATGATTGGAGCCGTCCAGGATTTAGGATCCTTTTCAGGATACTCTGCTCCAGGATCCTGAATACCCGCTACTTCTTTATCCTGAGGATCTGTCGCAGGATACAAGATATGTAATATTGGTATTTGGGTCCCTTCTGGTATCCTGATTGATGATCCCAGATTTGCTAAGGCATCTGCTTCAGCATTATCCTCCCTTGGTACCTGTTCAAGTGTAAAAACATCGAAATATCCTGCTAATTTTTTGAGAATATCGAGGTATTCGATTAATTTCTCACCCTTAACTGCATAGGATCCATTAAAATGGTTAGTAATTAACAAGGAATCAACATACACTTGCAAATTCTTGATACTCATATTCTTAGCCAACTCTAATCCTGCAATTAAAGCCTCATACTCTGCTTCATTATTAGTAGCAGGGAATTCACACCTAATAGCCTGGGGTAATATGTCCCCCTGTGGCGATTTTAGTAGTATTCCCAATCCTACTCCTCGTACATTAGATGCACCATCAGTATATAACGTCCAGGATCCTGAGGATTCTCCTAACTGTTGGACTTCTAGGTCTACCTCATCCTGAATGTCACTACTGAAATCAGCCACAAAGTTAGCTAAAGCCTGAGACTTTATGGCATTTCTAGGTTCATATACTAAATCATAAGCACTCAACTTTACTGACCACTTAGCCATCCTGCTTGACATCTCTGGTTTCCTAAGCACATTTTTGACAGGATAATTTGTTTTAACATGAATCCTATGCGTCTCAAAGTAATGTCTAAGCTTCGTTGATGCCATAACTAATGCTAGTATCAATTTTTCTAAATGAGAATACCTAGTTTCAGCATTTAACACACTTTTACTAACATAATAAACAGGATATTGCTGACCTTCATGATCCTTTATAAGGACGGCACTTACAGCATTCCCTGATACTGCGAGGTATAGGGATAGTGGTTCACCATTCTCAGGTTTCATCAGTAGAGGTGCAGTTGAGAGATATTTCTTCAAATCCTGCAGAGCTGCTTCATGCTTCTCACCCCATTCGAATTTCTTATTCTTCTTCAGGATATCATAAAACTCTTTGCATTTCTCTGAGGATCTTGAAATAAATCTGTTTAATGCTGCCACTCGCCCTGTTAATCGTTGGACATCCTTCATATTTGAGGGTGATTTAATATCCAAAATGGCTTTAATCTGCTCCGGGCTCGCCTCTATTCCTCTTTTGGTCACCATATATCCTAGAAATTTTCCTGCCCCCACTCCGAAATGACACTTAGCAGGATTTAGCTTCATGTTATATTGATCCAGGATATCAAATGCTCCTTTAATATCCTGGAGGTGATCCTGAGCTTTCCTTGATTTTACCACCATATCGTCAATGTATACTTCCATGGTGTCCCCCAGCTTATCTTTGAACATCATGTTTACCAATCTCTGATATGTTGCACCTGCATTTTTCAAACCAAAAGGCATAGCTGTATAACAATAAATACCTGTTGGTGTCATGAAGGCAGTATCCTCCTGGTCAGAAGGCTCCATTTGAATCTGCTGAAATCCTGAGGTTGCATCCATGAAGGTCAACATTTCATGCCCGGTAGTAGCATCCACCATTGCATCAATGTGAGGAAGAGGAAATGGGTCTTTAGGACAAGCCTTGTTCAAGTCTGTGTAGTCTACACAGACTCTCCATTTCCCATTTTTCTTCTGTACCACAACTACGTTTGCTAACTGTTAGGGGAGGATTTTCTAACAATTAGTGATCCTTATTCGTTATCCTAATTAGTGATCCTTACTTCTGTGACAGGTGGTGATCCTCAGAAGGGCTTTAGGATCAGGATCATGGATAACTTTAAGGATCCTCGTACTGACGATTGTTTACTTATGTTTTGTAGCATCTCGCAGGTATATCAAGCTTGACCAAGTCTTAGCGACATTCCTGGAAGAATATTCCTAAACTATTCTGCACGTGCTTGACCAAAAATAGACGTTATGGAGAACGTGGAGGCTTGGCACGAAAGTCGGATAGTTAGTTTAGGTGGTTATTTCTATTTTAAAAAGGGAGTAACGAGCTAGTAGAAAACACTTAGTCATTTCTCAGTTACACACACTCGTACAAACGCTCATACAAGCTCTCGTTCAAACACTTAGCAATTTCATACACTTTTTACACATTCCACCGTAGTGATCCTTGTACCTAGCTCGTTACTATCCGAAGTTGTAAACATTTAATCATTTATTAGAGCTTGGTGATCGGTAGTTTCCATCACCCGGGGTTTTTTGTGCCGGAGATCAACTCTTGATCAAGGGCTTTTTCCCCGTATAAATCCTTGTGTTGTTTGTGCAAACCTACATTGAAGTGATCCTCATCGCTATTACATAATCAGCATCATACCCCCATAACATAGAGTTTGGTTGCAATATCCTCAACAGATTTTTTTGACCAAAACAGTTTGGCGCCCACCGTGGGGCAATTGGTGCTTTGTCCTTAGAAGAATTCGCATTTCTGTGCTCATTCCGGTTCACTACAACCAAGCAAATGGCTTCCTCAGCGAAGAATACTTCAAACTTGATGCCTTCATTCACTTCCTCACAAAGCGTCCCTCCTTTGCCTCCACCACCTTCTGGATCCCAGAAGAATACCGAGAATGCCGCGAAGAAACCAACTCCCATTTTCTCAAAACCACCTACTTCTTCTGTTTCAACTAATCCTACTACTAATGATCTCTATGCCTTGATTTTGCAGATGAGGAATCATGCACAAGAGCAGGATAAGACCAACGAAAGGATCCTCCGGGAGATTGACGAAATTAAGAAACAGAAGAAAACGGCAGAGGATCGTTCCCCACTGATGCCCAGATCTTTGAATTTTGATACTCCGGTGATTACTTCTCAGCCATCAGTGGTTCCAGACGTTCAATATGTGGGTGGACCAAAAGGAGTGCACTACGGAACAACGACAATGACCCAGGCATCAGGTTCATATTTCCAGCCAGCGGGATCCTATCCTCAGTATATGGGATCCCTCACGAGTTCAGGAGGATATTCAGGAATGCAGCAGTTTCAAGGATCCTCCTTCGTTCCAGGATCATCCCAGGTTCAAGGATCCTCCTTTGTTCCAGGATCATCCCAGGTTCAAGGATCCTCCTTCGTTCCAGGATCATCCCAGGTTCAAGGATCCTCCTTCGTTCCAGGATCATCCCAGGTTCAAGGATCCTCTTTTGTTCCAGGATCATCCCAGGTTCAAGGATCCTCCTTCGTTCCAGGATCGTCTCAGTTTCAGGGATCCTTCCAGATGCCAGGATC
Source organism: Helianthus tuberosus (assembly GCA_030545235.1). Taxonomy (NCBI): domain Eukaryota; kingdom Viridiplantae; phylum Streptophyta; class Magnoliopsida; order Asterales; family Asteraceae; genus Helianthus; species Helianthus tuberosus. The sequence continues at coordinate 7,262,391 of CM060411.1, read as the reverse complement.
CTTGAGGAGTTTGCAAACAGGAAGTTCAGATGTCCATCAAGGAGATTTTATTCCAATGCAGACCAATGCCTCTACTGGTCCCTCGATCATTCCAGAGCCTCAACAATACGGATTAACATCTATTCTTCCTAACTTGAATCCAATGGGAGGTAACACTTTTAATAATTCTCATACTACTAACCATGGTCTTATGCAGGATCCAGGTATCAATCATGCCATGGCCAGAGAATTGCAAAAGCTAAAGGATATGATATCAAGTGTTCCGGGAGTGGTCAAACCTATCCCAGAGATTGCAGATGGGAGCCACAAGATATCTCGTTTTGCACCACCAATCTGTGATGCTGAGATACCCAAGAGGTTCCATGTGCCTACAATGAAGCTGTATGATGGCTCGACTGATCCTGAAGAACACATAGCACAATATAGGGAAAGGATGGAAATCAATCCAATTCCAGAAAGGTTAAAAGAAGCATGCCTGTGCAAGGGATTCGGATCCACTCTTACTGGATCAGCTCTCAAATGGCTGCTAAGTCTTCCTCCTTATTCTATTACCTCATTTGCTAACCTAGTTAACTTGTTTAATAATCAGTTTTCTTGTAGTAGAAAATTTGAACGATTAACTAGTGATTTATATAGGATAACCCAGGGTCATAATGAATCATTAAGGGATTACATTACCAAATTCAGTAAAGAATCCTTAGACATTCCCAACTTAGATATAGCCACGGCTGTTGAGGCCTTCAAAATGGGATTGCTTAGGGATTCGTTATTTTATGATGATCTTGTTATGACACCATGCAGGAACCTAGATGAGGTAAGAACCCGGGCCCTCAGGTTCATCCGGCTAGAGGATGATAAGAGGATCCAGGAGAGGTTAACAGGATCCTCAAAGCAGGATAAACAAGGATCCTCATTCAGGAACAACAAGTTCAGATCCTACAACAGATCTGATAATCAGAACGTGCATTCTATTGATCAAGAAGAGGATGATGAGGATTATCCTCCAATTTCTGAATATTGCTTTAGTGTTGATAACAATGAACTAATCCTTGCCATGCAGAACCTAGGTGATAAAGCTAGATGGCCGAGAAAGAATGATAGGCCGGCTGCAACTAAGGATAAATCAAAGTGGTGTGCATATCATGAAGATTTTGGGCACCTCACAGAAGAATGCATTGCATTAAGAAAGGAAATTGGATACTTGTTGAGCAAAGGGCATCTAAAAGAGTTGTTGGGAAGAAAAAAGTCAAGGACTCAGGATCCTGAAAGGATCCCTGAGAAGGCTCCAGCTCCTCCAGCAGATGCACAAGTGATAAACTTTATTTCTGGAGGATCCGACATTTGTGGCACATCCTTCTCAGCAGCTAAAAGGCATGCAAAGGAAACTAAAATGGATAATGGAGAAAGACCAGTTCGAACATCAAGTGTCTCTGAAGGAAAAGTCATAACCTTTGATGAAGAGGATCGTGTTGATATCCAGGATCCTCATCACGATGGTTTAGTTATTACTCTTTTTATATCTAACCATTTTGTCCGCAGGATCCTTATAGACGGAGGAAGTTCAGTGAACATTATCCAGCTTGATGTTCTAAAGAAGATGGGTATCCCTGAATCAGAAATCATACCAAGATCCTCCGTGCTCGTGGGATTTAGTGGCGAAACTAAGAACACCCTGGGGGACATTAAACTCCCAATATATATTGAAGGCTTACACTCTTATAAAAAATTTTGTGTTATTGACTGTTTATCTTGTTGTAATGTTATCCTTGGCAGGCCCTGGATACACGATATGAAAGCAGTCCCATCTACTTACCATCAATGTGTGAAGCTCCCTAGTCCTTGGGGAATAGTGAAGATTGATAGTGATCAGCAGGAGGCTAAGAATTGCTACACTTCATCGATGAAACCAGCCTCGAAGTCAAGGGAGCAATAGCAATCAAGGTATCCTCCAAGGAATGTCTTGGAGGCCAGAGAGCAGGATGTGGTAGAAATCCTCATGGATCCCGATGATCCTGAATCCAAAATCTATATCGGATCAGGGATCCTTGGCGAAATGAAAGAAGACCTCGTATCCTTCCTCAAAAGGAGAAAGACTACCTTTGCATGGAAACACGAAGACATGACTGGTATATCCAAAGATGTTATCACCCATAAACTCGGCATTAACAGATCCTTCAAACCAATCCATCAAAGGAGAAGGAAGTTTGCACCGGAAAGGAATGCCATTATCCAAGAAGATGGTTGGCCAATGTGGCTGTTGTTCAAAAGAAAAACGGAAAGTGGAGGGTATGTGTCGACTTTACCGATTTAAATAAGGCATGTCCCAAGGATCCTTTCCCTTTACCCCACATTGACTCCATGGTGGATGCAACTGCGGGTCATGAACTGTTAACTTTTATGGATGCTTCATCTGGATTCCAACAAATCCAAATGGAACCATCCGACCAAGAGGATACAGCCTTCATGACTCCAACTAGTATATACTGCTATATTGCTATGCCGTTCGGATTAAGAAATGCAGGTGCAACATATCAAAGGCTGGTGAATATGATGTTCAAGGATCAGATTGGACAAACTATGGAGGTTTACATAGATGATATGGTGGTAAAATCCTTAAAAGCTGAGGATCACCTAAGAGACTTGGAGGAAGCATTCGATATCCTTGACAAATATAACATGAAACTTAATCCTTCAAAATGTCACTTTGGTGTTAAAGCAGGTAAATTCTTAGGATACATGGTGACAAAGAGAGGCATTGAAGCTAGCCCGGAACAAATCAAAGCAATAGTGAACATCAAATCTCCGGCCAATGCTAAGGATGTTCAAAGGCTAACAGGAAGGATAGCAGCCTTGAACAGATTTATATCCAACTCTTCCGAGAAGTGTAAAGAATTCTATGATATCCTAAGGAAGAACAAGAAATTTGAGTGGACGGAGAAGCATGAAAATGCTTTAAAAGCCCTCAAAGATTACCTATCCTCGGCCCCGGCTTTGATGAAACCAGAAAAAGGTGATGTGTTATCCTTGTATCTTGCAGTATCCTCAAAAGCAGTTAGTGCGGTCCTTGTTAAGGATCATCAAGGTACACAACATCCTGTCTATTATGTAAGTAAAAGTTTACTTGATGCCGAATCCAGGTACTCACACCTTGAAAAGCTTATTCTTGCATTAATTATGGCATCTACCAAGTTAAGACATTATTTTGAAACTCATGTTATCATTGTTAAAACTAATTTTCCAATTAAGAATGTCCTCAGGAAACCCGAGATGTCAGGAAGGATGGCTAAGTGGGCAGTGAAATTGAGTGCATATGATATAAGATATGAGCCTAGGACAGCCATCAAATCCCAAGCATTAGCTGACTTTGTGGCTGATTTCAGTAGTGATTTACAAGAAGAAGCTGAGCTAGAAGTCCAGCAGCTAGAAGAGACCAAGGATCCTTGGATACTTTATACTGATGGATCCTCAAATATCAAAGGCACAGGACTTGGAATACTACTAAAATCGCCACAGGGGGACATAATACCCCATTCTATAGCTTGTGAATTCCAAACCACTAACAATGAGGCTGAATATGAAGCCCTAATTGCTGGTTTACAAATTGCAAAGCATATGGGGATCAGGTATCTTGAGGTACACGTAGATTCTTTGTTGATTACAAACCACTTTAATGGATCATATTCTGTTAAAGGTGAAAAGCTAACCAAGTATTTGGAGATAGTCAAAAGTTTGGCACTCTCTTTTGTTTCCTTTAGTTTGTCACAGGTACCAAGGGAAGAAAATACAGAAGCTGATGCATTGGCTAACTTAGGATCATCCTTGAAGATCCCGGAGGATATCAAGATTCCTATTATCCATATCCTAACCCCGGCTATCGAGGATCACGAGGCTATGGAGATAGGAAATGATTCTGCAATTATCCCTTGTGAGGGTACTCAATCCCATTCAGGATCAGGATCATGGATCTCACCAATTATGGGATACTTACAACGTGGAGAGATTCCTACAGGAGAAAACCCTAGGGCTTTCAAATCTAAGGTATCTCAATTCACAATTATGAATAATATGTTGTATAAACGATCTCTTGCAGGACCATACTTGAGATGCATTGAGGATCCTGAAGTTCAAGAAGTTTTAAAAGACTTCCATGAAGGAGATTGTGGAAACCACACTGGGGGCAGGGCATTATTCTCAAGGATCCTGAGGACAGGATACTACTGGCCAACCATGAAGAAAGATGCTGTGGAGTATGCCAGAAGATGTGATCCTTGCCAGAGACACAGCAATATCCTTCATCAACCAGCTGAATTATTGCATCCTATATCCTCCTCTTGGCCATTTATGAGATGGGGTATGGATATAGTTGGTAAGCCCCCTAAGGCACCTGGTGGAAAAGTATTCATGCTTGCTATGACTGATTACTTCTCCAAGTGGATAGAGGCTGAAGCTTTTGCCCAAGTCAGAGAAAAGGAAGTTATATCCTTCATTAAAAGAAATATTATAACTAGATTTGGTATCCCTTCTGAGATTATATGTGATAATGGTTCCCAATTTATTGGGGGCAGAACCACTAACTTTTGTGACAGCTGGGGGATTAGGATGATAACATCAACACCAGTCCACCCACAAGCTAATGGTCAGGCAGAATCATCTAACAAGATCATCATCAACAATTTGAAGAAGAAGCTTGGATCCAAGAAAGGGAAATGGGCAGAAGAACTACCCTATGTGCTCTGGGCTGATAGGACAACCCCTATGAATGCTACTGGTCAAACGCCATTCTCTTTGGTATTTGGGGAAGAATCGGTGATCCCAACAGAAATGGTGGTTCCAACTGCTAGAACAAGTACCCGTGATCCTGAAGAGAATGATGAGAACTTGGCTCAAGACCTGGATACTATTGAAGAAATCAGGGATATGGCTAGGATAAGGATGGCCAGTTATCAGCAAAGGATTGCTGGTGCTTACAACAAGAATGTCAGGATCAGGAGGTTTCAAGTTGGAGATATGGTATTAAGGAAAGCATTCCAAAATACCACCAATCCTGCTGATGGGAAGTTGGCTCCAAAATGGGAAGGTCCTTATTTGATTGAAGCTGAAGCAGGAAAGGGGGCATATAGATTGTTAACCATGAAAGGTGATTTGCTACCAAGAGCCTGGAATGCTGTCCACTTGAAGAAATATTTCATGTGAGCAGGATCCTAGTAGCACAGATGATCCTCACAATAGGGATATCCTTAAAGGATCCTCAAAGCATCGATGATCCTTACTTAGGTAATATCCTAAACTTGAACTAATTCATTTCTTTATTTTCTCATATAAGAATAAGGATCATGTATCCTTTATCCATCTCTCACGTGAATTTGAGTTTTGAAAGTTCAGGTATCCTTAGCATAACATTGGTTATCCGCAGAGGCAATCCGTCCTTTGGGTTTAACCCCAGTTATCCGGGCTTGACCCCAGTTTCGCCAGTAGCGCACGATGATCCTGGTATAGTTCAAGGCATTGGGACCAGTACTCGTTTTAGGGGCTGATAATTCCATTGTTCTGGCTATGCTTAGGATCCTACGTATAATGGTAGACGTACCATACATCCGTTCATAAGGTTCTAACGTTTTCACGTTAGCTAAGGTTTTCTAACGTCTTCACGTTAGCTAAGGTTTTGGCATTTTCATGTCACTAAGTTTGGATAGCCGCCAGTTAGGGCCATACTCCAGTTTACATACGATCCTTGGGCTTGTCCCCAGTTATCCTTGGGCTTGTCCCCAGTTGCTAATTCTTATCTTATGTTGGCTTAGTCCCAAGTGATGCTCTATTGCAGGTTCTTGAAGATAGGCAATTAGGGATCCTTGATCCTTACTTTAGTCTAAGGTTTATCTTATAGTTATCCTTATTAAGGTTAGGATCCTAACTTGGATCCTCAGGTATGATCCTTAACTATTTCTAATTCAATTCATTATTTATTTGAATGACCCTTGTACTTGACAACTGAACTTGTGATTCTTAAACCATATCACTTTTTAAGACTTATCGGTTATGGGATAGGTGATCCTTGATCATATCCTAAGCTTTTTGGATATCTTTTTTAATTTTTCAAGGATTGATAAGTATAAACAGAATGAACATTACAACAGTTGGAAAGTAACATATTGAAAAGGATAACAACATGAGATAAGCGACAAAAGGTTAAGTTTTTACTTATAAACAAAAGACTAACCCTTAAAGGTTGTCAAAATTACCTACCCGAGCATCTACCAGCAAAACGTGGCCCGTCCGCTGGGGTAGGTAAAGGGTGTCCACGATAATAAGTTCAAAGATAGTGCAGGAATATAAAGGCGGCAAGATCACAATGGCTTCATCCCCCAAACAGAGGATCCCTCCACCGATTGCAATCCTGCCTATTGTCCAAAGGATCATACATGATCCTTAATCCTAAAGTCTATTGTTCAAGTACCAACCATTAAATTGTTTTAAACATCACAACCACAAAAAACTACCACCAAACTAAAAAATTGGGCTCCGGCTATGTCTAGAAGTTTCCATCATCGCCCAATCATGCAGCCTAAGCCTTCGCTGCATCCTCTTCCCCTCCAGCTGCAGTATCCTTCATCAGATCCTTTCCACTGCCACTTGCCTCAATTGCCAAGACCTCAGTTGCCTCCTCCTCATCATCCTCAAGATCAGCCAGCCTTGCCTTCCAGCCCTCAACATCCCAGCTGCTTTTGTCAAAACTAGGATCCTGAGCTTCCTGGGCCATCTTCAATTTTGTTTGATACATCGTAATGGCGGCAGAGACCTTAGCATTTTCAATGAGGTCATGCTTCTCATAGTCAAGGTCGATCAGAAGTTTGGCTGTCTTAGTCTTCTCATCTAGGAGTTCCTTCCGAAGATCAGCAAGTGCAAGGTCTTTGAGCACGGCAACCTGTTGGAGGTCAGCAATTTTCTTGTCCTGCTCCTCAACATTCCCCACGTAATCCTCAATCTCAGCAAATTTCTGCAAAGAAAAGAATAAAGCAGTTCAAGATCAAGTGATCCTCATACGAGTAGGATACCAAGGCAGAATTAAGGATCCTTACTTCATTAAAGTATTCAAGGAACTGGTGGCGGATCAGTGGTAGGCCTTGAAGATCCTCAGCATCAGAAGTTTTCCTCTTCTTGACACCCTTTCCTTTAGTGGGTGCCTTTGGAATGGAGATGCTAGGACTGGTGGTGGATCTCTTCTTCCTGGATCGTACGACATCAAGGTCAGCCGTGTTGAACTGGGATACAGGCTTGGCAGATTTTCCAGCGCCTACACATTCATAGCAAGATGAGTATCCTTATCCTATTTCAATTTATTTATTTATTCTAATATTCAAACTATGTAAAAGGCAGGATACTTACTTGACATGGTAATGGAACCTGAGGATACTTCTTGTGAGTCTTGGGTGTCTATCTTGAATGTCCTTATTTCAGGATCAAGCTTCCAGAAAGCAGCGAGCCTATCCTTGGTTTCAGGTGATGTGATGATGTGTGAGACGGAAATAGCTGCGTGATACAAAACAAAAAGGGTTAGTGATCCTATTACAAAAACAAGACTACTTGGTGATCCTTCTCAGGATCCTCTGTCCTACCATTGGTGGACCACTCCCTTGGTAAATGCTTTCCATCTGGAATGGTATCCCTTCTCACAAAGAAGAAGCGACGTTTCCAATCTTTGTCATTCTTGGTGACTTTAAGAAGGGGATGTTCTGCACTGGGTTTTCGTTTGAATAAATAACAGTGGGATCCAAAGGTGGTAACATCATACAATTGGGTCAGCTCTGACATGCCTAAATCGATACCCTCCTGTTCGATGATCCTCTCCAGGGTATACAAAACCCTCCAAATCATCGGCATGGCTTGGATGTAAGAGATGCCGGTAAGAGAAAAGAAGGATTGTGTAAATTCTGGGAAAGGATAGGTGTATCCTATAGCAAATGGAGTAACTGGAAAAGCAACCCATGTTTCTGAAACATAGTCACTCAGGACAGTAGGATCGAAGGGTTTGAAAAAGGCATTCGCCGGAAAACGGTGACAGATGTTATCTATTTGTGCATCGTTAAAGCAACATCTCTCATTCGCCGAGTCTTTGATGATCTTTTGACTCTTCAAAGGGCTATCCTTTTTGTGATCCTTGGCCGGAGAACGTCGGAGCAACATTTTCGAAGTGATAGAGATAAAGAAAGAAAAACAGAGTAAGAGAGGAAGAAAGAGGAGAAAGAAATACCTGATCGATCGTCGACTGAGAATTTAAAGGGAGTTTCTTTCGAATTTGAATGCATAATGATCCTATCTATATCTCTATTTATAATTATGATTCTGCAGGATTGTCACTTCCGTGACATCATCATCGCAACGGCTAGTTCTATTTTAACGGCTATATATCCGTTAGTTAGTTACGGATAAGATCAAGAAAATATAACTCGCCAATTTTACAAATTACTCCTTATATTTTGGGGGCAATTGTTAGGGGAGGATTTTCTAACAATTAGTGATCCTTATTCGTTATCCTAATTAGTGATCCTTACTTCTGTGACAGGTGGTGATCCTCAGAAGGGCTTTAGGATCAGGATCATGGATAACTTTAAGGATCCTCGTACTGACGATTGTTTACTTATGTTTTGTAGCATCTCGCAGGTATATCAAGCTTGACCAAGTCTTAGCGACATTCCTGGAAGAATATTCCTAAACTATTCTGCACGTGCTTGACCAAAAATAGACGTTATGGAGAACGTGGAGGCTTGGCACGAAAGTCGGATAGTTAGTTTAGGTGGTTATTTCTATTTTAAAAAGGGAGTAACGAGCTAGTAGAAAACACTTAGTCATTTCTCAGTTACACACACTCGTACAAACGCTCATACAAGCTCTCGTTCAAACACTTAGCAATTTCATACACTTTTTACACATTCCACCGTAGTGATCCTTGTACCTAGCTCGTTACTATCCGAAGTTGTAAACATTTAATCATTTATTAGAGCTTGGTGATCGGTAGTTTCCATCACCCGGGGTTTTTTGTGCCGGAGATCAACTCTTGATCAAGGGCTTTTTCCCCGTATAAATCCTTGTGTTGTTTGTGCAAACCTACATTGAAGTGATCCTCATCGCTATTACATAATCAGCATCATACCCCCATAACATAGAGTTTGGTTGCAATATCCTCAATAGATTTTTTGACCAAAACACTAACCATCTTGGAAACTTGACTTCTCTAATCATCCTGGACTTCAACAATCTTTCAACTTCTTCTTGGATAATCGTATTCCGCTCAGGAGCAAATTTCCTTCTTTTTTGCTGAACAGGCTTGAACGATCTGTCAATTCCAAGCTTGTGAGTGATAATGTCTTTGGATATGCCTGTCATATCCTCATGCTTCCATGCAAATGTTGACATCCTGCATTTCAAAAAGTTAGTTAACTGCTCTTCAATATCCTGAGGGATATTGGTTCCTACGAGCACCGAGATATCAGGATTATCCTCATCCAGGATAATTTTCTTCACATCCTGCTCCGAATCCTCCACGATATCCTGGGCCCGCATCTTTAATTGCTATGCTGTACTAGGCTTGGTTGAGGATTTCATTGAGGATGAGTAGCATTCTTTTGCCTCCTGCTGATCACTATCAACTTTGACGACTCCCCAAGGGGTAGGAATCTTGATGCATTGGTGATATGTTGATGGCACAGCCTTCATATCGTGAATCCATGGTCTTCCCAATATGATGTTATAGCAGGATAGAGAATCCATCACACAAAAACGTTGTATCGAGTTGACTCCTTCAACATATACTGGTAACTTTATCTCTCCCACTGTGTTCCTAGCCTCTCCACTGAACCCAACAAGCACGGTGGACTTCGAAGTGATATCCATCGGAGATACATTCATTCTTTTCAGAGTCTCTAGTTGGATTATGTTGACAGAGCTGCCATTATCAACCAATATCCTGCGTACAAAATGGTTAGCCACATATAATGTTATTACCAGAGCATCATGATGAGGATCCTGGACAGTATCCCTGTCATCAGCATCAAATGTGATCACTTTGTCAGTTGTGAGGGTATTCATCCTGACAGGTTTGTCTCCTCTTTCGGCTTAGCTTCTTTTGCATGTCTCTTCGCCGCCGAATACGAAGTCCCACAAATGTCGGATCCTCCCAAAATAAAGTTGATTATCTTGGCATCCGTGGGAGGTGACGCTGCTCGCTCAGGATCCTTCTCAGTATCCTGACCCTTATTCTTCTTTTTTCCTAAGAGATCTTTCAGATATCCCTTACTTAGAAGATAGCTTATTTCTTTCCTTAGAGCAATGCAATCCTCAGTTACATGTCTGAAATCTTCGTGGAAGGCACACCATTTTGACTTATCTTTCCAATCGGCTTTTTGTTGATTCTTTCGAGGCCACCTAGCCTTGTCTCCTAAACCCTGCATGGCATACATCAATTCAGGAATGTTAACAGAAAAGCAATATTCTAATAACTCAGGATATTCTTCAGGATCCTCGTCTTCGATAGCATTCACTTTCTTGTTTTCATTTCTACCATATGGCTTAGGGCGATATGGCTTAAATGAGGATTCTGACTTCCTGTTAGTTGACTCATAGGTGTTGGACGAGTTCATCCTCTCTTGCATCTTTCTGTCATCCTCCAATCGAATATATCTTAGGGCCCTGTTTCGAGCTTCATCCAAGTTCCTGCATGGGTTCATTACAAGGTCTTGGTAAAATTGAGAATCTTTTTGTAGCCCCATCTTGAAAGCTTGCACAGCTGTTGCAACATCAAGATGCGGAATGTCTAAGGATTCCCGGCTGAACTTGTTCACATAATCCCTTAGGGATTCTTGAGGCCCCTGTGTTATCCTGTAGAGGTCACTTGTTAGTTTTTCAAAGCTTCTACTACAAGAAAACTGACTATTAAATAAATTCACTAGGTGAGCAAATGATGTAATCGAATGAGGAGGAACATTTAGGAGCCATTTCAAGGCTGATCCTGTTAAGGTAGAACCAAAACCCTTGCACAAGCATGCTTCCTTGAGCTCCGGAGGGATAGGGTTAATCTCCATCCTTTCCCTATACTGGGCAATATGCTCTTCAGGATCCGTAGTTCCATCATAAAGCTTCATGTTGGGGGTTTGAAATCTCTTTGGAATCTCAGCATCACAGATAGGATATGCAAAGCGAGATATCATGTGGCTGTCTTGGGACACTTCCGGGATTGGCTGGACCACTCCGGGTACACTGGATATCATGTCCTTCAACTTTTGAAGCTCCCTGGTAAATGCTGATGTTACACCTGTATCCTGCAAAGATCCACTATTGTTAGCAGCATAAGTATTGTTATTGTTTAACACGTTACCCGTAAGAGGATTCTGCCTATATCCTGAAGCATATCCTGAACTCCTCATGGTCGACATCCTGACCGAGGAGGGTACTTCAGGAGTATGGTTCTGAGGAAGGCTGGGCACAATATTCCCCCAATTATCCTCAGTGTACACAGCTGAACTGAAGTTCAAAGTTCTGGGTTGTAGTGGAGTGACGATATCCTCAGCAGATCTGCTCGAGCCAGACTTCAGGAGTTGTATTTCCCTCAACAGCATTTGGTTTGTTTCCTGTTGCTGCCTCATTTGTTCCTGCACACTTCCAAATAAGGTTAGAATTTCATCATTAGAAACTAAAATGGGAGCAGATCCCTGAATACTCCGAGTAGGGATAATATCCTGAGGTTGTGAAGAAGATTGCATCCTTGGAGGAGGTGGTGGAAGCACCGGACCAGTAGTAGCAGAAGTTGTAGCAGACACAGTGGAGGAGCTCATGTTTGATCTTGAGGCCATTGTAAACAATGTGGCAAAAAGTTTTGAAAACAGAAAACCGATTAATGATTTCACAAAGATTTTTAGTAAAGAGAGCACCACTTGCCCCACGGTGGGCGCCAAATTGTTTTGGTCAAAAATTACCGAAGCAATTTAGTGATCAAATTAGTTAAGTGGGGTAGTGTGCTAAAAAGTGTGTCGAAAATATGTTGGTTAAGTTGTTTGGAAAAACAGTATTCAGGATACGGCTCAGGATATTGAGCTGTATCTACGATCAAACAATGAGCAAAAAGTAAAGGGGGTGACACAAGATATACGAGGAAAGCCCTTGATCAATCTAGATCGCCGGCATAAAACCTCGGGAGCTGACAATCGTAGCTGCCTTGTTCTTCTTATTGCTTTGAACTTCAGGATACAGTGCAGGATATTGACCAGATCGCTAAGTGTTACAATGCTTTTGTGCGAAAGTGAAAATTGCTAGAGAACGAGTGTAAGAGTGTAGTGAGTGTTGATGTGATGTTCTATTCGATCTGATATACCCACCTATTTATAGTAACGAATTACAAACGAAAATTCCTATAAATATGGGATGCTCCGAATATTCCATTGTAAACGTTGTAGACAGAGTAATGCGGCTTCAACGTCTTTATTTGAACGACTTGGACCGAGTCTTCCGCGGAATGAGTCCTTGTGAACGTTACTAGCTTCTAACCCACGTACCTGCACATAATCCGTTAGTGATCCAGAGGATACCATTCAGGATGTTACCAATATCCTGAATCAGCATCCCGGATGTGAACAAATATCATATAACCAAGATATAACCCAAGATATTTCTCAGGATATGGGCTCAGAATTTAACCCATAATAGATAATGCAACCAAATCTTTTGTTGTGAGGTGTGATGCTTGAATCTATGAACAATTGTATGAACAACTTGCAAATCAAATAAAGATGTGACACAAGGATTTATACGAGGAAAAAGCCCTTGATCAAGAGTTGATCTCCGGCATAAAAAACCTCGGGTGATGGAAACTACCGATCACCAACTAAGATTAAATAGAAAGATGTTACAACTCGGGATGATAACAAGCTTGTTACAAGGATCACTAGTGTGTAAAAGTGTTAAAGTGTACGAAATTGCGAAGTAAACTGCCGAGAGCTGTTCGAGAGTGTGTGTTTTTGCTAAAACTAGCCAAGTGTTCTAACTCAAGCTTGTTATCCCCTTTTTAAAATTAGAAATAACTAGACTAACTAAATGTCCGCTAATTGTGCAAGCTCCCCACGATCTCCATAACGTTCACAAGGACCAAGCACGTGCGGAATATTGAGGGAATATGCTCCACAAATATCGCCAAGACTAAGTCCACGCACGTACTCCTGCAAAACGAGCTCACATACAAGGTAGACAACCATTAGTGTAAGGATAACAATGAGGATCCTCAATCCTGGTCCTGCAACACATTCTGAGGATCCTGAATTCAAACAGAATTAAGGATCCGTGATCCTGGCAGTACTTGAGGATCCATGATCCTTAGGATTGGAAAATCCTCCCCTAACACGTAGGATCCCGGATACAGCCAGTACAATGAAATTGTGAGCCCCTAAAGCGAGTACTGGTCCCATTGCCATGAACTGTACCAGAATCATCGTGCGCTGCTGGCGATACTGGGGACATGCCCAAATAACTGGGGTCAAGCCCAAATAACTGGAGACTTCTGTGGATAATCAATCCTTCGTTAAGGATACATAAACCTACTGCAAAACTCAGAATCAAGTGAAAGGAGGATAAAGGATCCAGGATCTTTTTCCCTGTATATAGGATAATTAAAGAATGAAATAGTTTGAGATTAGATCATTACCAAAATGAGGATCATCCATCCTCTAAGGATCCTTAAAGGATGTGGATCATGAATATTGCTAAGGATCACAAATCCTTATCACATGAAGTATTTCTTCAGGTGGACAGCATTCCAAGCTCTTGGTAGCAAGTCACCTTCCATTGTTAGCAATCGATATGCCCCCTTTCCAGCCTCAACTTCAATTAGATAGGGGCCTTCCCACTTTGGTGCCAATTTTCCATCAGCAGGATTTGTGGTATTCTGAAATGCTTTCCTTAATACCATATCACCAACTTGGAACTTCCTGATCCTGACATTCTTATTGTAGGCTCCAGCCATCCTCTGTTGATAACTAGCCATCCTTATCCTTGCCAAATCCTTGAGTTCTTCTATAGTATCCAAGTCTTGAACCAAGTTTTCAGCATTTCCTTCAGGATCACGAATGCTTGTTCTTGTAGTAGGAACCACCATCTCTGTAGGGATCACTGATTCTGCTCCAAATACCAAAGAAAATGGAGTTTGGCCAGTAGCATTCTTGGGGGTTGTCCTATCAGCCCATAACGCATAAGGTAGTTCTTCTGCCCATTTTCCTTTCTTGGATCCAAGCTTCTTCTTCAAGTTGTTGATGATGATCTTGTTAGATGATTCTGCTTGACCATTAGCTTGTGGGTGGACTGGTGTTGATGTTATCATCTTAATCCCCCAGCTGTCACAAAAGTTAGTAGTTCTACTCCCAATAAATTGGGATCCATTATCACAAACAATTTAAGAAGGAATACCAAATCTAGTAATAATGTTTCTTTTAATAAAGGATATCACTTCTTTTTCTCTGACTTGAGCAAAGGCTTTAGCCTCTATCCACTTAGAGAAGTAATCAGTCATGGCAAGCATGAACACCTTTCCTCCTGGTGCTTTAGGGAGTTTTCCAACTATATCCATTCCCCATCTCATGAATGGCCAAGAAGAGGATATAGGATGCAAGAGCTCTGCTGGTTGGTGAAGGATATTGCTATGTCTCTGACAAGGATCACACTTCTTGGCATAATCCACAACATCCTTCTTCATTGTAGGACAATAGTATCCTGTCCTAAGTATCCTTGAGAATAATGCCCTGCCCCCAGTGTGGTTTCCACAATCTCCTTCATGAAGATCCTTTAGAACTTCTTGAATTTCAGGATCCTCTATGCATCTTAGATACGGACCTGCAAGAAATCGTTTATATAACATGTTATTCAATATTGTAAACTGAGATACCTTAATTTTGAAAGCTCTGGGGTTTTCTCCTGTGGGAATTTCTCCATGTTGTATATATCTCATGATTGGAAGGATCCATGATCCTGAATGAGATCGTGCACCATCACTAGGAACCATTGCAGGATCCTCATCTATCTCCATAGTTATATGATCCTCAATAGCAGGAGCCAAAATATGGATAATAGGAATCTTGATATCCTCTAGAATTTTTAAGGATGATCCTAAGTTGGCCAATGCATCAGCTTCTGCATTTTCTTCCCTGGGTACCTGTGTCAAACTAAAAGAAACAAAAGAGAGTGCCAATTCCTTGACTATCTCTAGGTATTTGATTAGCTTTTCACCTTTAATAGCATAGGATCCATTAAAGTGATTATTAATTAATAATGAATCTACATATACCTCAAGATACCTGATCCTCGTATGCTTGGCAATTTGCAAACCAGCTATCAAGGCCTCATATTCAGCCTCATTATTAGTAGTTTGAAACTCACAAGCTATGGAGTGGGGTATTATGTCCCCATGTGGCGATTTTAGTAGTATTCCAAGTCCTGTTCCTTTGACATTAGAGGCTCCATCAGTGAAGAGTATCCAAGGATCCTTAGTTTCTTCAAGCTGCTGAACTTCTAATTCGGCTTCTTTTTGTAAATCACTACTAAAATCTGCCACAAAGTCAGCTAAGGCTTGGGATTTGATGGCAGTCCTTGGTTCATATCTCATATCATAAGCACTAAGCTTCACTGCCCATTTGGCCATCCTTCCTGACATTTCAGGTTTCCTGAGAACATTCTTAATTGGAAAATTAGTCTTAACAATAATTGTATGGGTTTCAAAATAGTGTCTTAGTTTAGTAGATGCCATAATCAAAGCAAGAATAAGTTTTTCTAAATGTGAATACCTGGATTCAGCATCAAGCAAACTCTTACTTACATAATAGACAGGATGTTGTGTACCTTCGTGATCCTTAACAAGGACCGCACTTACTGCTTTAGAGGATACCGCTAGATATAAGGATAATATATCCCCTTTTTCTGGTTTCATCAAGGAAGGAGCTGAGGATAGATAATCCTTAAGGGCTTTGAGAGCATTTTCATGTTTTTCAGTCCACTCAAATTTCTTGTTCTTTCTCAAAATGTCATAGAATTCCTTGCACTTTTCTGATGATTTTGATATGAACCTATTCAAGGTTGCGATCCTTCCTGTTAACCTTTGCATATCCTTGGCATTGGCGGGAGATTTGATATTCACAATAGCCTTAATTTGCTCTGGACTTGCTTCAATGCCTTTTTTTGTTACCATGTATCCTAGGAACTTGCCTGCTTTAACGCCAAAGTGACACTTTGAAGCATTCAACTTCATATTAAATTTGTCAAGGATATTGAATGCTTCTTCCAGGTCTCTAAGGTGATCCTTAGCTCTCTTGGACTTAACCACCATGTCGTCTTTGTAGACTTCCATAGTGTGTCCTATTTGTTCCTTAAACATCATATTGACTAGCCTTTAATAAGTAGCACCTGCATTCCTTAGTCCAAATGGCATAGCAATATAACAATAGATACCAGTTGGGGTCATAAAGGCTGTATCCTCTTGATCAGATGGTTCCATCTGAATTTGTTGAAATCCAGATGAAGCATCCATAAAAGTCAACAACTCATAACCCGCGGTAGCATCCACCATGGAGTCAATGTGGGGTAATGGGAAAGGATCCTTGGAACATGCCTTGTTTAAATCAGTGAAATCGACACATACCCTCCACTTTCCGTTTTCTTTTGAACAACAACCACATTGGCTAACCATCTTGGTTACTTAACCTCTCTAATCATACCTGCTCGAAGTAACTTGTCTACCTCCTCCTGGATAATGGTATTCCTTTCAGGTGCAAACTTCCTTCTTTTTTGATGTATGGGCTTGAATGACCTGTCAATACCAAGTTTATGAGTAATTATATCTTTAGAGATACCTGTCATATCTTCATGTTTCCAGGCAAAGGTAGCTTTCCTCCTTTTAAGGAAGGATACTACATCCTGTTCAATGTTGCTGAGGATCCCTGATCCTATGAAGACTTTGGATTTAGGATCATGAGGATCCATAAGGATTTCTTTCACATCATGTTCTCTTGCCTCCAAGACGTCTCTTGGAGGATACTTTAGTTGTTATTACTCCCTTGGTCTCGAGGCTGGCTTCATTGATGAGGTATAATAATTCTTTGCTTCTTGTTGGCCACTCTCAATCTTTATCACCCCCCCCCCCCATGGACTAGGAAGCTTCACACATTGATGATATGTAGATGCAACTGCCTTCATGTCATGTATCCATGGCCTGCCAACGATAACATTGCAATAGGATAAGCAATCTATAACACAAAATTTTTGATAAGAATGAAGTCCCTCGATGTAGATGGGAAGTTTAATGTCCCCCAATGTATTCTTGGTTTCTCCGCTAAATCCCACGAGAACTGAGGATCTTGGGATAATATCTTATTCAGGTATGTTTATCTTCTTGAGGACATCAAGTTGTATGATGTTCACCGAGCTTCCTCCATCGATTAGGATCCTGCGAACAAAATGGTTAGAAATGAACAAAGTAATAACCAGACCATCATGATGAGGATCCTGAACATCAACACGATCATCCTCATCAAAAGTTATAACTTTCTCCTGTGTAACAGTAGAGGTCCGGATGGGTCTATCTCCATTATCCATCTTGGTCTCCTTGGCATGTCTTTTGGCTGCTGAAAAGGAAGTACCACAAATGTCTGATCCACCAGATATGAAGTTTATAACTTGTGCATCTGCTGGAGGAGCAGGAGCTCTTTCTGGGATCTTCTCAGGATCCTGGATCCTTGACTTCTTCCTTCCCAAAAGTTCCTTTAAGTGCCCCTTGCTTAACAAGTAACCAATTTCTTTTCTAAGTGAAATACACTCTTCAGTGAGATGTTCGAAATCCTCATAATATGCACACCATTTGGACTTGTCTTTTGTTGCGGCTGGTTTATCACTTTTCCTTGGCCACCTAGCTTTCTCACCTAAATTCTGCATTGCAAGAATTAGTTCATTGTTATCAACAGAAAAACAGTATTCAGAAATGGGAGGATAATCCTCATCATCCTCTTCCTGTTTTACTGCATGCACGTTCTGATTATCAGATTTGTTGTAGGACTTGAACTTGTTGTTCCTGAAGTAGGATCCTTGTTTTTCCTACTTCGAGGACACTGCTAGTCTTTCCTAGATCCTTTTATCATCCTCTAATCGGATGAATCTAAGGGCCCTGGTTCTCACTTCATCAAGATTCCTGCATGGGGTCATAACAAGATCATCGTAGAATAATGAATCCCTAAGCAAACCCATTTTAAAGGCTTCCACAGCCGTAGCTATATCCAGATTAGGAATATCTAAGGATTCTTTACTAAACTTAGTAATGTAATCTCTAAGTGATTCTTTTTGACCTTGTGTTACCCTATATAGATCACTAGTTAAACGTTCAAATTTTCTGCTACATGAAAATTGGCTATTAAACAAGTTAACTAGATTGGCAAATGAAGTAATAGAGTAAGGGGGAAGACTTAGCAGCCATTTAAGAGCTGATCCTGTGAGTGTGGATCCAAAACCCTTTCATAGACATGCTTCCTTTAACCTCTCAGGAATTGGATTGATCTCCATCCTTTCTCTGTATTGAGCTACATGCTCCTCTGGATCCGTCGAACCATCATACAGCTTCATAGTTGGTATCTGGAACCTTTTGGGTATCTCAGCATCACAAATAGGTGGTGCAAAACGAGATATCCTATGGCTGTCATCTGCGATTTCAGGAATGGGCTTAACCACCCCTGGAACGCTGGATATCATATCCTTCAATTTCTGTAATTCCCTAGCCATAGCTTGATTGATACCTATATCCTGCATAGAGCCATGGTTAGTGTTATAAGAATTATTCAAAGTGTTACCTCCTGGAGGATTCAAGTTTGGAATCCCAGATGTGAATCCATATTGACGGGATTCTGGTATGATTGAAGTACCAGAAGAGGCAATGGTCTACATTGGAATGAAGTCTCCTTGATGAACATCTGTGCTTGAGGGTTGTACACTTCTTAAGAATCCTTGATCCTGAAAGATGTTGGATCCTTGAACCTGGAAGAAGGATCCTTGAACCTGAGAGGATCCTTGAAGCTGAGAGGATCCTTGGACCTGGGAGGATCCTTGAACCTGAGAGGATCCTTGGACCTGAGAGGATCCTTGAACTGTGTGCGTCCCCATATATCCTCCTGAGCTGACGAAGGATCCCGAATGCTGGAAAGAGGATCCCGAAGGCTGAAAGTGAGACCCAAAAGCCTGACTCATAGTTGTTGTTCCATAACGCCTTCCCCATGGTCCACTCTGATACTGGATATCCGGAGCTGCAGATTGCTGGGCAGTCATAGCTGGAGTGTAGAAATCCAGTGACCTTGGTATCAGAGGAGAGTGATTCTCCCCTAATTTCTTCTGTTTCTTGATATCACCAATTTCTCAGAGGATCCTTTCGTTGGTTTTGTCCTGCTCTTGTATGTGATCCCTCATCTGCAAAATCAAAGAAAAAAGATCACTAGTAGTAGGGTTAGAAGAAACAGCAGAAGTTGGTGGTTTTGGAAAAATGGGGCTTTGTCTCTTTGTAGCATTTTTAGCATTCTTCTGGGATCCAATAGGTGGTGGAGGCAAAGGTGGAACGCCCTGTGAAGAAGTGATTGCCGGCATAGAGCTTGAAGTGTTCTTTGCTGAAAAAGCCATGTGGCTGAAGATGATGAACCAAAATGAACACAATGAGCAAATTTTTTTAGAAATGAAGCACCAATTGCCCCACGGTGGGCGCCAAACTGTTTTGGTCAAAAATCAAGCGAGGATAATACAACCAAATCTTTGTTGTGAGGAATGATGCTTGAACAAATGTATGAGTATCTTGCAAATGAAATGAATAAATGACACAAGGATTTATACGAGGAAAAAGCCCTTGATCAAGAGTTGATCTCCGGCATAAAAAACCTCGGGTGATGGAAACTACCGATCACCAACTATAATTAAACAAATGGTTGTTACAACTCGGGATGATAACAAGCTTGTTACAAGGATCACTAGTGTGCAAAAGTGCAAAAATGTATCAGATCGCCAAGTAAACTTTTAGGAGCTTATAGAGCGCTGTTACGAGAGTGTGAGTTTGCTAAATTGGCTAAGTGTTCTAATTAAAGCTTGTTATCCCCTTTTAAAATTAGAAATCACTAAAACAACTAACTATCCGCAATATGTGCAAGCTTCCCACGATCTCCATAACGTTCACGAAGGCCAAGCACGTGCGGAATATTGAGATCATATTCTCCAGGAATATCGGCAAGACCAAGTCTAAGGCGTATACTCCTGCAAAACAGACTCAAACATAGCAAAGACAATCGTTAGTGTAAGGATAATCATGAGGATCCTGAATCCTGATCTTGCAACACCTTCTGAGGATCCTTAATTCAAACAGAATTGAGGATCCATGATCCTGGTAGTGCTTGAGGATCCGTGATCCTTAGGATTGGAAAATCCTCCCCTAACATTAACCTTCATGGATGCATCTTCAGGATTCCAGCAGATCCAAATGGAACCTTCAGACCAGGAGGATACTGCCTTCATGACAGTAACAGGTATTTATTGCTACACTGCTATGCCCTTTGGTTTGAAAAATGCAGGTGCAACATATCAAAGATTGGTGAACATGATGTTCAAAGACAAGCTGGGGGACACTATGGAGGTGTACATCGACGACATGGTAGTAAAATCTAAAAAGGCTGAGGATCACCTCCAGGATATCAAGGGAGCATTTGATATCCTGGATCAGTATAACATGAAGCTAAATCCTGCTAAGTGCCATTTCGGAGTGGGGGCAGGAAAGTTTCTAGGATATATGGTGACTAAAAGAGGGATAGAGGCAAGCCCGGAGCAGATTAAAGCTATCTTGGATATCAAATCACCTTCATATATGAAGGATGTTCAACGGTTAACAGGGCGAGTAGCAGCATTGAATAGATTTATTTCAAGATCCTCGGAAAAGTGCAAGGAATTTTATAATATTCTGAAGAAGAATAAGAAGTTTGAATGGGGAGCAAAGCATGAAGCAGCCTTGCATGATTTGAAGCGGTATCTTTCAACCGCACCTCTATTGATGAAGCCTGAGGATGGTGAACCATTATCCCTGTATCTTGCGGTATCAGGGAATGTAGTAAGTGTTGTCCTTGTAAAGGATCATGAAGGTCAGCAGTATCCTGTTTATTATGTTAGTAAAAGTTTATTAGATGCTGAAACTAGGTATTCTCACTTAGAGAAACTGATATTAGCCCTAGTTATGGCGTCAACAAAACTTAGACATTATTTAGAAACACATAGGATTCATGTTAAAACCAACTATCCTGTTAAAAATGTGCCTAGGAAACCCGAGATGTCAGGTAGGATGGCTAAATGGTCAGTGAAATTAAGTGCCTTTGATCTAGTATATGAACCAAGAAATGCCATAAAGTCTAAGGATTTAGCTGACTTTGTGGCTGATTTCAGTAGTGATATTCAAAATGAAGTAGACCTAGAAGTACAACAGCTAGGAGAAAACTTAGAATCCTGGACGCTATAAACTGATGGTGCATCTAATGTAAGAGGTGTAGGTTTGGGTATACTACTAAAATCGCCATAGGGGGACATATTACCCCAGGCTATTAGATGTGATTTTCCTGCCACTAATAATGAGGCAGAATATGAAGCTTTAATTGCAGGATTGGAATTGGCTAAAAGTATGAATATCAAGAGTTTGCAAGTATACGTTGATTCTTTGTTAATTACTAATCATTTTAATGGAACCTATGCAGTTAAAGGTGAGAAGTTAATCGAGTATCTTGAAATTCTTAAAAAATTAGCAGGATATTTCAATATTTTTACACTTGAACAGGTACCAAGAGAGGATAATGCTGAAGCTGATGCCTTGGCAAATCTAGGATCATCAGTCAGGATACCGGAAGGAACCCGAATACCAATATTACATATCCTATATCCTGCGACGGATCCTCAGGATAAGGAAGTACTAAGTGTTCAGGATCCTGATGAGTATCCTGAGAAGGATCCTATGTCTTGGACGGCTCCAATCATAAGATATCTCAAGGAAGGACACATCCCAAAGGATGAGAATCCTAAGGCCTTTAGAATGAAGGTATCACGATTCACTATTATAAATAATGTCTTGTATAAGAAATCTCTTGCAGGACCATATCTGAGGTGCTTAGAGGATCCCAAAACCAAGAAAGTGCTTCAGGATATACACGAAGGGGATTGTGGTAACCATACTGGGGGCAGGTCGTTGTTCTCAAAGGAATTAAGAACAGGATATTATTGGCCGACGATGAGAAAAGATGATGCAGAATACGCTCGAAGATGTGATGCATGTCAAAGACACAGTAATATATTACATCAACCGGCCGAGCCACTTTATCCCATAGCTTCCCCTTGGCCATTCATGAAGTGGGGAATGGATATAGTAGGAGAATTGCCAAAGGCTCCAGGAGGAAAGGTCTTCATGCTGGCAATGACCGATTATTTCTCTAAGTGGGTCGAAGCTGAAGCATTCGTTCAAGTTAGAGATCAAGAAGTGGTATCCTTCATAAAAAGGAATATCCTGACTAGGTTCGGAGTACCAGCTGAGATAATTTGTGACAATGGATCTCAGTTTATAAGTAAGAGGACTACTGACTTTTGTAAGAGTTGGGGAATCAAGATGATTACAACCACACCGGTACATCCTCAAGCAAATGGACAGGCAGAAACCTCAAACAAGATAATTGTCAACAACCTGAAAAAGAGACTAGGAGCTAAAAAAGGAAGATGGGCAGAAGAACTACCCTTTGTTTTGTGGGCTGATAGGAAGACGGTGAAAAATGCAACTGGCCAAACCCCGTTTTCCTTGGTATTTGGAGCAGAAGCGGTGATCCCGACAGAAATGGTAATACCTACAGCAAGATCCAGCCTCCGGGAGCCTGAGCAGAATCCTGAAGTCCTCTGCGACGAATTGGATACTGTTGATGAGACAAGAGACGCAGCAAGGCTAAGGATGGCAGCATATCAACAGAGGATATCTAAAGCATATAACAAGAATATAAGGACTAGAAGGTTCCAGGTCGGAGATTGGGTATTGAGAAAGGCTTTCCAGAATACTACTAATCCTGCTGATGGAAAGTTGGCTCCAAAATGGGAAGGACCCTATGAGATTGAATCAGAATCAGGAAAAGGAGCATATTGACTCAAGAATATGGAGGGAGATATGCTACCAAGATCATGGAATGCTATACATCTAAAGCTCTATTTCAAGTGAGTTTGGAATTTAAATTCTAATTCAGGATGGTATGAATTCTACCTCTTTTATTAAATTTTAATATTATTTATTGTTTTGAACCCATTACTGACTTAAGCATCGGAGGGGTGTTAGCCAGGCTAACACCCACCTTAGCTTACAGTTGTTTTGCAGTATATGCTTCGGGATATAGCTCCAGGATATACATTCAGGATACTTCGAAAGATTAGAGGATTGGCCCCCTCTCTCACGTTTAAGGGATCCTGATCCCTTCACAGGTTTAAAGGTATTCACCTTTCTCTCGAATTGGGTTTAAACACCCCGCCTGGAGCGCAAGTTATCCAGGGATAGTTCAAGGTGGCGGGACCAGTTCATGTAAAAGTGGCTGACAATTTCGTCACTGTTGGCTATATCCTGGATTCTCAAGGTATATGAGGATTGATCACCCTCTCTCACGGAAGGGTATTTTCATACTCTATAAGGTTTAAAGGTTATCACCTTTCTAAGTCTTGGAGTTTATACACTCCCGCCTGTAGTGCATGAAAATTTGGGATTTTCCCCAGGATACCTATGGGATTTTCCCCAAGATACTAAGGATTTATCTCCAGTATGTTTTTGGGTTTTACCCCAGTAACACAAGAACTGTCCAAACAGTTAGAACTTGAATTCAAAAATTTTCTAAGTGTTTGAAGACTTTATGCACAGGGGACATTCCTCCCAAGGCGATTGTGTAAGGCTCAAACAGTCAAACTCAAACCTAATGTACTAAGTATCTCGGACTGGGGACATCTTAGTTGAAGAAGTTGCAAAAGGATTGAAGTTCGATACTACGGTTACACCCTATTCCTGGTATGATATTTCCTTTGTAAACCTTACATAAGTTGTTTGAACTTTTAAAACTGTGTTTAAGGCTCAAATATCCTGATAAGGACATATCTTTGGGATATGTTCTCAAAATGTGTTTTCGGGATACGTTTCAGGATATTTAATTGGAATATTTGGGAAATAATACTTGGGTTGAAAATTAGTACTCTGGTCAAACAAGTGTTATCAAAACGGATTTTGAAAAATAAACTATCTTTTATTCTTTGGAGACTTTGTCTAAATTGTTTGGGTTTTGAGAAGTCCTATTTGACGAAAGTCTTCGTAGGATCCCACTGAGTATATTGATCAGGATATTTTCAGAAAATAGTTGTGCTAATTTTGCAAAGCTAAAATCTAAACTAAGTAATGCATGACAAAAATTAAAAGGTAACCGCAAGCAAGTCAAAAGGTGGTTATATTATTAACATGTCAAAAGTTGTGCTTTTGGTTTCACCTCAAACCGAGGCCCATCCGCCAAAAGCACAATTAGTTTTTACCATATTTACGCAACGGTTGAAGGTTTCATCTCAAAACGAGACCCATCCGCCTCCAACCGTTGCATCATTCAAAACAACTTATACTAACTGAAGACCAAGGGCTTCATCCTGAAACACATGACCCATCCACCTTTGGTCATCATATTGTTCTAGTGTAGGAAATGTAAATTGTTTAACGACAGAAAAAGTAAATTGTTTATACAGATCACAACCATGGAATTTAAAAAAGTGGGCTCCGGCCTTGGCACGTATATCCATCATTGCCCACTTCGCTGCCTCTAAGGGGCAGCTCCTCCTTCCATCATAACCTCGTCGGCAGCATCCTCCCCAGCATTTCCTCCAGCATCACCTCCAGCATCGCCACCAGCATCCTTTGAAGCACCAGCATCATCTACCTTCTCAGTCGCCTTAGTGGGCTCCTCTGCAGCAGGCTTTGAAGGAGGCTCCACAGGGTTACCACCAAGATCCTTCAATTTCATCTCCCAAGCTTTAACACTCCATGAAGGGCATTCAACACCCAAAGCCATGGCCTCGTAAGCCATTTTCAATCTGGCCTGGAGAAGGGAGATGATAACAGAATTCTTGAGGCTTTCCCGATATGAAGCCATGTCCTGCTCATGTTGAATTTGGGCTGCATCGGACTTGGCTTGAGCCTCGTGAGTGACCTTCTGGATGGCAGCCTGGTGCTCTTGGACCATTGCCTTATACTTAGCCTCGTAATGCTCCGATTTGGCGGTGGCAAGTGCTACTTGATCTGCAATGGTGGCTTCGGCCTTCTTCAGCTTGCTCTCTAACATGGTGTTCAAGCCACATGCGTCTTCATAGAGGAATAACAGGCGTTCGAGACCCTGCAAAGAAACAGCCGGTCATGAATTTGCTGGATTCCGTAAACCCGTGGTTCTCAAATAGGAATACATGGGGTGTAGCGGGAGGCTCAACTTCCTTTCTCTTCCGGGAGCTAGAGGCCCGGGTCCTGGATGCTGGGGGAGCTTTAGGAGCAGAAGTAGTCTTCGAACTAGTTGGATTCGGTGTGACAGACGACTTCGGATTGAATTCTTGCTTGGCAGGTGCGAGGCTAGAGTAACTATCCAACTCGTCGAGTTGGAAGCCTTCAAGGTTGATAACCGGCACTGCATAAGGGAAGATACGTTTAGATTTGTTATACCTTTAAAATATAATCAGATTAATAAATAAAGATAATTTCTGAAAATATGCTTACCAGACATGTTGGAACTTGATCCTTGACTTGGACTTGTGAGTAGCAGGGTAAAGGTCCTTTCACTTTCCGGAAGCTTGTAGATTTCTTTTATTCTTCCTTCTGATTCGGCACTTGGGGGAGCTAATTCCTTGAAGTTTGCTACAAAAAATAAACATGTCAGGGTATCAGTTTGGGATGTAGTCTCGGGATATGATTGGGGATATTCCTAAAACCCTAAATCCTACCAGAAGTTAACCATCTCTTAGGAAGGTCAAGACCCCTGTCGATGGAGTCCCTTTTCACAAAAAAGAATTTTCTTGTCCATTTATCCTCGTTCTTGGTAGCCTTAAGAATGAGAGGATCTTTGGAAATAGAAAACAGAAGGAACCGGCTGGAACCATGAGATCTTAAACGATAGGCCATCGGAAGATCTTCGATGCACAAGTCGGGCATGTGACGAGCCTTAATCCGCTCCAAGGTGACTAACACGCGCCAAACCATGGGCATGATTTGGGCGAAGCTAAGGCCAGTAAGCTCGAAGAAACGAGAAATGAAGGGAGAAAACGGATACTGAAGCCCTATGGAGAAAGGATAAGCAAAAAAGCATACCCACTCGTCGGAACAAAAATCCGATTGGACCTCTCGGTCGAATGGACGGAAAATTGTCCCGGTGGGAAAGGCACCGGAAGCTCGTAAAGCCGCAATATCGGCATTATCGAAAGAACACACCTCTTTTGAGGGTTCCTTAAGCAGGTTTTGTCTGTGAAAGGGGGGAACGGAATCCGCCGTTTGGGATCTAGTGCGGGTAGCCATGGAGGATCACGATCGGAGAACAGGTGATTTAAACAAGGAAAACAGGGAAGAGAGAGAGAGAAAGTACCTGAAATTCACTTGAAGATAGAGATGATCATAATGAGGAGTCCCTCAATTAATATAGGCTGGATATAGGGGGTAAAGAGTAAATGTAGTCTGGGAAGTTGCACAATGTCACCTCAATCGTCATTTCGTTTTAATTGCCTCGGTTTGCGAGATAAGGTTCTAAAATATATCCGTTGGATTGGTATACCAACAAATATATTTGGGGACAATTGTTATAGGTCATTTTCTGAACATATATCCTGACTAATATTCTGACTTTGAATGATTATTTGTGATCAGGATACCAGATCAGGATATTGGTAGCATCCTGGTACGATATCCTGGTATTAACTGAATTAATCACGTGCAGATTAGGAGGTGTAAGTCTCCAACGTTCAAGAAGACTTCTTCCCCCCAAGACTCGGGCAAATCAGTTAGATTAAAGACGTTGAACCCGAAAGACCAGGACTGCAACGTTCGTTTGGGGAATATCCGCTGGATCCCGGTTTATTAGGATAGTTAGTTATTTTCGTTTTACTATAAATAGATTGATCAGATCAGATTAAGGCACACACCATTACGCACACTTTTACTCTCCAATTGCAAACAAACACTACACACAAACACTTGTACTCGAATTACATTGTAACACCTAGTTGATCCGCATCATATCCTGCACTGTATCCTGATATTTGAAGTAATAGAAGAACAAGGCAGCTGTGATTGTCAGCTCCCGAGGTTTTGTGCCGGTGATCTAGATTGATCAAGGGCTTTCCTCGTATATCCTGTGTCATCCTTTACATTTTTGCTCATTGTTTGATCATAGGTACAGCTCTATATCCTGAGCCGTATCCTGAAACTGTTTTTGCAAATAACCTAACTAGCATATTTTCAACGCACATTTCTAGCACACTACCTCACTTAACTAAATTGATCACTTAATTGCTTCGGTAATTTTTGACCAAAACAACAGTTATTGTAGTATTAAAGAAGAGAGAGACTGATGACAGTGAAGATTGTGAAGAGAGATCCGATTAGGATTTTTAATTTATTTTTTTCGCTTATATTTTTTTCCCTGTGGTTGTAATATAATTTTACAATTGTAAAACGCCAAGATACCACAAACGCCAAAATGTATATAAAAAATAATAGAACAATGGACCATCTTGTCTAAAACGCCTTGAAAAACACCATTCAGAGCTATATTCTGACCCCTTGGGGGTTCCAATGGCATACGATTTGAAAAACGGCATAAACGCCAAAATGTTAATACAATGAAACCATTAAAACGCCATTAATTATTGAATTTTGTTAACGCCAATAATCTTAAACCCCAAAAATAAAACAATATTGTGAAAAGCGGAACTGGAAAAGCGGAAGATAAAATGACAAAAAAGCCCATATGCCCTAATTATATCGTGCGCCACGTGTTGGGCCAGGATGCGTTCTCACTGTTCTCACACTTTTGAGCGTTTTCTCCTGATCCCGTTTCTATATATATATATATATATATATATATTGCATCTCAAACCAGCTTTATCTGCTTCAAATGTCAGACGGCTATGCCTTTCCAGCTTTCCTCAAACAACTAAACTCATTCAAAATTCAAATTTATTTCCAAACTAGATGTGGAAAACAAATTCCAAAACCTAGAGAAAAGAGTATGAGAGAAGAGACGAAAGGAGAGTTGAAGGCATCCAGGTAAATCACCGCCGTCCGGAACAGAGCTGCAAAGACAACCGCCCGAACTCCGAAGACGACTAGGGTTCCGGCAAATGATCGTGTCAAACTCATAAACGTCGTAAAGGTTCGATATTGTTGGATCTGTTTGTATGTGTTTTAAAGGTCTCTTGGTCGCCTCTGTTTTCTACATTGCTCATTGGGTTTTGTGTTTGTTTGAAAAAAAGACCTTTGATTTCTGTTGTTGAGGTAATGTTTCAGTTAAATACCTTATAAATATATTGTATATGATATCTTTGATTGTTGTATTTTCCTTATTAGGGTTCAAATTGCATATGGATGCTACTTGATAAGAATATTACTTCTGGTGGTTTTTTCAATTGCAACCTCCCACCAAGCTTTTAGGTATTTTTTATTTCCTTACTTTGTTCGTAGGTCTAATGATGTATTTTGGAATCTAATTGGAGATTTTGTTCTTATTTATTTAAAATATATTTGATGATTTTGTGTTTGCATAAGTTTTATGTTCTTATTTAGGCATCTCACATCTCATACAAATGAAGTATGCCCATCACTTTTATGTTCTTAATTGAATATATCGTAGTCATATATCAGCAAATTTGTCAAAAGTTTCAGTAATCATAGGCTGATTCGGGTTAACAGCCGAATTGGGCGTGACATATGCTAATACAACGTTTAATACCGGTACATCGACCCTCCGTATAGTAATATATGTGTGTGTATATATATTATAAATGAAAATGGTTGTGTAACCCTAATGTATGTAGATGCCTAAGCTGAGTACTTTTACCTTATTAATATTAATGTGTATATTGTATGCATTCTTAGGAAAAACACATGTTTTGAAGAGATAAATGAAGACCAAGACTTGGGATGGGGATTGATCAAATTACCATTTGATGTGATTGAACTACTGATGAACAATCATTAAAGGTAATACAAGCTTCATAATTGTATCTTCAAGAAAATCATGTGAAGGTACAAGGCTTCTGTTGGTTGTGTATTTTCATAGTAGACATTGTTTGCAGGTTTCTTAAGACGATCATCTCAGCATTCATACATCTTTATATGATATTATTACAAAAATTAAAGACAATGTATAATTTATGATGTCACATATCCAGTATAACAACAATAATAGGGGACACTTTTTTGTATTTATAGATTTGTGAATTACAAGGCGAAGAGGGGGATTGGAGTTTGCAGGTATACTTTATTCAAAAATATCATTAGTTAAATATCAGTTGTAATAATTGTAATTTAACTTTTTCTTTATTTATTATTTCACTTATATTTTGTTTATTTATACAGTTATGACTTCTTTAATGTAATTTGTTCAACCCGTCACACCCGGTGATTGAATTACAGAGCAGCGTTTTGGGTGGTTCTCGGACCCTATCGAGCTGTCAAAAGTATGGTCTGATTGAGTGGTTAGCGGCCATCACATGTGTTCAATCAATAGTTATTTAGGGGCTGCATGGATGGTTAAACAGTCCTAAAAGGACGACCGTAATGGGCTGTCAAAACTAGACAGCAAGGTCACATTTTCGGGCGTGATTTTAAGACTAAATTGTGGGGCACCATGATGCGAGTTGGGATCTTTTGCAGTTGTTTGAGAGGAGCTTTAGGGTTGAGAACTCCGTACATTCAATCACGGTAAGTTCCGGTAAGGGCTGCCAAATCAAATCGAGAAGACAACAATGAGTGTTTTGGGTTAGGTTTCGGGGCTGAATCGAGATGTATGAATGGTGGGTCCATAAGTGAAGCTTGGTGTTCTATCAAGGATTGCAAGATGATATACAATGGTGGCTAGAGGTGGCCGGGGAAGGCGGTTCACGACGGTTTAGGCTAAAACGAACACGAAGAAGTGTTGAAAAGCTAAATATCGATTTACACGGATATTGTAACCACAACCCAAGGAAAATGGTAAAGACATGGGTTGAGAAGGAAATGAGGAATCTTATCCGGTAACATAATTTTCTATTCCTTGGTGAACTTGTATAATATCTTAACTTGATGTGGCTACAAACAATGAATATAACTACATTTTACATAATAGGTGGGTTGGGTGATAGATTAAAATGGGTTTGAACTGAGACATGTTTTTAGTTCAAGTTGAATATAACTTCATAGGTAAATGGTGATATTCGCAATTTTACTGATGGTGTTATGCTATCATATGACCGTATGTTAGATAGATGGGTCTTTGCGAAGTCATTATGGTGACAGATTTGCATATGGCTTAAAATTATGGTTTCACCTTATTTCGGTTTCGTAAAGGATACTTGGAGTATGCTAAATGTTTACAAGTAAAAGGTGCCAGACGAAGAGCTATAGAAAAAATCTGTATGTTAACATGTTGGCGGATATGGAGATATAGACAACCAGCAAATATGTAATTCCTTTGATTTGCCAAAGGGTTCGGATGGAAAACTTATACCATACTGGTTCTCTAAGCTTCATGTTCTTGACCAGTCATGCAATGTTGGGATTGAACCCTACTAGAGGAACAGTTGATTAAAGCCAAAAACGGATCAGAGCAGTGGATCCAATATAAGCAGATGTTATGTTTACATTCTCTCCCCTTGAAAGTGGTTTCAACATCTGATGACCTCCATCCACTGATCCTTTACAACAACTGCTAACTTACAACTACTGATCAAGTTAAAGACTGATGAAGACTAAAGCCATGTTGATCAATCTAGTGCTATGGGTCAAGCACTGCTAGAGTTATCAAGTACTGCTGGAGTCACAACAGTGGAAGGATAAAGCAGTAGTTTAATTCTTCTTATGTAATGTATTGTAATCAGTAGTTAGCATAGCAGTGTTTGTATTAGATCAGTTGTTAGAGTTTGTTAGGAGGTTAAATGTCACTTTCATGGTGACGTCAGCAAAGATGCCACAGTGGTTTGTCCATGCCTATAAATAGAACAGTACCCTATACTGTTCTATTAGCTCTTCCTCACTTTTCTTCCTGTACGAACAAACTTTGTGTGAGCTCAGGCTGAGGGGGAGTTTGTTACATGCATGCATATTGTAATTGAATCTTGTAATAAATTCAAGCATTCGGTTCAATGTTAAACTTGTGTGTTAAAAGCATTTCTCCTGTTTGATTGTGTGCAAAGTTTAATTCCATCTTAATTCCGCTGCATTACTTGTTCATTTTCATCTTATATCAAACGTAAAACACAATCAATCCAAACTCAGATCCTAACAATTGGTATCAGAGCTCAGACAGTCAAATTTGATTTAACAATCATTTTGACATAAATAGTTCAGCTCACAATCGTTGATACTGATAGTTGTTCGTTTTGTTTAAAAACAGAGTAAGGTTTAATCACGTTCAAAATTGATTAATCAGTGACCATGATGACATCACAATCACAAGATGATAAGAATATCATCGGTTCACTTTTCAAACCACCCATGCTTAAACGTAATGAATACAACATCTGGGAGAGAAGGATGGGTCACATCCTTGCTCAACAGAATACCGGATGTTGGAAATCTGTTGTTTTTGGACCACATGTTCCAATGGTGCCGAGTGCTGAGGATTCAAAGAAGTTTGAACCTAAAAAATAGGAAAACTATACTGAAACTGATTTCCAAAAGTTTGAACTGGATGCCAAAGCATTCAGCATCATTGCATCTGCATTACCCAATGAAATTTATGCTGGGCTGTTACATTGTAACAGTGCCAAGGAATTATGGGATGCACTTAAGGAACAATTTGGGGGAACTGAAGAAGTAATTGAAAATAATAGGGAAATTCTGAATCAGCAGTATGAAACCTTTTGTCACATTAAGGGTGAGTCATTGACTCAACAGTTTGAGCGATTCAGTTGTCTCATTAGTGAGCTAAGACTTGTTAAGGTTGAATTTCCTAAATCTACACAAAATAGCAGGTTTCTTAGATCACTACCTGAAAATGGGATACAATTGCCTTTGTGACTAGAAATTTTGTTGAGTTCAAAGACCTAACACTGACCCAACTTCATGGTAGACTCCTGACCTATGAAAGGGAATTAAACCAGCAAAAGAAGTTGCAAGAGTCTGGCAAAGTTACAGATGAATATTCATTTGGCAACACATCTCTTCTGGGTCAAGAAGAGTCTGGCAGCAGTAAGGATCAGAGTTATGATCATTTTATTGACATAACTGCTGGAGGTAATTTCAACTCTGATCCTCACTCATCCAACTTTGCTTTCACAGCAAATGGAGAAAGCCAGAACTCTGATAATTTGTGCTTTGAACTCAATGATTTGCAGCACTTTGATCCCACTGACTTAGAAGAAATGGACATTTTGCATCAATTGGCTTTGCTTAGTGTGAGAACAAGCAAATTCTATAAAAGAACAGGGAGAAAATTCCCAGGGTTACATGGGAATTTAAAAGTGGGGTTGGATAAGTCAAAAATCAAGTGCTATAAGTGCAATAGGCTAGGTCATTTTGCTAGGGAATGTAGAAGTCAAACCACTGGTCCAATTATTACTCATCCCAGCTCAAACCCTAGACCACAACATCAAAGCACTGTGCACTATACCCAATATACCCCTGCAGCCCATGTTAACACTGCTCACTATGCTGCAACCCTGTGCCTGTGCATTATGTTCAAACCACTGTTCCACAAATTCAGTATGTTCAAGCCCATGTCCCTCAGGCACAAGTGCAACCTATTGCACCTCAACAAGCTGCTCCAGCAGTGGTTCAACCAGACCAGCAAAGCTTTTTCACCCAAGGCTTTGTTGACTGGAGCAGTATGCCTGATGGGCTTGGTGATGAAAATTTTGCACTCTATGCTTCTAATGATACTTTTAATGATGAATTTTGTCTGATGGCATGAGAGTCAATACCAGAAGGGGTAGAAGCTGAAGGAGAACAGCTAAGTGCTGAAACAGTGGATGAAGCAGTGGTTACTGCAGTTGCTGGTGAACTACTGCTGGGAGAAAATTCAGAAACCCTGATTGAACCACTATTTGACCCCTGGTCCAAAGAAGACAAAGAAGAAAAGGAAGAGAAGAAGGAAGGTGAGAAAGAAGAGAGAGCTGATGAAGAAAGTGATCATCAATGTGATTATGCCATGATGGCTGCTGCCAATGTATCACCTCAGGTTCTTGAAAATATGTGTTCAGAAAAATGCATTATTGCATTTGCTAGCATTAAAGAGGTGAATGAAAACCTTAGGAATAAAGTCTTAACTGATAAGGTCAAATTTGAAAAGTTTTTAAAAGAACTTAAAAACAAATTGGCTTAAAAAGACAAAGAAATCTACAGTATAAAAGAAGAGCAAATCATAACCAAGAACCAACTCCAAACTATGGTAGAAAAATATCAAGTTTGCAAAAAGGAGTTGGAATCCACCCAAATCACTTGTGAAAGATGGGTGGAATCTTGCAAAGGTTATGAGGTCATGTTAGAAAAACAGCTTGAAAGCAATGTAAAATTTGGCATAGGATTTAGAAAATATGATGAAATTGAAAACACTGCTGCTAAACAAGCTGGTTCAGTTGAAATAACACCAACCAACAAGAATGGCCAAGAAGTTAAGATAACTGACAAACTTGGTAACAAAATCACTCTGGAAAGATCTGTGGGGTCCTCAACCTTTGAGGAAATTGAGAAATACCAATTTAAACCCACATGGTCTGATGAGTGTGACATTCTTGAAAATTTTAAACCAATGGGCTTCACAACCACTGATGGTGTAAAAGCTCCAAAAGCAAGAGTCATTCCTCTCAAAGACATCCCAACTGCAGTTAAAAACTCTGTTGCAAAGGAGTCTGAAAAGAGAAAGAAAAGAAAAAAGATCAAAAACATGTTTTGTGATTTTTGTGAAAAGAAGAATCATCTAACAAAAGACTGTTTTCATCTAAAAACATATGATCTGAACAAAACAAGTGAAATTGTTCCTGCTGAGAGCTGCACCATCTGTGGTAAATCAAACCACAAAACTCAAGAATGTGTGTATCTCAAAAACTTTGATGTAAAAAAGAATGAGTACACTGCAAAATCATCCTTGAGTTCATCAAATTCATCTATCAAGTTCACTAAGAACCAACCACTGTTTGTGCCAGTCCAAATAGCTGTTACAAAACAGCTGAACCAAACATCTGTCAAAAGAGATGTTCAGGTGACTGATGCACCCCCTGCCAATCAATACAGAAGAGGTAAGGGACAACCACCATACCAAAGGATCCCACATGTTTATGAGGCTTACAAAAGTCCCTCTAAACCAAGAGTGAACAGGCATCCTTTTGGTTATCAGCAGATCATTGGGCAAGACCCCCAACAGTGGTTAGAGAAAAATGTCACACCCCGACCACGTAAAACAACAAAACGTGGCGGAAACATCGAGGCGCGTTGCAACAGAATCATTGTTTCACAACCATGGATACCAAAAAGTGTTTCGTTTTATTAAACATTGAATAATTACATCGTCTGGAAATCTAAATACATAATTTAAACATAGTCTATCATTGTTATTGAGTCACTAAGGCCTTGTCCAGTCCTATGTGAGCATGCATCCTATTAATCGATATCTTTCAGCAATACCTGAAACACATGTGAAAACGAGGTCAGCAAGGAAATGCTGGCGAATACATAGGTTTTGTGAAAATAAGATTCATGACTTCTGTTTAAGAAAATGTTTAGTCATGAACCTTGTAATTTGCTTTGTCTTTGTAAATCATTTGAAAAATAATAAGTTCAGATGATATGTATAAATAAGAGAATAATGCATGATTAAATGAATAACCATGTAAAATAAGTTTGTATAGGATAAGGTGTTTGTAAATCAATGTCTTGTGAAAAGTATGTTACTTGTATAAAATGTTCTATGTCTCAAACTGAAATGATTCAAATAACGCTACGACATGTAATACCATACAAACACTTATATATAGGAAGTACCAGCGGCGTATCCACCATGCTTGTATCATATTACACATGCCTCGTTACTTAATCACTTACTCAAACCAAACTACCAAAGTAAAATGTTCATGTCCAATGTAAATCATGTAATATGTATCCAAAATGATATGTATGGCTAGTGAAATGTATCAACTAAACCATATGCACAAGAACATAGTATTGAAATAAAGCTTGGTTTAAATCAATACTATGTTTCGTGGAAATGCATGATCAAATGTAAATCATGTCCAAATGATTACCCAATCGTTAAAACATTTTGTGAAATCGTTCAAATCGTTCTTGTTGTTTTAATCGTTCAAATC
Organism: Helianthus tuberosus; assembly: GCA_030545235.1. Lineage (NCBI taxonomy): Eukaryota > Viridiplantae > Streptophyta > Magnoliopsida > Asterales > Asteraceae > Helianthus > Helianthus tuberosus. Next base: position 7,226,796 of record CM060411.1, on the reverse strand, counting down.
GTTCTTGTTTTAATTGTGAAACTACTTTATGGTCGATTTTCTAATAACATTCAAACCTTCTTGACTCGTTCATCGTTCCAACTCGTTCTCGTTCTTAACAAACCCTTACCAAAGGGTAAATTAATAATTACAGATTCAGTCATTACCCAAAATACCCACACATAACCATGGGTATAGAGAATAACGGGATTTGTCAGATCCTAAGGTACCATAACCTAATACTGGTCGGCTTGATCATTGCTAATGAATGTCATTGGTTATGTAACTACAACCAACAAGTTTGTTCACTTTATTGAAATCGTTCTTGAAATCATTGTTATCGTTCTTGAAACCACATTGTAATTGTTTTTGAAACCATTGTAATCGTTCTTGAAATCATTGTTAAGACATTTAGCACACATGAGTCACCCCAAAACAGTTGAAAACAGTAAAAGAGGGGAATAATGTACTCGCCTGAGAATGCTTAGAGGTCTTGAACAACAACCAAACAAAGCTAGAGGGAGTACGGAATCAGTCGGCAATCTAAAATTATATAAATAAACCGGACTTAAATCGGGAGATCGGATAGGATGAGGCTTGGTAAACCAAATGAGTATTGGAAATCATATGATATGGTTTAACAAGGCCTACATACCACATTGAGACTAACCTAAGTGCTTTCGACCCATCGCGACCCATTAAGGTAACATACGCTACTTTAACGCGTCGTGCGCGCAAAGCGCGTTCGAGACGTCTAACTAGTCCTATGACAAGTGTTATATGCCTAAACATGTTACATAATCAGTTATGTGACGAAAGTTTAGGTTACATATGCTTAATTACCAATTATACATGAAAAGGGTATTTTGGTAATTTACCTAAGGCATATAAACTACCTATCATACAACTACTTAACGAAGCGACCATAAGGTATAACCTCGGAAGGTTATTCCCTATATACTATGGTCACCTAATGTATTTGGTCGGATCCTAATGATCGACCAAACTGGGTCGGGTTTGAAGGTATAAGCGATTTATCAGATCGCTTACCCTTACGACCCTAGACAACGTGGTAATCAGTAGGCATAGTCCCAAGGGACTATAACCATCGTGATTACAATCACGTTGCGAAGTTCAAACGAACTTCGCATTGACCATAAGCTGGTCAACGCTGAAAGTCAAACAAAGTTTGACTTTCGGACTCGAAAAGCAATAAAAAGACGAAAGAATACTTACGAAGGGTCCCCGAATGCTAATCTAGATCGAAATAACTCAGGTATGAAACAAAGGTTCCAACTTAGAGTCTTTAAGATCAGATTCTAGTGGTTTTGAAGCAATGGGGGGTGGGGTATTTATAGTTTTCGGGTAACCGTTAAGATCGTTTCATGGAAACCGTGCTCGAATCTCATGCGTACATTTGTCCAAATGTTGTGGTGCCTAAAAATGGTCCTAAATCAGCTGAAAGGTCAAGTTAGAACTTGTGGTTGTGGTTAAAACAGCAGGAAAATGCTGACTGTTCGATCTGATCTGATCTGGGAGGCTGAGGCGGCCCGCTTCAGGATCAGACAAAGCTAATGCGGGCCGCATGGCCCTTCTGATCAGCATATAACTTTCAAAAATGACAGTTTCAGCCCCTGCACGTGTTTAAGCCCATTTCCGACACTTCTAAGGCCCGTAAAGCCAACTTTAAGGCCCTAAAATGATGCCTAAACATTGTGGACATGAAACATGCTCAAAAATATGTCGGATGTTGGTTCGTTTGGTCGTACGAACGCGATGTTCGCTTAATTACGACGGAATGCGCATAAGCGCGTAAAACGATCCAAATGACGCGACGAATGGATTTTTCTTATGCCGAACACTAAAATAAAATGTTTTAGTGCTTACATAAATTTTTGGATGTCCGGATGTATTCACAACGTAAGTTATGCGCGAAAATGCAAACTTGTGCACTTTTTGACACTTTTAGTCCCTGAATGACCCAAAAGTTTATTTTAGCACACCGAACCCCTCAAAGCCTATTTCTAAGCTATATAAAGGATATTTAAGGTGTGTTTAACTTATGGTCATGTTCCGGAATGTCTGTTCCAGTACGAATTGTCATACTTTCGCAGTTTGTCAAGTTTAGTCCCTGTAAACGAATTAGCTTGTTTTTGCCATACCAAAGCCTTCAAAACTTATTTATAAGTTATGTAAAGGTTATTTAAGGTATGTTAAGCCTATGTCACTATTCCGGAGTGTTTGTTGCATTAAACTGGTTATATTTATGCGTCAGTGCGCGTATAACCTTCCAGAAAGCGATATAGAGTTTGAATTCGAACAAAAATTGATATGTGCAAATGATACACATATTTTTAACAAATCCCAAGTATGAAATAAAATATTTCATTGGTTTGGTATTTGTTTGATGGCCGTGGAGGCACAGGTGTTACAGTCTCCCCTACTTTAGGAAATTTCGTCCCGAAATTTATTTAGAGGAAACTTGTGAGAGTTTAAAACATGAAGTTGAAAAAGATCGAACAACATTGGTTAGGGTTCTGAACTTCTAGTAACCTTAATAACATTATGCTGCAATGTAAGAGGGATACTTATATACAAGTATATGAAGCGTCATTGGTGCGTCCACCGTACCTCCATTACATCGTTCTCATTTTGTTATTGTTGTCACTATCGGTTCTTACACATAATAAATCTTACTGGGTTTCTGTGCACTAAATTTCATAATTATGTACGCGTCCATAGTTAGACAATTCATTGCACAGTTCACTCAGTCTATTTTATAATGTGTAGGGGAAAACCAAATGAACAATCCTGTGATGAGTGTGACTAGACCGCCATAGAGTCCTTTTAATTAAATCAATAAATGATCTAAATAGACTATCAAGGATTCTGTTCAGCTACATCACTAGATGTCGTTCTTTAACCAAATTGTGAATCAATCTTTTTGACTAGACCACTAAAGGGTCTCTCATCGAATCATGGAATGGTACTATATAACCCAAGGGTCTTAACTACCACGTAGAAGCCCATAAGGATTTAAGGTAATACCTTTTGAATATCCTTCTATGAATCCCTCATATGAAAATATGAAAGATTCTATGAGGATTTTGAAAATCGGATCACATAAAATCATAGAGGAGAACACATAAACACATATCACATAATCGCATAATCGTTTAATTTGACCTTTAAATTTGTTATCTTTAGACACGGGTATTTTAAGCATACAAGGAATCAAATCCTTAATTGCAGCAATTTGGATGGATCCACATGAATACCCTGCTTGTTGACTACATGACCCAAAAACTGAACTTCTTTAAGCCAAAATTTCCTCTTGGAGGATTTAGCGAAAAGTTTGTTCCTTCTTTAAGGGTTCCAGTGTCAATGAAGGTGTTGATCGTGATCGGCTCGGGACATGAATAGATCAAGATGTCATCAATAACTACAATGACGAACTGATCCAAATAAGACTTGCGGACTCTATTTATTAAGTCCATGTAGATGGCTGGAGCATTTTGTCAATCCAAAAGGCATGACTGTAAACTCGTAATGGCCATACTTCGTGCAGAAAGCCGTTTTTGGGAATATCTTCCTCGAGAATACAAAGTTGATGATATCCAAAACGCAAATCGATCTTGGAAAAGCATAAAACGCTATGCAGTTGATCGGAGAAATCGTTGATTTAAGGTAGGGGATATCGATTCTTGATGGTAAGCTTACTAGGCTTACGTTAATCGATATACATTCGAAAAGATCCATTTTTTTCTTTTCACAAAGAGGACAGGAGTTTCTCCCAGGTGAAAATTTCGGACGGAAGAATCCTTTATCAGACAACTCTTGAAGCTGTTTTGATAATTCTTGCATCTCGAACGGTGCAAGACGATAAGATACTTTAGATTTAAAAGAAACAAGTGTTTGAGGTTCTTAGGGAGATCACAAGTGATCATAAAATGACAGAACCACACGAGTAGTTTTGTCTTTGTGTTGACATCATAAGGTTGGATCAAACATTCATACAATTGCATTAGTTAAAAAATAAAACCACAAATTTTTTTTTTTATTTATATAACAACCGCATTGTCTTTAAATGTTACAAGATACAACCAGAGGAAAATACAAAATGCTAATTGTTCACTCCTTCATCATTGAGTGCCTCATTGATGTTAAACACTCGACCACGTGCTGGATTCACATTGACGTTCGCATTCGGGTTTGCGTTAGCATTTGCATTCACCAGTCTTGGGCAGTTGTGGCGGAAGTGACCAATCTCTCCGCAGTTGAAACATGAACCCAGTGGGAATCTCGCAGCATTCCCTTGAACCGGAGCTTGAACCTGAGCAGCCTGATTTTGTCCCAATCGACAAACATTGGCCAAATGCCCAAGTTTACCACACGTCGTGCATTGCCAGCAAGCTTGTTGTATCGCGTGATGGCCGTTGCAGCATGCACAATAAGGTGCGGTACCGGCATATGCTTTCTTTGCAGGTGGCTGAGCTGGTGGGTTCCGCGGGTTCTGAGCAGTCTGTGCTGTAACAGCAAAGTTCTGAACACCCTTTCGCTTTCTTGATTTCTTTGACGTCTCACCTTCCTTACCCTTCTTGTTTTGACCTTTCTTGCTATCCTCCTTGTCAGACCCCTGCTTCTTACCCTTGTCACCCTTTCTGTGTAACTTATTCTTCCGAATCTGCGACTCAGTCAATGTAGCAGCTAACTCAATCGCCTGACGGAGTGTGGTAGGGCTACTACCAGTAAGGATGTCTTGTACCGAGTCAGGTAGGCCGTCGATGTACCTTTCGATAGCCTTGTCGAGTGGGGTAACCATTGTCGGGCAAAGCAGACTCAACTCCTCAAACCTATCAGTATACGCCCTGTGCTCACCACTATCTTACTTCAACTCATCAAATTCCTTCTCCAAAGCTCGCTGCTCATGACGAGGACAGAATTCCCTCATCATAAGAGCCCTAAGTTCAGCCCATGTCTGTGCTAGGGCAACTTCTGCACCACGATCCCTCATAACCCCGTTCCACCATGTGAGAGCCCTCTTCTGAAACACACTTGAAGAAAACTCGACCTTGCGATTGTCAGGACACTGCACGTGGCGGAAAGTATTCTCAATGCTCTCGAACCATTGAAGAAGCCCAGTCGCTCCTTCAGAACCACTAAACTTGAGTGGTTTAGCCTGGTTAAAATCCTTGTATTTGCATGGAACATTGTTGTTGTTGTTGGCTTGGTTCCATTGAGCAAAGAGGTTTGGGAATTGAGCAGCCATTTGCTGCGCAATGATTTCTGCCAATTCGGCAGTCGCTATCTGGCTTTCGCGTCGAGGAGGCATTCTAAAAGAGGAAACATGAAAGGAAACGGGTGAGAGAATTAGACGAAAAGAATGAGATGAAACAAATCTGATGAAAGCAAGGATAGTGGTCATTTGTTTGTTACTACAAAGCAACAACCGACACACAGTGACTAACCAAAGTAAATGGATCAAAAATAATGTATCGCGAAGACATGCTCGCCTATAAGTGAACACTCATCCCAAGAATTCTCAGGTAAGCACAACTGGTCTCGCGTCTGATGAGATATATACGAAGTGCTTGCCTATACAGAAAACCCAGAATACAGGCATTCACCCTTCCAGTTTGCACGTGTTCACATTATTTAAAACCCAAAAACCTTGACGAGATTTTGAAAACTCAAAAGGGTTCAAAACCATATAATAGAGAGTTCAAAACCTTACAATAGAGGGTTCAAAACCTAGAAATCAATCATCCTAGAACAGATGATTAGTTTTCAAAGCGGTTTTGAAATTTATGTTCTTGTTGTGGTCGTTGCCTAAGGATAGGTGACGGTATTGTTTTATGACTAAACGCAAGTAAACTCGCGTTAGGGTCCTAGAAAGGTTATAGACTAGGTCAAAGCATTACTAATAACCTAATTCCCTATAACTATTGGCTCTGATACCAACTTTTCTGTCACACCCCGACCACGTAAAACAACAAAACGTGGCGGAAACATCGAGGCGCGTTGCAACAGAATCATTGTTTCACAACCATGGATACCAAAAAGTGTTTCGTTTTATTAAACATTGAATAATTACATCGTCTGGAAATCTAAATACATAATTTAAACATAGTCTATCATTGTTATTGAGTCACTAAGGCCTTGTCCAGTCCTATGTGAGCATGCATCCTATTAATCGATATCTTTCAGCAATACCTGAAACACATGTGAAAACGAGGTCAGCAAGGAAATGCTGGCGAATACATAGGTTTTGTGAAAATAAGATTCATGACTTCTGTTTAAGAAAATGTTTAGTCATGAACCTTGTAATTTGCTTTGTCTTTGTAAATCATTTGAAAAATAATAAGTTCAGATGATATGTATAAATAAGAGAATAATGCATGATTAAATGAATAACCATGTAAAATAAGTTTGTATAGGATAAGTTGTTTGTAAATCAATGTCTTGTGAAAAGTATGTTACTTGTATAAAATGTTCTATGTCTCAAACTGAAATGATTCAAATAACGCTACGACATGTAATACCATACAAACACTTATATATAGGAAGTACCAGCGGCGTATCCATCATGCTTGTATCATATTACACATGCCTCGTTACTTAATCACTTACTCAAACCAAACTACCAAAGTAAAATGTTCATGTCCAATGTAAATCATGTAATATGTATCCAAAATGATATGTATGGCTAGTGAAATGTATCAACTAAACCATATGCACAAGAACATAGTATTGAAATAAAGCTTGGTTTAAATCAATACTATGTTTCGTGGAAATGCATGATCAAATGTAAATCATGTCCAAATGATTACCCAATCGTTAAAACATTTTGTGAAATCGTTCAAATCGTTCTTGTTGTTTTAATCGTTCAAATCGTTCTTGTTTTAATTGTGAAACTACTTTATGGTCGATTTTCTAATAACATTCAAACCTTCTTGACTCGTTCATCGTTCCAACTCGTTCTCGTTCTTAACAAACCCTTACCAAAGGGTAAATTAATAATTACAGATTCAGTCATTACCCAAAATACCCACACATAACCATGGGTATAGAGAATAACGGGATTTGTCAGATCCTAAGGTACCATAACCTAATACTGGTCGGCTTGATCATTGCTAATGAATGTCATTGGTTATGTAACTACAACCAACAAGTTTGTTCACTTTATTGAAATCGTTCTTGAAATCATTGTTATAGTTCTTGAAACCACATTGTAATTGTTTTTGAAACCATTGTAATCGTTCTTGAAACCACATTGTAATTGTTTTTGAAACCATTGTAATCGTTCTTGAAATCATTGTTAAGACACTTAGCACACATGAGTCACCCCAAAACAGTTGAAAACAGTAAAAGAGGGGAATAATGTACTCGCCTGAGAATGCTTAGAGGTCTTGAACAACAACCAAACAAAGCTAGAGGGAGTACGGAATCAGTCGGCAATCTAAAATTATATAAATAAACCGGACTTAAATCGGGAGATCGGATAGGATGAGGCTTGGTAAACCAAATGAGTATTGGAAATCATATGATATGGTTTAACAAGGCCTACATACCACATTGAGACTAACCTAAGTGCTTTCGACCCATCGCGACCCATTAAGGTAACATACGCTACTTTAACGCGTCGTGCGCGCAAAGCGCGTTCGAGACGTCTAACTAGTCCTATGACAAGTGTTATATGCCTAAACATGTTACATAATCAGTTATGTGACGAAAGTTTAGGTTACATATGCTTAATTACCAATTATACATGAAAAGGGTATTTTGGTAATTTACCTAAGGCATATAAACTACCTATCATACAACTACTTAACGAAGCGACCATAAGGTATAACCTCGGAAGGTTATTCCCTATATACTATGGTCACCTAATGTATTTGGTCGGATCCTAATGATCGACCAAACTGGGTCGGGTTTGAAGGTATAAGCGATTTATCAGATCGCTTACCCTTACGACCCTAGACAACGTGGTAATCAGTAGGCATAGTCCCAAGGGACTATAACCATCGTGATTACAATCACGTTGCGAAGTTCAAACGAACTTCGCATTGACCATAAGCTGGTCAACGCTGAAAGTCAAACAAAGTTTGACTTTCGGACTCGAAAAGCAATAAAAAGACGAAAGAATACTTACGAAGGGTCCCCGAATGCTAATCTAGATCGAAATAACTCAGGTATGAAACAAAGGTTCCAACTTAGAGTCTTTAAGATCAGATTCTAGTGGTTTTGAAGCAATGGGGGGTGGGGTATTTATAGTTTTCGGGTAACCGTTAAGATCGTTTCATGGAAACCGTGCTCGAATCTCATGCGTACATTTGTCCAAATGTTGTGGTGCCTAAAAATGGTCCTAAATCAGCTGAAAGGTCAAGTTAGAACTTGTGGTTGTGGTTAAAACAGCAGGAAAATGCTGACTGTTCGATCTGATCTGATCTGGGAGGCTGAGGCGGCCCGCTTCAGGATCAGACAAAGCTAATGCGGGCCGCATGGCCCTTCTGATCAGCATATAACTTTCAAAAATGACAGTTTCAGCCCCTGCACGTGTTTAAGCCCATTTCCGACACTTCTAAGGCCCGTAAAGCCAACTTTAAGGCCCTAAAATGATGCCTAAACATTGTGGACATGAAACATGCTCAAAAATATGTCGGATGTTGGTTCGTTTGGTCGTACGAACGCGATGTTCGCTTAATTACGACGGAATGCGCATAAGCGCGTAAAACGATCCAAATGACGCGACGAATGGATTTTTCTTATGCCGAACACTAAAATAAAATGTTTTAGTGCTTACATAAATTTTTGGATGTCCGGATGTATTCACAACGTAAGTTATGCGTGAAAATGCAAACTTGTGCACTTTTTGACACTTTTAGTCCCTGAATGACCCAAAAGTTTATTTTAGCACACCGAACCCCTCAAAGCCTATTTCTAAGCTATATAAAGGATATTTAAGGTGTGTTTAACTTATGTTCATGTTCCGGAATGTCTGTTCCAGTACGAATTGTCATACTTTCGCAGTTTGTCAAGTTTAGTCCCTGTAAACGAATTAGCTTGTTTTTGTCATACCAAAGCCTTCAAAACTTATTTCTAAGTTATGTAAAGGTTATTTAAGGTATGTTAAGCCTATGTCACTATTCCGGAGTGTTTGTTGCATTAAACTGGTTATATTTATGCGTCAGTGCGCGTATAACCTTCCAGAAAGCGATATAGAGTTTGAATTCGAACAAAAATTGATATGTGCAAATGATACACATATTTTTAACAAATCCCAAGTATGAAATACAATATTTCATTGGTTTGGTATTTTTTTGATGGCCGTGGAGGCACATGTGTTACAAAAAACAGTCCCAAAACTGTCCTAACCCCTGACCTAACCACTGTCCATCCATCTGAACTTAACCTAGACATTGCTGAGACCCCATCCAAAGCCATATTGGCTTTGGAGACCCTAAGGAACTAATTCTTTACTACATGTGCAGGGAGCTTCTGCATGCTTAGATAGTCTTTGGTATGTAGATAGTGGAGGCTCCAGGCACATGACAGGATGTAGAGCCCTTCTCAAAAATTTCAAAATTCATGGAGGGGTGATATATCCTTTGGCAATAATAGTAAAGGGAAGGTTTTGGGGTCTGGTACTGTGCAGTCTGGTAAAGTTAAGTTTGAAAATGTCAATCTAATAGGCAATCTAAAATTCAACCTCCTGAGTGTCACTCAAATGAGTGATAAGGGCTATGGCTCTTTCTTCACAAAGGATTGTTGTAGGATTGTTGGACCAGAAATGGTTGAAAAGATTGAAGCAATAATAAAAAATGGAAAAACTCAAGTTGTTGCTCAAAGAAATGGCAATGTTTATGTTGTTGATATGTCAAAAGAGAGCCCCAGGACTGATGTCTATCTGTTCTCAGCTGCCTCAAACAAAGAGACAGAATTATGGCACAGGAGATTGGGGCACACAAATCTCAAGACAATCACTGCTATTTCAAAACAGGGGTTAGTAAGAGGTTTACCTCAAAAACTGTTCACCTGTCCTGAGCATTGTGTGTCACACCCCGAAATTATCAGAGCATTGGCGTGACTGGACTGGTATCTTCATTGCACATCGGAAGCAAATATAGCTAAGACTTCTAGAAAACGAATGCCCACTAAGTACTCGACTCCACATGGTTCCCCTATTCCAACCGTGCCTTAACTTTGAAAGGTAACCTGAGAAAGAAAAATGCGAAAAAGTCAACATAAAGTTGAGCGAGTTCATAGTTTGTTTGTAAAAGATTTGAAATTAATCTTTTGAATAACCGGTTTGTGAAATAATATTGAGAAAACGAATTTAGAAATCATTTTCTTGCCAAGTTATATGGAAATTTTGTATTTGTAACGCATTATGTTCGTAAAACCATGTATTTGTAAACTCTCGTATTTGTAATGTTCGTATAACCGTCAATGCCCACCCTGACTTTGACTTCATGCCCGCATAATCCTATGCTTTGAATTTGTATAAAACATGGTATGTAATTTGTAAAACCCCGGTATGAAAAGCATTCATGAAAAAATTAAATTAAGGTTTTGCAAGGAGATTAAAACATGTGAAAGCATAGGGAGCACTCGAATGAGTAGGCTTATACCCTTGTCGATTTTCCTCGACTGTGTCGATTAACCTCGACTGTGTCGATTACCCTCGATTGTGCCGATTCACCTCGACTGGGACACCGAAGCACACAAGTGGTCACAAGTACCCTGAGTGGGGTTCGGCCGTACCCGTTAGATCTAACCTTCGTCCCTAATTAAGAATTTGTGGCATTTCAAATTTAATCTATGCTCACATGATTTAATAGTTCATTTCATGCCGTTTAAACATTCGTAACATGTATTTTACCCCAGCCTCTAAGGCTGAACCTCCCCAGCCTCTAAGGCTAACTCCCCAGTCTCTCTATATTATCACCAGACGATCCATCCCTAGTCATGAAAATCATTCACATTTCGATAATACGCATTTGTTTTGTAAAAACCGGTATATTTAGTGTAATCCATTCGTAACATGATTTTAGAAATATGAGTTTTCGTTCGTTCAAAAACTTTGTATGTTCTTGCAAAACGTGTATGTCTTTCCACCCCGAAAACATTTACAAGAATGTGAAACCGTAAAAAACGGGGTTATGAACTCACCTAAATTTCCAAGTGCAAAGCTAGCTAATTACGACTTCGTGATGTCGTTTCCAAGGCAGGACTCGCTATCGTGCATTCTACAATATTCCTAAAACAGAATATCTTATAAGTTTCTAAATAAGCGTAGTAACTAAACTACGTGTCACCGAGCTCTACCGAATCGTAAATCGAACGATTCAACGGTAAGTAGTTAACTTATCGGAAATGATTAGGTCATATTTGATAAGTGTCGTTTATTGTCGATAATAACCACTTAGTCTTCAAAAGACTTGATTCTCAAGAGATTTAAAAATAAATAAATATTTATGTATAAAATATATAAATACTTCGTTGTAATTGCGTTAGCCGTCTCGAGTAGTCGTACGAGTATGTAACGAATATTATATGAAAGGAATATATGACAAACTCGCATTATGTATCCTATGTCGTTTAGGCATTTGAAATAAATATAAAAGTTACATTTATTTAATAATCCGAGTTGTTCGATGTTTGAAATAATATAGAAGTAACTATAAAGTTTTCGAGTTGTCGACGTATGAAATAAATATACGAACTATATTTATTTTATAAAAGAATTCGTATGGTTTAATACTTGAAATAAATATATAAACTATATTTATTTTTATAAAAACGAATTCATGTTGTTCGATTTTTGAAATAAATATGTGAACTATATTTATTTTTATAAAAGAAATCCAAGTTACTTGATGTTCAAAATAAATATATAATCTATATTTATTTTTATCAAAAGGATTGTCGAAATTTCAAAGTTTAGAATAAATATAATAACTATATTTATTTATTGTAAATGATTTTTGACTCGTCGTTTCCGTAAGTTGTAAAGCGTCGTCGAAAATAATTTTATGCTTTTTTTTGTAGGTTATAAAAGTCTCTCGGATCCGATAGGTTTCGTATTATAATAAAACGCGTATTGGTTTCGGATTTTCTCGAAAAACGGGCAGAGTTTCCTCTGTTTTTGGACGCCCCCCACAACACGAGTTATCGTTATATTTTCAAAAATTTAGCCAATAACCAAAGCATTGTAATCAAATATCGTCAAGCATTTCAAAATAAAAACTAAATTATAACCGAAATGGTTCGAGCTCGTTCACGTAATAAAATAAGGAATAATTCTTGTAGACAATATTCGTTCTAAAACTTTTACCGAATACTCGTGCCGAAAAGCCGAATGTGTTGACTGAGTTGACCGAGTCAACTGAGTTGACTCGGGTTGACTGAGTTTGACCGAGTCAACCGGGTTAGACCCGAGTTGACCGAGCCAAAACTGAAGCTGACCATCTGCCCGAACCGCGAGACCCGAAACGACCCGTTTGACCTGTTGACTGAGCCGGACCATGACCCGATGATCCGAACCAAACCTCGACCCCGAACCATCTACTTGAAGCTGAACCGAGCCACCCTCTTGAATCTGACTTTGATAATCTTCTCTGTGTTTGTTTGTTTAGGCGAGATCGAGAGAGGGAGTAATGTAGAGGGTGTTTGGCAGTGTGTGTTTGTTTGGATGAAATGCAGACAAGTGAGGATCAAGTGTAATAATAGAGTGGAAGGGTTTTATTGCCCTTTGGTGTATTCAAATTGTATGTAGGTCAATTGTTTTATCCTTGGAGCTAAAATCTCTTGTAGAGATTTAATAGGATTTTGCTAAGATTTTATAGATCTTGTATGGATTTGCAAGATTTAACAGAGATTTGCAAGATCTTGTTTAAGATTTTAAGGAAAGATCTAGTATTTTATGTGTAGGTTTAGGCTTGCGGGTTTTGGGCTTGGGCCCAGGGCCCACAAGCCCATCTCATGTGTAAGTGTCCCGTAGTTCCTACGAGACCCGTTGTCAAGTCATGAACTCGATTTTAACGTCAAAAATTAAAATACACAAAAATACGGTCGGTAGTCGTTGTTTGCACGTCCATTCGTCGATTACGGTAATAATCGCGAAAATTGTATCGTTGTCGTCTTTAATCCGTTTTTCGATCCGGTTTCGACCGTAGTCACTAAAATTTAATTACGAAGCTAAAGTATATCGTAAAAATTTAATATTTGTCGGCGTTGTCAGTATTTTGCACGGTATCAGTTCGTTGTCGTTTAATATTCATCGGATCTTTCCGTAAATCACCGTTCACGCCCTGTAAAGCCGGTCAGCCGTTTCTAGGCACTCCAAAGCCTAATTGAGTTAATCTACGTTTTATCACTATTTATTGTCGCGTTAATCATCTGTTAATCACGCAATTAGGAGCCATAAATCACCGGTTGTCACATTCTCCCCCTGTTACAGAAATTTCATCGTCGAAATTTAGACTATGTTATCTCCTCAGAATTGTGTTGTTCGCAGGTAAGTCCGAATAATAACAAATTGAATGACCGCGTAATCGAAACAAAACTTATCCGAATCATGTGAATTTAATGACATTCCTTAACAATAAGAACCCAGCGGTCTAAAAGAAATGTGTTTCAGGAATTGATGTCAAAGGAAACAAGACGTATAGATACAGTCACTAGTGTGACTAAGTTAACAGGGATCCAACAATGAACAGGAACTCCGACCAATCGAATTCCATATGAACGTTGATAATATGTAAATGAGTTCTAAAGCAATAACATCCACTGGATGAACTTAGAATCAACAAATTCAAATGTACTAGTTTGCATTTAACGCTCGATCGTGATCAGCACAAGCTGCAAGTCATACTGACGCCACAAGGTGTCGCAATGAATGAAACAATTCAATAATAGGGGTGATCGAACAAGTATCACCTATGTTTTGCAATCAAATGAAAGTGCAATAAAGTGAATCTGAAAGTTTGTTTCAAACGACATCATAGGATTTTTAATTGAATATGGAACATCAAAGAAATAATGTTTTCGATCGAAGACGAAGAAGCAATGAATATCACAAAAACATTCAATCGATGTTGAAAGAACCGTTAGGAGGTACACCGAAATAAATAAAAAAAATGAATTTGTGTACCATTGTCTTATCACACAATTGTGTTAAGACTGTTGTAATGTGATAAAGCAAAGCGGATTTATTCTAAATCAATAAATAAATATTTAAATCCGTGCATGAGATATGTAAACGAGTTTAGCGCAAGCTTCAAATAAGTGAAAACACCAACACAAGGTGTCGAAGTCAACAAACAATTTAATGGAGTCGAATACTAAACAAGTTTACCACGACTCGGAAACAAATGAAGTGCTCGTTAAAATTGATTTGAATATGATGCTCCCAATACATCATATGGTGTCTTGAATCGAATATGTGTAATGAACAAGTTCAAACAAACGAACTTGGTTTCGACGCAAGCCGACAATAAATACATGTATCGACAAGAAAACTTTCAGCATGGTCGCAACGAAAACCATGTATGTAACTTGAAAGAGAAATGTGTTGACCTGATAACAAAGGAGCCAACAGTTACAATAATGCGGGTTATTCGAATCACAAATCAATAATTAGATTTAGCGAAATAATATCTGAACTTTGATGAAACGCTTATTCGAAACGAAACCACATGCGTAACAAACGATGCATGCGTAACATATGAATTTCTCAAGAAATGAAGCAATTGAATATTCGCTATAATGAAAGTAATGATCGTGATATAATGACCATTAAAAGGAGTAGAGATGTGAAAATCTACTTAGTAAATGCGAAAGTCGAAATTTCAATAAAAGAAATTTAAGGACTTTACCTGGGGTTTCGTGTGATGACCAGTTGTTAAGTGACATTACCATGGAATGTCGAACATATCGTATTCGTCGTTAACAGAAATAGGGGGATGCGAAGACATACGTCTTCTCCTTGGAGTGATTCGTGTCATTGCAGGACCGCGTGCCAAACCGCCGCTTCCTGATCGATAGTTCTCCTGCTGACAGGAATCTAGCGTCGTCGTTGAATTGCGTCATCGTTTCTTTTCAAAGGCCTCGCCTCGATAGTCGTATGTGACGTGCTTCAACCTTCGTTGACGTACATATTGAGTTTCGCGTATACCTGTGCACTAGCGTTTCGTTCCGCGTAGAATGTGATGTACTCCGACATCCGTTGACGTAAAATTTGAGTTTCATGTATTCTCGTGCGCTAACATTTTGTTATGCATAGGCTGCCTGCTCGGGAAGTTAAAATATCATAGATAATATAGATAATAGTGCGTGCCCGAGTTAATAATCGCGGTTCCTACGTGATGACCTTGAATGAATTTCAACACAAGTTTCCGAAGGTCCTAAATGCATGTTTCCTAAACTCTCAGAGTTTTGTGTACTGTATGTAATCGTTTCGTGTACCGTGTGTAAAACACAACTTTGGCGTATGTTTGAAAACAAAATTTTGACTGTTCGTTTTTCGGCAACGGTTGGAGACCATATTCGAGTACTAGGCGTTCTGTATGTATTCAACGTCTTAATAGTCTAAGTCCCAGAGAAAAGTGAGGTTAGAGCCTAGGTATTCCTACAGAAAACCTTATTCGCTGTAACCTATAGCTCTGATACCAATCTGTCACACCCCGAAATTATCAGAGCATTGGCGTGACTGGACTGGTATCTTCATTGCACAGCGGAAGCAAATATAGCTAAGACTTCTAGAAAACGAACGCCCACTAAGTACTCGACTCCACATGGTTCCCCTATTCCAACCGTGCCTTAACTTTGAAAGGTAACCTGAGAAAGAAACATGCGAAAAAGTCAACATAAAGTTGAGCGAGTTCATAGTTTGTTTGTAAAAGATTTGAAATAAATCTTTTGAATAACCGGTTTGTGAAATAATATTGAGAAAACGAATTTAGAAATCATTTTCTTGCCAAGTTATATGGAAATTTTGTATTTGTAACGCATTATGTTCGTAAAACCATGTATTTGTAAACTCTCGTATTTGTAATGTTCGTATAACCGTCAATGCCCACCCTGACTTTGACTTCATGCCCGCATAATCCTATGCTTTGAATTTGTATAAAACATGGTATGTAATTTGTAAAACCCCGGTATGAAAAGTATTCATGAAAAAATTAAATTAAGGTTTTGCAAGGAGATTAAAATATGTGAAAGCATAGGGAGCACTCGAATGAGAAGGCTTATACCCTTGTCGATTTTCCTCGACTGTGTCAATTAACCTCGACTGTGTCGATTACCCTCGACTGTGTCGATTCACCTCGACTGTGTCGATTCACCTCGACTGGGACACCGAAGCACTCAAGTGGTCACAAGTACCTTGAGTGGGGTTCGGCCGTACCCGTTAGATCTAACCTTCGTCCCTAATTAAGAATTTATGGCATTTCAAATTTAATCTATGCTCACATGATTTAATAGTTCATTTCATGCCGTTTAAACATTCGTAACATGTATTTTACCCCAGCCTCTAAGGCTGAACCTCCCCAGCCTCTAAGGCTGAACCTCCCCAGCCTCTAAGGCTAACTCCCCAGTCTCTCTATATTATCACCAGACGATCCATCCCTAGTCATGAAAATCATTCACATTTCGATAATACGCATTTATTTTGTAAAAACCGGTATATTTAGTGTAATCCATTCGTAACATGATTTTAGAAATATGAGTTTTCGTTCGTTCAAAAACTTTGTATGTTCTTGCAAAACGTGCATGTCTTTCCACCCCGAAAACATTTACAAGAATGTGAAACCGTAAAAAGCGGGGTTATGAACTCACCTAAATTTCCAAGTGCAAAGCTAGCTAATTACGACTTCGTGATGTTGTTTCCAAGGCAGGACTCGCTATCGTGCATTCTACAATATTCCTAAAACGGAATATCTTATAAGTTTCTAAATAAGCGTAGTAACTAAACTACGTGTCACCGAGCTCTACCGAATCGTAAATCGAACGATTCAACGGTAAGTAATTAACTTATCGGAAATGATTAGGTCATATTTGATAAGTGTCGTTTATTGTCGATAATAACCACTAAGTCTTCAAAAGACTTGATTCTCGAGAGATTTAAAAATAAATAAATATTTATGTATAAAATATATAAATACTTCGTTGTAATTGCATTAGCCGTCTCGAGTAGTCGTACGAGTATGTAACGAATATTATATGAAAGGAATATATGACAAACTCGCATTATGTATCGTATGCCGTTTAGGCGTTTGAAATAAATATAAAAGTTACATTTATTTAATAATCTGAGTTGTTCGATGTTTGAAATAATATAGAAGTAACTATAAAGTTTTCGAGTTGTCGACGTATGAAATAAATATACGTACTATATTTATTTTATAAAAGAATTCGTATGGTTTAATACTTGAAATAAATATATAAACTATATTTATTTTTATAAAAACGAATTCATGTTGTTCGATTTTTGAAATAAATATGTGAACTACATTTATTTTTATAAAAGAAATCCAAGTTACTTGATGTTCAAAATAAATATATAATCTATATTTATTTTTATCAAAAGGATTGTCGAAATTTCAAAGTTTAGAATAAATATAATAACTATATTTATTTATTGTAAATGATTTTTGACTCGTCGTTTCCGTAAGTTGTAAAGCGTCGTCGAAAATAATTTTATGCTTGTTTTTGTACGTTATAAAAGTCTCTCGGATCCGATAGGTTTCGTATTATAATAAAACGCGTATTGGTTTAGGATTTTCTCGAAAAACGGGCAGAGTTTCCTCTGTTTTTGGACGCCCCCGACAACACGAGTTGTCGTTATATTTTCAAAAATTCAGCCAATAACCAAAGCATTGTAATCAAATATCGTCAAGCATTTCAAAATAAAAACTAAATTATAACCGAAATGGTTCGAGCTCGTTCACGTAATAAAATAAGGAATAATTCTTGTAGACAATATTCGTTCTAAAACTTTTACCGAATACTCGTGCCGAAAAGCCGAATGTGTTGACTGAGTTGACCGAGTCAACTGAATTGACTCGGGTTGACTAAGTTTGACTGAGTCAACCGGGTTTGACCCGAGTTGACCGAGCCAAAACTGAAGCTGACCATCTGCCCGAACCGCGAGACCTGAAACGACCCGTTTGACCTGTTGACTGAGCCGGACCATGACCTGATGATCCAAACCAAACCTCGACCCCGAACCATCTACTTGAAGCTGAACCGAGCCACCCTCTTGAATCTGACTTTGACCATGTTGGACCGATCTCGAACCGAATCTGACCAAATCAAAACTAGTCAGTGACGTGAGTCTGTGTAACTGACAATCACCATCCGCTGACTGATAACAACTCGAACCAAAAACCAAATCGGAATCAAGCCTGTTGAATCATCGGCCGAACTGAACCGAGACAAACTCCACTGTGCCGTCGCCGGCCGGATGAGCGGAGCTCCGGCGGCCTCCGTCGTCGTCGGCCATCCTCATCATCACGATTATCATCATCACCCGTCGTTGATCATCATCCGTAAACAGTAATATGTCAGCAATAAAAAAAATAGATGAAGACAAAGAAAATGGGGTGTTACCGTGACCTGTCGGACCAGCAGCCGTGCCACCGCCGCCGCCGTGAGTGGCGGTGCCATGCCCCTTTCGTCGTCTCCCTCTCTTCCCGGTCACTCTCTCTCTCTCTCCTCTGTTCACTCTCCCGTGTCTCTCTGCTCGTTACCGTCGCCGCACCACCACCGGACTGTGGTGGTGGTGGTGGTCTATTGTCTGGATGTAAAAGGGGGGGTATGTGTTGTCGGTAACGCAAAGTTTGGAGGGACGTCGGAGACCTGCTCCGGTCGCCGGTTAGAAGGGAGGGGTGTAAGGGTTTACCGGTGTGGGTGTGGCTCACCGGAGCTCCGATCGGAGCCGGTTCGTCGCCGGAATAAGCACCGGAGAGGGAGAGCATGAGGGTGTGTGTTTGGTTTGGAGAAGATAATCTTCTCTGTGTTTGTTTGTTTAGGCGAGATCGAGAGAGGGAGTAATGTAGAGGGTGTTTGGCAGTGTGTGTTTGTTTGGATGAAATGCAGACAAGTGAGGGTCAAGTGTATTAATAGAGTGGAAGGGTTTTATTGCCCTTTGGTGTATTCAAATTGTATGTAGGTCAATTGTTTTATCCTTGGAGCTAAAATCTCTTGTAGAGATTTAATAGGATTTTGCTAAGATTTTATAGATCTTGTATGGGTTTGCAAGATTTAACAGAGATTTGCAAGATCTTGTTTAAGATTTTAAGGAAAGATCTAGTATTTTATGTGTAGGTTTAGGCTTGCGGGTTTTGGGCTTGGGCCCAGGGCCCACAAGCCCATCTCATGTGTAAGTGGCCCGTAGTTCCTACGAGACCCGTTGTCAAGTCCTGAACTCTGTTTTAACGTCAAAAATTAAAATACACAAAAATACGGTCGGTAGTCGTTGTTTGCATGCTCGTTCGTCAATTACGGTAATAATCGCGAAAATTGTATCGTTGTCGTCTTTAATCCGTTTTTCGATCCGGTTTCGACCGTAGTCACTAAAATTTAATTACGAAGCTAAAGTATATCGTAAAAATTTAATATTTGTCGGCGTTGTCAGTATTTTGCACGGTATCAGTTCGTTGTCGTTTAATATTCATCGGATCTTTTCGTAAATCACCGTTCACGCCCTGTAAAGCCGGTCAGCCGTTTCTAGGCACTCCAAAGGCCTAATTGAGTTAATCTACATTTTATCACTATTTATTGTCGCGTTAATCATCTGTTAATCACGCAATTAGGAGCCGTAAATCACCGGTTGTCACATTGTGTTTCCCGCCTAAAAGGAAAACAACATAAAAGCTCATACAAATCAATTGAAGAGTCCAAAACAACCAAATGTTTGCAAATGTTTCATATGGATTTGTTTGGCCCAGTTAAAGTCATGAGTCTTAAGAAAAAGAGATATTGTTTGGTTATTGTTGATGACTTTTCTAGGTTTACATGGACTTACTTTTTACACTCAAAAGATGAGACTGCAGGCATTCTGCAAGACTTTGTGAAACAGGTTGAAAAGCAGTTTGACTGGCCAGTAAAAATCTTCAGAAGTGACAATGACACAGAGTTCAGAAACAAGGAGTTAGATGATTTCTGTGTGTCAAAAGGAATTGTGAGGCAGTACAGCATTCCAAGAACACCAGAACAAAATGGGGTTGTTGAGAGAAAGAACGGAACTTTGATTGAGGCTGCTAGAACCATGCTTGCTGATTCAGGTTTGCCATTAACTTTTTGGGCAGAGGCAGTAAACACTGCTTGCTATGTCCAAAACAGAGTTTTAATCAACCCCAGGCATCAAAAGACTGCCTATGAACTGTTGTATAAAATAAAGCCATTGATTTCATATTTCAAAGTTTTTGGCTACCCATGCTTCATTTTAAACCTAAAAGATTCTATCTCAAAATTTGCAGCCAAAATTGATTGTGGTTATCATCTGGGATACTCAACCACTGCTAAGGCCTGCAAAGATTTTAACTCAAGGACCAAAACAGTGGAAGACACTTTGAATGTAAAGTTCAATGAACTTTCATCAATGAAAATCCCAGCAAACCCTGCAGAATTGTTTGATCTTGATAAATTCACTTTTGAAAATACTGCTGTCAAGACTAACAGTGCAGGTCCATCAGAAGATTCATCATCAGACTATGGGTATGAAGTCATCATTCCTTAACAAAAGTCTACATCAAATGGTAGAGCAGCAGATATTCAAAACAGTTGTCAAAGTTCAACCACTGCTACCTCAACAGTTGTTGACCAAAGTAGCCCATCAACACCTGCTTCCACATCGTCAAACACTGTTGATAGTTCATCAGTGGATAAAAGTCAGCATGTGTCCACACCATTACCTCCTATTCCACCACCATTTGAAGCCACCGCTGGATCATCAAAGTCACCAGCAGTGGTTAGCTTAGATGATTCACATCTGCAGCCCTCACCACTTAATGCCATTATTCCATACCAAGGAGATCTTATCTTCTTGAAATCTCATCCACCTGACCAAATCATTGGGGTGCTCACAAGAAGTCAATCCCAAAACATTTGTCTTTTTGCTGGTTTTCTATCTCTCCATCAGCTAGTCAAGTACCAAGAGGCACTGAAAGACAACAGCTGGGTAGAAGCCATGCAAGATGAGCTCCAACAGTTCAAAAGACAACAAGTGTGGGAACTTGTACAACTGCCAGAGGGTGTAAGTTCTATTGGCACAAAGTGGGTCTTCAAAAACAAAACTGATGAAAGGGGCATTGTTGTCAAGAATAAAGCCAGGCTTGTGGTTCAAGGGTTCAGATAGGAAGAGGGCATTGACTATGATGAAACATTTGCCCCTGTAGCAAGACTTGAAGCTATCAGACTATTTCTGGCCTTTGCTATCAACCACAACATTAAGGTGTATCAAATGGATATCAAATGTGCATTCCTCTATGGTAAGATTCAAGAAGAGGTTTATGTTTGTCAACCTCCAGGCTTTGAGGATCCATTTAATCCAAATCATGTCTACAAGCTAAATAAAGCTTTGTATGGCCTGAAACAAGCACCAAGAGCCTAGTATGAAACTCTTTCCACTTTCTTACTATCCATTGGTTTCACAAGAGGTAAATTAGATAAAACATTGTTTTTAAAATGGAGAGGAAAGGATTTGATGATTGTCCAGATTTATGTGGATGATATCATTTTTGGAAGCACATGTAACAAAATGTGTGAAGAGTTTAGGAAACTCATGACAGTTGAGTATGAAATGAGTGCAATGGGTGAACTCCAATGTTTTCTTGGTCTCCAAGTAAGGCAACTGCAAAATGGCACTTTTATCCATCAAGGAAAATATGCCAAAGAACTTTTAAAGAAATTTGAAATGGATGATTGTAAGCCATGCAGTACACCCATTGCAACCAATAAAATAGTTATGTCTGATGAAAAGGATGATTTGGTTGATCAAACTTTATATAGAAGCATGATTGGGTCTTTATTGTACCTAACTGCATCTAGACCAGACATCATGTTTGCAACATGTGTTTCTGCAAGATCCCAGTCAGCCCCTAGAAAGTCAAACCTTATTGCTGTAAAAAGGATATTCAGATACCTAAAAGGTGCTCCCACACTTGGTATCTGGTATCCAGCTGATGGTAAAATTGAGCTTTCAGGTTTCTCAGATAGTGACTTTGCTGGATGTGACAAGACATGGAAGTCCACTTCAAGAGGGTGCCAAATCCTTGGCAGTTGCTTAGTGTCTTGGCAAAGCAAAAAGCAAGCAGCTATTTCCACATCCACTGCCGAGGCAGAGTATATAGCTGCTGCAAGCTGTACAGCCCAACTACTTTGGCTTCAAAATCAATTGCTAGATTTTGGTATCACTGCCTTAAAGACACCTCTCATGTTGGGCAGTCAGGCAGCAGAAAATATCATCAAAAATCCAGTCTCCCATTCAACCACCAAGCACATTGATATCAGACATCACTTGGTGAGGGATTGCTATGAAAAAGGTTTGATTTCTCTGTACCATGTTCCAACTAAAGATCAGCTGGCAGATGTGCTAACCAAAGCATTAGACACATCCACTTTTGAAAGCTTGATCTCTAGGATTGGCATGCTGAACACGGAATAACAGGCAAAATCTTGTTTTTCTATGAATAAAAGCATTAAAATGTTTTCAGAAAATCAAAAATTCATCCTTATAAATAGCTAAAAATGAATTTTTCATTAAATCCTTAAAAGTCTGCCATACCCACTATTTTATTCAAACATCTGTTCCACTAAAGTATGTCCACTGCTGAAAGTCAACCCCTGTTCTCTCATTTCCTTGATAAGCACTGTTGTTCAAAATCAGTGTTTTTATCCACTGATATGCTATCCACTGATAGTTAAAATCACCCACTGCCTTCATTATTACTGTTACACCCACTGTTGTTCCTTCATCAGTGGTTTCATAAAACAACTGTCCTCCATTATTCATCAGGGGTTAGCACGTGGACAGTACATAGCAGTCAGATCTTTTGTAACCGATGCCACGTCAGCATTCACTTTTTCCTTATAAAACCCTGATCAAAACCCCAAACAGGGTTTTACTGTCGAATCGAATTCAAAAAAAATTCCTTTCTCAAAGCAGTTTCCATCTTCTTCTCTCAAATTCATCTTCGTCTTCTTCATCTTACAAACCATTCATGTCTTCTTCTCCAAAATCACTATTCTCATCTTCTCAAAAAGACGTTGAAACGGACCCCAAACCCATTGAAATTCCGTACAAAGCTCCTCACAATTAGCTGGGTCTACTCACAAAACCCGGTAACATCGATATCTATGATTCCATTATTGATACTATGTCAGCTTCAAAGTACAAAACTTTGTTAACTGCTGATGCTCCGATCTTCCTGGCAACCCAGAGAGAATTTTGGAAGAATGTCACCCTTGAACTTCAAGGTAAAACAGCAATAGCCATCAATTCTTCAATAAAGGGTAAAGCAGTGAAAATCACCCCACAATCCATTTCAGAAGTCTTCGAACTCGATGATCAGCAAGGTAAAACTTCTTTTCCCAAAATCGAGTATAAAACTGATTTTCTTGAAAGGGGGTATGCAGATGAAATGAAAAAGGATACCTTACAAAAAGGTAGTTTTCCTCCTGCAACAAGATTCTTATTTCATATCCTCTTGATGTGTGTTTCAAATAAAACAACTGCTTTTAATGAAATACCATTAAAGATACAATACCTGGGTTATGCTATTCTACAAAATGAAAATTTTAACTACTCCCAGGTGATCTTTAATGATTTGGTTAAAAATGTTGATAAAAAACCATTTCTACAATTTCCAAGATTTCTAAGTTTTTACTTTCAAAAGAAATTTGGAAAGGAGGATGCTCATTTGCTTCAACAAGGTGAATCTTTTCAAATAAACAGTTTAACAGCTGAAACTTTTACAAGATTATCAACACCTTCCAAAACAAAAGTAGAGGTCCCTGAGCAGAATTTAGCAGCTACCACTGCTCCTCAGGTATCTGCTGCTGAGCCCACTGCTCTAGGTTATCACAGCAGCAAAACAACTGCTGTGAAACCCACACCTAAAACCACCAGAAAGCCACGACAAAAGAAAACTCAAAAACCCCCCAAACCCAAATCAAAGGCAACTCTGGAGGATGAGATACCAGAGCAACTGCCAGTGACAGCACAAAAGTCACAAGAAACCACTGCTTCTACTTCCTCACAGCAGATGGTCGAAATATCTCAACCCATGCCTCAAACTCCTCCTGCTTCTTCTAAAAAAGAACATGTTGTACACATAGGGACACCACAATATGATGCTCTGGAATCACTCGAATCCATCATCCACAGCCCAATACCCGGGGAAAATTCGCTTTCTACACCCAACCTCACCTCCACAATTCCCCCACAAACAAAATTACTGTTGGATGCTCTTGATTTGAACAAGACACAAACCAGTCCTTCTCAATCACATGTTCATGAGAATATACCTCAACAAGTGACTGGGTCTGATGTATCAATCATTGCTAACCCACCAACAAGACCTGAGGAGGTTACACCCCTTGAGCTACAAGTAACTCTTGGTGGTAGTTCAAGTGAAGCAGCCACTACAAGTGCTGAACCCACTGGTTTACATTTAGACAGTGGTTTCATCCATAAGACTTCCTTGAAGGCAATTTCTTCTCTGGGAACATTTGAGTATCCGGTTTTTACTGGTTCACTAAAAAGTGTTTCTCAATTTGAAGGAAGAGGTCCCCAGTACCAAGACAAAGGGGCATCAGTGGATGATTTCTGGGATACATTTCCTGAGTCAACCACTGTTACAACCACTGCTAGTGGGAAATCAGATGATCCCATTAAGTTAGGTGATGGTTTAATGTACCGAGAATTGACGGGTAGAATTGATAAACTTGATACATCTGTTGCAGAAATTAAAGATATGCTGCAATAGTTGTTGAAAGCTCAAAAGGTACCACCCACTGCTGCTCCAGCTCAAGCACCTGCACCTGCTGCAAATGAGCTTTGAAATTTATTTCAACCACTGCTCCATCATCAAAGAGAATTAGTTGATCAGCAACATGAGATACAAGTTCAAAAGATCAGATATCTCATGGAAGCAAGGTTTAAAAACACCCAAGCAGATATCAAGGCAATAAAGGCCCATTTGTTGAGTACCACTTGCACTGCTCCTCCCACTATCATCTTTGTGGATGAACCACCACCAGCTGATGCCAAAAAGGGGGAGAAAATAAAGCAGTGGAAGAAAAAGGGTTATGAGGATGGCTTATATATTGCTCCAGACAATTCTAGCATGCTTGCAGACATACCCTTACCAGATGGTTCTAAAAAGATTGATGTTACCACAAATGCCATAGCTGATGTTAAAAAGGATAAAGAAGCTAAGGATAAAGCCAGGTGGGAACAGGAGAAAAGAGCTTTTATGGTGCTGAATGAGCAGGGTACTTCTGAGCCCAAGGATGATGAAAATCCCGAGCCAAAAAGAAAGCAGCCCACAAGAAATGTGAGGCAACCCAAAACCACACCTTCCAGAAAAACAAAACATGCTTCCAAACCCATCAAAGGCTTCAAAAATCAATCTACCAAACCAGCAGTTGTTAAGACTTCTGTTGTATCAACAGTTGTTGATACCTCAGTGGTTTCAACAACTGCTAGCCAAATAACTGCCACCATTTCAACACACACCACTTCAACACACACCTCAACCACTGCCTTACCACCACCACCAAAAATCACCTCACTACCAAAAGCATCATTATCACCACCATCACCTCCTGCTAAAAAGCAGAAGACATCAGATGTTACAACATTTGCTGTAATGACAACAGTGGTTGAAACACCAGTTGTTTCAACAACTGTTAGTCAGCCACCTTCCACTACAATAACCACAACTCAAATCACCACCAGTGAACCATCCAAAACATCATCAGCCTCTCCTCAACCAAAAAGGAGAAGGTTAATTCTGAAAGATGATGATTCTTCACCACCACCAACATCTTCACAATCTCTTTCACTTGTCAATATTCCAAACCCTGTTCCTCTCTCTTCAGCCCAAGTTCAACAACCAATCACTGCCATCACTCCTGCAGGTTTCCAATATCCTCTAGAACTTATAGCAGTCAGAGAAGAGATTAAATCCTTCTACTTTGAGGATGACCCTGCTAAAAGGAGTTTGCCATCAGTTGAAGGATATCCTAGGCCTAACAACATTGAAGAATACTTGAAAGTTAAGGCTCAACAAGTAGAGGATATCTCTAAAAGAAACTCACAAGGAAAATCTGACAAAGAAATTCAAAGGCATTATCAATTTCTGCTCACACAAGTCAGATCTTTGGAGCAGTTTGCAAAGAATGTATGTCAACAAATATCAGAAAGAGCAGATGAATCCTTAAGAAAAGACTACATTGAAAACATCATGGCTTATAAGAAATACAAGGGAGAAAAATACATGTATAAAGAATGGACCATTCCTGAGCTTGAAAGTGAAGCAGCCAGGATCCAAGACATGATCAAAAACAAGGTTAAGCATACTCCTCCTGATTTGGCAAAATACAAGAAAAATGTACCTGATAAGGTATTGGAGCTGAAGAGAATGAAAGAGGAATTAATCACTGCTGATTTTGGGTCAAGAAACCAAGTGATGAGGTGGAAAGAAGACAAAGTCAGGGCCACTTACAAAAAGTTGGAGGAACTAAGGAAGAAAAATCCAAAGATTCCACAAAAACCTGACTATCCTGAAGCAGAGGTTTCAACAAGACCACCAAAGCTGCAAGTCAGGAAAGCCACTGCTCCACCTGGTGCTTTCATTTATCAAAGAAGAAGACAAAAAGAGATGGAAACAAAAACACCAGAAGATATAGCTGCTAGTGATTATATTATAAAATCAGTCATTAAGCAGATGATGGCTGAAAATGCTAAACTTGCTCAAGCTCAAAGCACTGCTCAGCCAGTCATCACCAGTCCACAATCTCCAAATTCCTCATCTAATAAAAATCTCCCAAGAAACCCAATGGACTCAAAAGTACTAAAGTGGAAAACTGATAAACAGACCCATGTACTGACTGTGATCAAGTCCAGTGGAGAAGTGAAGAAAATATCAAGGGAACAAGCACTAGGCCTAAGTGTTGAAGATCTGCAGGATCTCCTTGATCTTTCACTTTGCAGGGATGAAGATGACACAGATGCCCTAGACTTTGAGTTGCAACTTAAATGTCAGATAAGGGAACTGCTGATGAGGCAATAAAGTTCCACAATAATGAAAGGTTTTGGCATCATCTGTTCCAGGGGAGATTGTTGGGATTGAACCCTACCAGAGGAACAGTTGATTAAAGCCAAAAACGGATCAGAGCAGTGGATCCAATATAAGCAGATGTTATGTTTACATTCTCTCCCCTTGAAAGTGGTTTCAACATCTAATGACCTCCATCCACTGATCCTTTACAACAACTGCTGACTTACAACTGCTGATCAAGTTAAAGACTGATAAAGACTAAAGCCCTGTTGATCAATCTATTGCTATGGGTCAAGCACTGCTGGAGTTATCAAGTACTGCTGGAGTCACAACAGTGGAAGGATAAAGCAGTAGTTTAATTCTTCTTATGTAATGTATTGTAATCAGTAGTTAGCATAGCAGTGTTTGTATTAGATCAGTTGTTAGAGTTTGTTAGGAGGTTTGATGTCACTTTCATGGTGACGTCAACAAAGATGCCACGGTGGTTTGTCCGTGCCTATAAATAGAACAGTACCATGTACTGTTCTATTAGCTCTTCATCACTTTTCTTCCTGTACGAACAAACTTTGTGTGAGCTCAGGCTGAGGGGGAGTTTGTTACATGCATGCATATTGTAATTGAATCTTGTAATAAATTCAAGCATTCGGTTCAATGTTAAACTTGTGTGTTAAAAGCATTTCTCCTGTTTGATTGTGTGCAAAGTTTAATTCCATCTTAATTCCGCTGCATTACTTGTTCATTTTCATCTTAAATCAAACGTAAAACACAATCAATCCAAACTCAGATCCTAACATGCAACGAATAAGGTATTGTATACTAATTGATGGTAACATAAATTTCTTTTGTATAATTAATTATGCACGCTAATGATCATCTTTCATGAGTTCAAATATTATGTAGAAAATGTATATATGGAGGTGACAACAACGGTGATCTGGTTGCATCGTCGACTGGTTGATTGATGTTGGCAGTGTTAGGCCATATATACTGTTTTAATCATGTCTTTCAGGAGTTCAAGTATGAGACAATTCATTTTGATCATGTCTATTTTTTTACTTTTGGTGAGATGATGATAAAGATGCTACATCGGTATCTTTCATTTACAATATTTGTTCCATCCGAAGTCTAGACTCGCTTCTCTGAGTGCTCTTTGAGATTGAGGGTAAACGAGAGAGGAAGAAAATGATACGTATTTACACATGTATTTAGCTTCGAGGGGATGTCCAGTGAGGTGTATACACCCAATGCTTACTTATTGGCATAAGTTTCCCCAATTTGCTCAACAATTTTATGGGTAACTGGTTTATTGGTAAAAAAATTCAATATATACAGTAAGATTTAATTTAGTCAATTTTCATTTTAATTTTCAAATATAAAGTAGTATTCGAGGTAAAACTATGATATTATACATGTTCTGAACATTAATGACTATTGTGATGTTTCGTAATGGGCTTTAATTATATAAGGGCCTTCATAGATACCACAATTTCATTAATAGCAAATCCCAAGCCTTGAGCATATGTATGTGACATAGACCATTAGTGTTTATAAATTTATGAATTATATCATTTTATTTTGTAACATAATAATACTAAGAAAAACTGTAATATTAAATTTCAATAGTTAGTATTTTTTAAGCTATAAATACAATTATTTTTTCACAAAATCGTACATTTTAAATAAATTTTTACATTTGTTGTTTACATTATTAAACAGGGTTTGTTAAAAGGAATGGTTTTTGGTAGCATAGGAATTATATTTTCTATTTTCGCTCTTATGAGCTGGTATGGGAGCATCTTGGTCATCAAAAAAGGAATCAAAGGGAGGAGTTTATACCGAGACTATCATGACACTAATACCATGAAGGTAAACTACTACACTTTACTTTATGCTGCCTTTATGTTACTGGTTATATATGGGTTTGTGTTTGGATAAGTTGACCTATTGACTTGTGGACATGGTTTTAGAGTTATGTAGTTTGTAGAGTTTATGCATTTTATTTCACTTTAATGGGAATTGCCATAAGAGATTACATGATAAATTTTTCACCTTTTTCGAGTTTAGCAGAGTAAGCCATCATACGTCCGTAGGAGTCATCGTAAGTTAGGATCAAGCTCCCCATTTTAGTTTGTAGTTTCACTAGAATTTTGAAACTGGAGTGCTCTCTTTTGAAGATTTCTAATCTCTTTTGGAACTTGAGTGCTCTCTTTTGAAGATTTCTAATCTCTTTTGGAACATGGGTTTAACCAAACTGTTTCCTTCATTATTACAGGTGAATGACGCACAACTTAGCACCATGAAGACCCTATAACAGTGAGTTTGCTTCTTCTAGCATAGCTATATGATTTTGATTCTATGTTAATTTCATTTCATTATGAGTAGCGTCTTAAACCGAAATATGTATGTACATTTGAGGCTTAAAACATGAGTGTTTGATACAATCTCTTATATTGTTATGTAAATTGATTCAGTGTCTTTCTAATTGTGAGTTTTAAGTATGTTGATGGTGCTATACAATGAACATAGATAAATTGGTTTAAAAGTTCTTTTTAGACGTATGGGATTTATATATTTGGTTTTTTTATATGCTTACATGTTGTATGAGCTTGAAGAAATGTGCCCTTCCGTAAAGTTTTATTATTTTTTTTTAAATCAAATTATTATCGGGATTAATAAACCTAATGCCAAGTGAGCTAAATTCTAAACCATGATAAACGATTTGTAAATGGACCTATATTGGAATTGTTATGTGTTTACTATTTTAAAAAAAATTAACATATACATATATCGGAATTTTTTTTTACAAATCATGTGCCCCTCGAAATCATGGGCCTTGTGCGGAGGTCCTCCCCGCACACCATCAAAGCCACCACTGGCGTATGGGTTGCGAAAACATTTTTATACAGAGATCTCATTATGAATTAAAAAGGAATTAGTTTTACATGAAAACTTTGAATACATATGGAGGTAAAGTTGGGATACTGATTAAACCGAACAAAAAATTTGTGGTGGGAAGGGAAACAAGAAACTTAAGAGGTTCAAAATGTTTTTTATGTACTTTTGATTATTGAAAATTAAATTTTCCTACCCGGGATGTTCCCGGATGATCTATACACTATATAAATGAAACCTTTCTTTGGACACGTGTTGCTCAGTGAGAGCTACTTTACCTTCTTTTCCCCGCTCAATACCCATGGATCAATACACACGGTGCTTTGGATTGTGACATAACCCGACCCACTTATTATATACTTATTATGTTATTCAATATTCTTCTTCCATACACAACTTTCAAACTTCACAAACCCTAACCCCTTTAACGATCACCGCCGTGAAGATCTTACGCACCCCTTCGTCATCCATTACTTTGTTGTTCAATCTCTTCTTCATCAATAGTCCTTTGGATACTAAACAACTCAGGTAATAAATTTATGTTTCCTATAAATTCTGGTTTGCATATTCTTTTCAACTTCTCTATCAAAACCCTCACGAAGTTTGAGAGGTCCACTTTGTTGTATATCCAGAGTGACGCTATTTCGAAAACGATTATCGTTCAGGATGAAGATTGATTCATCATCATCATCTGAAGCTGGTGCACCTGTTCTATCACCAGAAGATTGTATACTCCAGGTAGTGTTTTATATTTGAAACCTTCATCCTTAATTTGTGTCAAAATTGGGTATTGTTTACAGTAACAATGGGGATTTAGTTATTTTAAAATTTGATGACGATCAATCAGTGTTTTTCAACAAAATTTGGGCTTTTAGATTTGAAGGTTAATACGTTTAAATTATAGCCTTTCGGGTTTAAATTATCTTCTTTGACTAGGTACAATCATAAGTCAAGAACTCAATCTTTATATATTGAGTGGAAAGTTGATGTAAACAATTTATGTCAGTTGTATAGGGAAAATGTAAATTGATTGTGTGTTATAGAGTTTGATATTAAACATAGATAGATACTTTATCGGCATTCGTACTATGATAATTACCGTTAAATACATAACGTTCTTCGAAGCAGACGACCCCCAAAAAGGGGTCATCATATGCCAATGCATATGGATCTTGTGACTCGAAGCAATCAAACATGCAAGGTGAGATGACTCCTTCAAGAAAGGAAACCGGTAATTCTACTCTTGGTAGAATGCAAATGAAAGAATAAGTTTTTAGTCCTAAAAAGAATGTGACTGGATTTAGTAGCAAGGAGGATGAGTATATTATGATGGGATACCTCGCATCCCTGCAGCTTTTTTTGAGAAATCAAGATCTGGAAGCCTTAGGGTACGTGGATTTTTTTCACCGGCTACTTCCTATAATAGAGATTAAGAGTTTATACCCATAGTCGGTGGCGGAGTTTGAACGGAAACTAAGTGGGGGTCGAACTCTCAAAATCCAAATCGGTGAGGGTCGCCCCAATAAAGCTTTAAAATACAATATTTTACACTACAAAAAATCGAAAATTTTCGAATAAATTAACACTACGAACAAAAAAACGGTGAGGGTCGCCCCAATAAAGCTTAACCAATACCATAATGCAAATTATAAATCAGCCATTTTCGTGAGCATTTTTGTATGCGACGTTGTTGGTCATCTATATATAAGGATCATATTTGTTTTCATCATTAAAAGTCATATTTGTTTTCATCATTAAAAGTCTTGATTTTGTGGATTTTGTATGTATCATTTGAGTGAGGATATATGAAGAAGACGAGTCCCACAAAATAGTGTAAGAAAAGAGTCTATTTCAATATCAAAACCTTATACACTTAGATTTTCTATTTGTGTGTCCGAGTTATATGCATTATATGCAACAAAGAAATGGTTCTTGGTCTCATTAACTTGTAAGAGTATGTCTATAGCTACTACCAAACTTGTCATTTTTTCGAAATTTCAGGAGAGTAAGTGAAACTACATTTCATGCTCTTTTTACTCACATAAAGTGCAATCATGAGTTTGATGGGGACAATAGTGGTAGTGTGGTAGCTTTACGATGTATAAGAAGATTTGATTTTTAAAAAATAGTGTAACATAAGATTTCCTGATTATTGAAAACATTTTTTGGTTGTATGTGAAGGAAACTATGGTTGCAAAGTCTTTCTGAACCATGAAGGCTATGAAGTGTTTCCCCTTCTTTCATGTTGATGAAAATGAAGAACCGAATACCCCAAAGTCAACTTCGGTGCGGTCCTCCATATCAAATGGTCATAAAGAGAGTAAATTAAGCTCTTAGTTCACATCAATAGATATTTCTGATAGTAGCACCGTGTCATCCACAAGTGTTACATTCACAAGTTTGACTCAAAACGCGAGTGGCAAAAGCTACTAAGCTGAAAACAACCACATGGAATTTTAGCCGGGCTCTCTTGACAGGGGAAAGCAGTTTTGGAAGCGTGTATCAGGTTGTAATACAAAAAACAAACAGTTCTGACCAGAAGATTGATCATTTGATCTTCCTGTCAAACAACTTAGAAGAAGGGGATTGCATGTTAATTTTTTTTAGCAAAAGGGGGTTGAATACTTGAATATGGAAAATTAGACAATGGATAATAAGAACTGATAATAGAAAATTAGACAATGGAGGGAAGTTTGGGGAATTTTATTACTGTAAGAAAGGGATGGGAAACAGAGGAATGGATGGGAAAGAGAAAAGCACAATGCTCATACAATTCACATAATTAATTAAATAATTATACTCTTCTTTTATAGCCCTCAAGAGCTTGGTGGATCTGAGTTTGTTAAGAGTTTGTTGGATCTGGTGCTGAGGTGTCTTTCCATGCATAACCTTGCATTCTTCTAGAAGGTTGCCTGACTCGTTGGCTTCTCCGCATGTGTGCTGACCCGGTATCCATAACAGTACCATCCCCATCAAGAGTCACCTTGTCCGCAAGGTGGAATTCTGGAAATTTAAGACGCAGTAAGCAATCGTCTTCCCAGGTAGCTTCTATAAAAGGAAGGCCATCCCACTGAACCAAACTTTGGGCCACTGTTTGACCTGAACGAATAATGGTACGACAATCCAGGATCTGCTGAGGCAATAGCAGCATAGTGGTGGTAGAATCAACCAAGTGTAAAGGAGTGACTTGTTGTTTTGGTTGACCAAGACATTTGCGAAGCAACGAAACATGGAAGACTGGATGAATACGGGCTGTTTGAGGTAAATCAAGCTTATAAGCGACGGGGCCAATCTTTTGTACCACCTGAAATGGACCAGAGTAACGGCGACCCAGTTTGTGGTGTCGTTGCAAGCGAATGGAACCTTGACGATAAGGCTGCAGTTTGACATAAGCCCAATCCCCCTCGGAAAATTGAAAATCCCGGCGATCTTTATCCGCATTCAGTTTCATACGTGTCTGAGCTTTTGCGAGGTTTATTTTGAGTATGGCAAGAACATTATCACGATCCAATAACTGTTGTTCCAGAGCTGCGTTAGTTGTAGCATCCCGAATGTAACGGTGTATAGTGGGCGGTTTTTGGCCATAGACAATCTCGAAAGGCGTCATTTGAGCCGATGCCTGATAAGCAGTATTATACCAAAACTCAGCCCAGGGAAGATATTGCACCCATTGTTGAGGGTTATCCATAACATAAGCCCGTAAATACATCTCGAGACATTTGTTGAGAGCTTCCGATTGGCCATCGGATTGAGGGTGATAAGCGGTACAAAAAGAGAGGGTAGTGCCCTGAAGACGGTGTAATTCTTGCCAAAAGGTTGTCATAAATCTGGCATTGCGGTCAGTCATAATGTTTGTGGGTATGCCATGGAGGCGCACAAACTCATTGATGAAAGCCGAAGCAACGGTCAAGCTTGAGAAGTTTGTAGGGAGACCAATGAAGTGACCGTACTTGGACAGCCGGTCAACAACTACCATGATAACTGTTTTGCCTTGTGAAGACGGTAAGGACGTAATGAAATCCATGGCTATCTCATCAAAAATCAGCTTGGGAATTGATAGAGGTTGTAGCAAACCTGCTGGTGACAAGGGTAGGGATTTGGTTTGCTGACATACCTGACACTCAGCAACAAATTGAGAGACATCAGCTCGCATTCGGGGCCAATAAAAATTCGAGCTTAACCGGTGAAAAGTACGGTTAACACCTGCATGTCCTCCTACCACCGAGGCATGAAACTCCAATAGTAACTGAGAACGGAGGTTAGATGTGGTCGGCACAAATAAACGATTATTGTAAAACAGCAATCCATCTCGAAGCTGAAATGGAGCTGATGATGGCGCATTAGTAAGTTGGTGAATGATAGTTTGAGCCTCGGAATCAGATAGATTGGCGCGGTGGATGTCTTTAAGCAAGGATGGCTCTTGAGAAGATAAAGCCAATAATTGAGAGTCCGGCATGCGAAACAAGGCGTCGGCAGCCGTATTCAGCTTCCCCGGTTGATACAAAATATCGAAATCAAAACCCAATAACTTGCCCAACCATTTTTGTTGTTCAGGCGTTTGGATTACTTGATGTTGCAAATTCTTTAGTGATTGTTGATCTGTCAAAATGGTGAATTTATTGCCCAGTAAGTATTACCTCCATTTGTTGATAGCTTGAGTTATTGCATACATCTCCCGGTGATATGTAGACGCTTGTTGCATCCGAGGGCATAATTTCTTGCTGTAATAAGCCAGGGGATGTTTGTCTTGTGAGAGGATTGCACCAATACCCACCCCTGATGCATCAGTCTCTATGAAGAATGGTTTAGAAAAATCCGAAAGACGTAACACCGGTGTAGAACCCAAAAGCTGTTTTAATGTAGTAAAAGCTGAATGGGTTGTCTCATTCCAAGTAAAAGCATCTTTGCGTAACAAGTCAGTTAAGGGACCGGCAATAGTTGCATAGTGACGGATAAAACGCCTATAATAGTCGGTGAGGCCTAAGAAGGCACGAAGGTCCTTAACCGAAGATGGAGTTGGCCATTGCAAGATAGCATCAATCTTAGAAGGATCCACCGATACACCTTGAGCAGAGATAATATGGCCTAAATAAGCCACTTGAGATTGGCCAAACACACACTTTGACATTTTGGCAACCAAGTGGTGATCACGAAGTAGCTGTAAGGTTAATGCCAAGTGTTGCAAATGATCCGACCACGATGGGCTATACACAAGGATATCATCGAAAAATACCAAAATAAACTTACGAAGATGTGGCCGAAAGACATCATTCATCAAGCGTTGAAATGTAGAAGGGGCGTTCGTCAAGCCGAATGGCATGACCATAAATTCAAAGTGACCGTCATGTGTTCGAAAGGCCGTTTTGGAAATATCATCTTGAGCAACCCGAATCTGATGATACCCAGCTAGTAAGTCTAATTTGGAGAATACTTTGGCATTGTATAACTCATCAAAGAGTTCATCAATAGATGGAATCAGAAAACGGTCACGAACAGTGATGGCGTTCAAGGCACGGTAGTCCACACAAAATCGCCAAGTGCCATCTTTCTTCTTTACCAAGAGAACCGGAGAAGAAAATGCACTCGTGCTAGGGCGAATAATACCCTGAGCTAACATTTCAGCGACCATGCGTTCGATTTCTTGTTTCTGAAAATGCGGGTATCGATATGGCCGAACGGACACCGGTTTACTCATTGGTAGAAGAGTAATACCATGATCCTGAGCACGGGTAGGAGGTAAACCTTGTGGGGGCTGAAACACAATGGCAAACTGATCCAACAGTGCTTGTAAATCAGGCGAAATGGCCGAGCATGCCGGAGATGATGGATGAATAAGCTGGAGATGAAATAGCTGACCGATGCTTTGAGTATGTAGTAATTGCTGGAAACCATGAAACTGAATTGGTTGAATCACCGGAGAGGAATCTCCTTGCCAACAAATACGTTTTCCTTCCGAATAAAATTCAAATGTACCAAGTTTATAATCTGTTATCACCGGACCTAATATTGCCAACCAAGAAGCCCCTAACACCATGTCCCATCCTTGAAGAGGAAGAACAAACAAATCGATGGTGATGGTCTTATTTTGAATCTCAACTACCACTTGTTTAGCTATGCCAGCACACTGTAATCGCTCCCCACTTCCCACCAAAACAGAAAAGGGAGAAATCGATTCGATGGTTAAGCCCAGGAAATGGGCAACACGCGTTTGAACAAAACAATGGGTACTGCCACCATCTAATAAAATCTGAACAGAATGACCTAAAATTTTACCAGAAAATCAGAGTGTAGTCGACACGGAATCACCGGACAATGCATGATAAGAGATAGCGGAGTGAGTTTTAGCCTCCTCCATTTGCAAGGATTCTGCTATGGTACCATCAGAAACTGTAGAGATAGGGGAAGCCAAGGAGGAATTGGAATCTGGTGGATCATCATCAAAAAATAACAACTGAGGGCCGGCTTTGCACTTGTGATCCCAACTATATTTCTCATCGCATTTGAAACATAATCCTTGAGAACGTTTGGTTGCAATTTCTGCTGGGGAAAGCTTCCGAAAACCAATATTAGGGGGAAGGGATTTTAATTGGGCTGGGGAAACTGAACTAGTGGTTGGAGTGGTGGTTTTTGGAGTAGGTAAAAGGCCTTTAGATGAGCCCAATGAAACGCGGCCCACTCCTTTTTCCAGCGGTAACCTCTGTTCATGTTTTAATGCGTACTCCATGGCATCATCTGGAATGGAATAAAAATCAAAGTAACGTGATGCTTGAGCCACCCAATGTTCCGGATTAGCGCCAGAAAAACGAGGCAGAAGAACAGGAGCTGGTTTGTGGCGACCAAGGATACTAAATCCCTCATGCTCTGTTTTCCGATCCACATCTGAATCGGAATCACTCCGTCCTTTCAACGGTAAACGGCCCAACTGTTGAAGAACCTCTGCTAACATCTTCTCTTGACGAGCCTGAGAAGAAGCTAGCTGCTCAACCGTCGTCCGAGTTTGAACCTGGTCGGTTTGTAATTGATGAAGATCAGCTTCCAGGGTTTTGAACCGAGTTCCCTCAGCCATCGTTGCCAAGGAATCAATGAAAGCACCAATGTAACAAGCAGGATAATAAGAACTAATAATAGAAAATTAGACAATGGAGGGAAGTTTAGGGAATTTTATTACTGTAAGAAAGGGATGGGAAACAGAGGAATGGATGGGAAAGAGAAAAGCACAATGCTCATACAATTCACATAATTAATTAAATAATTATACTCTTCTTTTATAGCCCTCAAGAGCTTGGTGGATCTAAGTTTGTTAAGAGTTTGTTAGATCTGGTGCTGAGGTGTCTTTCCATGCATAACCTTGCATTCTTCTAGAAGGTTGCCTGACTCATTGGCTTCTCCGCAGGTGTGCTGACCCGGTATCCATAACAGAGCTATGGGCACATGACTTGCTTTTGTTGAATTAAAAACTTTACATCAAAGTGGGTTGTGATTAATTCTTGTAATTGTACATTTTAGAATCTTGGTTTTCAATTAAAATACGCCAATTTTATTTACTTTATTATATGTTGAAGTAAACCCAATGGAAAAGTTTTTAGCAGGATACGTATTTGTTAGTTGCAAGAAGTGAAAATATAAAGAGAAACCAAAATGATAAGATCTCTAAAATACATACCTTATTTTCCTCAAGAATCCGTAATCTTTTTTGCAAAAAAAATTAAATACATTATAATTGCTGGTAACTCCTTTATAAATTGCAAATGTTGTATAATAAGTAAACAACAAATTTTGTTTACATAGAAATATTTATAGATGAATTACTTTTACATTTTTAGTTTTATAAGTATTAATTATAATTTACAATTTGAGTTAATTACATAGTTAGTCCCTGTGGTTTGCACAAAATAGCATACTTAGGTACTAATAGTTTAAAATCACCTTCTGGGGTATTAACTTTTCATTTTGTAACGTTTTGAGGTATTAACTTCTAGGGTAGTAACATAGGTAGTCCCTGTGGTTTGCACAAAATAACATACTTAGGTACTAATAGAATGTGATTTTAAGCCTACAAATAGCCTTAATACCCCCAAACGTTACAAAATGAAAAGTTAATACCCTAGAATGTGATTTTAAACTATTAGTACCTAAGTATGTTACTTTATGCAAACCACAGGGACTAACTATGTAATTAACTCTTTACAATTTTGTATTTTTTATTTAGTGTTTTTGTGTGATTTTATTTAAAACATGCATTTACAAAATATATTAGTTTAGCCCGTGTATCACACGGGTAACTAACCTAGTATATATATATATATATTAAGACCTATCTCCCACACCCTAAGTCCATCCCCTTTAGGCCATCCTCACATTTGCTTACGTGAACACCTACGTGGCGAAGCATCCTTTAAACACTACCTTCTTCGGTGGCGGACCTAGGATTTTTTTCCTGGGGGTGCGGAAATTTTTTAAAGATTTTAGACCCCTAGCTATATAAAAAAATCGGTTCATAGCGAGTCGGATCGGGTCGGGTCATGTAAATCAAGTAAAAACAAACAAACAAAGTTTAATGGCGGGTCGAATCAGATCGGGTCGGGTCCATTTCAATTCTCAAACAATCAAACGCTAGTTCCTAACTTCCTATCACATTAACAAACAAAAAAACATCAAAGTTCAAACCATCCCTACTTTTATTTCTCTTAATCATTCAATAAAAGAACAAAAAAACTTATCTATAACATACCTTGGTCTTTAATTAGAATAATCCGGCGAAAAAAAGTGGTTCAACCCATTTCCTCTTGAGAAATTGCGGCATAACTTCCCTACTCATTGTTCATTCCTAATTCTATCACATACAAAATAAACAAGGATCTTCAAGTGTTCAACCATAGCCCATGTTCCGTAATTTTCAATTTAAAATTTTGAATTTCAAGCCCTAGTAATTATTATTTGCCAACCAACAATCATATAAGCAACAAACATGTTAGCCAAGTGAGGCAGAGGGAGGGCGGGAGTCGCTGGCAAGTGTCAGCGATTTGGGTTTTTTTTTTTAATTACGTGGACTGGTTTGTTTAACAAAACTAGTAGTTGGGTTGGACTTGAACGGGTATTAAGTTATTGGGCTTGATGGATTGAATTTAAGTTTTATTAAAGGTGTTAGTAGGCTAACTTGTTTACATAATTTGATCGGGTTTCAATCCGTGTTCACAATTTTTTACATAAATTCCCAACATTATTTTCTAAGAGGTGCGGTCGGAATTTTTCAAGGGGTGCGGTCTGGATTTTTCGCGAAAAATACCACTAAATTTTTTTTTTCAAGGGGTGCGGCCGCCCACCCACCCCATAACTTGGGTCCGCCGTTCTTCCACGTATTCTAAGTAATTTAGAAGGACACGACTGACATTCAATATTTTAGTTGTATTGTTTTAGTAAAATTATTAGCATTTGTTATCACTTATTAATGCTCATGTATTACATGTATTATTTTAGTAAAAATATTAGCATTTGTTATCACTTATTAATGCTCATGTATAAATTTTGTCGAAATTGCTATGAACCAAAATAAGTAAATAACACATGCTCAGTAACTCAGGTATGCAAAGATATTTGTTTTACTTGACTAAACTTAAAACTTTATGGCTTGAAATGGCTTCTATATACCTTATGCCCAAGACATACACTAAATTACTACATATAATTTTAAGCTGATTATTTAAACATAAATTTGGGCATAAAGCCGTGCTTCACTACTGCCGAAACTTACACATAAACGTAGTTAAAAAAAGTGTGTAACAAAAAGTGTGTAACAAAACCTTCGCTGTGACATGACGTCCATTTTTAAGTTTCTTTAAAAGGTTATTTGTCTGTTCATTTAGTAACTTCATATTTGTTTGTTCCGAATTTGGTTTAGTTTAGGTGTGTATACTAACGTTTAAATTGTTTACGACTTTTTTTTGAACGGAGTATGGTTAGGATATCGCTAACCAGGTTAATAGTTATTATGTTAGTATCATCAAATTAGTACTTTTATGACTGTATTACTTTTTAACCGATACACTTAACCGATCGTTAAAACGGATCACCCGATTATCACTCCTTTAAAAACACAAAAAAAAAAAAAATTACAATAGGTATGTATGATAAAAGAGACGGCGATAAAGGGAAGATTCGGATATCGTAAAAAGCACATTAGCATATTCTCATAGAATCCACTCATGCCACGTAAGCTTACATGTTTGGACCTCC
Organism: Helianthus tuberosus; assembly: GCA_030545235.1. Lineage (NCBI taxonomy): Eukaryota > Viridiplantae > Streptophyta > Magnoliopsida > Asterales > Asteraceae > Helianthus > Helianthus tuberosus. The sequence goes on along the minus strand of CM060411.1, from coordinate 7,186,402 downwards.
CTATGTTGCTTCAAATTGGGTTTGAATGTTTCATTCACAAATCACAAGATATAAACCTTAAAATACTCAAATAATACCTTTAATTGTTATTATTTTTACTTTTGAAAACAAACCACCTTTTGTCTCGACCAATGCGTCTAGAACCAGATTGATCGTTTTACTGGTTCACTAGTTGGAACGGAAGTAAAAACTAAATAACGTCAAAAATAATATAAACATTTATCACTAGATAAATATAGGTATTGAGTAAATTTACAAAATATGAAAACATTAATATGTTTTTGGTGTAAATTTACAATTTTTATAAAACAAGACGACTTAAATAAATAAAACTAGTGATATTTCCCCGCGCTTCGCGGCGGGGATTAAGTCGGTATCAATTTGGTTTGTTATAGTCCCTGCACTCGATATAGTAATTGAAAGGCACTCGATATAGTAATTGAAAGAAAAAACACTACATCGATCGAAAACAAAAAAACACACATATTGATATAATACCTATATATGTTGTTCAGTTGATATCTATTCGGTTCGCTTGCATTTTATGTTTATTTTATTTCAATATTACGATATTGTTTTTGATAACGGATATTCAGCCACTATCGTACCAAGCCCAACCGAAACCAATTGAACAACATTTGTATCGGTACCAATATTTTTTATTTTTTTATTTTAATAAACTGATAATGTATCGCTACCATATTGTACTGAACATCATTGGTACGGGTATACATTCCGTTTTATTGTTTCCTGTTTGATAACGGATACTTTGATCGTATCTTAAAAGTTATATGAGAGAACAAAATATACTTAAATCAATTAAAGTAATAAACCAATAAAATAATAAAACCTTAGAAAAAACAATATTGAAAAAAAAATAAAAAAACAATTGTTCCTCTCTTTTTATTTCAACATTACGATGTATATTTTTTAAACGGATATTGTGTCACTATCATACCAAATTCAATCAAAACTGGTTGAATAACATATGTATCCGTATCAATATTTATTTTTAGTGTTTTTTGCTTTTGATGAATTAATATCGTATCGCTACCACATCGTACTGAACAACATCAGTACCAGTACACATTCATTTTTTTGATTTTTTTGTTTGATAACTGGTACTTTGATCGTATTTTAAAAGTTATATAAAAATATATGTTTAAATCAATTAAACTAATAAAACAATATAATAATAAAAACCTAAAAAAACAATATTAAAAAAATCAAGAAACACTGTTCATGACCACTTTGAATTAATATGTATAATAATAATATAAAGTATTGAGTAATAAATGTATTAAAAAAATGAGAATTTGAAGAGAGAAATCTTAAAATAAAGAATAAACAAATTAAGAAATTCAGCATGAGGAACAATTAAATAGATTTAACCGGACCGACTCTATGCTGTCAAACCGTGTGGCACGCCCATGTTCTCACATGTCCTCAAAAGTGTTGTTGGACTATAGCGGTGGCCTGCTGGAGCTAGGGCTGTAAACGAGTCGAGCCGAGTCGAGCCAGGGTGGGGTCGAGCTCAATCTCGAAATTAATTCAGGCGGTTAAACTTGGCTTGAGCTTTACGTCAGAGTTAAAAGAGCCTAAGAACGAGCCAACGAGCCGAGCTTAGCTCGAGCTGGGCTTGGTAACAAAATGAGCCAGCTTTATTCACGTCATCTCAAATTTAGTTTTTTTAGTTAGTTTTTCTCGAGCTTCTTTCGAGCGAGCTAAGAGCCGAGCTACGAGTCGCGAGCTTTATGAACAGCCCTAGCTGGAGCGGCTTAAATAAATAAAATATAAAGTATTGAGCAATAAATGTATTAGAAAAATGAGAATTTGAAGAGAGAAATCTTAAAATAAAGAATAAACAAATTAAGAAATTCAGCATGAGGAATAATTAAATAGACTTAACTGGATCGATTCTATGCTGTCAAACCATGTGGCATGCCCATGTTCTCGCATGTCCTCAAAAGTGTTGTACTATAGCGGTGGCCTGCTAGTGCGGTCTCTTAGGATAACACGTAGTGTGACATGACGTCGTGATGTCAAAACACGATTTCGCTCTTAACATAAAGAGTAATGTACAATGCCAACTAAGGATGTTGTAGGTGTTGTACGCCACATCCCAAATAAAGTAATAGACCAAACTTAAAAGACTAAGGGGTTGTTTGGTAGCCTCTGAATGGTCATTAAGAGGCTACCTCTTAATGGAACCATTAAGAATTTTACCAACGAGAAGGTAGAAGAATGTGACTTGTGATGATTTACCATTCAGATGTTACCTCTTAACCATTCAGACTTGAGGTTACCTCTTATTCATTCAGAGGTTTTAAACCATTAAGAGGTAGCATCTGAATGGTCATTAAGAGGCTACCAAACAGCCCCTAAGAGAATTAATTAAAATACAAACAAAAATAAGGTATTAAATAGTTTAAAAAAGAGACACGACCTTGTTAGAAATACTATTATTTCATTGACAAGCATGTATGAGTTAGATAAAATATATGATACGATTACATGACGTTTCAATCATCATTGGCTAAGATAGAGACCTTTTATTTTTTTTTTACACTTTATCCATTTTGTATGTTCACACTAGATGGTATAACTAGGGGTATTCTTTGGGTTATTTTTTTTGGGTTTCGGGTTAGGAAAAAGTGACCCAATAACTAACCCATTTAAAGTTTGGATTGTTCGGGTATGGGTTATTCGGGTTAGTTTGGGTCGGGTTGTTCGGTTTTCGGGTTTAGATGTAAAATGAAAAAAAGAATGTTTTTTTTTTTAGAAAATATCATCAAATATATCATGTTGTTAAAAAAATATCATCACAATTCAAACATCATTTAACAATATGGTATGATAATATTCAAGTCTCAAAACTTATTGCTTCAAATACAAAACATGCCAAATCAAATCGCATCTATAAAAAAAGACAACTAATGTTCGGGTTTTTATTCGGGTTATTCGGGTTGGGTTGTTCAGGTTTTTGGTTGGGAAAAAGTGACCCGATAACCGAACCATTTAAGGTTCGGGTTGGTCGGGTTCGGGTTTTCCGGTTATTCTCTAATTCGGGTTCAGGTGACTTCGAATTCGGATCGAATTTCGGGTTTCGGATAAAAAAGAACAACCCTAGGTACAACCGTGTCCTCTAGATCGAAACCACCAATATCATAATCAAACTTTTATAATCTTACAAAAGATGTTAGTAAAAACAATATACTCGTAAGTCTTAACTAACTAAAAAAAACTTTAAGTATTAAAACCAAAATATAAAACAACTATAAAGATAATAAAACAACAACCCGAATTCATTACACCAATTTGAACAAGTTTATTCATAAGTTGACGAGCCGGGTTGTTCAACGGAATACAAACTGCATATTAAACTGGTTAAACAGATCAACTCCGTTAGACCTAACCTTAAAAGCTTAAGCTACTTATCTAACAATTTTTTAATCAAATATATCTATATCTATACTCTATTATAACGCATACAAAAAGACAATAACGTAATTTAACATATTTTTTTAGAAATTAAGTAACTACAAGCTATAAAGCATATGATACAATTTTTTTAGAGCTAAAGCTTCCTAACCCATGCAAGTTTCATCACGATTCTAAACGTTCATAACGTTTTTTTTTTTTCTAAAAAAACCACATTATATATACAAACATTTTTTTCTCTTTAATTTGAGTATGACAAATTGACATATTACATAATTATATACCATTACGTGATCACACACTTTATCAGTACGTATGTCTTTATCGCATAATGTGGTCGCCAGTCTACTATAAATAAAATAAAACAAATTTGAGCAAAAAGTTTGAGAAAAGTGCCCGGTTAGTCCTTGTGGTTTGCCCATTTTTCACCTTTAGTCTCAAACTTTATAAAATTACAGCTATAGTCTCCAACAACTTTTGCAATTTCGTTTCCGGATAGTCCCTGGCGTGGATAGAGATTAGTTTTTGGTGTTAAGTGGATATGAAAATACTAAAATACCCTTGTTATTAAAAACCTAAATCTTTTATCTTCTTCTCTAGATCAAGATCAGAACCACCATCAACCACACGCACTTAACATTTCAGACGGCAACAGGTGCACTCTCTCTCTCTCTCTCTCTCACTCTTCACATTCACATTCTTTCCATACATCTTTAGATCTATAAAATTTGCTTCGATCTTTAATGTTTTCTATCTACTTGTTTTACTTAATCTCATCAGTCTGATCTGTGCAGATTCAACTTCAATTTTGACGATTTGCAGGTACCGATCCTTTTGATTTTATGATCTGTTAGTTATTATGAGCAATCGCTAGTAGTTTTGAGTTCATATAAGTTGATTATGTTGAATCTGAGCTAGTTACTTATTAAATGATCATCTCAATTTTAATCTATGGATTGTGGTGAATTCAGTGTGCTATATATTTTATTTTTGGTTTTTCTTTGATGGGATGAAGGTAAGATGAAGATAAAGAAGGATTTTGGTTTTTAGTAACAAGGGCATTTTAGTAATTTCACATTCATTTAACATCAAAAACTAACCCCATCTACGTCAGAGACTATCCGGGAACGAAATTGCAAAAGTTGAGGACTATAGCTGTAATGAGCAAACGTGAAAAATGGGCAAACGACAAGGACTATCGGACACTTTTCTCAAAATATAAAACAACTATAAAGATAATAAAACAACAACCCGAATTCATTACACCAATTTGAACAAGTTTATTCATAAGTTGACGAGCCGGGTTGTTCGATGGAATACAAACTGCATATTAAACTGGTTAAACAGATCAACTTCGTTAGACCTAACCTTAAAAGCTTAAACTACTTATCTAACAATTTTTTAATCAAATATAGGGGTGTTCAAAAAACTCGTGGCTCGCTTGAAAAAAACTCGAAGAAAGCTCGGCTCGAAATTGGCTCGGTTGTTAACGAGCCGAGCTCGAGCTTGGCCTGGCTCTGCTAGTGAGCTGGCTCGATAAGGTTTACATGCTTCATTTTTTTGTCCCACATCGCTTAGAAAACAAAAACTAAGGGATTATTTCCCCTATAAAAGAAGATAAAGACAATGTACAAAGTGAATTAACTATTTATACTTGCATATTTAGCCAAATGGTTAAATTAAATGGCAATTATGACCCTTAGACTATGAAGAAATTCATTTTTAAGTAGTAAATTTTGCGGTTTTTTTGTTAGTTCGAGCTAGATCGAGCCGAGCTAGCTCGAATTCTAATCGAGTCGAGCTCGAGCCTCAAATCTCAGCTCGATTTGAAATTCGAGCTCGAGCCGAGCCAGTTCGAGCCGAGCTCGAGCTAGGTCTAGCTCGGCTCGACTCGGCTCGTTTACAACCCTAATCAAATATATCTATATCTATACTATAACGCATACAAAAAGACAATAACGTAATTTAACATATTTTTTAGAAATTAAGTAATTACAAGCTATAAAGCATGTGATACAATTTTTTAGAGCTAAAGCTTTCTAACCTATGCAAGTTTCATCACGATTCTAAACGTTCATAACGTTTTTTTTTCTAAAAAAAAATCACATTATAAATACGAACTGTTTTTTTCTCTTTAATTTGAGTATGACAGATTAACATATTACATAATTATATACCATTACGTGATCACACACTTTACCGGTACGTATGTCTTTATCGCATAACGTGGTCGCCAGTCTACTATAAATAAAATAAAACAAATTTTAGCAAAAAGTTTTTCAAAAACCAGCTGTTTTTAAAACCGGGGACCACAAGCCACAACATTGTAGATAGTGTGACGGAATCTCTTTTATCAAATCCCATCCGGTCCTTTGAAAATATAAATTACGCGGTCTTCACATTTAACCCTTCTTCTTCTTCTTCTCTCTCCTCCATCACTGTCCTTTCTTCTTCTTCTTCGATCATGGCGATCTGAGAGAAAGAAAGAGAAAGTGACAATAACACCTATAAATTATCCATTTCCGCTTCAATTTCAACCGTTTTCCTCCTCAATTTTAACTGAATTTCAACATCACTGGTTACAGGCTAGGGTTTCAGGCTCAGTTTCATAGATTAGGTCATGATTGAGATCATGTCGGCGTTAGATTCGATAGATTCGTTCTTGTTTTCAATCAGCAGAGCTTTGTGTAGTCCGTTCGCCGTTTTTGTTCAGATCCAGGTGCCGTTTTTTGCTTATTTTGTTTCCTATACGATCTGATATTGATAATGTTATGTTATGTTAGGTTAGGTTTTGATTTACTTGTAGTTGTTTGTTGTAATGGATCTGGTGATTGTTTAGTTGAATCGGATTGTATTCGCGTGTAGTGCTTATGAGTTGATGAATTATGACAGTTAATCTGGAATTACTTGTGGTTTGAGACTTTGAGTTGATGTTGTAATGTTGAGAATGAAGTTTATTGCAAATTAGGTTTTAGTGTTTGTTGCATTAGTCAAGCTGCCAAATAAACACATGCAAGGGTTAAATCTGGTGATTGTTTTGTTGAATCGGGTTACGATTGTGTGTATAATGCGTATGGATTAAGGAATTGTGATGAGTGTTTTTGTGTGGATGAGATGTCATAGTTAAGTTGGATTTGAGTTGATTTTGTAGTGGCGAGGATGATTAAGATTTAAGAACAGTTTGTTTTTGCGTTAGTTAAGCTGATAAATAAACACATGCAAGGATTAAATCTGGTGATTGTTTTGTTGAATCGGGTTACGATTGTGTGTATAATGCGTATGGATTAAGGAATTGTGATGAGTGTTTTTGTGTGGATGAGATGTCATAGTTAAGTTGGATTTGAGTTGATGTTGTAGTGGTGAGGATGAAGTTTATTGTGATTTTAGGTTTTAGTGTTTTGCATAATTAAGATTTAAGAACAGTTTGTTTTTGCGTTAGTTAAGCTGATAAATAAACACATGCAAGGTTTGAATCTGGTTGTTGGTAAGAATCAAGGAGTTTGTTTTAACTAAACACAAAAAAATGTGTTTGTGTTTTTTTTGAAAGGTTTAATGCAGTGGAGTCTAGAGAGGCTCAGTTTATAAAAATCTAGGTTAGAAAAGTTAGTCTACTAGACCTCAAAGTGAGAAATAATATATATCTGTTTTTGTACTTTAACAAAGGGAGTTAACACTCTGGTAAATTGATCTGTTTGTTACTAGAAATTTCATTTTCTTGCCTTAAATATCCTTTCCCTCTTAGTGCTGTGAATAAAAACATCCTGACGGTTTTCTTCTTATTGTGGGATTTTGTTTAGAGTGGAGTTGATTCATGACTGTGTATATTAACACACACAATAAATTCATTAGACTTAGGGTTATATTGGATGAAAAAACCCGTCTTGAACATTTCCTAGGTTCTGGTATGACCTATCCTTTATTGGCAAAACAGTTGTGCAAGATTTAAGTATATACCCATAACTAATGTGAGTAAATGTTTAGAATGCTATGATTGAAAGTTTGAAATTAAAAGTAGGTTATTTTGTGTGTTGCTTATTGATTTGTTGAACTTAACATAAATGCCATGTTAGAAAATGCACTCCATAGTTGACGATTTGCTGTACAGTGTGTACACAAATCCCAGGTGTAATATGTGGAATTAAGAAATGTTTGGGTTATTTCTGGGTTGAATAACTGAATTTAATATCACAGTGAACAGTGAACACACATAGTAAAAGTGATAACGGGAAACAGTGTTTTGTCCTTACATTGTTTTGAAACTGACTGTTAGCCAAGAATGGGGATGATGTTTTATTGGAGGAGTATCCCTGCTGTTCATACTTCATAGGTTGTTAGATCATATTGCTTAAGGCACTTGTGGTGTAATATTGAACTTTGAAAACTCTTTAATAAACTTATTCTGGGGAGCTGCCATTTTTCTTTATTCTTCAATTCTTCATTTGTCACACTAGCATATTGTTCATTTATATGAGGAAATATTCATGCTGCAGGGATGTGTAATATGCTTACTTCTGGCTGCTGGATGGGCTGGTGCAGCTTATGTGAGGTATCAAGTTGATATTTATAATCTATCGTTAATCATTTTTTGGCATTTGCTACAAAAACCTTTTTATATGTATTTACCTTTCTAGTAAAACCTCTTTTGAAACTTAACAAAACTTCATTCTTATCACTCGCAGAAACAGAGAAACAAGGCAGATGAAAAAATGTATGAAAGATGGCAATCCCTTTGCATTTCTCAGTCATGATATTCATGACCTAGAACATTCAACCCAGGTCAAATTGCCAGGTGTCACAGTTGTAATGCCCTTGAAGGGTTTTGGAGAACACAACTTGCACAACTGGATAACCCAGGTACCATACAAAATGCATAAATGTAATCGTTCCACATAAGAATGCACGTTCTCTATATATTTGGACATCGAGATAATAGTTTTTTTTTCTTACCAATCCATGTTACAATGCTCCATACATATTGAGATGTCTCTTCTGATATAATAACTAATTTTTACTCTCATTCTCATCATCCCAAAATAAATGCCATAAATTATGTTTTTGGAGTAAAATTTCATTTTCGTCCCTGAGGTATGGCTAGTTTTGCAAATTTCGTTCAAAGGTTTGTTTTTCCGCATCTGGATCCAAAAGGTTTGAAATCTTGCCATTTTCATCCGGCTCCGTTAAGTCAGGGGTATTTCTGTATTTTTACCTATTTGTTATGTTTTCATTACTTGTACATAAAGTGAAAAAAAGTCGAATTGCCCTTTAAGTTAACAAAAAAAAAAAACGAAAATACTCTTGACTTAACGGAGAAAATGGATGGAGTTAAGGAGCTGGATGAAAATGGCAAGATTTCAAACCTTCTGGATTTAGATGCGAAAAAACAAACCTTTGGACGAAAGTCGCAAAACCGGCCAAACCTCAGGGACGAAAATAGCATTTTACTCTTTTTTTTGGTAAGCTCAGAAATAAATGCTACATTTTGTTTTTGCAATGTTTCAATTAAGGTCACCATTTATCTGTTTACAATCATTATAAAATATTGGTAATATAGATATCTTAACGGTGACTATGAGTAATTGTCATGCCCTATATATCAAACTTATGTGTCCCACTCATGATAGGTTCTCTGGGGGATTCTTTACTTTAAGCTTTAAAGTTTCTTTGTACTTATGACACTTAATAGTATGGATTGCTGCATGCAGTTAACTTCTCTATATGGTGGTCCACTGGAGTTTCTATTTATTGTGGATAGTACTGAAGACCCAGCTTATCATGCTGTATCTCGTTTATTATTAGATTTTAAGGTAATTAAATATTATGCACCACCAACATTTTTTTTCTTATTCTTCTTACTTCAGTTATGTTTTAACTGTTAAGAAGTAAAATAATGGGATTCTCTTTTACTTCCATTATTTAAAAACATAACTCTGAATATATGCACTTTTGAACTATATACGGGCACTTGTCTGTTTTACTGTTTATATTCTCTCCCTTACTTGTTTTGCATTTGTGCAGGATGATGTTGATGCAAGGTTAATTGTAGCTGGTCCATCCACAACATGTAGTCAAAAAGTTCATAATCAGTTGGTATGCTGCAAATCCTTCTTAGATAATTTTTATTTCTTTTCATAATTAGGAACCTAGATTCATTATTATAAACCTTTTATAGGTTAATATGGACCCGGGTGGTTCATTTATTTTGAACTTTTGAGGCTAGAATAAAAACACTGAGTTGCTTAACATTTTGGACCTCTTTGTGCCATATTTTATATACCCACCGACCCGTTCTACCCCCAACTTTGCAATAATGTCAAAACTAACCCTTTAACTTTTAATTCGTCACTTTGTTCCCCTCAAGTTTCTAAAGTTTCGAGTTTACCCTGAAACTAATTTCTTACGTTTTTTATTTTTATTTTTATGTATGTGTCGGTATAAATTCAAGTTTGTCTACGCTTTAACGTAATTTTTGTTTGGAAACGAGTCAGCTCAATTATATAATGTTTTATTTTATGTACGTTTTGAGTTGGACTACGTTTTGAAGTAGATTTTGTTTGGAAACAAGTCAGGTCAAATATAATACGTTTTCATTCGATGATATAAATTTGAGTTAGCATATGTTTCGATGTAAATTTAGTTCGGAAATGAGTCAGGTCGATTGTAGTCTATACTTTATCACGCCTCGTACGACGCCAACACACGTGTTTATTTTATGTACGTTTTGAGTTGGTTTTCGTTTCGACATAAATTTTCTTTGGAAACAAGTCGGGTCAAATATAATACATTTTCATTCAACGGCATGAATTCGGATTATTCTACGTTTCAACGTAAGTTTAGTTTGGAAACAAGTTGGGTTGATTGTAGTCTATAAACTAGTTGGCATGAAATACAAACCCAGTACCCACTATGGCTTACAAAAACATGAACTATTTTTTTCCCTTTTTTTGATCCAGCATAGTATAAAATAACGTATTTAACTAATTTTGTAATATGGTTTGAATTGCAGGTTGGTGTGGAAAAAATGCATAAAGACAGCAAATACGTGTTGTTTCTCGACGATGATGTTAGGTTGCATCCTGGGTCAATTGGAGCCCTAACTGCAGAGATGATAAAGAATCCCGAGGTATAATCACGCTGTGATGCACATCTCTTCCATCTACTGATAGATGGTACTTAGTTCTTGAATTTAACGTTTTCTTTCTTTTTGTTTTCAAAGTTTAACAACGGGCTTAATTGTCATCTTTTTCAATTTATGCAGATATTTATTCAAACTGGTTACCCGCTTGATTTACCGTCTGGAAGTTTGGGAAGTTACTGTATTTATGAATATCACATGGTAAAACACATCCTCTTTCACATGTCTTGTATTTGTAATTACTATAAAGTGGCAATTTTAACTCATTTACTTATAAGCGGGTCGATTCGGGTTTTGTTTTATATTAAAAATAGGTACAAAGGAAACAGGCTAACTATGTCGAGCCAGTATGGAAACAATAGAATTTTTTATACGATATGCATAACATAACCACTTATTTGTAATTTTTATTAGGAGTAAAATGCCATTTGTCGTCCCCAAGGTTTGGCCGGTTTTGCGATTTTCATCCAAAGGTTTGTTTTTTCGCATCTAAATCCAAAGGGTTCAACTTTAAAATCTTGTCATTTTCATCCGACCCTGTTGACTCCATCCATTTTTTAATGTTAAGTCAGGGGTATTTTTGTCTTCTTACCTATTTGTATATAAATAAATAAATAAACAAGCAAATAGGTAAAAGGACGAAAATACCCCTTACTTAACGTTTAAAAATGGACGGAGTTAACAGGGTCGGATAAAATGGCAAGATTTCAAACCTTTTGGACTGGGATGCGAAAAAAACAAACCTTTGGATGAAAGTCGCAAGACCAGCCAAATCTCAGGGATGAAAATGGCATTTTACTCTTTTATTAGGGCAATAGTGTTTTAAGCAACCTTAATACCCTTAGGGATGTTGAAACAATTAGCCGTTATCTGGCTCATTCAATCTGTTCGTTTCCAACATTCACTATTTATGTTTGGTTAGCTTTTCTTTTTGTAATTTGTAATGACAAGACTCTTCAATTTGTTCAAGTTGAGATCTTTTAAGTTTAAAATTCTTGTTTATTTGACTAAACATCATTCTCTTTACAGCCATGTTCAATGGGTTTTGCAACTGGTGGAAGGACCTTTTTTCTTTGGGGAGGCTGCATGATGGCAAGAAACATTTATCTTAGTTTGACTTGTAATTAAAGTTCTATATATATTTATTTATTGATATATAGGACCTTTTCTTCTTATTTGCAGATGCATGCAGACGATTTCAGAACTGACAAACATGGTGTTGTGACACAACTTTCTGATGGTGGTTACTCTGATGATATGACTCTTGCAGCTATAGCTGGTAATCATATTATTTATTTATTTATCTATTGTTTATCCAGTTATTTCTTATTTTGTTATCAAGATTTCCGAGCAAGACTTGTGTTATGTTGTGGCCTTGGTTTTGAAAAGCGCGTAGCGATTCGATGCATGAGCATCACGTATGTGAGGCATTTGTTATTAAAAATACTAAGAAAGTATGTATGGATAATATTTTAACTTGCTAAAATTTAAATACTAAAATATAAGATATTCTCATCATTTCTAGTCAGATTTGTTCAATCGATGGTCTAGTTTGTTCAAATACTCAAACCAATTTTGCTCGATCAATGGTCAGATTTGTTCAATCAGATTTAAAAAGCTCAGACCCTTTGCAATCACGGTCCAATTTGTTCAAATACTGGTCAGCTGCGTAAGGCGTCGCATCAGACCGCATCAAACGCATCATGTGATGCGCACATTTTAAAACCAAGGTTGTGGCTCTGTTTCAATGTATGTCTTGAACCGTATATCAGTACAGAATGGTTCTTTGCTATCATTACAATTTCACTGTGATTTCGTATCATGACATGACGATATATTTCTCTCAAATAGTGGCTTACTTGAAACAAAAGGTTTCTAAAACAGTATTTTATACCATATTTAATCTTTTTTAGTGGAGGATCTACTCCCAGTTGCTCATATTTTTTCTTTTTTAGGTGCTAATAAGAGGCTCATCACGTCACCTCCAGTTGCAGTTTTCCCTCATCCTCTTGCCAGTGATCTTACATTTTCACGGTCTGAATATACATAGTAGAACACTCTTAGATAGTAAATTATAAGACCAACAAAACTTTTATCTGTTATATGTGTTGTATAGGTACTGGAATTATTTGAGGAAACAAACATTCGTCTTGGAGTCCTACACAACATATGTAAATTGGATAATGAACCGAGCTCTGTTTTCTGTGCACTGCTACCTTTCTTGGGGATTCGTATCCCCGTATATTATGGCTATCTTTCATGTTGCAGCAGCACTAAGATTTCAATTGAAGTATAATTCCGCCGAAGAACATGTTCTCAACCCGAATGGTAAGTTCTTTTTCTTCTTTCGCTTTATGCAACAGATCTGGGTTCGGGTCACGCTGGGTGGTTAATGGATCAAAATGGGTTGTGCTATGTTGTCTTGAAATAATTTTTTTTATGCAAGTAAAGATTTGAGATGGGAAAATCGTTAAAGGGGTCAAAAATTACTTACTAATACAGTCTTTTGTATACAATGATATTAATGCTCTACAATAAAATACATTTCGGATGCCTTTTTGCCCATTTGCCTGTTTCCCTTTAAGCTTCTTTTTCTTTTCTTCTTTTAATATAATTTTATTAATTTTAAACTAATTATATTGATCTGTTAAGAGATAAAAGTCATAAAACATAACCTGAATCTACCCATTCATAAGTAAACACTTTTATATAATTTTTAGTCTTTATAAATAACTAATGTCATATATGATTACAAAAAATAATAATACTTGGAATTTGAAAAGATATCATGATTTCTTGATTAAAATGATTCAAGATGTGTTATAGATCTGATGACCCATTCTTGTAAAGCCACATTTTGTTTTACATGTTTGACCGAAGTCAACTCTTAAATGTGTCGAAATTGCCACCTCTAAACCATAATAAGCTCACCATCGTTTTCTTCTTATTACACAATGGATGATAGTTTTCGTTTGCTGGTGTCGCTATTACACATTTGTTCATATATCATTCATATAAACAAATCATGTAAAACTGTGAAAGGGTTTACACATTTACAATTTATTTTATTGTTTTTTTGTCGTCTTCCGTAGGGTTGAGACTCGTTTGCTGTCTTGTCGTATGCACCGTCATTGAACTTCTTTCAATGTGGAATTTGACAAGAATAGAAGTTCGGCTATGCAACATGTTGTCTCCCGAGGCACCTCCACTCTCGCTCAGTGCTTATAATTGGTGTCTGGTAAGTTATTTACTTTTAAAATATATTATTTATTATTATGGTGGATTCTTATTTTTACAGTTTTACCCTAAAAGGTCAACATGAACCTCGTTTGTTTTGATCAAGTCAAACTGATGACTATGAGCAGGTGTTTGTTGCAATGGTGGTGGATAACTTCTTATACCCGATCTCAGCAATCCGCTCACATTTTTCTCAGTCTATCAATTGGTCTGGTATCCGGTACCATTTAAGGAATGGGAAAATACACAAGGTACGATTTATTATATATTTATATTCCAGTAATAATTGCTTGTGTTATTTTAATAGTCACATCCAACGTAAACCCACCCTCATAGTAATACCTTTTTTCTCAAAATGTACATAATGTTTCTTGGCCAACTTCCACTCTAAATTTACTAATTTGTCTTTATTGAAAACTGCAAAATGTTCACAGAATACAAAAACAGGTCTCGACTGACCAAACCAGCTGCCGGATATTATGGTCATTGGTCCTGTCTTTGGTTTAAGCTAAGTGCGGAAATTATTGACACGACCCGAAATCCGACCAAAACCCGACATGAAAAAAAAAAACAGGTTTAACACGACTGTTTAAAAATGGGTTGAGTTCGGGTTGACCAGTTAACCCGTTTAGGTATTTAGAAAAAAATATATTTTTGTTTGTTTTTTCGTTTTTCATTTACATGGTTAGTTATAATAATGTTAGTTTAAATACATCATATAATTTACTTGTCACACTCATACTCGCCATTAAACACGTTATCGATAACCCTTTACAACCCAACAACCCGCTTATAACTCGTCAACATGTATGACTCATTTTTAAAAAAAATGGGTTAAACGGGTCGTGTTTGAGTTGACTACTTAACCCGAATTTATGTGTGTGCGGGTTGGGGTTGAAATCTTTGACGCAAATAATAATATGGGTCGGCTTCGGGTTGCACATTTCAACCCACAACCCGCCAACTCATCAACCCGCCAGCCCGACACGATTGACACCCCTAGTTTAAGCTAATGAGAGCCCGTTCTTCTGGGCGGTCCAAAGATGGGAAAAACCAGCCTAACCCCGACTGAATGGGGTTTCACAAACCATGCGGCCCAGTTAACTTAATCGTTTCTTTGTCCTAATCTAATACGTGATATCCATTTGATCCGATTTATTGTCATGTTTGTTTTTCATAGTTATATACTTAATCCATTTGACACATACCCCTTTTCATAAGTTCTATATATATAAGGTATACATAAACTACGCTCTCATACTCTTTTGTATCGAAATCTCAACTCAAATAAAAACAAATCTCATATACATAAGATAATACAATTTAACAATTAGCTGGTTGGTTTTCTTGGTGTTGTTTTCTATTTTGCACTACAGTTGTATGCGGTTATTTTTTTTAAAACCATTTAATCTGTTTTTTTATCGTACTCTAGGTAAGTAAATATAAACGATTTTATATATATATACCTATTAAATGGTAACCCAGGTACATAATATAACTTTTTTTTTTTATAAATGAAACAAATCAAAGGGTTAAGTCAAATTGGTTAAGAAATATAAATATGATGTAGGTCTACTATTGAACCGGCCGACCATTACCCAGTCTGGTTTTCAGTCTCAACTATTCTTCATTTTCTCCACTGAATAATTTTTTTTTTGTTATTAGATTGACCGGACAATGGAGAAGGGTAAAAAGTTTTCAGATTTGGCAGCCAAGCGTTTATACGGCAGAAAAGCCCAAAGCAAAATCTCGATTCTCGGTACTTTATCAAGAAGTTTGGCAAACTGGAGACAACCAAAGAAATACGACGTGTAGAAAAAAAACCTGCGTTTTCCAAATTTATTGTGATCAACACTATCTGGTTTTCGGTCAAAAAATATAACCAGGTAATGTAATTCATCCATCTGCATTTATTGTTTGCTTGATTCATGATTCAGCCCATGAAGTAGCCATTCTTTCGGTCCATTTTTAAAGAAAAATATTTCAATTCAATTGATTGATTCTTCAGCTGTAGCTGTAGTCACGTTGATGTCTGGCTTTCAGTTTTGTAACCTGTAAAGTTGATTGTTGTGTAATTTAAAGGAACTACTGTTGCGTTTTAAAACCCGAATGTTAGACCCGTTTTTCGAATGGAAAAGTGCCAGATGTTTGCATTATTTATATATTTTCAGGTATAAAGTTCTGAATCGGGCAACTTTTTAGCCCGTTATACGGAAAAACGTCAATTTTGGTTGCGTTATATTTGATTAGGGGTCTAGTTAGTCAAATGTTGGAAATTAGCTGAAAATAAAATGGTTCAAACGGGTCAGAATTTGTTCAATATTTTTTTAGTAAAAAATGAATATATGTATATTTAAGTAATTTATTTATAAAACAGAAGAAAAAAAAAGTGTTGCCGGGTTGACCCAATCCGACTTGATATTTCTTTTACCCAAGGCATAAAGTTACGCGTTTTGAGCTATTTGAACAATCTGCTCAACCCAGACCGTTAAAAAATCTGGTTAAGACCTGGTCCCACAACAAATTTACAACCCGGACTCGGTTACAAGTTTACAACCTGGGTCCACCTACTACCTCAAGGCTTGTCGCATTGTTATACTCATTTGTTCGAATAGCATTCGAATTATTCTCTTTTAAATCACGACTTTAGCTCATGTGTGGAGTCAAGAATCAGATCCCTTTTAAACCAAGGTGAGGAGAATAATATCAATTTGATATCAATGAAACCTTATCTAAAGTTTTTTATTTTTTCAAAATCGCAAAGGGCAAAATGGTAAACAAACAAATAGCGTATTGCCACAAACATGTTCGGATCTACAGTCTTACTTTCTGTGCCCTACCTGCATTGTCAGCGATCCAAATTTGCCGTAAAAAAAGATTTGTACTAATGTAATAAACAGTCATTTAATGGATGAAAATGACCTTATTTTAAACTCATCTTCCCTCCACCAAAAGCTAAATATGCCAAAGATAAGAATAAGATAAAGTTTCATTGACAAAAACTCATAAAGCATCAATTAAAGCCATAATTCCCTCTCTTGTTAAAATTACCTTTTTACCCTTCTCCATCCTACTATTGCATTCTACTTCAACATCACCATTAGGACCACAACCAAAAGACAACAAAATGAGTTGTTGTGGAGTCAGGAAACCAAAAACACTCTCCCCAACCCGATCACCAACGCGACCAATGCCGCTACCAACGACAACCAATAACTATCAACAACCAAAAACCGCCAAACATGAAACTGTGCTATCAATCCCTCATTGCAAAGTCCATCTAGTGGATGAAGGAGAAGCCATAGACCTCGCCATGGGGGACTTCAAAATCATTCAGTTATCCGATGATGACGTTTTACTAGCAACCATAATCAAAATTAACGACGATCTTCAATGGCCTTTAACCAAAGATGAACCAGTAGTGAAGCTTGATCGTCTTCACTACCTGTTCTCTTTGAAAGTGGTTAAAGATGAACACCCTTTAAATTATGGTGTCACGTTTTCAGATACGGGCCATGGGGATTTCAAGTTGCTGGATAAGTTCTTGAAAGAACATTCGTGTTTTTCGACTTCATCATCGTCATCAAGAAAAACCGATCTTGATTGGAAGGAATTTGCTCCAAAGATTGATGCTTATAATAATGTTATTGCAAAGGCTATTGCTGAAGGAACTGGCCAGATTGTTAAAGGGATCTTTATATGTAGTAATGCTTATACCAACAAGGTTCGTTTCCGAATCGATTTTCTTCGTTAAATACATGGCGTAATGGGTAAATGGGTTCATGCAAAAACCATCATCTTCCAAGTATGAATCAAAACGGGTCTGGGTCAGTTTAGGTTGGACGTAAACACTTATTTAGTTATTTATCGATATTACCACATCATGGTTCAACATTTATACAATAAGATGCAATATACCAATATAAGCTAGTGACATTTAGTAAAACAAAAAAGTTCGAAAAAATGTAATATATAGTGACATTTTTAAAAAGTGTGGGTTAAAGATGATAGTTTTGGGTTAAGAAGTGTCTAAAAAAGGTAAAAACTATATATATGGGTCTTTTACACTTTTTTTTGTGTGTGGATAAAAATTAGGACACTTTGTGAATAGATATAAATGTTTAAGATTTTATGTGGCTAAAAATTATATGTTGATCACCCAAACCCGCTCTTAACCTCATCCCTAAAACCGATTTCAAATATTAATTAACGAACTATACCTCTAAAATTTCTATATATTTAATAGTTTCAAGCTCCTAATAACTTCAATATACAAAATCATTAAACTTTTAAGATTGTATAATATATTAATATATTCCGTTTCGATGCGGGTAAACATGCATGGGACTACTTTCAGGTAATCGGGTTGAGATTACCAAAAACCGGTCCTACCCTATACACTAACTGGCAATTTTCTTCTCGTGTATACTCTTTATTAAAAATAATCTTGGATACGCGACTCGCTAATAGTCATACGCTAAGCTTGTTATGACAAATATCATTAAATGGATCTAAAACAGGTGCAAAAGGGAGGTAATATGATCTTAAACCAAGCAATGGAGGAAAAGAATGGCATCTCAAGAACTACTTCTAATGAAAGCAACAAAATCAATGGTTCAAGAAAGGAAAATGGGATCAATAAAAGTTTAAAAAGGTGCAATAAATCTTGTATTTTTATTTTTATTTATATTTTATTTTATTTTTTTAGATTGGTATTCTGTTTGGTCACTAAACGTGCGCGTGTATATCTAGTGTAAGAAAGCTCTCGAAGATGACCGAAAGCATGAGTAAAGCGATGCTGAATGGTGTCGGAATAGCAACCGGGTCGGTCATGGGTCCAGTGGTTCGGTCACAAGCCGGAAAGACCTTTTTTAGTATGGTTCCAGGGGAGGTCCTTCTAGCTTCTCTTGATGCAGTTAGTAAGTACTTTTATTTGTTGGTAAAAGTCTGTTTTCTAAAGCACTAGTTTCTTTTATTGGCAGTTAGATCATACAATTTGAATTTCATATAATAAAATATTAGATAAAAATGAAAATGATGAATTGAGGCGTATTTAAACAATTACGGGATATATAATATTTTAGTCATAAAAATTTGTAAAAAAGTTAAAAAATATTTTACCCAACCTACCCATTTGTCACCTGTATGGAACTCCTATAGGTGAGTTATTTTCAAAGTTTTGCTTTAACCGGTTATTATTTTAACTGGTTCGGTTATTCACTTTAACCGGTTATTTTATTTTTTTTCGGTTTTTTTAGTTAACCGTACATCAGTTAAAAACTAGTTAAAAATATCCGGTTACTCTCCTAAATGTTTATAATCGGTTACATACCGCCGGTTATTTTTTAACTCCTAACCGGTTATTGGTGTACCGGTTATTAACGAGTTCAGGTCAAACTGTATAAACTAAAGCTTTTAAAACAAGCCCATATGGCCAATGACCTCTAGCTCAAGTGGTAGGAGGACTTGAGTTCTTCTTTGAAGACTCAAGTTTAATTCCCATTTGGTACAAAAAAAAGAGTGAGGCACTGGTGGGCAGTGATCGGAGACACAGGGAAACCTGGGTTCGATCCTTGAGCCAAACGGGTTTTACCGTTAATTTTACCGTCGTGTCTACGAGCGGGTGTGTTACCGGGTTTTCCCCGGAATTGGTGGTGGGCGACTCGGGTTACTCTCAGAGTACTCTGTTTGTCCAGTGGGTGCCCCGAGAGTGCTCGGGATTGATTTGTTGGCCGTTCAAAAAAAAAGGCCCATATGAGTTGGGCCGGCTTGGGCCAAACCCTAACCTTTGCTTATTTCCATTTGTTTTTTTTTTCAAACACTTATACGTTAAGTTAGTAATGTTTAACTCTATAAAACCGTTTCTTTAATTTTTATCCCAGTGTTGTAGTTGCACCATTTTATTGATAAAACGAGACACGAGTTGACTCGTGTTCATGTTAATGGGTTAAAATCATCGTTACACTTGAAACTAGATATAGAGAAATTTGAACGATGAAACTTAAAGTTTCTTGATGAATTTCAGACACAGTTATGGATGCAGCTGAAGCTGCTCAAAAGCAAGCCTTATCTGCCACATCTGGTGCTACAACTAGGATGGTCAGCGAAAGGTAAAGCATATATAGGGTTGTAACTTGTAAGCGAGTCTAGCTGTATGTGAGCTACTCAAGATTGACTCATAAAAAACTCAAACTGAGTAGAGTTTAAACGAGCTTGAACGAGCCCAAGCTTCAGTTATGGAGCCTGAGAACCTAAACAAGCATATTATCTTACAAATTTTTTAGATATATTAAATATATATTTACTCAATAATTATTAATACACAGGGTGTTAAAAAGTATCCGAATCCGAAAATCTGATCCGAACTATCCGAATTATCCGAAAATTCGGATATCCGATATCTGAAATTTCGGATATCCGATTTTTTTTCCAGATTCGAATAGTGATTTATAAAAAATCGAATATCCAAATTATCCGAAAATATCCAAAAATATATTTGGATATCCGAAATATCCAATTTATAGTAAATAAAATAAATAATTGGATATTTGAATATCCGATTCATTATCTCTGAAAAATAGCTATAAAAGTAACACCATACAACTCAATATAAAAGTAACTAAATAATATTTAAGCTTCATGCTATATACAAAAGCTGTAAGGCTGAAGGGTGTGGTATAAAGCCCATAAGGGCTTTATCACGCCACCTCAACGCCACGTCACGTCCACGTCACACAGGGGGCTTTAAGGCCCCTTCCCTTAACTTGCAGTGTGTGGTATAAAGTCCCCGTCATCATTACCTAATTATTTTTTATTTAAATTTAAACATTATTTAATTTCGATATATATTAATTTATAACTCATAATTTAAATAATAAAAATAAAATGCCATAATTTAAATAAAAAATATACAAAGTCACTCGTCGTCTTCGTCATCTCCTCCTTGTTCACGATAAAACCATAGGTGCTCGGTCAGATCAGCTCTCGAAGGTTATGGTGTGTGTTCCTGTCACGTATCTTCGATCGGATAACTTATTTTTCAGCGTATATTAGTAGTGGGTTCGTCGGTTGGTTACTTTCATTATAACTTTCTCCACAAAACGCTCTACCCAAGTCCTCCAATATCATGTTATGCAAAATGATGCACGTATACATGAGGTTTCGCAAATAATTAATCGTCTCCTGCGTAATTGCGATAATCATGTCGTCAAGAACACCGTCGGATGAAGAGCTCGACGAATCGGATGACATTCTTAAAAATGATTGGGTAAATTTTTTGCGGTTTTTTTTTTTGTGATTGGTGTCTGTTTTAGTCTGTGATTGGTGTGTGTTTTATTTTGGGATAGGTGTGTATATATATTTGAATTAAAAAAAAAACTTTTTTTTTAAATTCGAACGTTGGCCAACGGTCAAGTTTGACCAACTTCCCTCGATCAACTCTAAAACTCACCGTTAACGTGCTGGCGAGACCTCCATGGCGCCCCCCGATAACTTGCGCGGTGTGACCGGTGGCGCCCCGGGGGCGCTATCGTTGCAGATGTGGCGGGGTGGCGCCATCCCATACCCACTGGCCTAACTATATATACAAAAGAATAATCATAAATATATAAACAAAACTACTAGCTAATTAACAAATAATAATGAGAAATTATGTAAGAGTCGAGCTATCGTAAGTTAAGCAAGCTAAACTCAAGCTCGTTTACACCCCTAATTAAAACTTATTTTTAATCTTTTCTTTTTATTTATTTAAAAAAATAGAAAAACAATTTGTACCAATAGTTTTCATCATTGTTGTGTATTTACTATATGTTCAAAACAGGTTTGGTGAAAGTGCCGGAGAAGCAACCGGCGACGTGCTTGCAACTGCAGGGCACGTCGCGGGCACTGCTTGGAACGTCGTCAAGATTAGAAAGGCAATCACTCCGGCATCCACTGTCTCCAATGGCCTTAAAAGGAATGCTGCTAAAATTCGCTGAATATTATTGTTGTTATTATTATTATGTACGCAACTTCAACAAATTAATGGAATGTTATTACTCGTCATCTTTGTGTACATATATTATGGTTGTTAATGGCTTGGGTAATTTCAATAGAGTCCATTTGTACCAAAATAGACTGTTTGAAATTAGTTTAGAAAAAAAAAAGCATCAACATAGGTTCACATGCAATATTTTTTATGGCAACTAATGGTGACATGTGGAATTGGTAGTGGTGTGACCGTGGTGGAGGCGGCAATGATGGTGGTGGTGACTAATGGAAGAGCTTGAACGAAAACTTAATGGGGTCTGGGCTCTCAAAATCCAAATCGGTGGAGGCCGGACTCTTTAAAATCCAATATTTTATACTACAAAAAAAATCGGATTTTTTCGGTAAAATTAACGCTAGGAGCGAAAAATCGGTGGGGACCACACGTGCGGCAGCGGTGAAGGATGGGGGTGGTGGAGGCAACTACTGTAACCTGTTGTTGACTTCATAGTAAAGCTATGGAGGCATCGGCTAGGAGTAGGTGGTGAAGACAAACAATAGATATATGTGGTGTTAACCCATTTGGAACCATTAAGTTAACAAATTTAATAATAGTGGCCCTTTTTCACCGGTAGTCTGACTAGACCAAATAGACAGGTCTGATTAAGTTTTTCTAAGTCTAAATCCCCACAAACAATCTAAGATTTTAGCCCTATAGATTTTGGGTAATTTACTAGGCCCAAAACTCCCAAACACTATCAATCCTATTGGGCTTATACACTGCCCAAAAGTTATTAGTATGTAATCAAAAAACCATTCAAAACATATATAAAACTCGAACCATTTTGTCTTGAACATATCGGCCTCTCAACAAGTTTACTTGAACCTTTTTACTCCCCATCCACGGTGTAACTTTGAAGAGAAACCAACCATAAAAGTAACTAATTGACCGTTATGTTCGCTAAAACCGACAACAAAGCCCACTTGTGTTCAAATGTCACTTGGCTTGTGCATTACTCCTAACCACCATTTTTTTAGAATGGCGAATATCAAATTGAACGGAGTGGCTGCAGGTCGGCTTGCAAGACCGACCCCGTCCTAACCACCATCACATAAAACAAACCTACTTGTAATATGCTAAACCAATAACCCTAGCCATACTATTCGTTCTAGGGGTGTGCAATAACCGATCCATTAACCGAAACCGAACCGAAATTAACCGAAACCGAATTAACCGAAAGTCGGTTAACGGATATTTTTTTTACCATCGGTTAACCGAAATTAACCGAACCGAATCATTTTTTTTATATATTTCTAGCTTTTATACATCTATTTCATGTTTTATACTTTCATTTCAAGTAATAATACCTCTATTTCATTTATTTATACCTTCATTTCATTTATTTATACCTTCATTTCATTTATTTAAACATCTATTCATGCATTCATACCTCCATTTCATTTATTTATACATCCATTTCATGTATTTATACATCTGTTTCATGTATTTATACCTCCATTATATGTATTTCTAAGCAAAAAAATTAGCCCTTGTTTGAATTGGTTATTAACCGAAAATTAATCGAACCGAAAACCGACAAATTAACCGAATTAACTGAACCGATTAACTGATGACTTCGGTTACGTTACGGATAATGCTAATAACCGAACCGAACCGAACCGTGCACACCCCTAATTCGTTCCCTCACATGAATTGCCACCTAGAATTTTAGTTGGAACTTGACGGCCCAACCCACATAAACAACAATGTGTTTATATATATACCTCACAACCCAACTACATATTCACCCACACACCCAAATAATTCTTAGACCAGGCCCAAAACCCCTTTCAGTTGCAACTACGTTTTCACAATAAAAAAAAAAAAAAAAAAAAAACCTTATTTTTAAGTTGTGGTCAATCTGTACGAATGAATAGTGACATCTAGAGTTTTAACAATAAAAGTTGATTACTACCGAAGAACTTAAATTAGTCGCCTTGTTCCCAATAATTTCCCACCCCCTTGCTCCAAATGAATCATGATGATTCAATGTGTGAATGAATATGTAAACTTCAAACCCATAAGTTTTAGTATACAGGGGAGTGTTATCTTGAGAACGCTAAATATTGCGAGAACCGTGAGAACGAATGAAAAAACTAATCAAAATCAATTTTTTTAATACAAACATTATTGTAATTAAGATACAACATCAAAAAAAGAATTTACAACATCAAATAATTCATTTCTCCTTTCAAAATCACTATTTTTAGATTTTTTACACATGTGTAAATATAACAGATTTACAGATGTGTAAACGGCAAACTTACACATGTGTAAATTTTCTTTATTTACGAATTCACATAAATTTAAATGTGTAAATTAAATTTCTAACATTGTATTCGAATAATAATGATAGGTGTGGAAAATGTTTTTGAAATTGAATTGTTTTTGACCAAGTTCTCGCGTTTTTTCATTTGTTCTTACGGTTCTCACAATATTTAGCGTTCTCATTTAAACCTTCCCATATATATATATATATATGATTAGGATCATTTAAGAACCAATCACTACTGGAAAAAAGCCTTTAATGATACAAAAACTATGACACACACTAATTTTATAACATGCAAAAGCGTGTGTCATAAAAAATGTCATCGTTTATAAAATTTGAAGAATTTATGACACGTATTTTTGTGTGTCATCTTTTCTAAAATCTGAAAAATTTCGTGTTTCCCTCCCTGCCGCTTCTTCTATCTAATCCTCAAATCTTTCAATTATATTCAAAAACCCTAAAATCTAATCCTCAAATCTTTCAATTATATTCAAAAACCCTAAAAAGTTCCCCCCAAAATCTTCTTTGTAATCTATGTAGCATGGAGACACCATTTATGTGGAACTACCCGTCTCGGGTACTTGTCGGGGACGGTAACGCCATGGTTACTTGTCCGGGACGTTTCCTAAACGTTTCCAGATTTGCGGGGACATTTCCTAAACATTTCCAATGTTGCGGACGTTAGACGTATATGGTAGAAGTATCCAGCTCATTTTCATTTATTTTAGGGTTTTAACCCTTTCAAATTCCATAACCGGCCAAATAAATAGACCTATCATATTCGGCTTCTCTAATCTCTAAACTCTCAAGTCTCATCATCTTTTATGTTGTGCTGATATTTTGGAGGTTGCCAACATCTCACTAGATGAACCAGAATTTGAAAATGATTTGATTATTGATAATTAATTATATTTGGAAGATGTAGTATTTTTAGAGTTTACACTTTACATCAATATATATCTATTTTGAAATTTGTTTAATATATTTTTATGTTTTTTATTGTCGTACCTTTGCCGTATATCTTGGAACTTTAAGTTTCGCCGCTCCTCGTTCCCATATCGTCCCCGTACCCATTCCAGTGCTACTTAGTCTGTAATATTTCAATCAACCACTTTGTCACTACAAGGTATCATGATTTCTAACTTCCTCATTCCACTTTTTAATTCCGATAATTCGATCTGTTTTCTCTCTGTACTTATCTGTGTTTGTGTTCCGATTTTACATAATGTTTATGGGTTGTAAATTATTGTTCCTTTTCCACCTTTTCAACTAATGTATTTTGTATTTAAGTACTTTTAGATGTTGTATTGGAGATTAGATAGCAGTAGAGTAATTTGAGCTCGATTAACATAGATATATGAACAGTAGATTTTAATGTAAATTTATGTTGTAGTATTGGAGCTACAATACTCCCATAAACTAATAAAGTCTTGTCTAGTGAATAATTAATGAGAGAATTGTGAAGAAACATATAGTTATGTAATGTTAAGTATATGAACCCTAGATTTTAATGTAAATTAATTTTGTAGTGTTAGAGCAACAATGTATCAAATAAACAATAAAACTTTATTTAGCAAATCGTTAATGAGAGAATTGTGAAGAAACTTATAACTATGAGAGATCTTCATAGATCTTGTAAAGCTTGCTGAATAATGAATTTAATTGCCAAAAAGATTTTCTTGTTTTAGGTATAGTGGAATTTGTTTGCTTATATTCATGCAATTATACAAGTTTTGGTTTGTCCATCCTTGTTTGTGCTCTTTTTAAAGTCCAAACACATCAGCCTACAATTGTAACCTTAGAATAAAAATTGACAGTTAAGGACTTTCAGCATCGTGTGCGGCTAAAAGTCCTTAGGTATCAATGTTATTCTAAAGTTACAATTGTCCACAATATGTTTTGATGCAACAAAATCTTCAAGGAAACAAATAAAAAAAATATATAGATAAATAATGAATAATAGTTGTATATAAATATGTAGCCATCATAAAGTAGCGGTTTCACGTATAACGCAAAATAACTAAATAAAACGTCTCGTATCGCAAAGTAACATATTACAACGCTTCGTTTCACAAAATAACGTATTCCAGTATTTCAGTTTTGGTTTCACGTAATTCTCATTACACCTTACCAAGCACACAATCGTTCAAAGAAAATAATCAAACACCACATTCAATTCATATAACGTACGTGTGATTACAAAGTAAAGCGAAACGTAACAAGGATTTATACGAGCTGTCACAACTAAGTCTTGAAGAAACTCCTTCCAAGAATACGAAGAATATCCCATTCTCTGGGATATAAACAGGAACATATCCCTCCCTTGGGATTCAGTCCTGAAGAAACTCCTTCCAAGCATAGGAAGGAACATATCCCTCCCTCGGGATTCAGTCTTGAAGAAGTTCCTTCCAAGAATAGGAAGGAACATATCCCTCAATCGGGATTCAGTCTTGAAGAAGTTCCTTCCAAGAATAGGAAGGTCCCTCAGGATTCAGTCTTGAAGAAACTCCTTCTAAGCATAGGAAGGAACATATTCCTCCCTGGGGATCCAGTCTTGAATAAACTCCTTCCAAGAATAGGAAAGAACGTATCCCCTTCTCAGGATTCAGTCTTGAAGAAACTACTTCCAAGAATAGGAAGGTATTCCCTCCTACGCGATTAGATATTTAAGAAGCTTCTCCCTTAAACAGGAACACACCCCTTTCAAGAAGAGAAGACTATCATATCCTATGGGATCAAATATCTCGGGAGTTCCTTCCTTGAACATGAACATATCCCTGGGGATTAAGTCTTGAAGAAGTCACTTCCAAATAAAAGAAAAAAATGAGGATGTCCTATCCTATGCGATTAGGTGTCTCAGAAGTTTCTTCAATGAACATGAACGTGTCCCCGCCATTGAATTAAGACTAGAAGAACTTCCTTCCAGGAATAAGGAGATAACTCCTTCTATGAGATTAAGTATTACAAAAATTTCCTTCCACGAACAGGAAGAAGTTTCTCCCAAGAAAAGGAAGGTATCCCCTCCCGTGGGATTAAGTATTTCAGAAGTCTCTTCAGCGAACAGAAGTGCACCCTGCTACAGGATCAAGTATTGGTGAAGTTCCTTCTAAGGACGGGAAAATACCCCCGTCCCTGGGATTTGATATCTAAGAAAACTCTTCCTTGGGATTTCGCACCTAAACAACTTATTTAAAAAAGGGGGGAGAGCCCCCTTGACAAGGGACTTCGAATCTGAAGAATCATTTCCTTGAAAAGAAAAAATCTCCACCCCAGGTCTATGTTTTAGAAAGTATCCATCCAAAGAAAAGGAGCCCCGTCTCGGGTTACATATGTCTGAAGAAGTCTCTCCGAGAGAAGAGGGTGCACTTTCCATGGGCACCCGTTTTTAGAGAATTACAACATCTCTCCAGGGGAGGAAAGAGCCCTTAATAAGGACTCACGTAGGAAGGTTCCTTCTACAAAACAAGTGTTTCTAAAGGGCTCACAAAACCTCTCCAAAAGGAGAAGATGCCACCCCTTCTCGAAGAACAAAAAAAAACCTGAACAGTTTAAAGACCCTGCTAACGGTCAAACACAATCATTTAGGCGGACATGCCAGACGATCTTACAACAAAATGAATATGTACATAGGCATACAAACATGCTGCCTTAGTCTAACCAAGGCAACGCCCGGCCGTGGGGCTAGGACTAAGTCGACTACATCCAAACAAAACGCCGAAGCAGGCATATGAAAACCCGAGTGGCGAGGACGCCATTGGGTAAAAGGTCCATCAAAAGCTTTAACAACTTAAACAAGTTACAAAGCGGGCCTATGAAAATCCTTCACAACTTGAACGAGTTACAAAGCGAACTTATAGAAAGCTTTAACAACTCAAGCAAGTTACGAAGCAAACTTGTACAAAGCTTTAACAACTTGAACGAATTACAAAGCGAACTTATAGAAAGCTTTAACAACTCGAGCTAGTTACGAAGCAAACTTGTACAAAGCTTTAACAACTTAAACGAGTTACAAAGCGAACTATAGAAAGCTTTAACAACTCAAGCAAGTTACGAGGCAAACTTATAGAAAGCTTTAACAACTCAAGCAAGTTACGAGGCAAACTTATAGAAATCTTTAACAACTCAAGAAAGTTATGAAGCAAACTTACACAAAGATTTAACAACTTAAACGAGTTACAAAACGGGTCTGTACAAAGCTTTAACAGCTTAAAAAGTTACAAAGCGACACATGGAAAGCCTTAACGGCTTAACATGATGCAAAACAAGTTCATGAAAAAGCTTTAACAACTTAAGCAAGGCAAAAACCCTCATCAGAGGAACGCTAAACAAAAAGTATGACACGGTAAATAAGGCATCCCAGCCGATGCTCTTAGAGAAACTACTCTTGAACGAGTACCTTGACTGAAATGCCTTTAAGAGGGACATGGAAATATAGTCTAATATCATAAATGCTCTCAAGAAAAGTATTCTCGAATGAGTACATTGGGTAAAGTGTCTTCAAGGAGGCACAGATTGAAGTACGGTACCGAACTACCCTCCTTGTGGTGTCGCCTTGCTGCTTTGAATGCTGAATGCCAGGTCACCCCAAGGACAACAAAGTAGATTGGTTTAGCATAACGCGCCCTAGACTATATTACCCGACAGGTCGGGATAACATATTAAGGGCGGATAGCGACCCGCCTAGATTTTCAGGGACTGGAACAAGTCCTGCTCCCATTCATGAGTGAATAGGCTTGGACTAGGGATGACTTGACGACGAGGGTCCCCGCTTGGGCTCCTCGTCTGGGCTCACCACCTTAGATTGATGACTGGGCTCGAGCCCACTTGGGTCTTTCTAGGTATGTTTAGATTGGTTCGAGTGGGCCATGTCTTGATAAGCCCATTCTTAGGCCAGCCCATTAGGGTTATGGCCCAAATGTGTTGTTATAAAAGGAAGAACTCCTTCTCCTAAGAAAGGAAGCAGACTACATCTCCCCCAATCAGAGGTTACCCTCTCCTCCATCTCCTTTACATCTCCTGCCTCTTTACTCTTTCCCTCTAAATTATACATTTTACTTGCACTTATAATAACTTCTCCATACAAAATACTGAGTTGAGCGTCGGAGTGCCCTCGGGGTAAACCCCCTCGGGCCCTCTAACTAGATTTTCGTGTGGCTGCAGTTCGAGACCCGATGTCACAGCCCCGACCCCACCCTAAGAGCGGGAGCCGTGAACCAGTCAGATGGTATCGGTGTTTATTAATTACGCAGCGGAAAATTTTTCATCAGGATCGCAGTTAGGAAATAATTTCAGAGTTTGTAAAACACCAAACTTTTAATATTAAACAAATGGGCTTAAAACCATATTTAATTCAATTTTTTATAGGGATAAACCCAAATAAATAAAACATAATTTTCTTCTTTTATTCAGGTGTTTATAGCCACTTTATTTAAGCCTTCAGTGCTCCATAGCGGGCTTCTATTATCTTTACAGCAAATTACCTGAAACACGTTTTGAAAATATTTTATTAGTAATAAATACTGGCGAGTTCATTCCATTTTTATAATTATTTATATTTACACAACTCAATCAGTATTTGTCACATGGTGGCAGTTCCGATGTGACAGTGGTCATATCACTCATTGGCTCACTTTCGTCCAATAGTGAATTATCAAGTAATTATATCTTACTATTATTCAAGGTATCTGTCACTAGGCGATTCCCGTGACGTGGTCAAATCACTGTTGATCATTCTTTCAACTAGTGACTGGGGTCATAACACTGTTGATCATTCTCTCAACTAGTGCATGTGGTCGTATCACTGTTGATCGTTCTCTCAACTAGTGACGCTGGTTATATCACTGTTGATCATTCTCTCAACTAGTGACTCTGGTCATTTCACTGTTGATCATTCTCTCAACTAGTGACTGTGGTCATATTACTTTTGTCAAATATATTTTCTATGGCACAAGACCAATTAGCCTAGAAAATGAAATATATCATTTTCTGTCAAATTAATAGCTATAACTTTATCAAATATAATATATTAATTAAATAATTATGATATTATTACTTAGTAAATTAATGTGACTAAGATTTAAAATATAATCTTAGTATAGTAGAATATATTATATTTAACATATTTTATTATGATATACCTTTATTAACTAAACATTATTTTATAATGTAAATAGTAAATTTAGGTTTATTAAATATATTTTATTTAATATAACTAATATATTTTAATAATGATTAATAAAGCTCTATTTTATATAGACACCATTTAGATTTATTTCAATCATACATTAAATTTATTAATTATTTAATGTAAAAGTAATATTAGTTATAGGCTATGGCCACTGGGGTACAATTTCCCCCGTGCTTGTGGGCATGCTACTATTGGCTAACTTTTTGGCCAATAGTAACGACGGTCAAGTAATTTATAAAACTTCCCATACCGGCAGTTATTGCAGAATACAAAAATTTAATCACTGTAAGTATAACTGATAAACATTTAGCATTTTGGAAAACATTTTTAAATATAAATGTATCACAAAAAGGTGACAAAAAGAGGAATGACTCACAAACTGTGAGAAAAGAGAATGGACTCACCTTGTAACTTTAGGATTCAACTAGAAAGCCCCTGGTATAAATCTTAGGTATAACTCCCGAGCTATTTTAAAATATATATATATATATATATATATATGCACTCGTGTTAAGTATAATAACCCTAATTCAACCTTATCCCTACGTCACGAGACAAAACCCCAACGAACTTAGTCGGGTAGAGCCTTGACATGCGTTATGGGGCTCCAGATCAATCGAAAAGGGTATCAGTGATCGGGAGTTAAAACACTTAAAACGGGGCAGGGATTTATTATTATTATTAAAGAAGAGAAAAAAAAACATATATACGAATAGAAAGAGTGAGAGAGAGTGTAGGCAGAAAAGAAAAGTTTGGCCTTCTATTTATACTTCTTTTCAAATCTTGGGGATCGGCCACGCACACCTCAAATTTAATTGTTAGTCATGCATTGTTGTATGCATGTTGACTGTACACGTTAACATTCATATTGAATGTTTTATTTTGATTTTATTATTATTTTATTATTATATATATTATAATTAATTTAACTGCTTCACTTATTTGGCGCTTATAACTTCTAAAATATAACGTTTTATAAAACAATGATTATATCATTAGAACGAGAATAATTTTATCTACATTTTGAAACAAGTTTCATTAAAAACGGAGTAAGTCCAAATACAATGTATTTTATAATTTAATTATTAGACGGTCACTAGGCCCGTCTAAGTACTTCATATTTCTAATAGTCAACTTACCTGTAATCTACCCGTCTAATAATATAAGTTTTATATACTTTATTTTAGGGAAAATTTCACAGAATAGTAACCAAGTTTAAAAAGTGTTCTAATTAGGTCATTGGTGTTGTTTTTGTCCCAATTAGATAACTTAACATTCAAATCGAGCCATGTGCTTTTTTCCATGTGTCAAGAAAAAAATGGAGCATAAGATGTTGGGGTCAAATTATTTTAATATATGAAATTATATTTATTAAAAATAAAAACCATTTAATTACATTAAAAATTAAAAAAAACAAGTTACAATCCACGTCATCACTCGACGTTAGCATCAAATAAAAAAGAGAAAAGAAACAAAAATCCACATCACCACGGTTACCTATGAAATGGATGAAAAAAACCCTAAATTTTAATGAAGAATGAATGTTGAGTGACCTGATTGGAACACTTTTGAAACTTGAGTGACCTAATTAAAACACTTTAAAGACTTGGTTATTATTCTACAAAGTTACCCCTTTATTTTAATATAGAAAATAGAAATGTCACACATATACAAGCCAATTAATTAGTATAACATTCCAACCAAAAATAGTTTTTAAAACTATATGGGTTGCATAATTGTTTTAAAAATAAAACTAGTTACTAATGGTTAATAAATTTAAACAACCTATAACTCTTATATGATAAAAATGGATATGTTACATCCTCCTCACCTTGTTTTAAATCTCGTTCTCGAGATTTGGGCTATGATGTCTCCTCTAGAGTTAGGTTATGTCTTAGTCATTAAGAACATTATTAAGGTAAATGATATAGAATCAAAACATCAAATTTTATGAATACGAGTTGTACAATAAATAGGACTTAATGGTTCAACTGAATTAGTTCAAGATATCGATGTCAAATGAATGAGATGAAATGATATAATTTCCAAGGTGACTAGGTTCAAGCCAAAAGAGATATATGATCAATAGATATCTAAACTGAATGTTTACAAGTTGGGAATGACTTTTAGAATCAACAGAATTCATTGTCAAAGGAAAAATTAATTTGATTGTCAACTGAGTAAGACTCAGAATCAACAAGCTCAAAATGAAATAAAAGCACGAAAACGATTTGTCAACTATCGAACCATGACATGAGAAAAATCAATGTGTTGACATTTATTGAATTGCAAGGATACACCGAAATACAATAGAGTTTAGTGTATCATTGTCTTAATACATAATTGTATCAAGACTACTTTTGAATAATGAATCAAAGGAAAGACATACGTGGTTTTGAATGATTCGTATGATTATGATTAGCTCAAGCTACAAGTTTATATCGACGCCGCAAGGTGTCGAAATGATTGAAATAGCTCAATAATTATGGTGACCAAACAAATTCACCGTGTTTGTAATCAAGTAAAGTTTTTAATGAAGTAAATTGGGATATTTATTTCAAATAAATATTATAGGATTTTCAATTAATAATGAAAGACCAAATGAATATCATAGAATTTTCGATCAATGATGAAAGAATCTTTAGAGGTACACCGGAATATAATACGAATTTGTGTACTCTTATCTTAACACATAATTGTATTAATACGGTTTAAGATAATGAACCAACAGAAATTAAATAAATAAATCCGTACATCAGGATTAGCGCAAGCTTCAAATTAAAGAAAACGCCACCACAAGGTGTCGTAACCAATTAAATGATTCAACGAAAGTGAAGACCAAACAAGTCTGTTATAGTTTTGAATAGATGAAGTACTTGGCAAGATGCATTTATTTATAAACTTTTGATTTATACTAGGATCAAATAATAACTTAACTTAGATATTACATATCAGCGATTACATCTGGAATCATTCCTGCTTCTTGCGTAGTAATTACGAATGCTCGCACGTTCTTTTTAGCTCCGTCTGTTGTTTTTGCCTTGTTGTCGAGTGCTTTGGTCAGTTTCGGGCAATATGGTTTGATGTGTCCTGTTTCTCTGCAATTGTAACAAATACTAGTTTTCCTTCTACATTCTTCCTCTATATGCCCGGTCATCTTGCAGAAGTTACAGTAGGGCGTTCTCCTAAAACGACATTTTCCTGAATGCTTTTTGTTACAGCTTCTGCAGGTAGGTTGCTCCAATGACGGTTCAGTTCCTTTCTTCTTGAATTCTTGGGAAATTTTCTGGGCTAACTCATTCTTCTTGTTTTCTTCTCTTGTGTGGATTAGTCCATCTGTCAGGATGTTAGCTAGTTTGACTGTTTCTTCGATAGTCTGTGGTCTAGTGGCCTTGACCATGTCTCGGATTTCGCTAACTAATCCCCAAATATAACGAGAAATTAGTACGGGTTCTGGCGAAGCCAAAGTTGGTACCATTCTTGCATATTCGAAGAACGTTGTCGTATATTCACGACAATTCACGTCTATCATTTTATGGTTTAGGAACTCGTTAGCCATTCGCTCCTTTTCATAAGGAGGACAAAATTTCCTTTCTGCCATTTCCTTGAATTTTTCCCAGTTCATGGCATAAGCCATATCACTTCCTTTTGCCTGAAGAATTGTATTCCACCATTCTAAGGCTTCTTCTTTAAAGAGGTTGGACGCATACATCACCTTATCTTCTTCGGCACATTTGCTGATTTTAAGAACAACTTCCGTCTTTTCTAACCATCGCAGAGCAGTCGTGGCTCCTTCACTGCCTGCGAACTCAGTTGGTTTACAAGCTAGAAATTCTTTGTAGGTACACCCGAGAGTCATCGCCTTCATTTTCTTGGGAAATGAGGTTTTGATAATAACATCATTATCTCCATTGACACTATAGCTAAAACTGTCTTCACGAGTATGCTTGCTACTCACAGCTTTGGTGAGTTCTATGTGGTTTTTAACAGCTTTAATTATTAAAGGTATAACATTAGCTATTTCTTTGGCTATTATATTTTCTATAGCATTTTTATCCAAATGATTTTCATTATTAGCATGAACTTCTGGATTATGTGATACTTCATTCGACATCTGAATTGCAAACATTTTCAGTTGTTAATATCACGGAATAACTAAAACAAAACAATACTTTCCAGAACTATATATGCAGATATACATATATACATATATTTAAATCTACAAAAATAACACATAGGTTACTTTGTATTAATTTCCGAACTTTATTGTTTAATTTTAGGTATTAAAAAAACACCTAAATAGCTTAAACAAGTGGCTCTGATACCACCTTCTGTCACAGCCCCCGACCCCACCCTGAGAGCGGGAGCCGTGAACCAGTCAGATGGTATCGGTGTTTATTAATTACGCAGCGGAAAATTTTTCATCAGGATCGTAGTTAGGAAATAATTTCAGAGTTTGTAAAACACCAAACTTTTAATATTAAAAAAATGGGCTTAAAACCATATTTAATTCAATTGTTTTTATAGGGATAAACCCAAATAAATAAAACATAATTTTCTTCTTTTATTCAGGTGTTTATAGCCACTTTATTTAAGCCTTCAGTGCTCCATAGCGGGCTTCTATTATCTTTACAGCAAATTACCTAAAACACGTTTTGAAAATATTTTATCAGTAATAAATACTGGCGAGTTCATTCCATTTTTATAAAATATATTGTTATACTTTACAGCATCAAGGTTTTTATATTTATTTATATTTACACAACTCAATCAGTATTTGTCACATGGTGGCAGTTCCGATGTAACAGTGGTCATATCACTCATTGGCTCACTTTCGTCCAATAGTGAATTATCAAGTAATTGTATCTTAGTATTATTCAAGGTATCTGTCACTAGGCGATTCCCGTGACGTGGTCAAATCACTGTTGATCATTCTTTCAACTAGTGACTGGGGTCATAACACTGTTGATCATTCTCTCA
Source organism: Helianthus tuberosus (assembly GCA_030545235.1). Lineage (NCBI taxonomy): Eukaryota > Viridiplantae > Streptophyta > Magnoliopsida > Asterales > Asteraceae > Helianthus > Helianthus tuberosus. Next base: position 7,151,127 of record CM060411.1, on the reverse strand, counting down.
ACTAGTGCATGTGGTCGTATCACTGTTGATTGTTCTCTCAACTAGTGACGCTGGTTATATCACTGTTGATCATTCTCTCAACTAGTGACTCTGGTCATTTCACTGTTGATCATTCTCTCAACTAGTGACTGTGGTCATATTACTTTTGTCAAATATATTTTCTATGGCACAAGACCAATTAGCCTAGAAAATGAAATATATCATTTTCTGTCAAATTAATAGCTATAACTTTATCAAATATAATATATTAATTAAATAATTATGATATTATTACTTAGTAAATTAATGTGACTAAGATTTAAAATATAATCTTAGTATAGTAGAATAGGTAGAGGATCCTGTACAAAGTGAGACTTTTGTGAGAAGTGTAAGAAATAATTTGGGAATGACAAGTGTCATTTATCTTAATTAATTCAAAATGGTGTATTAGTAATTTTCCATTATTATTAATTAATTGATTTCCAAGTATAACTGCCAAAAACTGGCGATGAGATATATCACGCGATATATCAGGGATTTGATTCGAATTCGAATTGTTCTATACATTTAATTGTTTACGGTAAGTTCTTGTTGTAGTGTTATATTCCCCAGTCAATAGTGTTATATTATGTACATGCATCTTTAATCTCCTTTTCATAGTGTTTTATCCCCATCAATAGTGTTTTATTCTATATAGTGTCTTACAGTAAACAGATAGTGTTATATCTTTCTATAGTGTTTTATCATGTAATATACTGTTCCTTTCATAGTGTTTTATCCCCATCAATAGTGTTTTATTCTGTATAGTGTCTTACAGTAAACAGATAGTGTTATATCTTCCTATAGTGTTTTATCATGTAATATACTATTCATTTTCATAGTGTTTTATCCCCCATCAACAGTGTTTTATTTATGTATAGTGTCTTACTAAAACAGATAGTGTTATATCTTCCTATAGTGTTTTATCATGTAATATACTGTTCTTATAGTGTTATAAAAGTTGTTGTGAAGGAAATCGAAGAATTTATTCAGTACGAGAAATTCGCTGATTTTTTAGGAGATTGATGAGGGATTTGAAACAGTTACCATAAATTCGCTGATTTATAGGAGATTGATGGGGGTTTTGAAATGGTTGCCATATCTGAAACGTTGGAAAAGTCACTATTGCCCTTCAATTTTCCATAAGGTCCTTCTAATTAAAACACAATTTACATTTTTATACCCTATTGATCTCAACCATTAGATCAAATATCCAATGGTTTAAAACACTTCTTACCCTTCTCACATTTTAGACACTTTTTACCATATCCCTACCCTAGTAGAATATATTATATTTAACATATTTTATTATGATATACCTTTATTAACTAAACACTATTTTATAATGTAAATAGTAAATTTAGGTTTATTAAATATATTTTCTTTAATATACCTAATATATTTTAATAATGATTAATAAAGCTCTATTTTATATAGACACCATTTAGATTTATTTCAATCATACATTAAATTTATTAATTATTTAATGTAAAAGTAATATTAGTTATAGGCTATGGCCACAAGGGTACAATTTCCCCCGTGCTTGTGGGCATGCTACTATTGGCTAACTTTTTTGCTAATAGTAACGACGGTCAAGTAATGTATAAAACTTCCCATACCGGCAGTTATTGCAGAATACAAAAATTTAATCATTGTAAGTATAACTGATAAACATTTAGCATTTTGGAAAACATTTTTAAATATAACTGTATCACAAAAAGGTGATAAAAAGAGGAATGACTCACAAACTGTGAGAAAAGAGAATGGACTCACCTTGTAACTTTAGGATTCAACTAGAAAGCCTCCTGGTATAAATCTTGGGTATAACTCTCGAGCTATTTTAAAAAAATATATATATGCACTCGTGTTAAGTATAGTAACCCTAATTCAACCTTATCCCTACGTCACGAGACAGAACCCCAATGAACTTAGTCGGGCAGAGCCTTGACATGCGTTATGGGGCTCCAGATCAATCGGAAAGGGTATCAGTGATCGGGAGTTAAAACACTTAAAACAGGGCAGGGCTTTATTATTATTATTAAAGAAGAGAAAAAAAACATATATACGAATAGAAAGAGTGAGAGAGAGTGTAGGCAGAAAAGAAAAGTTTGGCCTTCTATTTATACTTCTTTTCAAATCTCGGGGATCGGCCACGCACACCTCAAATTTAATTGTTAGTCATGCATTGTTGTATGCATGTTGACTGTACACGTTAACATTCATATTGAATGTTTTATTTTGATTTTATTATTATATATATTATAATTAATTTAACTGCTTCACTTATTTGGCGCTTATAACTTCTAAAATATAACGTTTTATAAAACAATGATTATATCATTAGAACGAGAATAATCTTATCTACATTTTGAATCAAGTTTCATTAAAAACGGAGTAAGTCCAAATACAATGTATTTTATAATTTAATTATTAGACGGTCACTAGGCCCGTCTAAGTACTTCATATTTCTAATAGTCAACTTACCCGTAATCTACCCGTCTAATAATATAAGTTTTATATACTTTATTTTAATATAGAAAATAGAAATGACACACATATACAAGCCAATTAATTAGTATAACATTCCAACCAAAAATAGTTTTTAAAACTATATGGGTTGAATAATTGTTTTAAAAATAAAACTAGTTACTAGTAGTTAATAAATTTAAACAACCTATACCTCTTATATGATAAAAAAATGGATATGTTACATCCTCCCCACCTTGTTTTAAATCTCGTTCTCGAGATTTGGGCTATGATGTCTCCTCTAGAGTTAGGTTATGTCTTAGTATTAAGAACATTATTAAGGTAAATGATATAGAATCAAAACATCAAATTTTATGAATACGAGTTGTACAATAAATAGGACTTAATGGTTCAACTGAATTAGTTCAAGAAATCGATGTCAAATGCATGAGATGAAATGATATAATTTCCAAGGTGACTAGGTTCAAGCCAAAAGAGATATATGATCAATAGATATCTAAACTGAATGTTTACAAGTTGTGAATGACTTTTAGAATCAACAGAATTCATTGTCAAAGGAAAAATTAATTTGATTGTCAACTGAGGAAGACTCAGAATCAACAAGCTCAAAATGAAATAAAAGCACGAAAATGATTTGTCAACTATCGAACCATGACATGAGAAAAATCAATGTATTGACATTTATTGAATTGCAAGGATACACCGAAATCCAATAGAGTTTAGTGTATCATTGTCTTAATACATAATTGTATCAAGACTACTTTTGAATGATGAATCAAAGGAAAGACATACGTGGTTTTGAATGATTCGTATGATTATGATTAGCTCAAACTACAAGTTTATATCGACGCCGCAAGGTGTCGAAATGATTGAAATAGCTCAATAATTATGGTGACCAAACAAATTCACCGTGTTTGTAATCAAGTAAAAATTTTAATGAAGTAAATTGGGATATTTATTTCAAATAAATATTATAGGATTTTCAATAGATAATGAAAGACCAAATGAATATTATAGAATTTTCGATCAATGATGAAAGAATCTTTAGAGGTACACCGGAATATAATACGAATTTGTGTACTCTTATCTTAACACGTAATTGTATTAATACGGTTTAAGATAATGAACCAACAGAAATTAAATAAATAAATCCGTACATCAGGATTAGCGCAAGCTTCAAATTAAAGAAAACGCCACCACAAGGTGTCGTAACCAATTAAATGATTCAACGAAAGTGAAGACCAAACTAGTCTGTTATGGTTTTGAATAGATGAAGTACTTGGCAAGATGCATTTATTTATAAACTTTTGATTTATACTAGGGTCAAATAATAACTTAACTTAGATATTACATATCAGCGATTACATCTGGAATCATTTCTGCTTCTTGCGTAGTAATTACGAATGCTCGCGCGTTCTTTTTAGCTCCGTCTGTTGTTTTTGCCTTGTTGTCGAGTGCTTTGGTCAGTTTCGGGCAATATGGTTTGATGTGTCCTGTTTCTCTGCAATTGTAATAGATACTAGTTTTCCTTCTACATTCTTCCTCTATATGCCCGGTCATCTTGCAGAAGTTACAGTAGGGCGTTCTCCTAAAACGACATTTTCCTGAATGCTTTTTGTTACAGCTTCTGCAGGTAGGTTGCTCCAATGACGGTTCAGTTCCTTTCTTCTTGAATTCTTGGAAAATTTTCTGGGCTAACTCTTTCTTCTTGTTTCTTCTCTTGTGTGGATTAGTCCATCTGTCAGGATGTTAGCTAGTTCGACTGTTTCTTCGATAGTCTGTGGTCTAGCGGCCTTGACCATGTCTCGGATTTCGCTAACTAATCCCCAAATATAACGAGAAATTAGTACGGGTTCTGGCGAAGCCAAAGTTGGTACCATTCTTGCATATTCGAAGAACGTTGTCGTATATTCACGACAATTCACGTCTATCATTTTATGGTTTAGGAACTCGTTAGCCATTCGCTCCTTTTCATAAGGAGGACAAAATTTCCTTTCTGTCATTTCCTTGAATTTTTCCCAGTTCATGGCATAAGCCATATCACTTCCTTTTGCCTGAAGAATTGTATTCCACCATTCTAAGGCTTCTTCTTTAAAGAGGTTGGACGCATACATCACCTTATCTTCTTCGGCACATTTGCTGATTTTAAGAACAACTTCCGTCTTTTCTAACCATCGCAGAGCAGTCGTGGTTCCTTCACTGCCTGCGAACTCAGTTGGTTTACAAGCTAGAAATTCTTTGTAGGTACACCCGAGAGTCATCGCCTTCATTTTCTTGGGAAATGAGGTTTTGATAATAACATCATTATCTCCATTGACACTATAGCTAAAACTGTCTTCACGAGTATGCTTGCTACTCACAGCTTTGGTGAGTTCTATGTGGTTTTTAACGGCTTTAATTATTAAAGGTATAACATTAGCTATTTCTTTGGCTATTATATTTTCTATAGCATTTTTATCCAAATGATTTTCATTATTAGCATGAACTTCTGGATTATGTGATACTTCATTCGACATCTGAATTGCAAACATTTTCAGTTATTAATATCACGGAATAACTAAAACAAAACAATACTTTCCAGAACTATATATGCAGATATACATATATACATATATTTAAATCTACAAAAATAACACATAGGTTACTTTGTATTAATTTCCTAACTTTATTGTTTAATTTTAGGTATTAAAAAAACACCTAAATAGCTTAAACAAGTGGCTATGATACCACCTTCTGTCACAGCCCCCGACCCCACCCTGAGAGCGAGAGCCGTGAACCAGTCAGATGGTATCGGTGTTTATTAATTACGCAGCGGAAAATTTTTCATCAGTAATAAATACTGGCGAGTTCATTCCATTTTTATAAAATATATTGTTATACTTTACAGCATCAAGGATTTTATATTTATTTATATTTACACAACTCAATTAGTATTTGTCACATGGTGGCAGTTCTGATGTGACAGTGGTCATATCACTCATTGGCTCACTTTCGTCCAATAGTGAATTATCAAGTAATTATATCTTACTATTATTCAAGGTATCTGTCACTAGGCGATTCCCATGACATGGTCAAATCACTTTGATCATTCTTTCAACTAGTGACTGGGGTCATAACACTGTTGATCATTCTCTCAACTAGTACATGTGGTCGTATCTGTTATGGGTCGTTTTCTGAGCATATATATCCTGACTAATATTCTGCTTTTGATTGTTTACTTGTGACCAGGATACCGGATCAGGATATTGGTAACATCCTGGTACGATATCCGGGTGTTAACTAAATAATCCACGTGCAGGTGAGAAGCTGTAGGTCACTAACGGTCAGATGGACTTCTTCTCCTTGAGACTCGGGCAAACCAGTTATTTGAGAGACGTTGAACCTGAAAGACCAGGTCTACAACGTTCAAGTGGGGAATATCCGCCGTATCCCGATTTAATAGGGTAGTTTGTTACATTTCTTTTACTATAAATAGATGGATCGGATCAGTTAAGGCACACACTTTTTTTTATTCGCACACTTTACTCTCAAGCTACTGGCAACTACTACACACAAACACTTGTACTCGAATCACATTGTAACACTTAGTTGATCCGCATCATATCCTGCACTGTATCCTGATATTTGAAGTAATAGAAGAACAAGGCAGCTGCGATTGTAAGCTCCCGAGGTTTTGTGCCGGCGATCTAGATTGATCAAGGGCTTTCCTCGTACATCTCGTGTCGCCCCTTTACGTTTTTCGCTCATCGTTTGATCATAGATACTGCTCTATATCCTGAGCCGTATCCTGAAACTGTTTTTACAATTAATTTGAATAACATATTTTTGACACTCATTTCTAGCACACTACCTCACTTAACTAATTTGATCACTTAATTGCTTCGGTAATTTTTGACCAAAACAATTTGGCGCCCACCGTGGGGCATGTGGTGCTATTTTTACTAAAAACTTTAGTAAAATCATTACTCGGTTTTCTATTATCAAAACTTTTTGCTACATTGTTTTCAATGGCCTCGAGATCAAACATGAGCTCTTCCACCATGTCTGCTACAACCTCTGCAACAATTGGTTCGGTGCTTCCACCTCCTCCTCCAAGAATGCAAGCTTCTTCACACGGAACTGAGAGTCATGTGGCTCGGGATGTTATCCCCGCTCCCAGTACCCAGGGATCTGGTCCTGTTTTGGCTTCTAATGATGAAATTCTGAATTTGTTTGGTAGTGTACAGGAACAGATGAGGCAACAGCAGGAAAATAATCGGATGCTGATGAGAGAGATACAACTCTTGAAATCCGGCCCAAGTAGACCTGCTGAATAAACTGTCACTCCTTTGCAGCCTAGGGCTTTGAACTTCAGTTCTGCAGTTTACACTGAGGATAACCGGGGGAATATCGTGCCAAGCCATTCTCAGAATCATACTCCTGAGATACCCTCCTCGGTCAGGATGTCAACTGTGAGGAGCTTAGGATATGCTTCAGGATATGGCCAGAATCCTCAGACCGGTAACGTGTCAAATAATAATATTCTTGCTACTAACAATAATGGGTCTTTGCAGGATGCAGGTATGACGTCAACATTTACTATGGAGCTTCAGAAATTGAAGGGCATGATATCCAGTGTACCTGGAGTGGTCCAGCCAATTCCGAAAGTGTCCCAAGACAGCCACAGGATATCCCGCTTTGCATATCCTATCTGTGATGCTGAAATCCCAAAGAGATTTCAAACCCCCAACATGAAACTGTATGATGGGTCTACGGATCCTGAAGAGCATGTTGCCCAGTATAGAGAAAGAATGGAGATTAATCCTATCCCTCCGGAGCTCAAGGAAGCATGCTTGTGCAAGGGTTTCGGTTCTACCTTGATAGGATCAGCCTTAAAATGGCTGTTAAATGTTCCTCCTCACTCAATTACTTCATTTGCTCATTTGGTTAATCTATTTAATAGTCAGTTTTCTTGCAGTCGGAGTTTTGAGAAACTAACCAGTGATCTTTACAGGATAACTCAAGGACCTCAGGAATCCTTGAGGGATTATGTGAACAAGTTTAGTCGGGAATCCTTGGATATCCCACATCTTGATGTTGCAATAGCTGTGCAGGCTTTTAAGATGGGATTACAAAAAGATTCTCAGTTCTATCAGGATCTTGTAATGAATTCCTGCAGGAATCTCGACGAAGCTCGTAACAGGGCCTTGAGATATATTCGTTTGGAAGATGACAAAAAGATGCAAGAGAGGATGAATTCTACCTCAACCTATGAATCAACCAACAGGAAATCAGAATCCTCGTATAAACCGTATCGCTCCAAGCCATATGGCAGAAATGACAACAAGAAAGTGAATGTTGTTGAAGACGAGGATCCTGAAGAATATCCTGAATTATCCGAATATTGCTTTTCTGTTAATATACCTGAGTTAATGTATGCTATGCAGGGTTTAGGAGACAAATCTAGGTGGCCTCGAAAGAATCAACAAAAAGCTGATTGGAAGGATAAATCCAAATGGTGTGCCTTCCATGAAGATTTCGGACATGTGACTGAGGATTGCATTGCTCTAAGGAAAGAAATAAGCTACCTATTGAGCAAGGGATATCTGAAGGATTTGCTGGGAAGAAATAAAAATAAAGGGCAGGATCCTGAGAAGGATCCTGAACGAGCAGCATCACCCCCAGCAGATGCCAAAATAATTAACTTTATTTCAGGAGGATCCGACATTTGTGGAACTTCGTATTCTGCGGCCAAGAGACATGTAAAGGAGGCTAAGACTGAAAGGGGAGACAGACCAGCCAGAATGACTACCCTCACAACTGACAAAGTGATCACTTTCGACAGTGATGACAGGGACACTGTCCAGGATCCTCACCATGACGCCCTCGTAATAACATTATATGTTGCTAACCATTTTGTACGCAGGATATTAGTGGATAATGGCAGCTCTGTCAACATAATTCAGCTGGAAACATTGAAGAGGATGAATGTATCTCCGATGGACATTACATCGAAATCCACCATGCTCGTTGGCTTCAGTGGGGAAGCTAGGAATACCGTAGGGGAGATAAAGTTACCAGTATATGTTGAAGGGGTCAACTCGATACAACGTTTCTGTGTGATGGACTCCCTATCCTGCTATAACATCATACTAGGCAGGCCATAGATCCATGATATGAAGGCTGTGCCATCGAGTTATCATCAGTGCATCAAGATCCCTACCCCTTGGGGGGTTGTCAAGGTTGATAGTGATCAGCAGGAGGCAAAGGAATGCTACTCATCCTCAATGAAATCCTCAACCAAGCCTAATGCAGCATAGCAATTAAAGATGCGGGCCCAGGATATCATGGAAGCTTCAGAGCAGGATGTAAAGAAAGTTGTTTTGGTCAAAAAATCTGATGAGGATAATGCAACCAAACTCTCTGTTACGGGGTATGATGCTTGAATTGGTTTATAGCAATAAGGATCACTATGAAAAATAAATAACAAGTGACACAAGGTTTATACGGGGAAAAAGCCCTTGATCAAGAGTTGATCTCCGGCACAAAAAACCCCGGGTGATGGAAACTACCGATCACCAACTCAAATTAAACAAATAATGTGTTACAACTTCGGATGATAGCGAGCTAAATACAAGAATCACTATAGTGTAATGTGTAAAAAGTGTATGAAATTGCTAAGTGAATGAACGAGAGCTGGTGTGAGCGGTTTTCAGAGTGTGTGTAGCCAAAAATAGCATAAGTGTTGTCTAATTAGCTCGCTACCCCATTTAAATCTAGTAAAAATCTAAGTAACAAACTATCCGCAAATGGTGCAAGTCCTCCACGACTCCACAACGTCCATTTCCGACCAAGCACGTGCGGAATAGAGTTAGAATATTCTCCAGAAATATCGCCAAGACCAAGTCCCATTTGATATTCCTGCAAAATAGTTACGAATTCAAAACAGACAATCATTAGTATAAGGATCCTTAGGATGATCCATGATCCTGATCCTGAAGCACTTCTGAGGATCACTAACTGACACAGAAGTAAGGATCACCAAACAGGATAATATTTGAGGATCACGGGTCATTTAGAAATCCACCCCTAACAATTGCCCCCAAAATATAAGAGTTATATCGTAAATAAACGAGTTATATTTTTTCGATCTTATCCCCAACAAACTAACGGATAACTAGCCGTTGGAGACGGACTAGCCGTTGCAAAGCTGACGTCACTGAAGTGACAATCCTGCAAATCATCATTATAAATAGGAGTTAGAGATAGGATCAATATGCATTTAAATTCGAAGAAACTCCCTTTAAATTCTCGGTCGAAGATCAATCAGGTATCTCTTCTCTTATCTCTCCTTCTCTTACTCTATTTTTCTTTCTTTACCAACATCAATGATGCTCCGGTCTTCCCCCGCCAAGGATCACCAGAAGGATAGCCCCTTGAAGAGTCAAGGGATTATCAAAGACTCAATACATGAGAGGTATTGCTTCAACGATGCTCAAATAGATAAGATTCGTCACTGCTTTCCGGCGAATGCTTTTTTCAAACCCTTCGATCCCACTATTCTGAGCGACTATGTTTCTGAAACATGGGTTGCCTTTCCAGTTACTCCAATCACCATAGGATACACCTATCCTTTTCCAGACTTTACACAATCCTTCTTTTCCCTTACTGGCATCTCTTACATCCAAGCTATGCCGATGATTTGGAGGGTCTTGTATACCCTGGAGAGGATCATAGAGCAGGAAGGGATTGATTTAGGAATGTCAGTGCTGACACAGATGTATGATCTCACGACGTTTGGATCACATCGATATCTGTTTAAGCGAAAACCCGGCGAAGAACACCCCATTTTTAAGGCCACCAAAAATGACACAAATTGGAAACGACGCTTCTTCTTTGTCAGGAGGGATACCATTCCAGACGGAAAGCATTTACCTAGGAAGTGGTCCACCAATGGTAGGACAGAGGATCCTGAGAAGGATCATCAGGTAATCTGGCTCTTGTGAAAGGATCACTAGCCCCTTTTTGTCTTGTGTTATGCAGCTATTTCTGTTTCGCACCTCATCGCAACACCCGCAACCAAGGATAGGCTTGCTGCTTTTTGGAAGCTTGATCCTGAAATAAGGTCATTCAAGATAGACACCCAAGACTCACAAGAAGTATCCTCAGGTTCCATCACCATGTCAAGTAAGTATCCTGCTTTTTGTATAGTTGAATATTAAAATAAATAGTTATATTGAAATAGGATAAGGATACTTATCTTGCTGTGTAGGTGCCGGAAAATCTTCCAAGCCTGCCTCCCAATTCAACACGGCCGACCTTGATGTTGTTCGATCCAGGAAGAAGAGGGCCACTACCAGTCCTAGCATCTCCATTCCCAAGGCACCCACTAAAGGAAGGGGTGGCAAGAAGAGGAAAACTTCTGACATAGAGGACCTACAAGGACTACCACTGATCCGCCACCAGTTCCTTGAATACTTCAATGAGGTGAGGATCATCAATTCTGCCTAGGTATCCTACTCATTTGAGGATCACCTGATCTTGAACTGCTTTGTCTTTTTCTTTGCAGAAATTTGCTGAGATTGAAGATTATGTGGGAAGCGTCGAGGAGCAGGATAAGAAGATTGCTGACCTTCAACAAGTTGCAGTGCTTAAGGACCTTAAAATTGCTGATCTTGAAAAAGCCCTCCAAGATGCCAAGACTAAGACAGCCAAAATCCTGATCGACATCGACTATGAGAAGCATGATCTCATAGAAGGTGCAAAGGTCTCTGCTGCCATCACAATGTATCAGACAAAACTAAAGATGGCCCAGGAAGCTCAAGATCCTAACTTCGACAGAAGCAGCTGGGATGTTGAGGGATGGAAAGCAAGGTTGGCTGATCTTGAAGATGATGAAGAGGCTGAGGAGGTTTTGGGGATCGAGGCTGGAGGCAGTGGGAAGGATCAAGTTAAGGATACCGAAGCCGGAGGGGATGAGGATGCAGCGAAGGTGTAGGCTGCACAATTGGGCGATGATGGACATTCTTAGACGTAGCCGGAGCCCAATTTTTAAATTTGGTAGTAGTTTTTTGTGGTTGTGATGTTTTTAAAACAATGATGGTCTGTAATAACTAAACAATAGCTATTAGGGTTAAGGATCATGAATGATCCTTTGGACAATAGGTAGGATTACAACTGGTGGAGGGATCCTCTGTTTGGGGGATGAAGCCATTGTGATCCTGCCATCTTTTTAATTCCTGCACTACTAAGACCTTTAGACAATGGACACCCTTTACCTACCCCAGCGGACGGGCCACGTATTGCTGGTAGATGCTCGGGGTAGGTAATTTTGACAACCTTTGATGGTTAAACTTTTGTTAATAAAAGAACCTTAATCTTTTTTGGCTTATCTTGTGTTGATATCCTTGTTGTTGTTTTATTTTTCAATTGTTTTGATTTTCACTTGTCTGAGTAAGAAAAGTTGAACAACTTAGGTAAAAAACTTAGGATATAATGCAGGATCAAATATCCTATAGTTGAAAAATTCCAAAAAGTGGTATATTTTAAGGATCGTGAGTTTAGTTGTCAAAGTATTAGGGTTATTCAAATAATCAATGAATAAAATCAAAATAGTTAAGGATCATACCTGAGGATCCAAGTTAGGATCCTAACTATTAATATTATTATAACCAGGATAATCACAGAATAGACCTTAGTAAAAGGTAAGGATCAAGGATCCTTGGTTGTTTAACTTCAAAAACCTGAAATAAAACATAACTTGGGACTAAGCCATTATAAGATAAAGGTTAGCAACTGGGGACAAGCCCAAAGGATAACTGGGGACAAGCCCAAAGGATAACTAGGGACAAGCCCAACGGATAACTGGGGACAAGCCCACGGATCGTATGTTAACTGGAGTATGGCCCTAACTGGCGACTATCCAAACTTAGTGGCATGAAAATGCCAAAACCTTAGCTAACGTGAAAACGCTAGAAACCTTAAGAACGGATGTATGGTACGTCTACCATTATACGTAGGATCCTAGGTATAGCCAGTACAATGGAATTATCAGCCCCTAAAGCGAGTACTGGTCCCACTGCCATGAACTATACCAGGATCATCGTGCGCTACTGGCGAAACTGGGGTCAAACCCAAGGATAACTGGGGTCAAACCCAAGTAACTGGTTGCTTGTGTGGATAATCATGCTTTTGCTAAGAGTACCTGAACCTTCAAAACTCAAAATCTCGTGAAATGGGGATAAAGGATGCAAGATCCTTATCCTTATGTGAGAAAGTAAGGAAATGAAATAGTTTAAGATTAGAATGTTACCAAAAATGAGGATCATCTGTGCTTTAAGGATCCTTTAAGGATGTTTATCATGTGAGGTGTTATGGGTGAAATTATGAGCCCATATCCTGGAAAATATCTTGACATATATCTTGGTTGTATAGTATCTGTTTACATCCGGGATGCTGATTCAGGATATTGGTGACATCCTGAATCGTATCCTCAGGATTACTAACGGATTATGTGCAGGTACGTGGGTTAGAAGCTATCAACGTTCACGAAGACTCATTCCGCGGAAGACTCGGTCCAACTCGTTCAAATGAAGACGTTGAAGCCGTATTACTCGGTCAATAACGTTCACAATGGAATATTCGGAGTACCCCATATTTGTAGGGATTATTGTTTGTAATTCATTACTATAAATAGGTGGGTATACCAGATCAAATAGGACATCACATTTTGCACTCGTCACACTCGCTCTCTAGCAAGCTTTCACTCTCACACAAAAAACATTGTAACACATAGCGATCTGGTCTATATCCTGCACTGTATCCTGAAGTTTAAGCAATAAGAAGAACAAGGCAGCTGCGATTGTCAGCTCCCGAGGTTTTATGCCGGCGATCTAGATTGATCAAGGGCTTTCCTCGTACATCTCGTGTCATTTCCATTACTTTTTGCTCATTGTTTGCTCATTGTTTGATCGTAGATACAGCTCAATATCCTGAGCCGTATCCTGAATACTGATTTTCTAAATAACTCAACAAGCATATTTTCTATACACTTTCTAGCACACTACCTCACATTACTAATTTGATCACTAAATTGCTTCGGTAATTTTTGACCAAAACAATTTGGCGCCCACCGTGGGGCAAGTGGTGCTCTCTTTGCTAAAAAATTTTGTCAAATCGCTAATCGGTTTTCTATTTTCAAAACTTTTTGCCACATTGTCCATAATGGCCTCAAGATCAAACATGAGTTCCTCTACTGTGTCTGCTATGACTTCTGCTACTACCGGTTCGGTGCTTCCACCACCTCCTCCAAGGATGCCAGCCTCTACACGACCTCAGGATATTATCCCTACCCGCAGTGTTCAGGAATCTGCTCCCGTTTTAGCTTCTAACGATGAAATTTTAACCTTATTTGGAAGTGTGCAGGAACAAATGAGGCAGCAACAGGAAACAAACCAAATGCTTTTAAGGGAAATACAACTCCTGAAGTCTGGCTCGAGCAGATCTGCTGAGGATATTGTCATTCCATTACATCCCAGAACGTTGAACTTTAGTTCAGCTGTGTATACTGAGGATAACAGGGGGAATATTGTGCCCAGCCTTCCTCAGAATCATACTCCTGAAATACCCTCCTCGGTCAGGATGTCGACCATAAGGAGCTCAGGATATGCTTCAGGATATGGGCAAAATCCTCCAACGGGTAACGTGTCAAATAATAATAACACTCATGCTACTAACAATAGTGGATATTTGCAGGATACAGGTGTGACATCAGCGCTTACTAGGGAACTTCAGAAGTTGAAGGACATGATATCTAGTGTACCCGGGGTGGTCCAGCCGATCCCGGAAGTGTCCCAAGACAGCCACAAGATATCTCGTTTTGCATATCCTATCTGTGATGCTGAGATCCCAAAGAGATTCCAAACCCCCAACATGAAGCTTTACGACGGAACTACGGATCCTGAGGAGCATATTGCTCAGTATAGGGAAAGGATGGAGATTAACCCTATCCCGCCGGATCTCAAGGAGGCATGCTTGTGCAAGGGTTTTGGTTCAACCTTGACAGGATCAGCCTTGAAATGGCTCTTGAATGTTCCTCCACATTCGATTACATCTTTTGCTCACTTAGTAAATTTATTTAATAGTCAGTTTTCTTGTAGTAGAAGCTTTGAAAAATTAACAAGTGATCTCTACAGGATAACACAGGGGCCTCAGGAATCCCTTAGGGATTATGTGAACAAGTTCAGCCGGGAATCCCTAGACATTCCTCATCTTGATGTTGCAACAGCTGTGCAAGCTTTCAAGATGGGGCTGCAAAAAGATTCTCAATTTTATCAAGACCTTGTAATGAACCCATGCAGGAACTTGGATGAAGCTCGGAACAAGGCCCTAAGATATATTCGGTTGGAGGATGACAGAAAGATGCAAGAAAGGATGAACTCATCTAACACTTATGAGTCAACTAACAGGAAGTCAGAATCCTCATTCAAGTCATATCGGCCTAAGCCATATGGTAGAAGTGAAAACAAGAGAGTGAATGCTGTCGAAGACGAGGATCCTGAAGAGTATCCTGAATTATCTGAATATTGCTTTTCTGTTAACATTCCTGAATTGATGTATGCCATGCAGGGTCTAGGAGACAAGGCTAGATGGCCTCGAAAGAGTCAACAAAAAGCCGATTGGAAAGACAAATCAAAATGGTGTGCTTTCCACGAAGATTTCGGACATATGACTGAGGATTGCATTGCTCTAAGGAAAGAAATAAGCTACCTTCTAAGCAAGGGATATTTGAAAGATCTCTTAGGAAGAAAGAAGAATAAGAGTCAGGATACTGATAAGGATCCTGAGCGAGCAGCATCACCTCCCGCGGATGCCAAGATAATCAACTTCATTTCGGGAGGATCCGACATTTGTGGGACTTCGTATTCGGCAGCAAAGAGACATGCAAAAGAAGCTAAGGCCGAAAGGGGAGATAAACCTGTCAGGATGACTACCCTCACAACTGACAAAGTGATCACATTTGACGCTGATGACAGGGATACTGTCCAGGATCCTCACCATGATGCTCTGGTAATAACTTTATATGTGGCTAACCATTTTGTACGCAGGATATTGGTTGATAATGGCAGCTCCGTCAACATAATCCAACTAGAGACGCTGAAAAGAATGAATGTATCTCCAATGGATATCACTTCAAAGTCTACCGTGCTTGTTGGGTTCAGTGGAGAGGCTAGAAACACAGTGGGAGAGATAAAGTTGCCAGTGTACGTTGAAGGAGTCAACTCGATACAACGTTTCTGTGTGATGGATTCTCTATCCTGCTATAACATCATACTGGGAAGACCGTGGATTCACGATATGAAAGCTGTGCCATCAACATATCACCAATGCATCAAGATACCTACCCCTTGGGGGGTTGTCAAAGTTGATAGTGATCAGCAGGAGGCGAAATAATGCTACTCATCCTCGATGAAATCCTCAACCAAGCCTAGTGCGGCATAGCAATTAAAGACGCGGGCCCAGGATATCATGGAGGATCCGGAGCAGGATGTAAAGAAAATTATCTTGGACCAGGATAACCCCGATATTTATGTGCTCGTAGGAACCAATATCCCTCAGGATATTGAAGAACAGTTAATTAACTTCTTGAAATGCAGGATGTCAACGTTTGCATGGAAGCATGAGGATATGACAGGCATATCCAAAGACGTCATCACTCACAAGCTTGGAATTGATAAATCATTCAAGCCTGTTCAACAAAAAAGAAGGAAGTTTGCTCCTGAGCGGAATACGATTATTCAAGAGGAAGTTGAGAGATTATTGAAGTCCAGGATGATCAGAGAGGTTAAGTTCCCAAGGTGGCTAGCAAACGTGGTTGTGGTACAGAAGAAAAATAGGAAATGGAGAGTTTGTGTAGACTACACAGACTTGAACAAAGCTTGTCCTAAAGACCCATTTCCTCTTCCCCACATTGATGCAATGGTAGATGCCACTGCCGGGCATGAAATGCTGACCTTCATGGACGCATCCTCAGGATTTCAACAGATCCAAATGGAGCCTTCTGACCAGGAGGATACTGCCTTCATGACACCAACAGGTATTTATTGTTATGCAGCTATGCCTTTTGGTTTGAAAAATGCAGGTGCAACATACCAAAGATTGGTAAACATGATGTTCAAAGACAAACTGGGGGACACCATGGAGGTGTACATCGACGATATGGTGGTAAAGTCAAAGAAAGCTCAGGATCACCTCCAGGATATTAAAGGAGCGTTTGATATCCTGGATCAGTATAACATGAAGCTGAATCCTGCTAAGTGCCATTTTGGAGTAGGGGCAGGAAAATTCCTAGGATATATGGTGACCAAAAGAGGAATAGAAGCAAGCCCGGAGCAGATTAAAGCCATCTTGGATATTAAATCGCCCTCAAATATGAAGGATGTTCAACGATTAACAGGGCGAGTGGCAGCATTAAATAGATTTATCTCAAGATCCTCAGAAAAATGCAAAGACTTTTATGATATCCTGAAGAAGAACAAGAAATTCGAATGGGGTGAGAAGCATGAAGCGGCCCTACAGGATTTAATGCAATATCTTTCAACCGCACCTCTACTGATGAAGCCCGAGAATGGTGAACCATTATCCCTATACCTCGCGGTATCAGGGAATGCTGTAAGTGCCGTCCTTGTAAAGGACCATGAAGGTCAGCAATATCCTGTTTATTATGTTAGTAAAAGCTTGTTAGATGCTGAAACTAGATATTCTCATTTAGAAAAATTGATACTAGCATTAGTTATGGCATCAACAAAACTTAGACATTATTTTGAGACTCATAGGATTCATGTTAAAACAAATTATCCTGTCAAAAATGTGCTTAGGAAACCAGAGATGTCAGGCAGGATGGCTAAGTGGTCAGTAAAGTTGAGTGCTTATGATTTAGTATATGAACCTAGGAATGCCATAAAGTCTCAGGCTCTAGCTGACTTTGTGGCTGATTTTAGTAGTGACATTCAGGATGAGGTAGACCTAGAAGTTCAACAGTTAGGAGAATCCTCAGGATCCTGGACATTATATATACTGATGGTGCATCTAATATAAGAGGAGTAGGATTAGGAATACTACTAAAATCGCCACAGGGGGACATATTACCCCAGGCTATTAGGTGTGAATTTCCTGCTACCAATAATGAAGCAGAATATGAGGCTTTAATTGCAGGATTAGAGTTGGCTAAGAACATGAGTATCAAAAATTTACAAGTATATGTTGACTCTTTGTTAATTACTAACCATTTTAATGGATCCTATGCAGTTAAGGGTGAGAAATTGATTGAATATCTTGATATTCTCAAAAAAATAGCAGGATATTTCGATGTTTTTACACTTGAACAGGTACCAAGGGAGGATAATGCTGAAGCGGATGCCTTAGCAAATTTGGGATCATCGATCAGGATACCTGGAGGGACCCAAATACCAATATTACATGTCATATATCCTGCAACGAATCCTCAGGATAAAGAAGTAGCGGGTATTCGGGATCCTGGAGTGGAATATCCTGAACAGGATTCTAAATCCTGGACGGCTCCAATTGTTAAATATCTCAAAGAAGGATGCATTCCCGGAAGTGAAAATCCTAAGGCATTTAGGATGAAGGTATCACGATTCACTATTATAAATAATATTTTATACAAGAAATCTCTTGCAGGACCATATTTAAGGTGCTTGGAGGATCATGAAGCCAAAGAAGTACTTCAGGATATACATGAAGGGGATTGTGGTAATCATACTGGGGGCAGATCATTGTTCTCGAAAGTGTTAAGGACAGGATATTATTGGCCAACGATGAGGAAAGATGCTGCAGAATATGCTCGAAGATGTGATGCATGTCAAAGACATAGTAACATACTACATCAACCAGCTCAACCATTATATCCTGTAGTTTCCCCTTGGCCATTCATGAAGTGGGGAATGGATATAGTAGGGAAGTTACCAAAAGCTCCGGGAGGAAAAGTCTTTATGTTAGCTATGACGGATTATTTCTCCAAGTGGGTTGAGGCTGAAGCATTTGTCCAAGTTAGAGACTAAGAAGTAGTATCCTTCATAAAGAGGAATATCCTGACTAAGTTTGGGGTACCAGCTGAGATCATTTGTGATAATGGGTCCCAGTTTATAAGCAAAAGGACTACTGACTTTTGCAAAAGTTGGGGAATCAAAATGATCACATCTACTCCAGTACATCCTCAAGCGAACGGACAAGCTGAATCTTCAAACAAGATAATAGTCAATAACTTAAAGAAGAGACTTGGAGCCAAAAAGGAAGATGGGCGGAAGAGTTACCCTTTGTTTTATGGGCTGATAGGACAACGGTAAAGAATGCAACCGACCAAACCCCGTTTTCCTTGGTATTTGGAGCGGAGGCAATGATTCCAACAGAAATGACGATACCTACTGCAAGATCTATGCTACAGGATCCTGAACAGAATCCTGAAGTCTTATGTCAGGATTTGGATACTATAGACGAAAAAAGAGATGCAGCAAGGCTAAGGATGGCAGCATATCAACAAAGAATATCCAGAGCATATAATAAGAATATAAGGACTAGAAGATTTCGAGTTGGTGATTGGGTGTTAAGAAAGGCTTTTCAAAATACCACTAATCCTGCTGATGGCAAGCTAGCTCCGAAATGGGAAGGACCTTATGAAGTCGAGTCAGAATCAGGGAAAGGAGCATATCGACTCAAGAATATGGAAGGGGATATGCTACCAAGATCCTGGAATGCAATACATTTAAAGCTCTATTTCAAGTAAGAGTAGAATTTATTTTCTATCTCGGAATGGTATGTATTATATTTTAAATATATTTGTTTATTATCTTGAACCCAATACTGACTTAAGCATCGGAGGGGTGTTAGCCAAGCTAACACCCACCTTAGTTTACAATTGTTTTGCAGGATATATTTCAGGATATAGCTCCAGGATATATACTCAGGATAAGTCGAAAGATTAGAGGATTGGCCCCCTCTCTCACGTTTAAGGGATCCTGGTCCCTTCAAAGGTTTAAAGGTATTCACCTTTCTTACGAATTGGGTTTAAACACCTCGCCTGGAGCGCAAGTTATCTAGGTATAGCTCAAGGTAGCGGGACCAGTTCATGTAAAAGTGGCTGACAATTTCGTTACTATTGGCTATATCCTGGATCCCAAAGGTATATGAGGATTGATCACCCTTTCTCACGAAAGAGTATTTTCATACTCTCAAAGGTTTAAAGGTTTTCACCTTTCTAAGAATTGGAGTTTGTACACTCTCGCCTGTAGCGCATGAAATTTAGGGTTTATCCCCAGATATCAGGGTTTATCCCCAGGATATTAAGGGTTTATCCCAAGTATGCTAAGGATTCATTTCAGGATATCATGGGTTTTGCCCTAGGGTATTCGGAATTCATTCGAGTCAAAATATAAATACATTTGTGTTTTTGTCGAACACAGGGGACATACATTATACTGTTCAAAGGATGGATCCAAGTTTATAAGTATGCACTGGGGACAAACTTATGATGGAGGATTGAAATTGATTCTCTAAGAATCTCTGGTATGATCTCTCCTTTTTATTTGGACAATTTATAGGTTGTATTTCAACATCCTGATCAAGATATCTTTCAGGATATCTTCCAGGATTCATTTATAATATATATTCCTAAAAATGTACAAACGAAACAGTTTTCACGAGTAATATTTGAGTATCAATGACAACAATAGTAAAGTCAAAGGAGAGGTTATATTATTAACATACCAAAAGATGTGCTCTTAGTTTCACCTCAAAACAAGGCCCATCCACTAAGAGCACTAATAGTTCATTACCATATTTACCCAATAGTTGAAGGTTTCATCTCAAACCGAGACCCATCCACCTTCAACTGTTGTATTGTTCAAAAAGCATGCAGGAAATGTAAATTGTTCAGGTACAGGAAAGTAAAGTGCAGAAAAGTAAATTGTTTAAGGGACTACAAACCAACATTCAAATTTAAAAAAAGGTGGGCTCTGGCCTTGGCACGTATATCCGTCATCGCCCACCTAAATGCCCTCACACAGCGGCATCTCCTCCAACCTTCTCAGACTTCTCAGCACCAGCATCCTGACCAGCATCCTGAGCAGCATCCTCGCCAATGTCCATCCCAGCATCTGCTCCAGCATCCTTCTTGTGTCCAGCCTGGACCACCACCTCTGCTGACTTAGAAGACTCACCAGCCTCAACAGGAAGTGGCACAGCTTTGCCTCCGAGCTCTTTTAGTTTGGCCACCCAGGATTCAACTGGCCAAGATGGACAAACAAGGCCCGTCTCCTTGGCCTCATAGGCCATCTTGATGCGTGCTTGTAACAGGGAGACGATAGCAGAAGCCTTGATTCCCTCCCGGAAATTGACCAAGGCTTGATCATGATCCATTTGAACGGTGGCGAGTTTGACCTCAGCGTCTTGGGTGACCTTCTTCAGCAGGCTTTCGTAGTGCCGGGTCTTCGCTTCAGCAATGGCCCCTTGGTCAGCAACGGTGCTTTCGAGCTGTTTGATCCTGGCTTCATGAAGTGCCACAGTACCACAAGCGTCATTGTACAAGTGGAGCAAATGCTGGAGGCCCTGCACATCAATTACAGGTATAAAGTTAGAATATATGTTGACCAAGATATCCTACCAGGATATCCTGTTAGGATATACGTGCAGGATATATGTGCAGGATATACATGAAGGATATGCGTCAGGATATTACCTTGTTAAGGAAGGATGTCATTGGCTCTAAGGAATCAGAGAAGCTGAGTTCGTCATAGGAGAACCCTTCTGAGCCTGGAGCACTGACTTCAAGACCCTTCCTCTTTTTCGCTGTGGAAGCACGGGTTCTTGGATTGGCCTTGGGAGCCGGGAGTGGCTTGGAGCTAGTAGCATCGGGAGTCTCCTTCTTGACTGTAGTTGGAGTTGGACAGCTGTCGAGTTCATCAAGGTCTAGATAGACTGGAACTTTGCTGGAATCTGCACACAGGGAGTAAAATTATAAATCTCTCCTAAGAATATCAAATAAAAACATGTGTGTACAGGATATCTTGCAGGATTCTTACCAGACATGTTTGCGCTTGAAAGAGGGCTTGGAGTTGGTGGAGATGGATTAAAGCTTCTCTCTGTTTCTGAAAGCAGTCTGATGGCGTCTATTCTTTTTTGAGAATCAGCAAGGGGAGGTGCGATCTTCCTGAAATCAGCTGCATACACAAACAGAGAAAATAAAATTCATTAGCTCAGGATATGAGACAGAATAAGAGACAGGATCGTTCTTAAACCCTAAGTCCTACCCTTTCTCAACCATCTCATCGGATAATCCGTTCCACCAGGGATTGAATCCCTTTTTACAAAGAAAAACTTGGATTGCCAACCATCCTCGTTCCTGGTGGCACGAAGTATCAATGGGTCACCGGAAGTAGAATAAAATAGGAATCTAGATGAGCCATGGCATCTAAGCTTGTAGGCTAAAGGGAGATCATGGATGGAAAGGTCAGGTATATGGTTTCTCTTGATTTGGTCAAGAACAGACAAAACACGCCAAAGCATTGGCATGGTTTGGCTGAAAGAAATTTTGGTGATATTAAAGAACTCAGTGATGAAGTCCGGAAAGGGGAATCGTAACCCTAAGGTAAAGGGGAATGCATTGAAACATATCCACTCGTTGGAAACCATATCTGACCGGATTTCTCTATCAAAGGGTCGGAATATAGTTCCTTCCGGAAAGAAAATTATCCTGGACCAGGATAATCCCGATATTTCGGTGCTCGTAGGGACCAATATCCCTCAGGATATTGAAGAACAATTAATTAACTTTTTGAAATGCAGGATGTCAACGTTTGCATGGAAGCATGAGGATATGACAGGCATATCCAAAGATATTATCACTCACAAGCTTGGAATTGATAAATCATTCAAGCCTGTTCAGCAAAAAAGAAGGAAGTTTGCTCCTGAGCGGAACACAATTATCCAGGAGGAAGTTGAGAGATTATTAAAGTCCAGGATGATCAGAGAGGTTAAGTTCCCAAGGTGGCTAGCAAACGTGGTGGTAGTACAGAAGAAAAATGGGAAATGGAGAGTTTGTGTGGACTACACAGACTTGAACAAAGCTTGTCCTAAAGACCCATTTCCTCTTCCCCACATTGATGCAATGGTAGATGCCACTGCCGGGCATGAAATGCTGACCTTCATGGACGCATCCTCAGGATTTCAACAGATCCAAATGGAGCCTTCTGACCAGGAGGATACTGCCTTCATGACACCAACAGGTATTTATTGTTATACAGCTATGCCTTTTGGTTTGAAAAATGCAGGTGCAACATACCAAAGATTGGTAAACATGATGTTCAAAGACAAACTGGGGGACACCATGGAGGTATATATCGATGATATGGTGGTGAAATCTAAAAAGGCTGAGGATCATCTCCAGGATATCAAGGGAGCATTTGATATCCTGGATCGATATAACATGAAGCTGAATCCTGCTAAATGCCATTTCGGAGTGGGGGCAGGAAAGTTTCTTGGATATATGGTGACAAAAAGGGGGATAGAAGCAAGCCCAGAGCAGATCAAAGCTATCCTGGATATAAAATCACCCTCAAATATGAAGGACGTACAAAGATTGACAGGCCGAGTAGTAGCATTAAACAGGTTTATCTCGAGATCCTCAGAGAAATGCAAAGATTTTTATGATATCCTGAAGAAGAACAAAAAATTCGAATGGGGTGAGAAGCATGAAGCGGCCCTACAGGATTTGAAACGATATCTCTCAACCGCACCTTTATTGATGAAGCCTGAAAATGGTGAACCACTATCCCTATACCTTGCTGTATCAGGGAATGCTGTAAGTGCCGTTCTTATAAAAGACCATGAAGGTCAGCAATATCCTGTTTATTATGTTAGTAAAAGTTTGTTAGATGCTGAAACTAGGTACTCTCACTTAGAAAAATTAATACTAGCATTAGTCATGGCATCAACGAAACTTAGACATTACTTTGAGACACATAGGATTCATGTTAAAACAAATTATCCTGTTAAAAATGTACTTAGGAAGCCAGAAATGTCAGGCAGAATGGCTAAGTGGTCAGTAAAGTTAAGTGCTTATGATTTAGTATATGAACCTAGAAATGCCATAAAATCTCAGGCTTTAGCTGACTTTGTGGCTGACTTTAGTAGTGACATTCAGGACGAGGTAGACCTAGAAGTTCAACAGTTAGGAGAATCCTCAGGATCCTGGACATTATATACTGACGGTGCATCTAATGTAAGAGGAGTAGGATTAGGAATACTACTAAAATCGCCACAGGGGGACATATTACCCCAGGCAATTAGGTGTGAATTTCCTGCTACTAATAATGAGGCAGAATATGAAGCTTTAATTGCAGGATTAGAATTGGCTAAGAGTATGAGTATCAAAAATTTGCAAGTATATGTTGACTCTTTGTTAATTACTAACCATTTTAATGGATCCTATGCAGTTAAGGGTGAGAAATTAATCGAACATCTCGATATTCTCAAAAAATTAGCAGGATATTTCGATGTTTTTATACTTGAACAGGTACCAAGGGAGGATAATGCTGAAGCGGATGCCTTAGCAAATTTGGGATCATCGATCAGGATACCTGAAGGGACCCAAATACCAATATTACATGTCTTATATCCTGCAACGAATCCTCAGGATAAAGAAGTAGCGGGTATTCAGGATCCTGGAGCAGAGCATCCTGAAGAGGATCCTAAATCCTGGACGGCTCCAATCATGAGATATCTCAAAGAAGGACACATCCCTGGAAATGAAAATCCTAAGGCATTTAGGATGAAGGTATCACGATTCACTATTATAAATAATATTTTATACAAGAAATCTCTTGCAGGACCGTATTTGAGGTGCTTGGAGGATCCTGAAGCCAAAGAAGTACTTCAGGATATACATGAAGGGGATTGTGGTAACCATACTGGGGGCAGGTCGTTATTCTCAAAAGTATTAAGGAAAGGATATTATTGGCCAACAATGAGAAAAGATGCCGCGGAATATGCTCGAAGATGTGACGCATGTCAAAGACATAGTAACATACTGCATCAACCTGCTGAACCATTGTATTCTATTGTTTCCCCTTGGCCATTTATGAAGTGGGGTATGGATATAGTGGGAAAGCTACCGAAAGCTCCGGGAGGAAAAGTCTTTATGCTAGCAATGACGGATTATTTCTCTAAGTGGGTTGAAGCTGAAGCATTTGTTCAAGTTAGAGACCAAGAAGTAGTATCCTTCATAAAGAGGAATATCCTGACCAGATTCGGAGTACCAGCCGAGATAATCTGTGACAATGGTTCTCAGTTTTTAAGCAAGAGAACTACTGACTTTTGCAAGAGTTGGGGAATCAAAATGATAACATCTACTCCAGTACATCCTCAAGCGAATGGACAAGCAGAATCCTTAAACAAGATAATTGTCAATAACTTAAAGAAAAGGCTTGGAGCCAAAAAAGGAAGATGGGCAGAAGAATTACCCTTTGTTTTATGGGCTGATAGGATAACGGTAAAGAATGCAACAGGCCAAACCCCATTTTCCTTGGTATTTGGAGCAGAAGCAATGATTCCAACGGAAATGACAATACCTACTACAAGATCTACCCTAAGTGATCCTGAGCAGAATCCTGAAGCCTTGAGTCAGGATTTAGACACTATAGATGAGAAGAGAGATGCGGCAAGTCTAAGGATGGCAGCATATCAACAGAGAATATCCAGGGCATATAACAAGAATATTAGGACCAGAAGATTTAAGGTTGGAGATTGGGTGTTAAGAAAGGCTTTTCAGAATACTACTAATCCTGCCGATGGCAAGTTAGCTCCAAAATGGGAAGGACCATACGAAGTTGAATCAGAAGCAGGGAAAGGAGCATACAGACTCAAGAATATAGAAGGGGATATTCTACCGAGGTCTTGGAATGCTATACACCTTAAGCTTTATTTCAAGTGAGTTTAGAATTTAATTTCTAACTCAGGATGGTATGAGTTCTACCTTTTTTAAATATGTTTGGTTTAATTTGTTCTTTGTAACCCAATACTAACTTAAGCATCGGAGGGGTGTTAGCCAAGCTAACACCCACCTTAGTTTAAGGATGTTTTGCAGTATATGCTTCGGGATATAGCCCCGGGATGCTTACTCAGGATATTTCGGAAGATTAGAGGATTGGCCCCCTCTCTCACGTACAAGGGATCCTGATCCCTTCATAGGTTTAAAGGTATTCACCTTTCTTTCGAATTGGGTTTAAACACCCCGCCTGGAGCGCAAGTTATTCAGGGATAGTTCAAGGTGGCGGGACCAGTCCATGTAAAAGTGGCAGACAATTTCGTTACTGTTGGCTATATCCTGAATCCTAAAGGTATATGAGGATTGATCACCCTCTCTCACGAAAGGGTATTTTCATACTCTCTAAGGTTTAAAGGTTTTCACCTTTCTAAGTCTTGGAGTTTATACACTCCCGCCTGTAGCGCATGAAAATTTGGGATTTTCCCCAGGATACAAAGGATTTATCTCCAGTACATCCTTGGGTTTTGCCCTTGGGACGTAAAAAATTGCCTACACAATGGAAACTGACGTTCAGAAGATTTCTAAAGTATTTGAGGACATTGTACACAGGGGACATTCCTACCAAGGTGGTGATGTAAAGCTAAAAGAATGAGGCTCGGAACTAATGCACTAAGTACCTCGCACAGGGGACATCTTCATTAAAGAAGTTGCAAAGACATTGAGGCTTGGTAATAGGGTTATATACTACTCCGGGTATGATCTTTCCTTTGTAAACATCGTCTAAGTTTTTAGTAACATTATGTTAAGTATCCTGATATATTCTCAAAGTCCTTTTCAGGATATTTGATTAAGGTGTTTGAAACTAGTATTAGTTTGGAACTTTGATCATTTAAGTATTATCAAAACGGGAAAGATAGATTGTTTTTCACTCTTTAAAAAACTTTCTACAAAGTTGAAGGAATGTTTGGAAATTCTATCTAATAAAAAGTTTTTATAATATATCGCTGAGCATACTGATCAGGATATTTTCATAAGATGACAATACAAAATTTTTACAAAGCTAAGAGTTACACTAAGTAATGCAAGGCAACAGCAAATAAGTCAAAAGATAGTTATATTATTAACAAGTCAAAAGTTGTGCTTTTGGTTTCATCTCAAACCGAGGCCCATCCGCCAAAAGCACAATTAGTTTTTACCATACTTGTGTAACGGTTGCAGGATATTTCTCAAAACAGGACCTGTCCACCTACAACCGTTATCGCATTCAAAACGAGTTATACTAATTGATGACCAAGGGCTTCGTCCTAAAACCTAGGACCCATCCACCTTTGGTCATCGCATTGTTCTAGTGCAGGAAATGTAAATTGTTCGAAGACAGGAAAAGTAAATTGTTTATGCAACCACAACCATGAAATTTAAAAGTGGGCTCCGGCCTTGGCACGTATATCCATCATCGCCCACTCCGCTGCCTAAGGGGCAGCACCCTCTTGAACAGCAACCTCCTTCCCAGCGTTCGCACCAGCATCAGCCTCAGGATTCTTCTCGGCATCATCACCAGCATTGGCCGCTTCCTCTGCCGCCTTAGAAGGCTCTTCACCAGTATGTTTTGCAGGATGAGCAACGGGATGACCTCCGAGGCCCTGTAGTTTCTCCTCCCAAGCCTTTACATTCCAGGAGGGGCATTCAAAACCCAAATCCATGGCCTCAAAAGCCATCCTTATCCTGGCTTGGAGAAGAGAGACGACCACGGATGCTTTGAGGCTATCCCGATATGAACTCATATTCTGCTGATAATGGAGAAGGGCGGCATCCAGTTTGGCTTGAGCATCCTCGTTGGCTTTGTGGAGAGTAGCCTGGTGATCCCGGATCATTGCCTTGTATTTGTCTTCATAATGCTGGGATTTAGCAGCTGCAATGGTTCCTTGGTCAGCTATGGTGGCCTCAGCTTTCTCCAGCTTGATCTCCAACATCTTGTTAAGCCCGCAAGCGTCTTCATACAAGTGCATAAGACGATCCAGACCCTATCGATAAAGACACAGGTATTGATGTAAAAAATAAGCAGGATAAGGACTAACATACTTGTGCAGGATATCGAAAAGAAAATTCTACCTGTTTGAGGAATGAGGTGGCTTCGTTGAACCCATGATTCTCGAGAGAAAATGTTTCAGAAACAGCTGGGGAGTCCGTCTCCTTTCTTTTCCGAGAGCTGGATGCCCGGGTCCTGGATGCCGGAGGGCCTTTGGGAGCAGAAACAGTCTTCGAGGAGGTAGGCTTTGGTGTAGCCGACGGCTTTGGCTTGGATTCTTGTTTGATGGGTTCGAGGCTGGAGTAGCAATCCAACTCGTCAAGTTCGAAACCTTCAAGGTTGACGACTGGTACTACACAAGGGAAGATATTCTTAAACTCATCATACTTTTGAAAAGTAATTAATATATGCTGAGAATGTGCTTACCAGACATTTCTGAGCTTGATTTCTGGCTTGAATCTGTAAGAGACAGGGAGAAAGTTCTTTCACTTGCAGGAAGACGGTAGATTTCCTTGATCTTGGATTCGGATTCTGCACTGGGAGGCACTAAATCTCTGAAATTCGCTGCATAAAAACATCAGGATATAAGTCCGGGATACAGTTTGAAGATATAATTGGGGATATTCCTAAAACCCTAAATCCTACCCTTGGTTAACCATTTAACCGGTAGATCGAAACCCTTATCAATAGAGTCTCTTTTTACGAAAAAGAATTTTCGTCGCCATCGATCCTCGTTCTTGGTGGCTTTAAGAACCAGAGGGTTCTTGGAGGTAGAAAACAGAAGAAAACGGTGATTGCCGTGGGATCTCAACCGGTATGCTATAGGAAGGTCCTCAACAAGTAGGTCAGGAAAATGACGAGATTTGATTTGATCCAGCACTATTAAAACTCGCCAAACCATTGGCATAATCTGGGCATAGCTAAGGCCGGTGAGTTCGAAAAAGCGAGAGATAAAGGGTGGAAATGGGTACCGGAGTCCAAGAGAGAAGGGGTAGGCGAAGAAACAAACCCACTCATCGGATATCGCGTCTGATCGGGCTTCCTGATCAAAAGGGCGAAAGACTGTTCCGGTGGGGAAGGCGCCGGAATCTTTAAGAGCAGCGATGCCGGCATTGTTGAAGCAGCAGATCTCCTTTGCTGGATCAACAATGAAATTTTGACTTACGAGGGCTGAGGCCGGTCGGTCCGATCGGGATTTCGTTCGTGGTGCCATGAAAAGTATTGAGCAAACTAAAAGAGATTTAAGAAAGAAGGATAGAAAGGAAAATACCTGATGTCTGCTTGAAGATAAGGATAACCGTAATAAGGAGTCCCTCGGTTAATATAGGATGAATATAGGGGGTAAAGAGTAAATAATGCTTTGGAAGTTGCACCGCTGTCATTTCAAGGGTCTAGTCGTATTAATTGCCTTAAGTTATGAGGTGAAACTTTTGAAATATATCCGTTGGATTGGTATCCCAACCGATATATTTGGGGACAATTGTTATGGCTCATTTTCTAAGCATACATATCCTGACCAATATCCTGCCTTTATTTGTTTATTTGTGACCAGGATGCTGGAAGAGGATATTGCTAACATCTTGGGCGATATCCTGAGGTTTATTGAATTAACCACGTGTAGGTTAAAGGCTGAGACTTGCTAACGGTCAAGTGGACTTCTTCTCCTCAAGACTCGGACGTGTTTGTTGAAGGAGAGACGTTGAACCCGAAAGACCAGGTCTACAACGTTCGATTAAGGAATATTCGGTGGATCCCGGAAGTTTAGGGTAGTTTGTTACATTATCTTGACTATAAATAGATGGGGGCGGATCAGTTTAAGGCACACAATTTTCACTAACACTCTCGAACACTTTCACTCTCTAGCTCATTACAAACACCACACTTGTATTCAAATTTCATTGTAACACATAGTCGATCCGCACCACATCCTGCACTGTATCCTGACGTTTGAAGTAATAAGAAGAACAAGGCAGCTGCGATTGTCAGCTCCCGAGGTTTTATGCCGGCGATCTAGATTGATCAAGGGCTTTCCTCGTACATCTCATGTCGTTTACTTTACTTTTGCTCATAGTTTGATCATAGATATAGCTCAATATCCTGAGCCGTATCCTGAATACTGATTTTCTATATAACTTAACAATCATATTTTTCACACATATTTCTAGCACACTACCTCACTTAACTAATTTGATCACTAAATTGCTTAGGTAATTTTTGACCAAAACAAGAAGTAAATTGACTATCTCTATCAGAAACAATTGATAAAGGAATACCATGTAAAGAAACAATTTCATTTACATATAGTTTAGATAATTGTTCCATACTAATTGTTTCCTTCATTGGTAGAAAATGAGTTGACTTGGTTAGTCTATCTACAATCACCCAGATTGTATCATTACCTTTCCTTGTTTTGGGTAATTTAGTAACAAAATCCATTGTTATCAATTCCCATTTCCACACCGGCATTTCTAATTGCTGTAACAAACCTGAGGGTTTCTGGTGTTCAGCTTTGACTTGTGAACAGGTTAAACATTTAGAAACATAGGCTGCTATGTCCTTTTTCATTTCTATCCACCAGAAATTTTTCCTTAAATCCTGGTACATTTTATCACTTCCTGGATGCATCGTATATTTAGACTTGTGGGCTTCTTCTAATATACGATGACGTAGATTTCCTAATTTACGTATCCACATTCTCTTTTTATGGAACCTCCAAATTCCATCTATTCCTTGTTCCAATTCTTTTAGCATACCTTTTAATTTTTCAGAATCATCCTTGATTACTGATTCTTGTGCTTCTCTTATCTGATCATTTAAATCTACTTGCAGATTTAATTTAAGAGAACGTACCCTTTTTGGCTTTTCATGATACTTTCGGCTTAAAGCATCTGCCACTACATTGGCTTTTCCTTCATGATACTGGATATCGCAATTATAATCACTAAGTATTTCCATCCAGCGTCTTTGTCTCATATTCAATTCCTTCTGTTTAAAAATATACCTTAAACTCTTATGATCGGTGAATACAGTAAACTTACTACCATAAAGGTAATGTCTCCAAATTTTAAGAGCAAAAATTATAGCTCCTAATTCTAGATCATGAGTTGAATAATTCTCTTCATGATTCTTAAGTTGTCTAGATGCGTAAGCTATAACCTTTTGGCGTTGCATCAATACACATCCATAACCTAACTTAGAAGCATCACAATAGACTATAAAGTCTTCAGTTCCTTCTGGTAATGCTAGTATGGGTGTATGGGTTAATCTTTGCTTAAGGATTCTAAAGGCTTCTTCTTGTTTTACTCCCCATTCAAACTTAACAAATTTACAGGTTAGCTTAGTTAAGGGAATGGCTATTCTAGAAAAATCTCGAATAAATCTTCTATAATAACCGGCCAATCCTAAGAAACTTCTAACCTCGGTTGGTGATTCAGGGATTTTCCATTTAGTAATCGCCTCGATCTTTGTTGGATCCACATGAATTCCTTCATGATTGACTAGGTGTCCAAGGAATTGTACTTGTGCTAACCAAAATTCACACTTAGAGAATTTAGCATAAAGCTTTTCCTTTCTTAATAAACTTAAAAGTGCGTGCAAATGCTTTGCATGATCTTCTTTATTCTTAGAATAAATTAGAATATCATCTATGAAGATGATTATGAATTTATCCAAATATGGTTTACATATTCGGTTCATCATGTCCATAAATGCGACTGGGGCATTGGTTAAACTGTTGGATCTGAGTTTGATTTTGATTGTATTTTATGTTTGAAATTAAAATGAAGATGGATGAGTTGTGCAGCGGAATTAAGATGAAAACAAACTTTGCATACAATCAAACGAGAGTATTGCTTTGATCAAGACATTTTCTACAAAGAACCGAAAGATTGAATTTATTTTCAACACCAATTACAATGTAATGCTTAATACAAACTCCCCCTCAGCCAGAGCTCAGCATTTGTTCATGCAGGAAAACAAGTTTGCAAAGAGCTAATAGAACAGTACAGAGCACTGTTCTAGTTATAGGCACTAGCAAACCACTGAGCATCTAAACTGACGTCACCATGAAAGTGACATCTAACCTCCTAACAAACTCTAACCTCTGATCTATACAAACACTGCTATACTAACTACTGCTTATTACATTACATTACATAAAAGACAATTAAACAACTGCTGCATCCTTCCACTGCTGTGAACCCGGCAGTGCTTGTCCGGATCAGCAGTACTTGACTCAAGGCAGTAGATTGAGCAGCAGAGCTTTAGTCTTCCATCAGCCTTTACTAGAGCAGCAGATTGACGGTCAGTGGCTTGTACGATCAGTAGATAGGAGGTCAGCAGATGTTGAAACCACTTTCAAGGGGAGAGACTTGTATGTAACATCTGCTTATTCTGGATCCACTACTCTGACCCAGTTTTGGCTTTAATTATCTGTTCCTCTGGTAGGGTTCGATCCCAACAATCTCCCCCTGGAACAGATAATGCCAAAACTCTTCATTATTGTGGAATTCTTTATTGCCTCATCAGAAGTTCCCTTATCTGAGCTTTAAACTGTAGTTCAAAATCTAGGGCATCTGTGTCATCATCATCCCTGCTAAGTGGAAGATCAAGGAGATCCTGCAAATCTTCAAGACTCAGGCCAAGAGCTTGTTCCCTTGATATTTTCTTCACTTCTCCACCAGACCTGAGCAAAGTCAACACGTAGGTCTGTTTGTCAGTTTCCCACTTTTGTATTTTTGAGCCTGGTGGGTTTCTTGGGAGATGTTTATTTGCAGAAGTATTTGGTGAGGCTGGCCTATTCATGACTGGCTGAGCAGCACTTGCAGATTGTTCCAATTCAAGATCTTCTTTGATCATTAATTTAATGCCCTCTTTTACAATAGCACTTCCAGCTTTTAGATCTTGAATTGTTTCAGCACCTGACTGGTTTTGACTCCTTCTTTTATAGATGGCAGCACCAGCTGGAGCAGTGGTTCTTTTGACTTGCAGCTTTGGTGGTCTTTTTGAGACCTCTGCTTTGGAGTAGTCAGGCTTTTGTGGAACTTTTGGATCTTTCTTTCTGAATTCCTCTAACCTTTTGTAGGTAGCCCTGACCCTATCTTCTCCCCACTTTGTCATTGAGTTCTTTGACCCATAATCAGCTGCTATCAGCTCCTCTTTCATTCTCTTCAACTCTAATGCCTTATCAGCTTCAAACTGTTTGAACTTTTCAGGAGGAGTCTGCTTGACCTTATTTTTTATCATTTCTTGAATCCTGGCTGCCTCTTTTTCAAGCTCAGGAATGGTCCAGTTTTTGTACATGTGTTTCTCCCCCTTGTATTTCTTGTAGGTCATGATGTTCTCAATGTAGTCTTTTCTCAAGGACTCATCTGCCCTTTCTGAGATTTGCTGACATACATTTTTGGCAAATTGTTCCATAGCTCTGACCTGTGTGAGTAGAAACTGATAGTTTTGATGAAATTCCCTATCAGATTTCCCTTGTTTATTTTTTATTGCAATATCCTCTGCTTGTTTGGCCTTGAGTTTCAAATATTCTTCAATATTGTTAGGCCCGGGATATCCTTCAACTGATGGCAAACTCCTTTTAGCTGGGTCATCCTCATAGTAAAAGGATTTGATTTCTTCCCTAACTGCAATGAGTTCCAGAGGAAATGAGACACCAGCAGGAGGTAATGGCTTTAGAATTTGAGCTGAAGAGAGAGGTATGGGTTTTGGAATGGTGACAAGTGACAGGGATTTTGAAGATGTTGGTGGTGGTGAATAGTCATCATCTTCGAGGATTAGCCTTCTCCTTTTTGTTTGAGGAGGGACTGATGATGTTTTGGGTGGAATAGTGCTGGTAATTTGGGTGGCAGTGGTTTGTGATTGACTAACAGCTGTTGAAACAACTGGTGTTTCAACCACTGTTGTCATTACAACAGATGTTGTAACATCTGTTGTCTTCTGCTTTTTGGCAGGAGGTGATGGTGGTGAGGTTGTTTTTAGAGGTGATTGTGGTGGTGGTAAAACAGTGGTTGTGGTGTGTGTTGAAGTGATAACAGATGTTGAAACCTCTGAAGTACCAGCAGTAGTTGATACAGAAGGAGTTACAACAGCTGTTTGGGTGGAGGTTTGATGCTGATGGCTTTTGGATGGTGGTTTTGGAGGCTTTGGAAATCTGGATGGGATGGACTTAGGTTTCCTTTTTGTCTTAAGATTTTTAGTATCCTTTGATCCAGAACAACCCTGCTCATACAGCTCCATGAAGGCTCTTTTCTCCTCATTCCACCTTGAAATATCCTTTGCCATTCTATCTCTTTTTACACTTGCTACTCCTTCATCAAGTGCTTCTTGAGTAGCATCAACCTTTTTACTACCATCTGGCACAGGAATTTTTCTGGTCATAGCATCCTTTTCAGGTTCAATGTACAGACCATCATCTATTCCTTTCTTCTTCCACTCCTGAATTTTCTCCCCCTTTTGGCATTATCTTCTGGGAGTTGATCAATAAAAAGTACTGTTGGAGGAGCAGTGCCAGTGGTTTCCAGTAAATGGGCCTTGATTGCCTTAATGTCTGCTTGAGTGTTCTTGTACCTAGACTCCATTATGTTTCTCAGCTTTTGGACATGTAGTTCATGTTGCTGATCAGCCATTTCCTTTTGTTGTTGGAGAAAAGGTTGGAAGAGATTCCAGAGCTCATTTGTAGCAGATGCTTGTGGTGGAGCAGGTGCTTGAGGTGGAACAACAGTGGATTGCATCTTTTGTATTGTCAACACCTGTTGTAGCATATCTTTAATATCTGCAACAGATGTATCCAATTTGTCAACTCGTTCCGTCAAATCCTGATATTTTAAATCATCACCCAATTTAATGGGATCATCTAATTTCCCACTAACAGTGGTTTTATCAGTGGT
The DNA here is from genome assembly GCA_030545235.1 of Helianthus tuberosus. Classification (NCBI taxonomy): domain Eukaryota; kingdom Viridiplantae; phylum Streptophyta; class Magnoliopsida; order Asterales; family Asteraceae; genus Helianthus; species Helianthus tuberosus. Next base: position 7,116,668 of record CM060411.1, on the reverse strand, counting down.
TGAGGTAGGGAGTGTACTCCAAACACTAACCACTGATGCCCCTTTGTCTTGGTACTAGGGTCTTCTTCCTTCAACACTTGACAACCTTTTGATGTTACCAGTAGGATAAATAAATCCACTAGTGGTTGGCAGAGGTGCTATGTAAGGAATTGCCTCCAAGGAAGTCTTATTAATGTAACCACTGTCCACCTGTAAACCAGTGGGTTCAACAGTTGTAGTGGCTGCTTCACTTGGACTACCACCAAGAGTTACGTGTAACTTAAGGGGTGTAACCTCCTCAGGTTTTGTTGGTGGGTTAGCAAAGATTGATACATCAGACCCAGTCATTTGTTGAGGTATGTTCTCATTGATAGGTGATTGAGAAGGACTGGTTAGTGCCTGGTTCAAATCAATTGCATCCAACAACAGTTTAGTTGGTGAGGGAATTGTGGATGTGAGGTTTGGTGTAGAAACAGGATTTGCTCCGGGCATTGAGCTGTGGATGATGAAACCAAGTGATTTCAGAGCATCATGATGTGGAGGCCCTAAGTGTACAACTTGTTCTTTTTGTGAAGAAGCAGGAGGAGTTTCGGTTATGGGTTGAGATATTTGTACCAACTGCTGTGAGGAAGTAGCAGCAGTGGTTTCTTGTGACATTTGTGCTGTCACAGGCAGTAGCTCTGGTATCTCATCCTCCAGAGTTGCCTTTTTGATGGGTTTGGGGGGTTTTGAGTTTTTCTTTTTGGCTTTTTGGTGATTTTAGGTGTGGGTTTCAAAGCAGTTGTTCTGCTGCTTTGATCACCTTGAGCAGTGGGCTCAGCTGCAGATACCTGAGGAGCAGTGGTAGCTGCTAAAATCTGCTCAGGCACCTCTGCTTGTGTTTTTGAAAGGTGTTAACATTCTTGAAAAAGTTTCAGCAGTTAAACTGTTTATTTGAATATAATCACCTTGGTTTATTACAGCAATATCATCCTTACTGAATTTCTTTTCAAAATGATAACTTAGAAACCTTGGAAACAGTAGGAATGATTTTGTTTCAACATTATTAACCAAGTCATTAAAGATTTCCCGAGAATAATTAAAATTTTCTTCTTGAAGAATAGCATATCCCAGATTTTGAATCTTTAATGGTATTTCATTAAAAGAAGTGGTTTTGTTTGAAACACACATTAGGAGGGTATGGAATAAAAATCTTGTTGCAGAAGGAAAGAAACCTTTTTGTAAGGTAGCTTTCTTCATCATTGTGTCTGCATACCCTCTCTCAATGAAGTCACTTTTCAACTCGTTTTTAGGGAAAGAAGTTTTACCTTGCTGATCCTCGAGTTGAAAGACCTCTGAAATTGACTGTGGTGTAATCTTGACAGGTTTTCCCTTTAGAGTAGAGTTAATGGCTATTACAGCGTCTCCTTGTGTTTCAAGGGTTGCATTCTTCCAAAACTCCATTTGGGTTGTCAAGTAAATTGGTGCATCGGCTATTAACAAAGTTTTGTACTTTGATTTAGCCATTTTGGCGATGATGGTGTCGAAAGCTTCTGTGGTGCCGGGTTTTGTGAGAAGACCCAGAAGATTGTGAGATGGTTTGTGTGGGATTTCAGTGGTATTGACCTTTTGAGAGGCCGCTTTCGACCACGATTTGGAAATGGATTTCCCAGATGACTTCGATTTTGTCATTTTGAAGATGATGATCGAAGAAATTTTTGAAGGAATTTGAAGAAAAACTGTTTTGAGAAGAGAATATTTTGAGAATTCAATTCGACAGTAAAACCCTGTTTTGGTGTGAAGTGGGGGTTTTATAGAGGAAAAAATGAAGGCTGACGTGGCAGCGGTTACAAAAGTACTGACCACTATGTACTGCCCACATGCCAAACTCTGAAGAAATGAAGGACAGTACTTTTATGAAAGTTACTGATGAAGGCAGTGGTTACAACGGTAAAATGGAAGCAGTGGATGAGGTGACTGAAGCAATGGTTACTGCTGTGGCTGGTGAACTACTGCTGGGAGAAAGTTCAAGAACCCTGATTGAACCATTGACAGATCCATGGTCCAAAGAGGATAAAGAAGAAGAGGAAGGGAAAAGAGCAGGTGAGAAAGAAGCAAGAGCTGATGATGAAGAGGATCATCAATGTGATTGTGCAATGATGGCTGCTGCCAAGGTATCACCTCAAGTTCTTGAAAAACTGTGTTCAGACAATTGCATTATTGCTTTTGCTAACATCAAAGAGGTAAATGAAAACCTTAGGAACAAAGTCTTGTCTGATGAAGTTAAATTTGAAAAGTTGCTAAAAGAACTTAGAAACAAATTGGCTAAAAAAGATAAAGAGATCAGCAGTCTGAAAGAAGAGCAGAGCATAACCAAAACTCAACTCCAAACTATGGTAGAAAAATACCAAGTTTGTAAAAAGGAGTTAGAGTCCACCCAGATTACCTGTGAGAAGACTTTATTTTCATCTTAATTCCGCTGCACAACTCATCCATCTTCATTTTAATTTCAAACATAAAATACAATCAAAATCAAACTCAGATCCAACATAAACCAAATGGCATGACAGTAAATTCATAATGACCATACCTTGTTCTAAAAGCGATCTTAGGAATGTCCTCTTCCTGTACCTTTAACTGATGATATCCTGACCTTAAATCGATTTTAGAGAAAAATCGAGCTCCTTGCAGTTGATCAAACAGATCATCGATTCTCGGTAATGGATACCGATTCTTAATCGTGACCTTGTTTAATTCACGGTAGTCAATGCACATACGCATCGACCCGTCCTTCTTTTTAACAAACAATATCGGCGCTCCCCATGGCGGCGAACTTGGCTGTATGAATCCTTTCTCCAATAATTCATCTAATTGTTTCTTTAATTCTTGCATTTCTGCGGGTGCCAAACGGTAAGGTGCTTTGGCAATCGGTGTTGTTCCTTGTATCAAATGGATTCTGAATTCAACTTCTCTATCTGGAGGTTGTCCTGGCAATTCTTCTGGAAATACATCTGAAAACTAAGATACTACTGGAATATCCTTTAGTTCTTTTCCTTTAGTGTTAGTGATTATAGAAATCAAATACACTATAGAACCTTTTCTTATAGAACTTGCAGTTTTCATCACAGAGATAAATTTCGTAGATCTAAATGGCTTATCTCCTTTAATTGTGATCATTTTACCTTTTGGTGAATTTACTTGAATTAACTTTTGATCACATAAAATACTGGCTTTATTGGCTATTAACCAATCCATTCCTAAAACAACATCGAATCCTACCAGATTCATAGGATAAAGGTTTGCAATAAATTTCTGATTTAAAATTTCTATGCTTTCTCCTTGCAAGATTTCAGAAATCCTAACGGTTTCTCCATTGGTTGTCTCTACTAAGCATAATTGTGGTAGTTTAGTTAATGACTGATTTAGAAATTTGCAAAATGATGTATTAATAAAACTTTGGTTTGCACCAGAGTCAAATAATACTTTAGTAAAGATCTCATTAACTAAAAACATACCAGCTATGACATCTGAAATCATCTTGGCTTCATCTGCAGTCAAAACAAATGCTCTAGCATTTTTAGTATTCTTGTTGTCTGGAGCTGGAGCTAATTTTGGACAGTTTGGCCTGATATGACCTTTTTCTCCACAATTATAGCATAATCCATTACTGGATTTCTTCCTGCAATTTTCTTCCTTGTGTCCTGGCATCTTGCAAAAGTTACAGTATATGGAGCATCTTTCTGAATGCTTTCTTTTGCAATTCCTACAGTAAAGTGTAGAGGTAGAACCTATATTTTTCCCACGATTAAAATTTCCAGAACGAAATTCTTGCGTGAGCTTTTGGGTTAGGTTCCTCTTCTGATCTTCTTCTCTAGTACGGACTAATTCATCAGTCAAGGTATTTGCTAGTTCTACAACTTCTTCTATATTTTGAGGTCTAGCTGCCTTGACTATGTGTCTTATCTCTCCAATTAATCCCCAAATATAACGGGAGATTAACACTGGTTCTGGTGAAGCAATGGTTGGCACTATTCTGGCATATTCAAAGAATATTTTAGTGTATCCCTTACTATCCACACCAGTCATCCTAAGGTTTAGGAATTTGTTTGCTATTTGTTCCTTTTCATTAGGTGGGCAAAATTTCCTTTCTACCTTGTTCTTAAATTCTTCCCATGTCATATTGTAGGTTTTATCACTTCCTCTTGATTGAAGGATAGTGTTCCACCATTCTAGTGTTGTATTCTTAAACAGATTAGAAGCAAATAGTATCTTATCTTCTTCAGCACACTTGCTTATCCTTAAGACCGTCTCAGTCTTTTCTATCCAGCGTAAGGTTGCAATGGCCCCTTCGTTGCCCGAGAATTCCATTGGTTTACAAGACCAGAATTCTTTATATGAACAACCGTAAGACACAATTCTTCTTCTTTTGGGAATAGGCAATTGAAGTATAGGTCCATTATTCACGTTGTGTTCTGGTTCAACTGGTCGCTTACTGCTATGCTTACTTTTATTATCAGCATCCTTAGTAGTTTGAAGAATAAATGGCATTGCATCAATAATTCCTTGTGCTACTATGTGTTGGATAGCACTATTATCCATTTGATTGTTATTGTTATTGATGCTTGGATTCTCATTAACCACGTTAATGTTACTCTGGTTATCATTATTCAGATTTCCTTGATTTCCTTCGTCGGCCATCTGAATTTTAAACAATTACCCCATATTAATATCACAAATAATATCTTAATATAGTTAATCACATGACACGCATTTTTTCCAAAAGCGTCGATCATTGCGACTATACTCTTTTCATATACTATGCGTCTATTACACACTAGTACTGAAATAAAAATTACAATACTAACAGAAATAGAATCACACTAATAGTAATATGCATCCGTACACACATATTTTATTTTATTTTTATTTTATTATATTTTACTATTACTATTACTACTACCATCTCCTGCCATCACATTACGGATATGGATTTATCCAAAAATCCATATTGCGCTCATCGTATTTCCATACGAGACGCTCTCCCACCTGACGCATTCTCTCACTGCTCTCTAAAATTTCCTCCCCAAAAGTCCTAAGTTCTTGGACGTTTTCTGCACTCATTGGGGGTGCAGGTTTTAGGACTGGGTTTGGAATCTGGGGTGCGGGTTCCTGATATGGGGGTGATAGTGCCTGAAATCGGTAAGGATCTTCTAAAATCTCCCTAATATATTCATCATGGTAATAGAGATCTAAAGGGTCCATACCTGGATAGGCTCCTATGTTCTGTATGGGTGTGTCTTCATAAACAGGGTAACGTTGCACAAAGTCCCTATTATCGTCCCACCAGGGGTCGTAATTTGGATCTAGGGGGTTTGGTGCAGGTATCCTAGGGATTTCTTTTGGGTTAAAGTCATGCATCTCCACTTGGTTTTCCTGGTTTTCTATCTCCATGGGTTGATCTGGGTTTTATGGTTGTGGGGCTACTAATTGTTCCAGACTTAGGTCAGCAGCAGTTGTGGCTAGGATATGGAAATTAGCTAGGCTTCTATTAAGCATATCCTGTGTTTGGGCATCTGTTTTTCGCTTAGCGGCTGCTAAAACTCTTTGCTGTTGCAACTTTCGCATCCTCTTCCTACGAGCAAAAGCTTCCTTACTGAACCATCCTCGTTTCTTATGAGGGAATGACTCTTCTGACTGAGCTTTAAAAGCAAACACTCCTTCTTCCTGGTCAGCAGTATACCCAGAAAGGGCAGGCTGTGAAGAAGTACCTTCACTCTTAGGTGAATCAGACAACTGACGACTCATGTCTGAGGGTCCTTGATTACCCATACTGTAAACTAACAAATAGTCAAATAACACATAACAAATAAATACAGTTATGCACGTATTTTCAAAATTTATTTCCTAACAAAATATAGAATTTAAGTGTCAGCAGAACACTTCTTTGGCTCAGACCAGTGGCTAGGCTCTGATACCACCTTCTGTCGCAACACCCGATCCCTTATCTGTCCTGGGAACGGGCGGACGCGAGCTCAGAGTTTGGTGGTATCAGCTGTTTAATCTTGCAACAGAATTTACATCAGGACCGTAGTTAGGAAATGTTTATCAGAGTAAAACCACCATAATTGATATTAATAAACACATGGGCAAAACCCAAGTTTCTTATCACTGTTGATCGTTCTCTCAACTAGTGACGCTGGTTATATCACTGTTGATCATTCTCTCAACTAGCGATTCCGGTCATTTCACATATTATATTTAATATATTTTATTATGATATACCTTTATTAACTAAACATTATTTTATAATGTAAATAGTAAATTTAGGTTTATTAAATATATTTTCTTTAATATAACTAATATATTTTAATAATGATTAATAAAGCTCTATTTTATATAGACACCATTTAGATTTATTTCACTCATACATTAAATTTATTAATTATTTAATATAAAAGTAATATTAGTTATAGGCTATGGCCACTGGGGTACAATTTCCCCCGTGCTTGTGGGCATGCTACTATTGGCTAACTTTATGGCCAATAGTAACGACGGTCAAGTAATGTATAAAACTTCCCATACCGGCAGTTATTGAAGAATACAAAAATTTAATCACTGTAAGTATAACTGATAAACATTTAGCATTTTGGAAAAAAAATTTAAATATAATTGTATCACAAAAAGGTGATAAAAAGATGAATGACTCACAAACTGTGAGAAAAGAGAATGGACTCACCTAGTCGGGCAGAGCCTTGACATGCGTTATGGGACTCCCGATCAATCGGAAAGGATATCAGTGATCGGGAGTTAAAACACTTAAAATGGGGCAGGGCTTTATTATTATTAAAGAAGAGAAAAAAAACATATATACGAATAGAAAGAGTGAGAGAGAGTGTAGGCAAAAAAGAAAAGTTTGGCCTTCTATTTATACTTCGTTTCAAATCTTGGGGATCGGCCACGCTTACCTCAAATTTAATTGTTAGTCGTGCATTGTTGTATGCATGTTGACTGTACACGTTAACATTCATATTGAATGTTTTATTTTGATTTTATTATTATTTTATTATTATATATATTATAATTAATTTAACTGCTTCACTTATTTGGCGCTTATAACTTCTAAAATATAACGTTTTATAAAACAATGATTATATCATTAGAACGAGAATAATCTTATCTACATTTTGAACCAAGTTTCATTAAAAACGGAGTAAGTCCAAATACAATGTATTTTATAATTTAATTATCAGACGGTCACTAGGCCCGTCTAAGTACTTCATATTTCTAATAGTCAACTTACCCGTAATCTACCCGTCTAATAATATAAGTTTTATATACTTTATTTTAATATATAAAATAGAAATGGTACACATATATAGTTTTTAAAACTATATGGGTTGAATAATTGTTTTAAAAATAAAACTAGTTACTATTGGTTAATAAATTTAAACAACCTATAACTCTTATATGATAAAAAATGGATATGTTACACCCGATGCCCCGCAAGAGGAACCGTCACCATGACGACGAGAGGACGAATCTGAACCGGAGCCGCCGAGTCTAAGGTTAGTAACGCCAAGTTGTTTACGCAATGGATTCGAAATAATCGATTCTGGAAAACTCTTACAGTCAAAACACACATCTATTCTATTTATAGAACTGGAATTGAACTAAGCATTTCTTCGGCGCAAGGTTGCTCCTGCTACCAGCTTGTGATAGCAAGTCACCAGCGCAACTAGGAGTCACAACAATTTTCTAAGTACCAAATCCAGAAACAAACAACATGAATCTCCACATGTTTTTGCCATCCAAATTACATCAACAGACTCCCCCTTGGCAACAAATGGAGATCTTCATTCTAACCAATTGGCCGGTTTGCGAGTTCTCGTATAAATCACGTGTTTGACACAAACTTTGACAACCCACTAGAACTTCAGTGCTTCACTTTCACATTGCGTGATGAAACAAAATTGGATTCTTGTATAAGATCTTTAATTCAGTTTCTGATAGATTGACCAAATTCATTGGATCATATATTCTCTAAACACCAACCATGTCTTCAACCTAAACCACTACTTCACCTGTAAACCCATCATAGTACCACCACCGCAAAGTACCAAACATGTCTTGCTTGTACTTGTGTAGCATTATCTTCTTTAACCCCTTTGCAGGTGGATAGACAAGCTTGACCCAGGGTTTCTTCGTTCGGGGTCAATATTTTGTATTTTTAACAACTCTTCTTAGATCATGGGGCATTATCTTATCAAACTTTGTTTGGCATTCTTTAATCAGTAAAGCTAGCTTTAAACCAATCTGCATCATTGTTATATACTTATATGAAAGATTTATCATAGATAACTAAGATAGTCTTCTAATGTCTAACCTTGGTAAAGAATCAAAAGCCGCCTCTTTTTAGTTAAAATACTGCATACCATTTGTTCTTTTATTTACGAACACCTTCAACACATTATCAAACATCCAGCTAAATATGTCAACTGTTGATATAGACTTGTTTTCATAGAAAGTTTTCACTTTAGGTGACTGAGGTACTGTTAGAAACTGTTAATCTTGATGAGAATTTGTCTTAGGGTTTTGCAGAACGAAAGTGAATGTTCATTAATATGAATTGATAAATCTGAATGTTGTGATACATGAATATATATATATATATATATATATATATTCATGTATATATATACATGAATTATATTAGCGATAACCGCCATATATGAACTTATGTTAAGTAAATAAATAATATTACTAATAATATCATCTAGCTTATAAATATATGTCTAACACCCTCCCGTAAGCTAGATCATCTCAGCGTCATGTGCAGCAGATCCTTTAACCGAGTGAAGTCTTTCGGCTGCAATGCTTTTGTCATAATATCTGCCATTTGATCTTTTGTTGCACAAAAGATAACAGTTACTTCTCTTTTCTTGATCAAGTCCCTGATGAAATGATACTTAACCCTTATATGCTTTCTTTTTCCATGATACACCGGATCTCTTGCTAAGCAGATGGTTGACTTATTATCACAGTATATTGGAATTGAGTAATCTTTCTTTCCTTGCAGATCATCTAGAATTCCTTTAATCCATATTGCTTGACAACCAGTTAAGGACAAAGCCATATACTCGGCTTCTGTCGAAGACAGTGCTACCACCTTTTGCTTCTTTGATTGCCAAGATATAGGACCAGACCCTAAATGAAAAATATATCCAGAGGTACTTTTGCTGTCATCTATATTTCCGGCATAATCACTATCACTAAAACCCACAAGATGCTTCTTTCCTCCTTTAGAATATGTAATTCCTTGATCCTGGGTCCCTTTGATGTATTTCAGTATGCGTTTTGCTGCTTCCCAATGACTCTTCTTTGGACATTCCATGAATCTACTTATCTTGCTCACTGCAAACATAATATATGGTCTTGTGTTGGTTAAGTACATCAGACTTCCAACTAAGCTTTGATATACACCCTCATCCACGAAATCTTCCGGATCATCTTTGGACAATTTTAGTCCATATTCCATTGGAGTGGAAACTGTGTTGTATTGGGTCATCCTATATTTTTCTAACAGATTTCTCATGTACTTTCTTTGTGAGATAATGATATTACCATTCTCATAAAGTACCTCTATGCCAAGAAAGTAGTGTAATCGACCCATGTCAGTCATTTCAAACTCCTTTTTCATTGAGGTTTTAAATTCTGTAATTAAACTCATTGAGTTGCTTGCTATAATTAAATCATCTACATACAAGCATATCACTAGCTTTCCTTCTTTAGTGTCATTGATGTTGAGGGTGTGTTCATAAGTGCATTTCTTAAACTCGTGTTGCATAAAGTATGAATCTATGCGACTGTACCATGCCCTAGGTGCTTGTTTTAGACCGTATAGAGCTCGTTTGAGATGACATACCTTTTTCTCTTCTCGTTGTTTAATATAGCCTTGAGGTTGTTCTATATAAACTTGTTCTTTCAACTTCCCGTTCAAGAAGGCAGTTTTTACGTCCATTTGATGAAAATGCCATTCATGTTGAGCCGTGAGAGCCAACACTAATCGAACCGTTTCGAATCTGATTACTGGTGTAAACACTTCTTGATAGTCTATTCCATATTTCTGCTTGTATCCTTTTACTACCAATCTGGCCTTGTATTTGTCTACGTTCCCTTTTTCGTCATATTTTGTTTTATAAATCCACTTAACACCTATCGGTTTTTTGATGTCTTGGAGGATCTACCAGTTCCCACGTTTGATTTTTAAGAATTGATTCCATCTCTTTATCCATTGCTTCTAACCATCTCGAATCCTTGCTGGCCTCTTCATAGGCTGTCGGATCAGCACTTGTATAAAGAACAAAATTCACCACTTGATTTTCATTATATTTTTGTAACACCTCTGCTTCTGTTAGAGCTCTCGAATCACGGTATATGTTGTTGATGTTTCTTGTGCGAATGACTTCATTCTCAGAATCGGTCGAAGAGGATTCATCCTTGTGCTGCTGCATATGTTCTGCAGCCGAGTCATTCTCGTTCTGCATAGTGTTGTTTATTCCCTGATTTTGCTCCTCGCTTGCAGAGTCAATAAACTCTGGATGCTCATTAGATATCTATTCACCTTGTGCCTTATCAGATCTGTTGTCTTCTTGGGCTTGACTCTCGTTATTATCAGTTGTAACGAATGGAACATCAGACACTTCTGGATCGATAACCCACCTTTTGTTTTCATCAAATACAACGTCACGACTTATGATAATCTTGTTGGTTTGTGGATTGTATAACTTGTATCCTTTGCTGTTTTCGCTATAACCAACAAAGATTGTCTTTTCAGTCTTATTTGCCAGCTTATCTCGATGTTGTTTAGGAACATGAACATAAGCCAAACAACTAAATACTCTTAGATGTTCTACATTGGGTTTCTGTCCATTCCATGCTTCATACGGAGTGTTATTTGGTCTAGTTTTTATGACAGTTCGGTTGAGAATGTAGGTAGTGCACGATATTGCTTCTGCCCAATAACAATTCGGTACTTGTTTGATATTCATCATACTCCTGCTTAATTCCATTAGTGTCCTATTCTTCCGTTCGGCTATTCCATTTTGTTGAGGAGAGTAACTATTCGTAAGTTGATGACGTATTCCATTAAGTTTCAGATAATCTTGAAACATTTTGCTACAATATTCTCCTCCACGATCCGTTCTTAATGTTTTAACTAAATGATCCGATTGTTTCTTGTTCAATGCTTTAAACATTTTAAAGTAATTTAATGCCTCAAACTTGAACTTGAGAAAATATACCCACGTTTTCCGAGAATAATCATCGATGAATGTGATAAAATACCTACATCCACCTATTGATTCCGTTCTCATTGGCCCGCATATGTCGGAATGAACTAGTTGTAGAGGCTCGTTAGCTTGCCACGTTGTTCTCTTTGGAAAGGGTTTCCTTGCTTGCTTTCCCGATACGCATCCTTCGCATACATTGCCATCTTTTATCATCCTTGGCAGCCCAACGACTAACTCTTTGTTTCCCATCTCAATCAAAGTGTCCATATTCACATGACCATAACGTTTGTGCCATAGACTTGAAGCATCCTTCATTGTCATATTCATTACAAACTTTAGATCACTTTCAGGATAGAGGGGAAACATCTTATTATTCGTCATTTTGATGACACCTATAACTTCATTACTTGCATCTTTGATGACACATCTGTCCTTCTGAAATGAGACTACATACCCCTTTTGTATAAGTTGTCCCACACTTAATAAATTATGTTTCAAACCTTCACATAAAACACGTTTGGTATATTCCTTTCTCGTCCTCTAATTGAAATAGAGACGTCTCCGCTGCCCAATACCTCCAACCTTTTGTCATCACCCGTCCTCACCTCTTTCTTTAGTGATTCATCGAGAAAAGTAAACAATTTTCGGTTTCCTGTCATATGATTGCTGCAGCCACTGTCTAGATACCAACAGTCATCTTTGACTGTCTCTTCCATGTTGAAGATCATAAACATGGTGTCTTACTATTCGTCGTCTGGTTCTTCTTCCTTGTGAATTAACACGATATCCGACCTTTCGCCTTCATCCTTTAGTTGACAGAACTTGGCGGTGTGACCAAGTCTTTGACAATTGTAGCATCTTATTGAATTCATGTTTCGGCCTCTATTCTTGCCTCGTCCTCTTCCTCCAACATCATTCCGAGACTATTTATATCTGTCCTGATTAGAGTTTTTTACTTGAAATGCATGTTCCACAGGATTATCATCATACCGCTTCAATCTCAATTCGTAAGATTGAAGAATCCCCATCAATTCTTCAGTGGATACATCCTCCAAGTTTTTCGTTTCCTCTATAGCGATGACTACTGACTCGAAATTTTGAGTCAAACTTCGTAGAATTTTTTCTACAATTCGCTGTTCATTGATTTTTTCTTCATTCATTCTTAACTGATTAACAATATGGGTTGTTCTGTTGAAGTAATCTTCGACAGACTCTCCCTCCTTCATTTTTAATGCATCAAATTCACATCTAAGAGTTTGAAGTTTCACAGTTTTTACCCGATTTTCTCCCTTGTATGATTTATGCAGAATGCCCCATGCCTCCTTCGACGATTTTGCCAGGGCAATTCTTTCGAATACTGTATCAATCACTGATTGAAAAATTATATGTAGAGCCCTTTTATCCTTTTTGATTGAATCGCGATAAACTGCGGTTGCCTCTTCAGTGGGATTTGATCCCAGTTCTTGATATCCATCATCGACGATGTTCCATAATTCTTGAGATTCGAGTAGAACTTTAATTTGTATATGCCAGTGGTAATAATTATGTCCAGTAAGTTTAGGAATCTACGTTTGAATTCCTTGTGCCTGATTCATGTTTCTTGAACGAAGAATTTAATGTGAAATTGATGTTTGAGAGTTTGATCGATGTGGCTCTGATACCACTATGTTAGAAACTGTTAATCTTGATGAGAATTTGTCTTAGGGTTTTGCAGAACGAAAGTGAATGTTCATTAATATGAATTGATAAATCTGAATGTTGTGATACATGAATATATATATACATGAATTATATTAGCGATAACCGCCATATACGAACTTATGTTAAGTAAATAAATAATCATACTAATAATATCATCTAGCTTATAAATATATGTCTAACAGGTACAACCTTGAACCATTCTCTTCATCGCTCATCCATCTTTTGATACTTTATCAGAATTAGCTGGTTCAAAATTTTTAGGAGTTATTGGTTGTGCATCACAAATCTCACCTTCGCCAAGTTTCGTAAACGAATCATCAAATACAGGAACATCAACATCATCTTGATTTTCATAGTATAGTTGTTAAGTATCCTCTATAACTTTAATCTCATCCACAACATTCATTTCTATATTTTCATCTTCTACTAAATATTCTTCATCAGGGCAATTGAGCAAGTCTTTAATCACTTTTTCAACCAAATCCCCTTATCACTAGCTTGATCTCCATACTTATCGTGTAACTCCCTGTGGTTTCAGCCCTGGATGCATCAATGGTACCTAACTTATCCCTTTCTGACGGCTCACTAGAATCACACCATCAGCATATTTATTTGTCTGGTTGATCTTTATCTTTGTTTTGCTTAGAATTCAACCATGAACAGCAGAATTGGATAACAATGAACTTACTAGATCAGTAAGAGTATCAATTTGCCTCTGTTGAGCGTCTATAGTCTTTTGTTGAGCAGTTCGATTCCCGAAACTATATACCCGTTAACACATACTAGAAAACTTATAGAGTAAACTTTCGTTTTGCTCCCTGTGGTTTGGTCATTTTAACAGTTTTGCTCCAATAGTTTAAAAATAGTCATTTTCCTCCCTGATCTTTCGAGTTTGTCGCCAGTTTGCTCCCTAATCTTTCAAGTTTGTCGCCAGTTTCCTCCCTGATGAAGTTAGAGGCTGGGAGCAAAATGAAGATAAGTTAGAAAAATCAGGGAGGAAAATGGCTATTTTTAAACTATTGGAGCAAAACTGTTAAAATGACCAAACCACAGGGAGCAAAACGGAAGTTTACTCAAACTTATAACTTATGTTTTTATAATCCATGAGTAAATTTCTGTTTTCGTCCCTGAGGTTTGTCAATTTTAACTAGTTTAGTCCAAAAATCTAATTTATAACAAATCCAGCCCTGAAGTTTGCATTTCTTAACGTTTTTTTATCCCTAAGGGTGCTTTTTCATTTAATTCTTAGGGATGAAAAGCGTTAAGAAATGCAAACCTTAGGGATGGTTTTGTTATAAATTAGATTTTTGGACTAAACTAGTTAGAATGGACAAACCTCAGGGACGAAAACAGAAATTTACTCATAATCCATTAACCATTGTTTAGTATTGTTTCATTCTAATATTCTTATTACTTCTATTTATATGCTACGAAATACAAAATTATTTTTTAAGATTAATATTATTATATTTACATTTTATAAACATTATAAATATTTTTATTATAACAATGATATGTATGTTATTTATTATAAGTTAATATATTGTATAGATTTTAAAAACATAAAATTATAATGATAAATAGAAAATATATACAGTACATGAAAATCCTAAGGGATATACTACAAAACACTAGTGGATATACGCAGTACCTGACGGGTAATAGGCCGAGTATTGGACAATATTTTACAACTGGGTATTAACCATACCCGATCCATTAGCATCCCTGCCCCAACATAGAAGTTGGAGTAAAACACAACTAAATATACTTGCCAATTATGTTGGCTCTTTATAAACAACTTCAATGTTTATTCATTTTCCTATTGTGCAACAAATTCACAAAGACATATTATTTAACAATAATTACATATAATTTGTGTCAAAACTTAGTGAAAAAAAATTCACTAAATCTTCTAACAAAAATATGCATACACAGGCAAGATACTTGCTAAATGTTTGTGTACAGTGAGATTTTGTGGGAGTTAGTGAGTTAGAGAAGCCTGACCGTTAAGGTGAGTTTCATATGTATTTTCAAAACTAACACTGATATACTATACAAATTGTTACATGCTTTATCTTATTCTAAAGTTTGTTTTGCATGTTATAGGCAAGGAAATATATGAAGTCACTAGGCTCTCCTAGCTTATTTGACATTACATGTATCCTAGTTCCTAGCTAGATCTAGATTTAAAGCATCTTTATTAGTCCAAAATTTTACGAAATTAAGAGACTGGGGTTTGACAATACTTTTATCAAACCCATGTATAATCAAAACTTAAACAAGAAACTTATCCTAAAACTCAATGATGTTTTACACAATCCAAAAATAATACATAAAGTGCAACACACATTCACACATTTACAACAGATCTCGGTTTCGAAACCTTAGAAAAATGAAACTAAAACACTAAAGAACACAAACGAAATAAGAATGATAAAGATAATGGAATCAATTCACGAACCTACAATTTAGCCTAACCTCCTGGCCACCGGTTATGCTGCTCATCTTGATCATGGATTCTACAAATGCTTTCTCAAAGTCTTCACGTGAATTCGCGAACTTCTTAACCAATGTGTTGGTTGTTGGGTTGGTAAGTAAGGCTTGATCAGAAGTGAAGATACTCTTCCCTTCAAGAAGTAACTTATAATATCTATTGTCAAAGGTGGTAGGGGTTGAATCCAAATTTGCACCAGCACTTCTCACCTTATTATGCATTGGGCACACGCTGCGTAAACTGGCTGCAAAAGATTTGTGCATTGATGGATCAACATCTTGTGTGGTTGCAAAGTTGTGGATCCTGTTTTCGAATGAGGAGCAATGAGCAAACCCGAGAGTATGTCCTCCTACATAAGTTTGTACATAAAAAACTTAGTTTCTTGATTCTGATCAAGAAAATTAAACAAGGGCTATAATTAAATATATCATTAAATTTGTATGCACTTTTTACACACTTTTAAAAACAAGTAAAATCCTCTCAATAAAGTTGTGCATACCTATAATAATAAACAGATACAAAATGTATATAAATACATAAGTGCTATGAAAAATATAAATTGTCACTTTTTAACACTTATAATTATAAATTATAAACTATAAAAAAGCAACATATATATGCATATGCAGGTTGTACCATATGTATATGTTGTGAGAGTTTTTCAAAAAAAATTGGATTTTTCCTAAAGTTTAAATCTTTGGCAAATTAAGTTTAAAGTTTCATTCTTTGTAAACTATAAAAAAAGCAACATATATATGAATATGCAAGTTGTACCATATGTTGGGGGAGTTTTTCAAAAAAAAATTGGATTTTTCCTTTCTAACCCTAAAGTTTAAATCTTTGGCAAATTAAGTTTAAAGTTTCATTCTTTGGTAATTTGAAACCCTTTAATTAGTTTGATTTTTCACTTATAATTCAAAAGTTTATATCTTTTGCAATTTAATCACTTTGATTTTTTTTTTTACTTTTAACTCAAAGTTTTACATCATTTGCAATTTAACCCTAACATTTTTTAAAAATTCAACATTGATCCCTTATACTTTTCATCTTTCGCAAGTTTTCCGTTTAACGTTTCGTTCTAAATTTTCCGAGTTAACACGCCGCAACGTGCGTGTGCGGTTTCAACGTTTTTTCATCTATTTTTTCTCGTTTGACAGGCCTTTCGCAACGCATCTATTTCCCCCGTTTGATAAGTCTGTCGCAACGCGCGGGTCAGAGATCAACTTAGTTATTCTTTTTATGTTTTACACACAGGTTCACGGTCATGTAAGAGATATTTGACTTTTATTTAATTTGATATATAACTAATGAATCCCTGCCGCATTGCGGCGGGTGGTAATTCTAGTATTTATATAAAAAAAAACGTCCACGCATATAAAATACTTATAATAATCTTAGGCTGTAGATGTTCAGAGTTCAAACATCTTGTAATTATATATATTTGGGTGTTAATTATAGTGTCAATAAGATTTTGAGGTGTACCACTAGATGACCCTTATATTGACATCCAAATGGATATAGCTTTAAGAACTTGTTAGACTAGAGTGTGAAGAATTAAGATATATTTATTCTAGTGTAGTACAATTGGAATATACCTGAAAGTGCAACTAAGTCTTCCATGGAAAGACCTCGTTGCGAAAAACTTTGTTGGAGTTGAGATATGTTGGAGGTGGGAGCTGCCAATTGTCTAGTTTCAGATGCTCTTGAAATCCGACCATCTTTTCGCCCTTTTGGCACAACCCAAGTGGGACCTCCGGACTGTAAATATACAATTTATCCAAGTCATGTACGTGATTAGGGCTTAGGGTTTATTCGATATTTCGATTTGGTTTCATTATGATTATTGGTTATTGTTTCTAGCTAGTGCTAGCATCATCATAGAACATGGATACTATCTTTCAGGAAACTTTTGTAGAAGTGAGTTGTTTTGACTTGTTAAACAAGTTCCAAATGGAAATTATATCGAAATAGAAGGTAAATGGGCAAATTGCGCCGCTACCCCTTTTTGAATAGCAAAACTAAGTCTTTTTAAACTTATAGACAGTTGTAAGTGAAAACAACAAGTTTCGCTTCGGTGGCAAGCGAACTTTATAAAGTTTTTCTCCAAATTCAATTCAACGGAGTTTGCTTGCCACCCAAGCAAATCTGTCGAGTCCGCTTACATGTGGTAGTGAATTGTGTAGAAGTTCTAGAAAACACCTAAAAGTACCAATCTCATTCCTAAACAATCTAAATCTTTTAGTATGAGGAAACTGAATGTCTCAAGAAAGATTCAAGTATTTGATGTTGTGAATCTGTGATTGAATCATATATGTATGAAGGAAGAACACATGCTTACAAGATGAACTGCATCTCTTGCTGCTAAAGCTACAATGTCAGCACATGAAACAGTACCAGGGCACACAGCCTCTAATGCTTTCTTTGCGTGATCGATGACGTAAAATGCATGAAGAGATATGTTTGGAGGCCCGTCTTTCTCAGCTTGGTGTTTCGCGGTTGAGTTCAACAACACAGAACCATCACATCCCTTCAATACAAAACCAACAAAAGATACATAAATAAAACCAAACATGATTTCATAAAAAAACACCCATGATCAGTGGCGGCAGACCCATAATTTATTTTCAGGGGTGCGATCGTAGGGTTTAACCATATTTTTAAGGGGTGCGATCGGGATTTTGCTTAAATAATACACTAAATTATTTTTTTACGAGGTTAGCCGCCCCCAAAACCATGGCGGTAGCCACTGCCCATGATCAAATGATCAAGATTTGAACCAAAAAAACAAAAACTACTACTATAGAATTGGATAACTGAAAACGTTGTAAATAAAAGATTTGAAACAGCTAGCAAACAAAAATAACAAATCATTTTTACCAATAACGCCAAGAATTAAAATGAGTTTTTATAAGGAAATCAGCAAGAGTTGAAATGCATATGATTTACCCTAATGAAGCAATCATGGAAGTGCATTCTGAGGAGTGCAGCAGGAACTGTTCGATCATTCAACATAGCTTTCTTCACGGCGCTTGTGACCGTTGATTCAACCATGGGACATGTTTGATCATAGTAGTTAGAACTAAGTGCGTTAATCCTGTTAAAATGGATTAATGCAAGCACAAGAAACCCAATAATAAATGAAGAGTTATTGCATGATGCCATTTTTAAAATGTAAACAGTTAAGCACAACTAGCAGTTTCTTGTTGTGATGGAGATTGAGAGAAGGTCCAAGTATTTGTATGGAAGAAAAAGGTGAGTTTTTATGTATTAAACTGATTTTTAAAGTAGGTTTTGCATAGTGGTTTTTGTATATTTGGTGAGCCGAAACTCATTTGGTTTATTTTTATAAGTTGTTGAGGCATAAGACCATGCGTACTGGGGCGTTGTTTTTAAAAATTTTTCATTTAAAACGCCCTATAACGCCCCGCCTACCACTACGGTAGGCGTTATAGGGCGTTATTTTTGGATAAATTTGTTGTTCGTGTTTTAATTAAAACGCCGAATTTGCAATGTGGTCTCTGACATCCATGCCACTTTCGTTGACAATTACTTTTTCCACCAATGACTTTTGAGTACCCACATGCCATTTCACTTTTCAACCTGACATCCTTTTATTTTTTTATTTTTTTTTTTGCATTAAAAATAATATGGGCGTTATTGGAATAATGCCCCACTACACCACTTTATGCTATAATGCCCAACGCTGACTAGGATGCCACGTGTCGGATAATGCCTCATGGTGGGGGCATTATAACATCTTACCACTACACATGGTCTAATAAAGTTGTATGTATCAAGGTTAACTTAATTGTTAACCTAACGAGACCCCTTCATATTCTCTTTCTATACTTCATAATATGCTATGGTTTTAGAGTTTAATTAACGGACTCTAACTCTTTAGATCCTCACAAATTATCTTTTCTAGTGCTACTATTCCAGCAATCTATCACCCCTCGCGCGATCACTTGAGAAAAGTCGGGTTGTTCACGAGCCAAGCTCAATCAAGTTCAACAACACAAATAAATTCTAAATTTCAACTAACTACAATATAAGTTCATTAGCATGGTAATCAACATTCAAATATGCTATAGATTCAAATTACACTCCTAAATACATGTAAATAATAATCAGTTTTTGTGATATATTATAATAAACATAAAAATAAAATACATTAAAAGTAAAACAATCCGAACTAAGCCGAGCCGAGCTAGCATGCGAGCCAACCCGAGCCAGGCTCGGCTCAGTTTCAAACCAAACCATATTGAACGAGCTTTTTTGAGGTAAATCCGAGTGAGCTGCAAGCTTTTTGGACAGACCTAGAGAAAAGTATTTTTATGTTTTGTTCGGTTTCAAATCCACTCTTTTTTTTAGCTGAATCCGAGTGAGCTGCAAGCTTTTTGGACAGACCTAGAGAAATGTCTTTTATGTTTTGTTCGGTTTCAAATCCACTCTGCAAGTTATGGGTTTCGTCTCCATCCGAACACAGAAAAATTAATCGCTGCCCTGGACCTCCTACACATCAACTTATTTTTGTTTTAAATACATTGATAACATCTTCTAGTTAGTTAACATGGTGGCTTGTATATCTAAAACTTTATAGATATATAATATAACTTGAATATTAATGCAGTATATTAAAAAGATAATTTAACTTTAAATATATGAATTACATCTTAGAACATGAGTCACTATTTCTATATATAAGAGAATGTAATTGAAAATATGTTTTAATTTTATGAAATACATGATTGGATGTTAACGGTATATAAATTAATTTAATGGATTAAGTAAGGAATATATAATAGAAAAATATATAGTTTGTGTTTTTGGTGGACGTTTTAAAGCATGAACAACTAAAGTATGTTTGTATTGGTTTAGCAATTACAACAAACGCAATACAAACCTTTATAAAGAAAAAGAATTCTATATTTGATTTTAAACGCAAATATAAAATTAAATCAAAACATAATTAAAAACTACATGAAAGAAACTATAAAAACACAAATATAATTTTTTGGAGGTATCAAATATGGTAAATAGTGACATAGTTTATAAAGTATTTATAAATATTTTTTTTCCAGGAGCAGGCTCGGTTCATGATATACACATACTATATTTCCATAAAAGATTGTTCCACGTCTCGAACCCATGATCGTCAGGTCACATTTTTTTACTCATTACATTGTTTTTTTTTTTAAATTAATTATTGTAGATTTATAAGCATGGTTGCAAAAGTTGATAAACGCTCCCTAGTCAATCGATTTGGAGTTAAGAGTACTCGGTCTAGGCGGAGAGTACTCGGGGAGTACTCGGACATGTTAACTTAAGTTTTCAGAAATTAAATATATGACAAATAACATAAATTTGCCAATATTTATAACAAAATTAAAATACGTGAAAATGTTATTCATTTTTAGATATAATAGGCATAGAAGTTATGTTTTTTTTTTTTTTAAAGTCAAACTCGCCCCGAGTTGACCTACTAGATATGATTTAATAGATTCTGAATAATTAGGCGGAGTTAAAGAAAATCGTCTCGGCAGCCTACCTTGGAATGATTACTCGGGAAATACTTGCCTTTGGAGACCATGTTTTACAACCATCTTTATAAGACAAAAAATATAAAAGATTGTATATTTTCTTAATAAATTTATGACATGTCTTTCTTAAGAGGATGACATAAAGAGAAGAAGGTGGCATTCATTTTTTTGAACGGCCAACAAATCAATCCCGAGCATTTTCAAAGCACCCACTAGACAAACGGAGTACTCCGAAAGTAACCCGAGTCGTTCACCACCAATTCCGGGGACACGTGCATCGCAAATACTCTCTCAAAGATCTCCAATAGATAAACCTATCATTCTGCCCTCTCAAATCTATCATTCTTCCCAAATGTTCTTCTACTTTCACATTATCACAAAAATTACATTTATAACCAAAATTTATTATTATAAACTAATTATTTTTGTAACACAAAATCATTTAACTTAATAATTTACGTACTTGAGATTTTACAAATTTTATACTAAACTTTTCTTACGAATATTACAAAATTTAACGAATGTTAAATGATTAATTAATCCATAACGAACAAGCTCAATATGATTACAAACTAATGGCAGGTAGGCGAGCAACAAGCTGCGCCGCTACCCCTTTCTGAATAGCAAAGCCTACCCTGCTAAACACAAAATTATGTCCCTTAACATGTGCGGTGTTACTGCTTACCACCTGTTGAACCCGCTTTAGGAACCGCACCGCGTCAGGGGCGAGAGCGCCAAAGATATCGAAAGCAAACGGGACAAAAACGTGCTGATTCTCGATGCAAGCTTTTTCGTGTTTAGCTACTTTGCCTTTTGAAAGTAAAAAAATGTTTTACAGATCTTAAAGGAAAATAACAAAATATTATAATCATAGCGTGGGATTTTCTGCTTGGGCTTTTCAACATGGGGCATCTCGTGGGTAACAGGCTAACAGGCCTCCATTTGAAATTGGGCCTTCACTATCATTCATGGATTACAGACTTTCAGTTGCGGCTTCTATGTATTGTGGCCTTATGGGCCCCAAAAGAAAAACTATCATATGAGATAAAGTCAATTAAGCTATAAAATATGTGTACCCTATGCTTTTGTTTATACTTTATACTATACTACATGGTAGTGGTGCACAAATTGGGTTTTTTTTAAAACCGGGTTTCGGGTAGGATCGGGTTCGGGTAGGATCGGGTTTTATAAAATCGGGTTTTTTTAAAAACCGGGTCGGGTCCGGGTTCTCTACCAAAAATGTATACCCTATATACCCGGGTTCGGGTAGGGTTCGGTTCGGGTCGGGTTTTATAAAACCCGGGTATTATAAAACCCTATTTCCGGGTTCGGGTATTCATCGGGTAGGGTTCGGGTATGCATCGGGTTGGGAAAAAACCCGCACCGGGTATTAAAAAAACCCGACCGGAACTATGCTTATAAAATGTATCAAACATAACTCTCACACATAGACATCAAATCTATTGATAAACAGAGGCACAATTTATAAACAGAGGCACAATTTATAGTTCTTCATGTGGTTATTCTTGAACTTTATAAACAGAGGCACAATTTATTAAATACAAAAACTAATAATGGTATTAAACAAACAAAGAAAATAGAAGTGCCAACATATATTGGCATATTTGTTTCCCCTTGTAATGAAATATACTAAATAATTAAGTAGCGGTGGCAAATATCATTAGAAACCTAATAATTAAACAAGATTACATCAAAGTGCATACATAATTTTGTTAAATCATAAGAACTAGAAGTCTTAATGCATACATAATTAAACAAGATTACATCAAAATCGGGTTTTTTTAAAAACCGGTTCCGGGTTTTTATAAAACCCGGTTCCGGGTTCGGGTTCGGGTATAAAAAAAAAACCGGTTCCGGGTTCGGGTTTTAGATCAAATATGCATACCCGGTCCCTACCCTATGGGTAGGGTCGGGTTCGGGTTCGGGTATAAAAAACCCGGGTTTTATAATACCCGGTTCCGGGTTTTTTTTCGGGTCCGGGTTCGGGTTTTTTGTGCACCACTACTACATGGACCAATAAAAAGAAAGCAAAAATTAGAAACCCAAAATAAAATAAAAACTATTATATGTCAATAGATGAGGGGTCAATGACTCAATGTTCTGTATGGGATAAAGGTTAAATTAAGTCAAATACCATTTGCACTATATGTAATTGTGTTTGTAAAATGCTAAATGACCAATAGAAAGAAAGTAAAAAAGAAATACTAAATATGTGAGAGGAGTAGATTTTGATAATTAATATAGGAAAAATAGGTTGTAAATTAGAGGAAAAAAGTTAGGGGTTGTATGTTTATCTCTTAATGCGGCTTTTAATGGTCCAGACCTCTTACTGGTTTAGCATTTAATGGTTTGGACTGTTTGTTTTACGAGCAAATGTCTGAATGGTTCAGACATTTACCTCTAAATGGTTAAGCATTTTATAGAGTCTGAATGGTTAAGACATCTAATTTGAATTGGTCAGACATTTGTCTCTGAACGGTTAAGTATTATACAGGTTCTTAATGGTTCAAAACTCTTACTGGTTCAGCACTTAAAAGTTCAGACCTCTTACTGGTTCAACACTTAATCATTCAGATGTTGCCAAACAGCCCCTTATGTTTAATTAGGAGAGAGAGAGTTTCGACAAAATTTAGTGAACGAATCGACGAAAATACAGAACCCCTTGTGTCCTTTAATATTTTTTAATTTATTTAAGATACTTGAAGTTTTTTTAGTAAAGCTATAAATTTAATCAAACGACATGATAAAAAAAAAGTTGTTAAACATGTAGCCATGGACGTAGCTTAGTGTATAATGGGGGGTGCACCCGTTCCCCGAATGTTTTGGGTAGAAGTGTAAAATTTCCTATTTTTTCGTCCGAAAATTTTAAAATTATATAGAATTGCCCCCCAATTATTTTGCCTAAATATTTATACAATATATAAATTGGGTCCCATAACTTTCCGCCCGCTCAGAACTTTTGGTCAAGCTCCGCCACAGTATCTAGCAAATGTAGTGACAAAAACATTTATTTTCCAACATACCATAAGTTTATTTACTTAATAACATTAAACTCATGTCTCCCTCCCTTCCACCGGCACCCACCAATGTACGTCAACTATTTGCATGGACCCT
This sequence comes from Helianthus tuberosus, assembly GCA_030545235.1. Lineage (NCBI taxonomy): Eukaryota > Viridiplantae > Streptophyta > Magnoliopsida > Asterales > Asteraceae > Helianthus > Helianthus tuberosus. The sequence goes on along the minus strand of CM060411.1, from coordinate 7,092,552 downwards.
CCCTGGTTTAATGATGGAGACACGGTTTGTCGGTGGCTTTTAGTGGCGGTGAGTGAGATCCGACACAAAAAAGAGATTGAAGTTTGGGGATAAAAGTTGTTATATTATCTAGAGTAAATTACGTTTTTGGCCCCTGTGGTTATATCACTTTTATTATATTAGCCCCAAATAAGAATTTTTAACATATTTGCCCTCACGGTCTCTATAACTAACCATTTTGGCCCCTAAGTCTAGAGATCATGGGGGCCAAAATGGTTAGTTATAGAGACCATGGGGGCCAAAATAGTTAGACTTAGGGGCCAAAATGGTTAGTTATAGAGACCATGGGGGCAGATATGTTAAAAATTTTTATTTTGGGCTAATATAGTAAAAGTGATATAACCACAGGGGCCAAAAACGTAATTTACTCTATTATCTATTTATTTTATATTTTTCTTGTATTTAAAAAGTCTTTTAAGATTAAGTTAATTAATCATATTTACTTCTATTCCGCTAATGGTATAAAAAGTGTCAAATAGGTCAAGTGAAGCCTCTCAAAATTTTAGGGTTATAAATGAACCGAACGTTTAGCGTACAGTTTGTGAATCGTTCGGTGGGAAATTCGTTTATGTTCGTTGATTTATTAAATGAACGAATACGAACAAGAAATTCCGTTCGTTAAGCTAAATGAACGAACATGAACAGAAGATGTGTTTGTTCGTTTATGTTCATGAATGTTCGTTAATGTGTTCATTTATGTGTGCTCGTTATGTTCATTTGTGTTTGTTCACTTAAAGGTTTTTATATGTTATATTTTTAATCTATTGGTTTTTGTTTTTTTTTTAATTTTGAAAACCCGGTTATACTATGCGCCTCCTACATCCCTCATTTGACCATTTCAATTTCACTTTGTGCTAAACCTTGAGAAACTTCTTAATTTTGTGTTAGTTATGTTTGTGACAATTATGTTAACTATGTTCGAAAATTATGTTAAGTGCATATTTATTTTTGGTGGATTCTTCGTAATCTTTGTGATGAGAAATGTTAACTTTATTCTAAAATGAACATATGTTCACTTGTATTTGTTTGTGTGTATGAACGTTCGATTTGTGTTCATGTATGTTCATGAACATTTGTTTGTGTTCTTGTGTTCGTTTGCGTTCGGTAATGTTCGTCAACAGTTCATGAACACATGCATTTCCTTAATGAACGAACACGAGCAAGAAATCTCGTACAGTAAGCGTTCGTGAATAGTTCATGAACAAGTTTATTCCTTAATGTGCTCGATTCATTTACAACCCTACTCAAAATGCTCCAAGTTGTGGCTTAAAAGATCCTAAAGCTCTGAGAAAAGAATAGATACTTGATAAATAAACAATTATCGAAAACGTGTAGAAGGAATTATGTAGTCAACGACATCAGAGATGTGTGTATAGGTGCTCGGCTCGGGCAAGGCGAGGCCAGCTGCCAGCCTGCCAGGATAAGGTATGGGAATATATTGGTTCAAAAATTTAAGTGAAGCAATGTAAAAATATTAATTTGTTTCTTCAGTTGTGTGGTTCAAAATTTAAGTGAAGCAATGTAAAAATCTTAATTTGTTTCTTCAGTTGTGTACTAGACTGGGCCCAATGTTTTTTCTTTAAAAATGAAAGAAAATTGTCAAAGTTAATGAATGGGTGGTAGCCCAATTAGTTAATCTATTATCCACTTCTATTATTTTATTATGTTACAATCATGATAATGTTTTTTCTTTCAACAAAGATATATATTGTCATTATTATTGTAATGAATATATTAGAAAAATACTTTATTATACATCTAAGGGAAAGTTCTTGTATAAATAATTTTAACATACTAAACATACAAATTGAAGTAAAAGTAAAAAAGACAAGGTGACATATTTGTAATTACCACCAACTATCAAAGTTACTCTACAAATGTATCTAAAAAACCTAAAAAAAACTACCCCCCCCCCCCCCAAAAAAAAAAAAAAAAAAAAAACCTAACCCTACAATAAAGATTACAATATTGATATTATTACAATATTGATATTAGAGTAGAGAATTGAAAAAAAAAGGAAAGAGATCTCAAAGATCTTTTCCTAAAATTCCCGTTTGGTCCATTTATATCATAATCATACCTTCCCCTCAATGATAGATGATAGATTAGTCATCGAATCCTAATATTCACTATTCGGAGTCGTAATTTAACGAAGAAGTCTTGTGGTATTACGAGGTCTTATTAAATAAAAAAAGGATGTTCTATAGCCCCCATCACCCCCAAAAACCTAAAAAAAAAACCTAACCCACCCCCCCCCCCCCAAAAAAAAAAAAAAAAAAAAAAACCTAAACCCCCCTCCCCCCCCCCCCCCCCCACCCAAGCTAAAATGCTAAAAACTAAACCCCCAAAAAACCTTAAAAAATCTAAAAAAATAAAAAAAACACACAAAATAATTTTTTTTAATATTTTTTATAAAAAAATCGCTACTTTTACTAGCAAAAATAAATAAATAAATAAATTTTTTTTACAAAACGTATCGATTTTTTATAAAAAATATTTAAAAAATTTTTTTGTGTTTTTTTAGGTATTTTTGGTTGAGTTCACATTTGTATAGTAACTTTGATAGTTGGTGGTAATTACAAAAATGTCACCTTGTCTTTTTGACTTTTCCTTCAATTTGTATGTTTAGTAGGTTAAGTTTATTTGTTTTTGATCTTTTGCCTATACATTTATGGGAAAACCTTTAAAAAAAATACATCTATGGGAAATGATAATGAGAAAACTCCTGCTTATTTAGTTATTTTAGATGTACATATATATGTAGTGGAGGGTTCAAATGAGAAGAAATTTTTTGTAAGAATAAAAAAGAACAAACTTCAACCAATAAGAATGCTTCATTTTACTTCATTTAATTTTTGTATTTAATATTAGTGTAAGGGTATATTGGTAAATTTAGATAGATCATTAATTGTTAGTCTTCCTTTTTAATAGCTAACTAAATTGAATTTGTAACTTATTTTCAAAAACAAAAAAAAAAAAAAATCTTTTCAAAGAAGAAAAAAAATAATTTAAAGTGTAGGATAAATTATGAGGTGTGTAGGATAAATTACAAATTGTGTAGGATAAATTTCAAAAACGTGTAGGATAAATTTTGATGTGTCTAGACAAAAATTTTAGTGTGGAGGGTGATAGTTTTATAACTAATTAATTAGTCAAAGATAACAATAAATGAGATGAGAGAAAAAACTATTTAATGTTTTACAATTCTACCCTTTGTTCTTTTCTTCTCAATTTAATTTTCTTCTCAAATGAACCTCCCCTATATATGTATACGAGTATATGTATACATACATATAGTATGTATGCATGTATATTTTTATTATTGTTTTTTATCTATAAAAAATACAAGTCTTTTTATGTCTTATCAACAAAATGCAAGCCATCTACACATTTAAACTCCCTAGAAATGAACATGTGTTCAAAAGTGGTTATCCTATCTTAATGTTTCGTATCCATTAGACCATGCGTAGTGGTAGAGAAAAATAATGCCCCACCATGGGGCATTATTCGACACGTGTCATCCCAATCAGCATGGGGCGTTATTGCGAAAGTGGTGTAGTGGGAATAATACCTAATAATGCCCATTCCAATCATTAAAAAAAATAATAAAAAAAATAAAGCAAACAGTGGCTAGTCAAACATTTGAGAAATCCCATTGGCCACATGCAAAATCCCCCCCCAACAACTTCAGCGTTTTAATTATAACGCTTACATGCAATTTTTTTGAAAAACAATGCCGGATAACGCCTAGCGTAATGGGGTGGGGGGCGTTTTGGGGCGTTTTTTTTCAATTTTTTTTTAAAATACCGCCCCACTACGGATGGTCTTATAGAAAATAGTGTTGTTAAATATACTCAAAAGTCAACTTTCAGGAGAGAGAAAAGTGGGTAGGAGAGAGAAAAGGGTTGTCATTAATTACCCAAATACCTAAAAGTCGGCTTTCAAGAGAGAGAAAAGTGGGTAGGAGAGAGAAAAAGGTTGTTATTAATTACCCAAAACATTAATTACTTAATATTTCTATTTTACTTTTTAATTATTAATTACAATAATTAGTTTTTAGCTTTTATATTATTTTTTAAGTGAACATAAAATATTTTTTATACAATCAAACTTTTATGTAATGAGTTTTCTTAATATTTGTTATAATACACATACTTGACAAATGTTTTTGAATAAATTATTCAACTTTTAAACCAATCTAGTTGAATAAAAAGTGGTATGAAATGTGTAAAAATATTAAAAGACAACAACTTATCATATAAATGTTTTAGTTTTTTTAATTTAAGATGGTTAATATTTAAAGCTATGGTGCTTCGTATTAGCAAAAACAATTCTAAATAACATTTATAAAGCTATGGTGTTTTGAAAAAAAATAAGATAAATGTCGTTATTAATTATAAAACGTATATGAAGCAACATTAGATTTTCTAACTAGATTTTAATAAATATATAAATAGTTATATTTATATAAATAAATATTAGGTTTTCTAACTAGTTAAATAAGTATAACTAATTAGTATATCTATGTACCCTTATTTAGATGTGTTTTCGGATGAAATCTAATATATTAGACTTGTTTCTTCAATTATGTTAATTTATGTTTATTCAAATATGTTTAGTTAATTTTTTTTATGTTCGTTTGTGTTCGTTTATGTTCGTGAATTGTTCGTTTAGGCTTTAAACGAACGAAAATAAACGAACACGAACATTCCCGAGTTCTTAATTGTCGCAACCCCCGATCCCTTATCTGTCCCGGGAACGGGCGGACGCGAACTCAGAATTTCGGTGGTATCAGCTAGGGTAATTTGGCAGCGGAAATTACATCAGGACCGTAGTTAGGAAATGTTTATCAGAGTAAAACCACCATATTTGTTAGTGGGAAATACTGATGAGTGAATACCAGTTTAATCAAGAAACATTTTATCAATTAAAACAGTATTGAGAGCGATCACATTGTTTATTTCTACACAATTACTCATTCAGTACTGTCAATCCTCACTTGTGGGTCATATTACACATTGGCTAACTCATTGTCCAATGGTAACGTACTGTCATCCCCGACTTACTACTTGCAGTAGTAAATTTTGTATACAAAACCCTAACATACCGGCAGTAATTGAAGAACTACAAAGACTCAATCACCGCTTAATCACATTGTAAAACAATTAAGGTTTTGTAAAACATTCCAAAAAGGTTAACAAAAAGAGGATAAACTCACTTTGATATCTTAGACTTCGCGTAAGGGTTTCCTGGGAATAATCTATAATTTACACAAATGTACATAGGTTAGTATCATAACCCTTTTGAAAATATTAATGATACCCTCCCTGAGACGGCATTCCAACAACTACGTCGGGCAGAACCACGACAGTTGTTACGGAACCCTAAATCAATCGGGCAGAGTATCTATTACAAAACTGGGGTTATAATACTTATAACGCGGCAGAACCTTGCTAGTTAGGGGTACAATACCAGCTTTCTATGCCTACTATTTCAGAATTTTGAGATACAGAAACGTTTGTGAACGAATTGAAATGAAATCCGATGCGTTCTATTTATACTTGCTGAACTGGACTCTCACGCGGCCCGCGTAAAGGATAAGCGGGGCTTACGCGGCCCGCGTCGTAGCCGGGTAGGGTTTAGGTGATCCGGGTCATCGCCTAGACTCGCCACAATGTCGACACGTGTCGGCCTCTGGTGTTGCCGTGTTATTGATCTCTCACGGCCCGCGTTAGATTGAGATGGGGTTCACGCGGCCCGCCTGAACTTAAGAAATCAGACGGAATCAGGTTTGAACCTTGAAACCGCCCGCGTAAGGTTTGGGATGGGTCTACGCGGCCCGCCTCTGCTTAAAAATCATGTTTTATTTATTTTAAATACTATTTAATATATTTCGGGCTCGGTTTTCTTATACGGGGTGTATATAAAGACGTATTGAGATATTTTAAAATATACTAGGGTGTCGGAAATATTATGAGGGTGTCGGTTTATTGAGGATTGTTACGTTAATGAACGAACACGAACAAAAAAATAATTTTGATATTACGTTTTTACGTTTTCGACTTAATTTGGCGACTTAAATTGAGCGGTCCATTTTGACTTTTTGCCTGATTTTGTTTTTTGTTTTTTTAATGGAAAATGTTAATTCGCAAGATTAACATACCTTTATATTTTTTGATTAATTAGGCCATGTGCGACGGGAAACGACCATTTTCTAAATAAATAATTAATATAGTACAAAAAAATCCGTTGTTAAATTACAAATATAGTTCATCCATTAGTAATATATAAAATTGTAATGGTTAACTGTCAGATGTTAACTGTATATACAAATATGTATTTCTTTTTTGTTAAAGATTGCCCGGGAAGTGCCACTTGGAAACGATTAGTCTCGACGGTTGTTATCGCTACGGTTTGGAGAATTTGGAGCGCTAGAAACTCCAAAGTTTTTGATGATCTTTTCATCCCTATCATGAAGACCGTAGAATTCATCAAAGAGGATGCTTTTCTTTGGGTCAGTAATAGAGCGAAGAATTTGAAGCCTGCGTGGGAGAAATGGGTGTTGTTTGATGTAGTTGATCTGATGTAATAGTTCGTTGGTTTCTTTTTTTTCTTTGTTTTGTTTGTGTCTTGGTCTCCCAGTTGCTTGCTGGCTCTTTATATATATATATAAAGTGATTTGCCGTTCAAAAAAAAAAAAGTAGAAACAAAATATAAAAAAGTAACAAAAGTATTATAAAATAAAATAACATAAAAAACATAGTTATTATTTTTGACTTTTATAATTAAATAATGTAATAAAGTAAATAACATAAAGACATAATTATTACCTTTGACTTTTATAATAAAATAATGTAATAAAGTGCTTATTTATTACCAAGTTTGACTAATTGGTAGATTTATCCTTATATTGGGTGTATTTATCACACCCCATAGAAAACCTATTCCCCTTTAACAAAAGGTGGCAATACAATCTCCTAATCATGGAAGATATCAGATTACAGAATAATACATAAAGATATATTGTCTAATTTGAACCCGAGTTGGATGAACACTCAAACTGGATCGAAACGTTTGATATAATTGGCGTGACAAGCCTTTTGTGAAGATGGATGGAACGTGAGAACTCGAGTATATGGCCAAGACAAACTTTCTCCCATACAAAGTGTATATTAGTATCCACATGTTGATGTTGCACTAGATTTTCTAACCATGGGAATTTTGTCACATTAGACATTAGTTGCTTTATGTAATGAAACATGTAGCTTAAATAAAAGGTTGAGGCGGGTGACGAATTTGGTGATGCTGGACTTTGCTCGGGTCGTCCTTAAATGGGGGGTGGGGGTTGGTGGGTTGGCTTGGTTAGATGGTGCAGTTGGACCGAAGAAGGGGTTGTCGTGGTAGGCGAGTATGACTAAAGGGAGGGCAGCGGGCCGACCTAGTGGGTTGTGGATGTTGTGTGTGTGTGGGGGGGGGGGGGGGTTGATTTGACGAGTCATCGACGAAATTGTAGGCATGTGAGGTGGAACAAGCCCATTAAATCAGGGGTATCCCCAAATTTTATTTTTGACGTACAATCATACAATATAAAAAAACGACAATAAATAAATAAAGTAAAACAAATACCTAACTAATTGGGCCACAATTTCAATCATATTATTAATAATTTGGGCAATTGGGCCACTGTTTCAATCGGGCTCCCTTATGCTACAAGTTTGGGTTGATTAGGGGTATCCTTGTATTATTTTAGGGGTATCCTTGGTATAAACCGAAAAAAAAACATTAAAAAAAAATACACTACGAATACACACTTGAGCCGTAGCCCGTGCTACGACTGCTAAAGCATTGGGTCCGCCCTGCTTTATAATAATACCGTATTAAATTTATTTATTTTTTAGATTAGAAACCTTTTTTATCGACGTTTTTTTCTCTAAACAAGCTAAAAATATCACATCCCATAAGACAAAGAACATGTAACAACACATCTATATGATCTATGTATACAAATATATTTTCATATATATGATAATAAAAATATATAGAAACATTGATAATCAAAATATATAGAAACACTGATAACAAACTTATATTGTTACAACAAATGATATAATAATAAAACTTGCATGATAACAAATAACAATAATGAAAAATCTCTGACCGGCGGGCTGCTTCCACCAAAAAAGAGTAAGCACGCCGCTGCCGTCAATAAAACCATAATTCCGATGATCTTAAAACTGCACTGGGCTCGAAAATGTCTGACCGAATCCCCAACTGGCTGGAATAATATTTGTGAAAGTTCTTGTCACACCATCGCTTGTTGTCACCTTAAACGACATTGATTGACCATTAAGGTAAGAATTTGATTGCCAATTAGCTCCCCAATTTCTCGACATTGCCATCCATCCGGTTTTCGATCCCTTCACTTGCACCGATTGAATCGATCCAGCACCAGCGACGTTGCTTATCAAAACAAGCTCAAAGTAGTCTCGACCGTTGATGGTGAACCTAACTCCACCGTGTTTCTTACAAGGTACTCTAAAAACCCAAAAAAAAAAGTCATAATCATCCAAATTATCCTAGGTAGGGAAGGGGTATTTAAAACCATTTGACAACAGTTAAACCGGGTTAAATCGCTTGGTTCAACTAAATTTTAGGAGTAATACACTTTGATTTATAGTTATGGTTAAACCGAGTTTCACACTTTACAATTACTATTATTCATATATTAATAAACCAACCTAATGAATAGTGGGAAGCATTAAGAAGTTGTCACGTGGCGGTTGGCCCCATAAAAAGTTGCCACGGGGCAACTTTTGTTTTATTTTTATTTTTTATGTATGCTATATAATTATAATTAAAAAAATAAATTTGTAATTATCCAAATATTAATAAACCAACCTAATGAATAGTGACAAACCCATTAAGAAGTTGTCAAGTGGCGGTTAATCCAATAAAAAGTTGGCACGTGACAACTTTTGTTTTATTAACATAAATGTTTATGTATAATTTTATATTAATAAAACAAAAGTTGGCACGTGGATAAAATATTTTTTATTTATAAGAATATGATAGTTATATTTATAAGTATTCTAAACTAGTATAATAAGTATAGATTATTAATGTAACCAATTCAGTGTCTTTCTTTTCTTTTTACTTTTTTTCGTAGACCCATTAATTAATACTTAAAAGCTCAATGTTTTATCTTATTTTTAAGTAAACCTTGAACTTTTGAAGATCTAATATTATGATTTGTGTAAAAAAAAAGATATATACTTGTTTTACTATTTAGCCCAAAAAACTCGTCATAGAACCAGACTGTGAATATCCCTTAATCTATGTAACCAAAATACCATTTAAGATCGATGAGATTCGAACCTTTGATAGATAATAGGGACGATTCCACCTCGATAGATTCCAATTTTCTCCCAAGCAGGTTGCGCCATGTCGAAATGTTGGCGTGGCGGGTTGCACCATCCTCCATCGTCGCTCGGCTGAGCAAAATTGGGCGGGCAGAAATTGGTGGCGGTGATTGTTATCGACGTTCCTTTGATGCACCACCTCGGGTCCGCCTTGTAATCGCATATGAGTTTGTAGCATTGGCCGCACGCCGCCCCGTCGTTGAAAAGAGCAGTACTTAGTGCAGCAGTTCTTGTACCATAACCCGTTGAGTACAAGTTACCGTACCCACAAGCACCCCCTGGAAAACCAATCACATGTTATTTATATTCCCAATGTTTAAAACATAAATTTTAGTAACAATATTATTTAATTAATAAAAAATTATAAATTTTAGAAACAATATTGTTTAATTAATAAAAAAATAAGACAAAGTGTGTCAAAGAAAGTTGAATCCGACAAATTAACCGTCCATTACAAACCGCCCTTATTTTACTATTGTTGAAAAAAAAGAATAACCTTTATTTTTTGAAACTTTTAGTGGTTTAGACTTTTTACTGGTTTAACACTTAATGATTCAGACTGTTTGTTTCGTAAGAAGATATCTGAATGATTCAGACATTTGTTTCTGAATAGTTAAGTATTATACCGAGTTTGAATGGTTAAGACCCCTTATCTGAACGGTTAAGCGTTATACTGACTCTTAATGGTTCAGACATCTTATTGGTTCAGCACTTACTAGTTCAGACCTCTTACTGGTTTAGCACCTTACCCATTCAGAAGTTGCCAACGAGCCCCTAAATCTAGTTAGAACTTAAATAAGCTTATGTGTCAATTTTATATCTCGAGCCTATTAAATTTTACATATGACTTAACTTGCATTGAGTTATATCGAAGTAGTATAGCTAAAACAATTGAAAATGCATACCCATTGTTCCTGAAGCATCGCTACCGCCATAGAAGGTGGCGTGAGCACGGGTCCATCCAGAAGCAGTAAACGCATGGGCGTAAGGAAGAAGAAGAATAGCACAAAGCGTTAGCAAAAACAAGCCGATTTTCGCCATTTTTCTCCTTTAAACACAAGAAGAATGTGATACAGAAAATGGGAAGAAGTAGAGGTGATTAAATAGTAAACCAATCCAACAATATCACATGTAAGACTGCAAGTAGGGAATAGAAATTAATTACTTATTAAATTGTTATATATTTTTTTATATATATATTTGATAATGTAATTAAATAGAATTATCTGTGCACAGGAGCCAAGAAATTCTTGAATTCTGATACAATTATTCACACGTTCTACCCACATGTCTTCACCCCACAGAAGATCCTTCAATCTCAATGGACCAAACCTCACCAAATTGGCTCAACTCATTTTTACCATTTTTTTAAACATTAGAGTTTTATTTTTAGGTAAGGTTCGATTTATAGATTACATAAATATTTTACATGTAACAAAATAAATATGTATGCTAGTTTTATTTTTAGGTAAGGTTCGATTTCTAGATTACATAAATATGTTACATGTAACAAAAGAAATACGTGTGCTAGTTTTATTTTTAGGTAAGGTTCGATTTATTTTTAGTCAAAGCAAGACACAACACAATGATCATGGCTTCATATTGGGTGCTATAATCCATCGCGACTTGTGTCTGGTCGTGTGGCGAACAACGCTCCTCTGCCATACCTTCGACATTCATCCATACGTTGCAAGCGGGATGATGCGAAGGTGTGTTTGGGTAGCAAACTTTAACGCCATGACTTGTGTATAAGTTATATTGTGGGTATTTAGTATTCGACTCTAAAAGTGTAATTTACCTTAAAAAATAGTTCTAAAATTTTACGCCAGCGCGTAAAAAAGACTTGCATCAGTCAAAACTAACGCCTCGACAATTTTTATTACTTTTTTTACAGATGTGTTTATAATGTTTTCATCTACGTTTGTGCAAAAAATATTTCCAACTCGCGCCGGATCAAAAAGTTCTCACGATTCACACAACTCGCAATGGTTTTCATTTGAACCGAACCCTACATATATATATATATATACATATATATATATATATATATATAGTGTAAGTATACGGAGAAAACCCATTTTATTGAGAAAACTTAGGAAACTAGAATATGTGGACCACATTCATCCACATCACCTCATCCAAACCCATGCTTTAAGGGTATTTTAGTCTTTTTGTTTTTTTCTTTGAAGATTGTGTTTTGTACTTTTCACCAACCATCACATTTCCCCACCATCACCTACTCGATTATACCCAACCCATCATCCATCACCTTTTGTACTTCTTATCATCCATCATCTTTTTCAAAACTCCATTGTTCTCTTCTTCAATTTTCTCTGCTTTAGAATGGGAGATCCACACCAAATAATAGAAGATCTTCATGCATACTCTCCCACCAATGTTATCCCGAACCGTTTTATCCTTGATGAATCTTCGACTCACGGTGGTTCATCTTCTTCAGGTGTGTGGTGTGTGTTTTCACGGTGTTTTCTTAGTCTGTTTCTTTGTTTTGTTTCAAGCATAAACATGTATAAAGTTTTCCTTAGTTTGTTTCTTTGTTTTGTTCAAGCATAAACATGTTCAAGCATAGTCTGTTTTAATGGTTTACTTAGTTTTTTTTTTCCTTCGGTGTTTATAAGTTTTCCTTAGTTTGTTTGTTTGTTATCTCCCAGCATAAATCTGCATAGGGATTATAATATAATGGACCGTTTTATCACAGTTACAATATTTTGATCTTTTTCTCATTTGAACTTTATGTTTTAACTTTTTGAATAGATTTTATGTTGATTTGTTTTTGAATATGTGTTTATATGATTTTGTTTTTGTTGTTTCTTTCACTGTTTATATGAATTTTTCACCCCCTGGTTGAATTATTGATTTGTTTGAACACATGGTACCTCCCTAACTTTCATCTTATTATTTTTCTAATCATAACCAGGTGTTAGAGATGTAGGAGGTAAAAACATCCAATCAGACGTAGCTGCATCACCCACACACTTTCAGATCTATTCACCAACTGAAGAAGGTTCTATAGTCACCCATAAATGTTTGCTGATGTGTCATTTTTTCGTTTTTTTAACGGATGTTTGGAAAACTCTTTTTTTTGTAGATATGTGGAGTAGTGATGAGTCCGGTGAGGAACCGCTAGGACCAGCATGCACTAATGACAGAGGAAAATCACCGCTAATCATTCCTGACGCCCACGAAGGTAACAGTTGGCGTTTTAATTCTGTCTGGTATGCAACGTTGTATATATTTCGTACTCAGGTCTATTTTTTCACAAGTTACACCACTCAGCTTTGTCTTCTACCTAACATAGTACCCTGACACTTGCAACATGTTATATCACATGTATTTATTTTTGGAAATTAAAAAAAAAGTTTGGGGAATCGTGTAGTGTAACATGTCTTAAGCGGGTTACTCAATGTGACACATGTTACAAGGATTAACTTGTAACACCTGTCACATATGGTTTCCTAAGAATTTTAAAAAACATCCATCTGTAACACGTGTTACAAATGGAATCTCATTTGTTCAACAATGAAGATTTAAAAAAATCAGTTAGCATAAAAAACATCCATTTTGTACCACTGGCTATAGTCAGGCTTGTCACTTATTTGAAAGTTCTGTAAACAACCGTTGTAACACGTGTTACAACTTTTTACTCGGTCGTTCATTTTCTTTTTATAATCCCCCCCTCGACGTAAAGATACATCAAATGTAACACGTGTTACAGCAGGTTTTTACCTACTTACACGTCTCTATTACGTTGATTAAAACAGTTTTTTAAAAACATCCACTTTGTAACACTTGTTTATTTGAAAGTTCTTAAAACAACCGTTGTAGCACGTGTTACAACTTTTTACTCAACTGTGCATTTTCTTTTTTATAATCCCATCCTCAACGTAAAGATACATCCAATGTAACACGTGTTAGAATTTTCACATGTTACCAAAGGAAATTTCCTACTTACACGTCTCTGTTGCGTTGATTAAAACAGTTATTTAAAAACATCCACTTTTGCAACACTTGTTTATTTGAAAGTTCTTAAAACAACCGTTGTAACTAACACGTGTTACAACTTTTTAAAGTTGTGCATTTTCCATTTTATAATCCCATCTACACCTTGAAGATACATCCAACGCAACACGTGTTAGATTTTTCACGTGTTACAAAAGGTTTTTACCTACTTACACGTCTCTATTATGTTCATTATAAAAAATTTCAAAAAAAACATCCACCTTGTAACACTTGCAACTTATTTTGAAAGTGCTTAAAACAACCGTTGTAACACGTGTTACTTACGATTTTTTCAAAAATTACTTATTTAAACCTACAGTGGTTTCTCAACCACTAGACCAGTTTTTAAAAAAATACTTATTTAAAAATTTTCTAGATCAGTGGTTATAAAGGTTTACGTGGTTACGGTTTACGTTTATAACGTTCATTTGTTACATGTATGCCCCTGTTTAAAACGGGTAACACCTGAGTTGTGTACAGTGTTACATAAAAATAAACTTTAAGAACATGCAGTAGTAACACGTGTTACAATGATGGATCAACATAAAAACACACTTCATAACATACTAACTTTTTACTCAATAATGTTATCATGAGTTTACCAAAACAATTAATAAAGAAAATAATTATATATCCAATGTAACACGTGTTACACGTTAAACCATATGACATAGTGGTGCCTAAAAGGTTCACTACCGGGTTCAAAATTGTATACAATTTATGTAACACAATAATAAAGTAAAACATTAGCTTTCCAATTCAAAAAAATAAGTAACAAAAGAATTTTAAAAAACAACAGAGTTGTAACACGTGTTACAGCAGTTTTTTACCTACTTACACGTCTCTATTACGTTGATTAAAACATTTTTTTAAAAACATTGTTGTAGCACGTGTTACAACTTTTTACTCAGCTGTGCATTTTCTTTTTTATAATCCCATCCTCAACGTAAAGATACATCCAATGTAACACGTGTTAGATTTTTTCACGTGTTACCAAAGGAAATTACCTACTTACACGTCTCTGTTGCGTTGATTAAAATAGTTATTTAAAAACATCCACTTTTGCAACACTTGTTTATTTAAAAGTTCTTAAAACAACCGTTGTAACACGTGTAACTTATTTGAAAGTACTTAAAACAACCGTTGTAACACGTGTTACTTACGAACAACACGGAACACCCCTTGTCCGTATGTAACTTTCTTTTCTTCTTTTATAGATGATCAACAGGGAACACCCCGTTACTACGTAACTCAGACCCCAGAAGGAACCAAATTCTGGACTCCTATTGTGGACAAGGAGTTCCTTCCTGTTCTTGGGAAATCATATGAGACGTTCGAAGAAGTAGTTGCAATGTATAAGGTGTACGGATATGAAGCTGGGTTTAACGTTAAAAAGGCTCAAACAAAGGTTCGTAACGGATGCCCCACGCACAAATACCTCAGGTGCTCGAAGGCTGCTAAACCGCAAAATAAAAGGACGTTTGACACTCTCTGTGAGTCTTCGGCCATGTGCAGCAGGAACAGTACATTTACACTCACTGATTGTAAGGCCCGGCTTCTTATTGTAGTAACTCAAGACCCTATACGCTTTGTTGTGCATAGCTGGAGTGATGTGCATAATCATCCGCTTATTGACACCTTCAACCGCAACTTATCAAAATTTTCAAGGAAACTCCCGTTTGCAACCCAACAGTTTATTCACCAAATGAGCCTTAATCGCATTGGTCCGGTGAAGACCCACCGTTTCCTAGTTAGCGTCAAAGGCGGCCATCACAACGTGCGTGGCACCCCCGATGACTTTAAAAACTGCAGCCAACAATTGAGGATTTTCATAGGCGACCGAGATGCTCAACTGTTCGTGGAACGTCTACGCGATCGAAGCGAGAATCTAGCAAACTTCTATTACGACTTTGTTGTATCCGAAGGGAAATTGAAAGCTGTGTTTTGGGCTGACGAGATTTCCAACCTAAACTATAAAGCGTTTGGCGATGTTCTAGCATTCGATGCCACCTATCAGACAAACAAGTTAAGTAGATGTGTTACATACGTAACACCCGCACATAACATATGTAACAATATCTTTGTTAACTGGATTTTTTATATTCTTACATATGTGTCTTGTTTAACTGTTTTATAGGTACAACATGATTTTTGTACCTTTCACTGGTGTCGACAACCACATGCATTGTGTCACATTTGGCGCGGGGTTGCTTTTAAATGAGACGGTTGAATCTTACAAATGGTTACTCCAAGCATTCATGAAGGCACATCAGACCGAACCCCGGTTGATCTTAAGCGATCAGGACCCGTCGATGAAACAAGCTATCCAACAAGTTTTCACCACTGCCCGCCACAGACTTTGTATGTGGCATATCATGAAAAAACTGCCAACCAAGGTATTATTCTGTATTTTTTTATTTGCTTACACTAACGTAAACCGTCTCATTTCTAACTTATGGCTATAACAGATAGCGGGCGACGTATTGCAAAACACGGACTTGAGGTCTTGCTTCCACCGACTCGTTTGGAATGTCTACATAAAGCCTTCTACCTTTGAAGAACGATGGGCAGCATTGCTGGAAAAATTTTCACTCCAGGACCACCAATGGCTCAATGAAATGTACGAAATTAGGGAACGTTGGGTCCCGGCATTCTTTAGGGACATCCCTATGTGCTGCTTGATGAAGACAACTTCACGATCTGAAAGCTCAAATGCATCTTTTAAAGTTAACTCCACCAGCGCAAATACACTTGTTCAATTTATGCTATGTTACGAGGCACGGATTGACAGCCAACGTTATCGCCAAAGAGTTTCTGAATTCAAATCTTCGTCATTCGTGTACAAGGGGAAAAGTAATCTGCCCATTGAACAACATGCTTTCAGTGTTTACTCTCATTCCGTTTTCCATGTGGTTCGGAAGGAAATCCTCAAGGGCAAGTTTTGTTGCTACATTACAAACCAAACATCAGAAGCTGGCATGACTGTTTTCTCTGTCCAGCACGAAGACAATATATTCACGGTTAGATTTCGTAAAAACTGTTTTCTCTGTTCCACAAGAATGTCTAACACATGTTACATCTTTTTTTCGTAAACGTTTAGCCTCTAACACATGCACCTAAAAATTGCAGGTAAAGTTTAACAACGTGGATAACACAGCTGAATGCTCATGTCGTGGCTTTACCCGAATAGGCTACCTGTGTCGCCATGTCTTCTGCGTTTATCGCCTACAACATGTGGACGCCATCCCATCCAAATACATTGCCAACAGATAGAGGCGTGATGTTTTGCCTAAGAGGGTGTTTTCAATTGATAGTCGCTACGGTGTGGACACGCAACCGCAGGCTGTTATGCGCAATGAGATTATCGATGTGATCACCGACTGTGTGGACATTGTTAGAAATGATACTGAATCGCTTTCAACTTTACTTGAACAGCTAAAAGTGATCAAATTGAATATGTTAACCAGGGGATCTATTTTGATGCCAGACCAAGTGTCAACAAAGGATGTCTTTGAAGAACTGATTGGCCCTTCAAGAGAGGACACGGTGGTTGCGAATAATCCTGATGTGGCGCGCAACAAGGGTTGTGGTAAACACCGTCGAATTACCGGTGGTAGCGAACAACCAGCACCAACTCCGCAAAAGGCCCCTAGACTGTGCCGAACTTGCATGAAGTATGTTACCAACCATGATTCCCGTAACTGCAAAAAAATCACAAATCTAGAGGTTATCAACCAGCCCGCCAACCCCAATGATGCGGGGCCATCATACGCCCCTTAGATTTATTTGGTAGCCGTGGAAACACACCGCACAGGTTTCAAGTTTTTGAGACGTGTTACGGACGTGTAACAGTTTGGGAAGGCGCATCTATGTGCTACAACAAACTGTTACGTATGTAACACGCATTATCTGATAGTTGTTTTTGTTGCCTTATCAAACTTTCCACAACTTACATTATTATCGCGGTCCTCGGTGGTGTTGTCCCTATGTTAATTTATAACATATCCTGCTTTCATGCAGCATGTATTTTGGTTTGTAATATGACAATGGCATGGTTGCCCTTAGCTTATGTTAATTAATCCAGGGTTTGAACAACATATATGTGAATGCAGTCCTAAACATGTGCCATGTTTTATCTTTTATTTTGTTACCTTGTTGAACTCTTGTGCACCTTGAACATACAATGTAACACGTGTTACCACTTCTCATTAGCGAAGTACTTAAATGTAACACGTGGTCACTCACCCCTCTCCCCCTCTTTATCAACATGTAGTTGTTTGTGTGCATTTAGCGAATGCTTGGAGTTCACCGGTAACCAGTTGAATACCACCCGCTGCCAACCACTAACCTTAATTGCAAGGACGGGTAAACGTGATAGAGCTATGTTTACCGGGAAACTGAGTATATCAACATAAGGTACTCACATACTAAGTCCCAGAGCTGAGTGACTTTACGCAAATCACTTTGCGAGGGCAATCATGGTAAACTTCTTACAATTCATAACAACACGCCAACCATCAAGACCAGGTTCAATGTTGAGGAGTAACACGCGTTACAAACTATGTTACATACTTATGTTTGTGTTTCAGACGCTTTTTTTGCAAGGCACTCATGATACACTGGTTAGAGTTGAACGCATGTCGTTTTGTATTAATCCATTAACGTAACTAATGTTAGGGAACTTTAACATACACACATATGTACCACATGTTACATCGACACCAATAAGGTTCATACTGTATCTGTTCGCCATGTTTTATCTTTTATTTTGTTACCTTGTTGAACTCTTGTGCACCTTGAACATACAATGTAACACGTGTTACCACTTCTCATTAGCGAAGTACTTAAATGTAACACGTGGTCACTCACCCCTCTCCCCCTCTTTATCAACATGTAGTTGTTTGTGTGCATTTAGCGAATGCTTGGAGTTCACCGGTAACCAGTTGAATACCACCCGCTGCCAACCACTAACCTTAATTGCAAGGACGGGTAAACGTGATAGAGCTATGTTTACCGGGAAACTGAGTATATCAACATAAGGTACTCACATACTAAGTCCCAGAGCTGAGTGACTTAACGCAAATCATTTTGCGAGGGCAATCATGGTAAACTTCTTACAATTAATAACAACACGCCAACCATCAAGACCAGGTTCAATGTTGAGGAGTAACACGCGTTACAAACTATGTTACATACTTATGTTTGTGTTTCAGACGCTTTTTTTGCAAGGCACTCATGATACACTGGTTAGAGTTGAACGCATGTCGTTTTGTATTAATCCATTAACGTAACTAATGTTAGGGAACTTTAACATACACACATATGTACCACATGTTACATCGACACCAATAAGGTTCATACTGTATCTGTTCGTCATGACCCTAAATCAAAAACTACATAACTTTAGATAAACAACATATGTGGTGTCCATGATAACTACAAAAACCACCAACAGTTGGATGCGCGCGACATGACGACAATAAACAAAATAGTTTGCGTAACGAGTCAAATCCAAAAACCACTTGCCGTGTGGACCACACCAAAATGTTCAATTTAACATTCTACGCCCTAGACATGGCGCCTTCTATCTTACCTTTCAAAGTGTTTGACGGTGACAACAAAATATGAGTGCCATACTTCATCCGTAGGTGTCTCACCTCTTTCATTTTCCTGCTACCATTCAAACTAAACCCAACATCAAATGGCGCGTGGCTGCCCATGTACTTTTCCATATGCCGCATCAAGAAGACACCGCAGTCTGTGCTGTTCCCATTTGTCGCCCACTCCAACTTCCGTCGCTTTATTTCCAAGCTTTTGATCACCACAGTCTTCGAATGTTTTACCTCCTCCAAATAATGTACAAACATATCCTTCTGTTAACATATAACAGCAATCACAGTCAAATAATATTCTACTAATGTACATTCCAAATACAAGCATTTCATACTTACATATTTATAGGGTACTGATTTGTTGGCGTATGAGTCGTTATCCAAAACACGGCGTGTGTAGTTTTCAGCACCGTTGTCAATCAATGTAATAGCTGGGTTTTTCAACTCAAAAGCAAGAAGATAGAAGTGTCCCGCCTCCAATACCGGAAACAACACGATATCGAAACTTCGCAGGTCAAACAACTTTTGGTTGCCATACACTCCCGCATGCATATTCTTCCTAAACCGGTCCATACGTTTTTCATTTTGCATTTGTTGATCCATCAGCATCCACTCAAACTGAAGCACAATTCAATTACCAGTGATTAATCTTTACTTATGCTCCCACAAAGCATTCATGAATATAAATAAATAAGAAAACTTACAACCACCCTTGTCCCCATGAACAAACGGCTAAGCGACTCTGGTGCTTTGAACCGTTCTTCATAGTTCAACACCTCAGACCAGCAATCAATTATCTGATCAACCACGAGAGCCCCTGACGACAAAGTCTTCAACTGCCTTCGAGTTGCCTCTGCATAGGCACTGCTACGGTATAACAACTCCCTATAACACAAAACACAGTTAGACCAACACGTGTTATACTCATGTTACCATTTAAACTAACAAATTTATCTTACTCTGCTCTAGGGTTAGCTCTATATTCCTCGTTGGTAAACCCCTCAGCCCATGCCTGTCCTCGCTCTCTCCTATCACATCGCATTATCGCCTGTTACTCAACATAGAAAGGAAAACAAAAACTATTTACAATGGTATAGGGGAACTTACAGATTGACTTTCATTACTTCTCTTCTACTTGAATCACCATGCAGGTTATAATATGTGGTTTCATCGTTGCGGATGTACTCCCAAACACGCTTATCAAGTTTACTTATTTCTTCATTAATGTCAACCCCCCTTCGGAAGTAAGGAGATCTATTAACATATGCTATCGCCTTATCTCTTGCTGGGTTTCGTCGCCCCGCTTCCAACTCTGCTAAAACCCTTTCCTTGTTTGCCTTTATTGTCTCTTCTGTGTAAAATCCCAAATTCTCTACGAGACTCGTCCCGTCAAAGATGGTAACGGGGTCTACCATCATTGGCTCGACAGACATATCCACGGTGCCTGACGTACCAGTCACTTTTTCGGGTATGGAACCTAACACGAAGAAATGACACTTAGACCATCAATGTTTTACACGTGTTAGATATTCGGCGACACATGTCATACCTCATCGACAACCATGTAAAACAACAATGCTTTTATGACACCTACCAGATGGTTTTTCATTACTCGTGCCCCCATCCTGTGCTTTAGCCTGCTCATCACGGTTTGTACCAGCTGCCAAGGATAACATAAGTTACATTTTTTTTTTTGAAAACTAACAGTGACAGTCATAGAGAACACGTACCTGTACCATTGTTACCCCTATCATCTCCCACTTGAACTGGGTCAAACCAAGGCTCCAGTTAGGGCCATCATAAACAGCTATCTGCAAGATATCTTTTCGAACATCCTCATTCCCAACATCATTTTTTGAATCAATGGTCTCTTTGGTAGCCTTCCCTTCTTCAGCAATATCCGGCAAAGGGGCCATATTTCCATGAGGTTCACCATCAGAACCTGTTCCCACATCAAACATGCGGCAGAAAGCCGCATCTTTCACTATTGGTTTCGGGGCTGTGAGAATCAACAAGTTACACAAATTAGCCCAACAGTTAATATTTCTTATTACGTACGTTATCTTTATTATGAAACGTTCAGTTTTCCTGAAACACACATACCAATATAAAAGCTTCCCCTTACATGGGCAACCTGATCATCATTAGTTTCACCTGCTGCCAATTCCTGTCCGCTAGCTGAACATCCTACCTTCGGAAGTTCCTGGGCAAGCACCATATTGATGTCATCCGCTGGCTTCTCATTTAGCCTTCTACCTCCTGACCAAAGAATAAAAACAATTTAGTTAATGTAAAACAATTCCCCCATACCAAATTATGTTAATACATTGATTTTTCAGGCGGCTGTGGCCGTTACACGTGTTACTTTTACTATTTCTCTAAATCTTAATACACATACCAATATCCTTTTCGTTACAACTCGTTACAACACCCGCATCAGCATCAGCAGCCCTACTACGAACTTCTTCTTCTTGGGCGGCCTCAAAGTGTTCACTTTCTATTGCCACTACCTCATCACGCTCTACCACTGCATCACAAACCTCTACTGTCCCTCCTACAAAAAAAAATTGAAAATTTGGGGGAAAAAACTTTCAAAACTCTACACTTTATCAGGTGGCAGTGTTGTTTCAAGATCATTTTATAGGCGACGGTGGCCGTTACACATGTTACTTTTATCTATGTCGCTAGTTATAAATACACCTACCTATATCTTTGTCGTTTAAACTCGGTGAAACACCCCCAACAGCATCATCTTCCCTACTCCCAACTTCTTCGACTTTGCCGGCCTCACATCCATCTACTGTGCTATCTATTTTTAAAAGCCCATCACGTATAGCATGATGCTCACCGCCATCAGAGACAGCCTCTTCGAATTCCAATGTTAGATTTCTCGTCGTTTCCTCAACGTTCTGTATCATCTTCGGGGATTCGACATCTGTCATATCATTTCTCGCAACCTCGTTGCAACCTAGCGAAGGAACACCTTTTCAACCGTCAAAACAAATATCAACTATATCATATGTTACACAACTTTTCTTTTGTGTAAAAGGAACAGAGATTGTCCAGTTTTTTACCTTTCTGCGCTTCATTGGTTGGCTCCATTGAGGTCTCCATTGCGGTATCACTTAGGATGTCTTCGGTACCCTGCAAAAGAGATGTTTTTACACATGTTAAAAGTTTTTGCTTCAAAAAACTATTTCTGTACTTAAATATACGTTACTAATGGACATACCTCTCCACTTACTTGATTTGAATTAATCCTACTTTTAACCTTACATTTTGCTTTGCTTTTCAACCTATCTTGCTTAACAAGCGTTTTCCGATACAGGCTTGCAACTACTAGACTTGTAACAGCAGGACTCGCAAGCTCCACAACTCTTTCATCTATTTGACTTATCAGACATTAGAAACGTTTTAAATTTAACAAACAATATGACATGTTAGTTTTCTATATTACCTTCACACGCGGAATCATTAACAGTCTCGTCAGCCATCGCCAATTCCGCTAAAACAGTATTAATCTCTTCTGTTGCCTTTGCAGCCCCCTTTCTCTCATCTTCAAACCACGTTGCTTTTCGATCAAACAGGCTCTCATACCGAGCTTTTAACGTTTGCACTTCTACATCTTCTGGGCGCTTAGTACACATTTGGCCCAACATGTCTTCGATTCTTCGCTTTGTTCTCTCCACAACATTTATTAAATTATCCACCAACTGTAGCGCCTCCTACATTTTTCCACATCATGTATACACTGTTAATAAAACAAGCAATATCCACACAACGACATCTAACTAACGTTTAACTTTTATGGCCATTTACTTTTTGCACATACATGTACAGTTGTTTCATCATCATCCGAAATTTCTTTACAGACTGTCTGAGCTTTTAACTTTCCAGTCCCAAAAGCACCCTTTCTAATCTCCAACTCTTCCCTTTGCTTAAGCTTTTGCTTTGTCCAGAACGTAATGGGATAGATACTGTAATCTACATCTATACCCTGGCACCTCACTCTGTCCACGTACAGCAGCTGCAATTTTCACCCAGAACAGTTACATATGTTAGGGATTCAAATGAACGTATTACATACAAATTGACTAGTACAAATGTACATCACACAAACACTTACAACTAGGATTGTCAACGCTCCGGTGAACGGCCTATTCGGGTCATTGCTTTTCCATCCATTCTTGCACTTCTTTAACTTCTCTAACACCAACTGGCACCAATCGACTTTTGAAAAGACCATGTCACTCGTTATGTAGTCTAATATCTAGGGCCGAAGGCATCCTTGTTTGTGGCAATCGATCATCAAGGTAACAAAACACATCAGGAAGTCCATCCGGAAATTAAAGCTGTCTTCCCCATCCGACGTCTCTATCATGTCGACCATTTTCGTGGGTGGAACATAGCGTCCTGAGAACCTGTCTTTCCACTTTGTAACTGCTTCATCCTTCGGCTCTACTTTAGGCAAAGAACTTAAATGCACACCACCACGTGGTATGCCAATTAACTTATGAATAGCCTTAGCGTCTACCTTGATCTTCCCACATGGCAATTTTATCTCCATATCTAAAGGACTAAACCTCTCAACGACATAATTTGCCAGCTTCGCCGGAAGCCCATCTACCTTGAACTTAAGCAAACGTCCGAATCCCATCCTCTTGACTGCTATTCTTTGTTCTAACGACAGCACATTAATGCATCTCGCAAGTTGTATTGGCGACGATCTGGTTCTAATGCCTGGCCAGTTATCCTTCTTTGCCCTCTTCCTCACCCTACCAACCACATTTCCTGCACTTTCCTCATCTTCCTCATCCCATTCTTCGTCTGTTTCTTTATCGTTCTGCTTTCGCTTATTAGCCAGCCTACCCGTCACGGACCTGGTCATTCTCCTCACTCCTGCAAATACAACCGCCATAGTAAATACATAATAGCACAAGTAATATTTCCGGAGTTATTTAACACAACAAACAGGTACGAGATAGGTAACACATGTTACCTGAATCTGTATTCTGCACCGAAACTACACAATCGTCAACACGTATCTTCTTTTCGTCAAGCAACGCCATCGCTACAAAGTGTTATAAATCGTTTTAACACATGTTAGTATGACTGTTTTCAGTTTTTGTTGGTCCGACGCGTCAAAATCATACCCATACCTCTTCGCTTTCGAGTCTTTACGCTTGTACTGCCCACTACAATTGTCTCTTGCACTATAAATAGAAAAAAACCCAAACGTTACACAAGTTATAGCGAGCGAGCCTACTATATTCAATACAATAAACAGGTACGAGATAGGTAACACATGTTACCTGAAACTGTATTCTGCACCGAAACTACACAATCGTCAACACGTATCTTCTTTTCGTCAAGCAACGCCCTCGCTACAAAGTGTTATAAATCATTTTAACACATGTTAGTATGACTGTTTTCGGTTTTTGTTGGTCCGACGCGTCAAAATCATACGCATACCTCTTCGCTTTCGAGTCTTTACGCTTGTACTGCCCACTACAATTGTCCCTTGCACTATAAATAGAAAAAAACCCAAACGTTACACACGTTATAGCGAGCGAGCCTACTATATTCAATACAATTAAAAAAATACACACCATTCGGTGTTTTACGTTGGGTCCTTGTGCTGCTTAGATCGATTGGCACCATGCCTATATATAAATTAGAAAAGTTACACATGTTACTTTCTAAAAAAATATATATTATAAAAACAGCCACAACTAGTAAAAGGTCAAACCATTCTTCCTCCTTTGAATTTCGGCTATTGGTGTGTCTGAATCCCAGTCATCCAAATCTGCAATATGCTCTTAATATATCAATCAAAATATAATAATTCCAAAGGTATAATCATTGGGATTTTACGAATCAAAACATAGCACTCGCCTACGGTTTGTGCGATCGCCCCAACCCCCTCCACCTCCTCTTCCATTTTTGAATTCCCACCGGTGTCATCCAACACGATCACACTCTCTGATGCACTCGGGACGCTGCATTTTTTCTGCACACGTATTTCCACCCTACGCCTTCACATTTTAACAAAGAATGCCCACATTCAGGTAATCCGACACTAAAAACCCAATCTCAATACTAAATCTAACAACATTACCAAACCAAACCGCTTAAACAGAGAAAAAATAACATTTGAACAGTTCTAAACAAACAATAATCACAAATTAAAGAAGACTGAAAAAAAAACCAGAGAATCCAAACCAAATGACACCTAATAACTAATGTTCATAGTTATAAAAAAAGTAGATTTAAACTTCAGAAGATTCTGAAGCAAACAATAATCATAAAAAACTTTCCCCAAAAAAAACAAACAATCAAATTATCGGTGAAATTTAGGCGATATATAAACTGGACTTACTTTGAACTTGGTTTCTTCCCTTTCCGGCGACCTTTACCGGAGGATAGCAGCCGGAATGTTGCCCTCATAACTAGGTTTTTTTCGAAACAGCTGGTTTCTTCCCTCCCGGATTACGATCGTTCAGCCTACGTCCACCTTTGATCACTTTCTCGCCGGCGTTTGCGAGTTCTCTGTTGGGGGTACCTCTGCTTGTTCAGAGAGAGAAGGAAGAGAAGGAACCAGATCTTTGTTTGTGTGAGTAATGAAATTTGAAAAGGGCTACTGTGTTGATATCTTGGGTTGCTTTACTTGCTTCCCCTATGATTTGACGTGCCCTGAACATGCAGGCATATTCCATCAAATCCAAAGAATATTTTAATATATGGTTTGTACTTACCTTGACTTGTTTTGGACAAATATACCCCTCTTTGCATTTACAATGGAATAAAAATAATGATTTAAGTCTTCTTTTTCCTCAACCATTAGATTACCTAGATCAATGGTGAAAAAGTTAGTTTCCTTAGTTTTCTCACTAATAAATGGTTTCCTATATATCT
The DNA here is from genome assembly GCA_030545235.1 of Helianthus tuberosus. Taxonomy (NCBI): domain Eukaryota; kingdom Viridiplantae; phylum Streptophyta; class Magnoliopsida; order Asterales; family Asteraceae; genus Helianthus; species Helianthus tuberosus. The sequence goes on along the minus strand of CM060411.1, from coordinate 7,066,550 downwards.
CTTCCATATATATATATAGGGGATGGTTCAAATGAAAACCACTTTTATTGTGAAAACTCGAAAACTAACTAAAAAAAGCCTAAAAAACAAACAAAAAATTTTTTTTTCAATTTTTTTTTTAAATCGCTAGTTTTTATATATGAAAAAAAACTTTCTTCAAAAAACAAAAAATTGTAGTACACATACACATGTGTAGTAACACATGTGCACTACAAAAAAATTTTATTTTTTTTTTTGAAAATTTTTTTTATATAAAAAAACCTGCGAAAATTAATATGCAAAAAAAAAAATTTGGTATTTTTTTTGGCTTTTTTAATTAGTTTTCGAGTTTTCACAATAACTAGTGGTTTTCATTTGAACCTTCCCCTCTATATATATATATATAGTGGAGGGTTCAAATGAGAAGAATTTTTTTGTAAGAAGAAAAAAGAAGAAGTTTCAACCAATAAGAATTCTTCATTTTACTTCATTTAATATTTGCATTTAATTTTAATATAAGGGTATACTGGTAAACTTACATAAATCATTAATTTGTATTTTTCCCCTTTAATAACAAACTAAATTAAATTTGTAACTCCTTTTCAAAATATATACTTTTTTCCAAATTAAAAAAAACAACTTAATTTAAAGTGTAGAATAAATTACTAGTTGTGTAGGATAAATTACGAGTTGTGTAGGATATATTTCGAGGTGTGTATGATAAATTTTGATTGTGTAGGATAAAATTCTATAATGTGTAGGGTATATGTAGGAAAATTTTGATATGTGTAGTTTTTGTAGATTATATGTAGTATAATTAATGATTTATTGACTAATTAATTAAAGAGAGAAAAATTAATGATAAGAGTTATAAATGAAATAGTATTTTACTAATATGCCATTTCTTCTCACATTAAATTTTTTCTCAAATGAACTTTCCCTTATATATATATATATATATATATATATATATATATATATATATATAGGGTCAGGATTTAGAGAAAACGCTCAAAAGTTTAAGAACGGTAAGAACGCTTATGGGTCGTGTGTAAGGACCTGCAAAATTGTCCCATAACACTCCGTAAGTAGAAACCCGGGCCCCTAAAACCCTAATCCTTGAGAAAATCAAAGAAATTCAATTTTATTGGTTGCCCGCGGACCGCGTAAGACTTAAGCAAAGCTTATGCGGGCCGCGACAGCTTTGAAGATCTCCGGATAAGCTTCCAGACAACATATCAGACACGTGGCAAGCCTACGCGTGACACGTTAGCCCTAGCCGTAGCTAGGGTGGCCCTCGCGGGCCGCGTAAGATCTTATTAGAGTTTACGCAGGCCGCGACAAACTCAAATTTTTGCTATAAATTGGTCGTGCATGGGGCTTTCATATGTGCTCGAAAATTTACTCTAAAAACGTTCTGTACTGCTTAAATTCATAGATTTTAGTAGGGAAACACTGCTGCGATTACAGGGTATTAACTCGATCACTGCTACGATACAATATCCGATCGATTGAAACCAATCCGATGGATGTTTAAGTGCTGCCCGAATCCGGCCTATACTTTGTCATTCGTCGTGAGGGTTTTGATTTCGTGAGTTATCGTAAATGTTGTATTAAGTTACTGACCTAGTTTCGTGTGCATTGTTATTTAACTAGGTTACAAGGCTAAATCAGTAGGCAAGGTTCTGTCCAACTAAACTTGCAATGTGAGCCATTCTCTTTTTATCAAAAGTGTTTTACAATACCTCAATGTTTTCCAGTTATATGTTACAGGGATTAAGTCTTTGTTATCTTAAATTACTGGCAGTAAGTGGGGTATTGTGCACAATGACTACTGTTTAAATCACTTTTAGGTGAAAGGACCTAAATAGTGATATACGTCACTTTTGGGTGAAAGGACCCAATAGTGATATGACCATAGTCATAGATCCGGTCGAGTGACAACTGAACCAGCTAATTATAAGATAGAGACAATTGTAATCGCTTTTAATACTGTAATTTATAACAATGTGTCGTTTTATGTAAATTGGATGACTCGCCAGTATTTCCCCGCTAATAAAAATCTTTTTAAACATGTTTCAGGTGATTTACTGTGAACCCGGAAAAAGTGCCGTGTAGCACACCAGCTTGAAGAATGTGGCTCAGCAAATAAAATAAATAAACATGTTTTTGTAAACAGGGAATTTCCCCGTGAAATTCCTTTATTGTAAACTACGGGGTTTGTCCCGAAAATGTGAAATAAAATAATCGGGCATTTTCAGTTTAAAAGATCCTGCTAATATTTCCGCTGCCAAATTAAATAATACCACGGGTTTCTGTCCCGCGGCTTCTGGACCGGATAAAACCGGGTCGGGGGCAGTGACAGAAAAAGGTGGTATCAGAGCCACTGATTTAAGCCAATTAAGTATTTAGAAATACTTAATTTTTTCCGATTGCCATTTTATGATTATGTGAAAATTTAATTTAATAAATAAAAATTTAACTTAAATTTGTGTGTGTTTCTTCATGTGTGCTAACATCATGAATGAACTGTCGGAGGCACTCCGAAACTTTACTATCCATACCACCGATATGGATACCATAGGAACTCAATCCGGCTATCAAGCGGATATTGAGGAGCTACCGGTATTCCAGGCCCAGGTCCAGGAGAAACCAAAGCCTAAAAAGAGAAGGAGAATCTTGGACTAGAAACGCGGACGTAGGAAGAAGCCAGCTGCCCAGAAGGTTAAGAAGACTGAAGATCCGAAAGACAAAGGGAAAGGAAAGGAGATCGGGGAAAGTTCCGGGCAAGCCCAGGAAATGCCACCATGGGAGGAGGTTGAACGCAAACTGGCGAATTGTGACCTCACCGGACCTGTCGATGAAAACCTCTTCAATTTCCCTGCCCAATCACAACTTCCAATTAACTTGGAGCCTGCTATCCCAGATCCTATTGTCAACCACCGAATTCTACCCGGAGAATTGGAGGAATGGTGGACGAATGATTGGCAATTTCAAAACTTCATGAATAATCCTAATGTCTATTTTCCCAGTTTGATCCTGAGCCTGCACCATACCCACCTATGAGCACAGAAAACTTAGCTGAACTCTGTCACTATGGCGAGGAACTGGTGGATGCGGGAAATAGAATTCGGGATGTGGGAGAGAAGATCTCATGGAAATACGACGAGCGGGAGCGTCGTTTCTGAAAGGCCAGCTGACTGTGGTGGTGGTGTTTGTATAATAATAATCATATATAAAAAACAATATAATAATAAAAGTAATAATATAATATTGTATAATAATAATTAAAATAAAACTTTTGTAAAATAAATGGTGTGTATTGATGCATACTAATATATAAAAATATGAAAGTCGCAAAGTCGATAATTTTGGCTATACGTGTTGACGTGATTATGTGTGATTGCCTTATTGTTTGGTTGTTATCTATTTTGTGGTAATAAATTTCATATATTGTCAATTATTCAGATGGAAAATGCGGAAAACCAACCAGTCAATGAAGTTAATCAATCTGAAAAAAACAATGAGGATCACTTCCTTAATAGGCAAGAAATAGAAAATATCGTTGCTTAGGAAATAGCCAACGCTATCCAAGCAATCGTCGCTGCTGTTAAGAACCCCGTTGAACCCTCACAAGCCAACCACAGCAAGCGTACTCGCGACTAAAATTTCAGTAACAGTGTAAATGGAGGCGGCAATAATAATAATGATGTGGTTCAAGCCCCATTTCTTAAGAAAATGAAAGCTGCAACGCCTGGTTGCACTTACAAGGAATTTCTTGCCTGTAAACCGGTCGAATTTGCAGGCAATGAAGGGGCAACTGCCGCACTGCGTTGGTTGGAGAAAACCGAAGCAGTAATTAAAATAAGTAAATGTGCTGAGGAAGACAAGGTTATGTATGCGTCCCACCTTTTAAACGAAGAGGCGTTAGAATGGTGGAATACGGTGCTACAAGCCAAGGGAAGTGACGTGGCTTATGCCATGAGCTGGGAGGAATTTAGGGAATTAATAGAAAGAAAATTTTGTCCCGCCTACGAAAAGGAACAAATGACGAATAAGTTCCTGAACCACCGGATGGTGGATGTTGACTGTCGAGGGTATACTTTAAATTTTTTCGAGTATGCCAGAATTGTGCCGACTCTGGCTTCGCCAGAACCGGTACTTATTTCTCACTATATTTGGCGTATAATTAGCGAGATTCGTGATATCGCCAAAGCTGCGAGACCCCGCACAATTGACGATGCGGTTGAATTGGCAAATACTCTAACCGACGGGCTGGTTCGTACTAGAGAAGAAAACAGGAAAAACGAATTGGCCTAGAAGATTACCCAAGGATTTCATGGGGGTAATAATGCTAGCAACTTCAAGAGAAAGGGAACCGGGCAATCCTCCACTGCTTCATTCTGCAGTACCTGTAAGAGAAAACACCTTGGGAAATATAAGGGTTACTATAATTTCTGCAAAATCCCGGGGCACCAAGAGGAGAATTGCAGGAAGAAATCCATGATCTGCTTCAATTGCGGAGAAGCTGGGCATTTCAGACCAGAATGCCCTAAACTGGTCAAGCCAGCCGATAACAAGGCCAAAACTGCTGAAGGAACTAATAAGAAGAACGCAAGAGCTTTTCAGCTGACCACGCAAGAAGCCGATCTGATTCCGGATGTAATAGCTGGTACGTTTCTGGTACACGATGTTTACGCAAAAGTATTATTTGACTCTGGTGCAAACCAAAGTTTTATAAATACTTTATTCTGTCAAGCTCTTAAGTAACCTTTAACCAAACTTAGGCAGATTTATACGGTAGAAACAGCAGATGGTAATTCAGTTAACATAGATAAGGTTCTTCAAGAAGGAAATATAGAACTTTCAGGCCACAAATTTTCTGCCAATCTTTTACCTATGAATTTAGCTGGATTCGATGTTGTGTTAGGAATGGATTGGTTAGTAGCCAACCATGCTCGAATCCTCTGTGATAAGAATTCCATATAAATTCATACACCCACAGGGGAAATAATTATGATTACAGGAGATAAGCCGCGTAAACCAATGAAGTTTATTTCAATAATGAAAGTTGTTAGTTATGAACAAAAACAAGGAATAGTGTATATGATTTCGGTAATCATTAACACTAAAAGTAAGGAACTTAAGGAAATTCCTGTAGTATCAGAGTACCCGGAGGTATTCCCAGAAGAGCTACCAGGATTACCACCAGATAGGGAAGTAGAATTTAGAATTCATCTAATTCCTGGAACTACACCAATAGCCAAGGAACCTTACCGGTTAGCACCCATTGAAATGTTAGAACTGAAAAAGCAATTAGATGAATTGCTAAGTAAAGGATTCATACAACCTAGTTTATCCCCTTGGGGAGCACCAGTGTTGTTTGTGAAAAAGAAAGATGGTTCTATGCGAATGTGTATCGATTATAGAGAATTGAATAAGGTTACAATTAAGAATCGATACCCATTACCTAGGATTTATGTTCTTTTCGATCAACTTCAGGGAGCTAGATACTTCTCTAAGATAGATTTACGCTCCGGATACCATCAGTTGAAGGTACAAGAAGAAGACATACCTAAAACTGCTTTCAGAACTAGGTATGGTCACTACGAGTTTACAGTCATGCCCTTTGGGTTAACAAATGCCCCTGCAGCATTCATGGACATGATGAATAGGATCTGTAAACCATATTTGGATAAATTTGTAATTGTCTTCATCGACGATATACTTATTTATTCCAAAAGTCAGGACGAACTACATGCACTCTTAACTTTGTTAAGAAAGGAAAATCTTTCCGCCAAATTCTCGAAGTGTGAATTTTGGTTGCAGGAAGTGCAATTTTTAGGTCACATGGTGAATCACGAAGGTATTCACGTAGATCCCTCCAAGATAGAAGCGATCACCAATTGGAAGATCCCACAATCAGCCACTGAAGTTAGAAGTTTTCTAGGATTAGCTGGGTATTACAGGCGCTTCATAAGAGACTTCTCTAAGATAGTTGTTCCATTAACTAAGTCAACCTGTAAGACAGTTAAGTTTGAATGGGGACCCAAGCAAGAAGAGGCCTTTAAGGTTTTAAAGCAAAGGTTAACAACCACCCCAATTCTTGCCTTACCAGAAGGGACAGAAGATTTTGAAGTATTCTGTGATGCTCCTAAACTAGGATTAGGATGTGTGCTGATGCAACGCAAAAAGGTAATTGCGTATACCTCAAGGCAATTGAAAAAGCACGAGGAAAATTATACGACTCATGACTTAGAGTTAGGAGTAATAATTTTTGCCCTTAAGATTTGGAGGCATTACTTGTACGGAAGTAAGTTTACAGTCTATACAGATCATAAGAGTCTAAGGTACCTTTTTTGGGCAAAAAGAATTAAACATGAGGCAAAGAAGATGGATGAAAATTCTAAGTGACTACGACTGTGATATTCAATATCATGAAGGAAAGGCAAATGTAGTAGCAGACGCCCTAAGTCGTAAGTATCATGAAAAGCAAAGACGAGTCCGTGCTCTTAGATTAAATCTCCAATTAGATTTAATGGAACAACTGAAGAAAATTCAAGAAACAGCAATCAAGGATAATGCTGAAGGAATGAAAGGAAGGATAAAGGAATTAGAACAAGGGACAGATGGAATTTGGAGATTCCACAAGAAAAGGATTTGGGTACCTAAGCAAGGAAATTTAAGAGATAAGATTTTAGAGGAATCCCATAAATCTAGATATACCATGCACCCTGGTAATAATAAGATGTACCAAGATTTAAGAGGTAACTTCTGGTGGATAGGAATGAAAAAGGACATAGCTAGATATGTATCTAAGTGTCTAACTTGTTCACAAGTTAAGGTAGAACACCAGAAACCTTCAGGGTTACTCCAACAATTAGAAATGCCTGTATGGAAATGGGAACTAATAACAATGGACTTTGTTACTAAATTGCCCAAAACCAGGAAAAGTAACGATGCAATTTGGGTAATTGTGGATCGATTAACCAAATGAGCTCACTTCCTACCAATGAAGGAAACCTTTAGCATGTAAAGATTAGCAAGGTTATACGTAGACGAGGTAGTATCCTTACATGGAGTCCCACTCTCCATAGTATCGGATAGAGATAGTCGTTTCACTTCGCATTTCTTGACAAGTTTCCAAGAAGCAATGGGGACCCGACTAAATCTAAGTACTGCATACCATCCCCAAACAGACGGACAGAGTGAAAGGACGATCCAAACCCTGGAAGACATGCTCAGGGTATGTGTAATAGATTTTGGTGGAAACTGGGATGACCACCTACCCTTAATTATAGGGTTGTAAACGAACCGAACTTTCAGTGAACAGTTCGTGAACCGTTCGGCGGGAAGTTCGTTTATGTTCATTTGTTTAATAAACGAACGAACATGAACAGGAAATTTCGTTCGATTAGTTAAATGAACGACATGAACAGAGGCCTCGTTCATTCAATTGTGTTCGTGAACGTTCGGTAAGATGTTTGTGAACATTCGTTCATTTATGTTGGTTTGTTGGTGTTTTAATTAAAGATCTTTGTACTTACATATACGTTATCTAAATTTATATATTATTTTATTAACCTAACAATTAAACTAAGAAACCCTATTTCCACATCGTTTACACATTGTTCCCTTTTTTTTTCTCATTATTCACATCAACGAATACAATCAACTTCCATTCCAGCGTTGCTCTCTTCGTCATCCACCATTAGCCTTCGCCGTGTTCGCCAAATTTATTTGTGTTCGTGAACCGTTTGTGAACAGGCTAATGTCCTTAATGAACAAACATGAACATAAAATCTCGTTCGGTAAGTGTTCATGAACCGTTCGTGAACACGTTTATTTCCTTAACGAACGAACACGAACAATGACTTGTTTGTGTTCGTTCGGTTCGTTTACAGCCCTACTTAATTGAATTCCCCTATAACAATAGTTATCATTCAAGTATCGAAGTTGCCCCATTTGAAGCCCTGTTTGGACGAAAGTGCCGAACTCCAGTATGTTGGGCAGAAATAGGAGAAAGTCAATTATCAGGTCCCGAGATTGTACAGGAAACCACCGACAAGATAACTCAAATCAAGGAAAGACTGAAAACGGCTCGAGATCGTCAGAAAAGTTATGCAGATAATCGACGCAAGCCACTAGAATTTCAAGTTGGAGACAAGGTACTCTTGAAAGTTTCTCCTTGGAAAGGAGTAGTTCGGTTCGGTAAGAAAGGAAAGCTGAGTCCAAGGTATATAGGACCATTCGCTGTTACCCAACGGATAGGACCAGTTGCTTATCGCTTACAACTACCAGAAGAATTAGCCAGGGTACATGACGTGTTTCATGTATCTAATCTCAAGAAATGTTTGTCTGATGAATCCCTTGTAGTACCTTTTCTAGATATAGAGGTAAATGAAAAGTTGAAATTTGTTGAAAAACCACTTCAAATAGAAGACAGAAAAGTCAAGTTCCTCAAACACAAAAGACTACTACTGGTCAAAGTAAAGTGGGATTCAAAAAGAGGGCCTGAGTACACATGGGAACTGGAATCGAAAACGAAGCGAAAGTATCCTCACCTGTTCCAGTAAATCTCAAGGACGAGATTTCAAATAAGGTGGGGAGGATGTAAGGATCTGCAAAATTGTCCCATAACACTCCGTAAGTAGAAACCCGGGCCCCTAAAACCCTAATCCTTGAGAAAAACAAAGAAATTCAATTTTATTGGTCGCTCGCAGGCCGCGTAAGACTTAAGCAAAGTTTACGCGGGCCGCGACAACTTTGAAGATCTCCGGATAAGCTTCCAGGCCACGTGTCAGACACGTGGCGAGCCTGCGCGTGACACGCTAGCCCTAGCCGTAGCTAGGGTGGCCCTCGCGGGCCGCGTAAGATCTTATTAGAGTTTACGCGGGCCGCGACAAACTCAAATTTTTGCTATAAATTGGTCGTGCATGGGGCTTTCATCTGTGCTCGACAATTTACTCTAAAATCGTACTGTACTGCTTAAATTCATAGATTTTAGTAGGGAAACGCTGCTGCGATTACAGGGTATTAACTCGATCACTGCTATGATACAATGTCCGATCGATTAAAACCAATCCGATGGATGTTTAAGTGCTGCCCGAATCCGGGCTATACTTTGTCATTCGTCGTTAGGGTTTTGATTTCGTGAGTTATCGTAAATGTTGTATTAAGTTACTGACCTAGTTTCGTGTGCATTGTTATTTAACTAGGTTACTAGGCTAAATCAGTAGGCAAGGTTCTGTCCAACTAAACTTGAAATGTGAGTCATTCTCTTTTTATCAAAAGTGTTTTACAATACCTCAATGTTTTCCAGTTATATGTTACAGGGATTAAGTCTTTGTTATCTTAAATTACTGGCAGTAAGTGGGGTATTGTGCACAATGACTACTGTTTAAATCACTTTTAGGTGAAAGGACCTAAATAGTGATATACGTCACCTTTGGGTGAAAGGACCCAATAGTGATATGACCACAGTCATAGATCCGGTCGAGTGACAACTGAACCAGCTAATTATAAGATAGAGGCAATTGTAATCGCTCTTAATACTGTAATTTATAACAATGTGTCGTTTTATGTAGATTGGATGACTCGCCAGTATTTCCCCGCTGATAAAAATCTTTTGAAACATGTTTCAGGTGATTTACTGTGAACCCGTAAAAAGTGCCGCGTAGCACACCAGCTTGAAGAATGTGGCTCAGCAAATAAAATAAATAAACATGTTTTTGTAAACAGGGAATTTCCCCGTGAAATTCCTTTATTGTAAACTACGGGGTTTGTCCCGAAAATGTGAAATAAAATAATTGGGCATTTTCAGTTTAAAAGATCCTGTTAATATTTCCGCTGCCAAATTAAATAATAATACCACAGGTTTCTGTCCCGCGGCTTTTGAACCGGATAAAACTGGGTCGGGGGCCGTGACAGAAAAATGTGGTATCAGAGCCACTGATTTAAGCCAATTAAGTATTTAGAAATACTTAATTTTTTCCGATTGCCATTTTATGATTCTGTGAAAATTTAATTTAATAAATAAAAATTTAACTTAAATTTGTGTATGTTTCTTCATGTGTGCTATCAGCATGAATGAACTGTCGGAGGCACTCCGAAACTTTACTATCTATACCACCGATATGGATACCACAGGAACTCAATCCGGCTATCAAGCGGATATTGAGGAGCTACCGGTATTCCAGGCCCAGGTCCAGGAGAAACCAAAGCCTAAAAAGAGGAGGAGAATCTTGGACTGCAAACGCGGACGTAGGAAGAAGCCAGCTGCCCAGAAGGTTAAGAAGACTGAGGATCCGAAAGACTGAGGATCCGAAAGACAAAGGGAAAGGACAGGAGATCAGGGAAAGTTCCGGGCAAGCCCAGGAAATGCCACCATGGGAGGAGCTTGATCGCAAACTGGCGAATTGTGACCTCATCGGACATGTCGATGAAAATGTGACACCCATGACGAAACCAGGTACACCATAAACGGTCCAAAACTGTAAAGCACACTTAACACTTTTATTGCGTGAAAACCCTAAAAACATGTGTGACTTATATGCTTGATTAAATGATATCTGTTATATCTCGGAGGCATCCGAGAACACGTTATGAATGACATGACACTAATAAGGGCCAACAGTGTGAAGTTGGTGTCCTTAGCCTTGAAACACGTGTTAAACATGAGTGTTCCGTTTAACAACGCTTTAAACCTTTGACGTTGATTATTAGGTTATCAGTAGCATTATTTAAGATTTCGAGTTCCAGGAACATCTTAATTTTGTGCCATAGACTGTAACATAAGGTTTGTGGCCAGTCAGAGATCGGGCACGCAAATCGAAGCAGCTGTTCGGTTAGGGAAACGCCTTCGTTTTAGGCATAACATAAGGCAATCAAACGTGCAAGGATCGATCGATCAAGCTTAAAAACACTTAAACCACACTAATACGAGTCTTTTATGATTAAAACGTAACTGGGTACGGATTTCAAGACGGTTATACATAATTTTTAAAACCGAGTCTTTTGACACTAATTACGCGCGAAACGGAGTCCGTCACGCAAATCGAGAACGCGCCCGGGAACCGTAAACGAACCTAAACACTCAACGGAGGATAAACGTCATCTTTTAGCGCATATTACGAGGCACGAGGTGGCCTAGGGGGGGGGCTACCCAAACCGCCACCACCCCCCTTGTATATATCTATGTTTTAATTTTTTTTCTTTCATTTTCCACACAAAAACCCATCCAATTTCTGCTTCTTTTTACTAAACTCAGATGATCTAACAAGAACAAGTCACAATTCAAAGGTATTAACTCAAATCTTTAAGTGTTTAAGCATGATTTCTTGAGTAAACTTGTTTTAGGTCATGAACAACCATTTTAATCCATGAAATTTTGAGTTTTAAACAAGTTTATGGGCTGAATATGAACACCATATGAATACCCTGGTGTTATATAGCAGCCATGGTTATAAATCTTTGGGGTTTGATACCCTAATAAACACTTATTCGACAAAAATCGCCTAACTATTCGATTAACCGAAAAACAACGAATCAAAGCTTGATTGATCTAAGTTCTAGCATATTTGGATTGTACTTGATGTGTAGGTACTGAATATAGTCCATACATGCTTCTGGACTCAAGAAAAACACTCGGACTCGAAGGAATCGCTAGGTATATCACCCGAAACTCGTAACTAGCATAGGCAGAATATTGTTTAGAACATAAATTGGTCCGTGATACTTGTATTGAGCTGAAACTTGGTGTGGTAATGAAGGGTAGTGTCAGGAAGGTCCACGTAAAATTTTAGAATTTTTGAAATTTTCTACGATTTTTGGTGAAGTTTTGACTGTTTTAAAAAAAGAATTCTGGAAAAAATACCAAACGGATTTAATAAATCACTAAACTTTACAGAGATACTAAGGAAATATAAGGAATGTTCTGGGAAAATTCGGAGTCCATTGGTTGAGTTTTGATCGGGGTTAAAAATCCGCGTTTTTTCGAATTTTCGGTAGCCGTAAACGCACCGAAAAGAAATCGGAAAAATCTAAAAATTTTTGGGGATGTTTCTGGAACCATAAGGGATGTCCAGGAAATTTTTGGAGCACTTAGGGTAATTAATGTTAATTATGTGGTTAAATATGATTTTATAAATAATTTATTTAGACAAGTAAAATGCCAAAATAAATCCCCAGAAATTTTTCCCATAATATACTGATTTTTACTAAGTTATATAAAAATTTACAGATTTTTATTCAAATTCTAAGTTTAAGGGGAATTGTTGGGATTAAAAATGGATTATTTTAAATCAATTTCGACAGTTTACCGTATAACGAACTGGCAGGAACTGGGAACTGACCCAACCTGACAAATACTATAATTAAAACACGGGGAGTATTCCGGGAGATTCCAGGGCGGATTGGACACTCGGGGTGTGTCCAATACCAATTCGGGAAATCCCCGACGATAGAAACGGAAACTCAAAATTGGGCAACCTGGACTCCCCAAACAACCAAACTCCCTTGATGAAAAGTTAATCATTCTTAAATAACAACGTGTTGACATTATTGGTATTCCCATACCATTGTCCGAACATGTTAAACTACTGACATTGCCTGGCACGCGAACCGGTGCCCGGAAGCCAAACTGAAAACTAATACTACCCTGACCTCCATCACCATACCAGTATCGTATAGGCTCAATCTGGAGTGAAAACTCCTGACCGAATCCTAGTTATACCTGTTACCGACTTAGATACTGACGTAAGTCCATATTTGCATATGTGATTCTAGAAGTTGACCTAGTTGCTTGTTTACATCCTGTGTGAAACTACTACATACACTGTGAGTTTTACTTCCCCATTTTCAAACAGTTTTCCTGTTTTACATGGGGTGAATTTCATGTTACATACGTTTATACGTGCACATATATACCTGATATAACGTGAATTATCTGAGTAAACACTAGTACATGAAAAGTCCCCACAGACCCAAGTGATTAACCGTAGGCCGGTGAATGTGTAAATAGTACTATTGGTCTGACAAACCCAATTGCGATGGCCAGGAACGCCATATGATACATACGCAATTGTACATGTTTGAGCATAGGCTATGGGGTACTAGCCATAGCTACACAGGGGGCAGTGCCGTGGTGGTTGACCACGGGGTTGAGGTGACAGTCAAGGCTTCACTTGTGTGGTCAGTATATACTCAATTAAATGTGCCAAATTTGAACTATAATTACACTTATGTAATACAAACTAAAACAGTGAAACTCACCAGCAGCATTTAGCTGACCCTCTTTAAAAACTAACATGCATTTCAGGTAACTTGAGACTGATGTGATCCGTGTATGTGGTTCAAGACGTGTTTATTGGCAAATATTGAGATAGACACATGCGAATTAGAAGACTTATGTGGTTCATGGGAACAGGCAGTTGTAACATACATGTAGTATGTAATCAACAGTTTGTAATAAATAAAATGTAGTGTCTTTATAAACAATATGCTTGTACCAGAGGTGTCTGTTGCATCCCACGTTTTTCCTTCCGCTGCAAATCGGGGTGTGACAGAAAACCTCTTCAATTTCCCTGCCCAATCACAACTTCCAATTAACTTGGAGCCTGCTATCCCAGATCCTATTGTCAACCACCGACCTCTACCCTGAGCCTGTACCATACCCACCTATGAGCACTGAAAACTTAGCTGAACTCCGTCACTATGGTGAGGAACTGGTGGATGCGGGAAATAGAATTCGGGATGTGGGAGAGAAGATCTCATGGAAATACGACGAGCGGGAGCGTCGTTTCTGAAAGGCCAGCTGACTGTGGTGGTGGTGTTTGTATAATAATAATCATATATAAAAAACAATATAATAATAAAAGTAATAATATAATATTGTATAATAATAATTAAAATAAAACTTTAGTAAAATAAATGGTGTGTATTGATGCATACTAATATATAAAAATATGAAAGTCGTAAAGTCGACAATTTTGGCTATACGTGTTGACGTGATTATGTGTGATTTCCTTATTGTTTGGTTGTTATCTATTTTGTGGTAATAAATTTCATATATTGTCAATTATTCAGATGGAAAATGCGGAAAACCAACTAGTCAATGAAGTTAATCAATCTGAACAAAACAATGAGGATCACTTCCTTAATAGGCAAGACATAGAAAATATCGTTGCTCAGGGAATAGCCAACACTATCCCCGCAATCGTCGCTGTTGTTAAGAACCCCGTTGAACCCTCCCAAGCCAACCACATCAAGCGTACTCGAAACGACAATTTCAGTAACAGTGTTAATGGAGGCGGCAATAATAAAAATGATGTGGTTTAAGCCCCATTTCTTAAGAAAATGAAAGCTGCAACTCCTGGTTGCACTTACAAGGAATTTCTTGCCTGTAAACCGGTCGAATTTGCAGGCAATGAAGGGGCAACTGCCACACTGCGTTGGTTGGAGAAAACCGAAGCAGTAATTAAAATAAGTAAATGTGCTGAGGAAGACTAGGTTATGTATGCGTCCCACCTTTTCAAAGAAGAGGCGTTAGAATGGTGGAATACAGTGCTACAAGCCAAAGGAAGTGACGTGGCTTACGCCATGAGCTGGGAGGAATTCAGGGAATTAATGGAAAGAAAATTTTGTCCCGCCTACAAAAAGGAACAAATGACGAATAAGTTCCCGAACCACCGGATGGTGGATGTTGACTGTCGAGGGTATACTTCGAAATTTTTCGAGTATGCCAGAATTGTGCCGACTCTGGCTTCGCCAGAACCGGTACTTATTTCTCTGTATATTTGGGGTTTAATTAGTGAGATTCGTGATATTGTTAAAGCTGCGAGACCCCACACAATTGACGACGCGGTTGAATTGCCAAATACTCTAACCGACGGGCTGGTGCGTACTAGAGAAGAAAACAGGAAAAAGGAATTGGCCCAGAAGATTACCCAAGGATTTCGTGGGAGTAATAATGCTAGCAACTTCAAGAGAAAGGGAACCGGGAAATCCTCCACTGCTCCATTCTGCAGTACCTGTAAGAGAAAACACCTTGGGAAATGTAAGGGTTACTGTAATTTCTGCAAAATCCTGGGGCACCAAGAGGTGAATTGCAGGAAGAAATCCATGATCTGCTTCAACTTTGGAGAAGCTGGGCATTTCACACCAGAATGCCATAAACTGGTCAGGCCAGCCGATAACAAGGCCAAACCTGCTGAAGGAACTAATAAGAAGAACGCAAGAGCTTTTCAGCTGACCACGCAAGAAGTCGATCTGATTCCGGATATAAGAGCTGGTACGTTTCTGGTACACGATGTTTACGTAAAAGTATTATTTGACTCTGGTGCAAACCAAAGTTTTATAAATACTTCATTCTGCCAAGCTCTTAAGCAACATTTAACCAAACTTAGGCAGATTTATACGGTAGAAAATGCAGATGGTAATTCGGTTAACAATGATAAGGTTCTTCAAGAAGGAAAGATAGAACTTTCAGGCCACAGATTTTCTGCCAATCTTTTACCTATGAGTTTAGCTGGATTTGATGTCGTGTTAGGAATTGATTGGTTAGTAGCCAACCATGCTCGAATCCTCTGTGATAAGAATTCCATAGAAATTCATACACCCGCAGGGGAAGTAATTATGATTACAGGAGATAAGCCGTGTAAACCAATGAAGTTCATTTCAATAATGAAAGTTGCTAGTTATGAACGAAAACAAGGAATAGTGTATATAATTTCGGTAATCATTAACACTAAAAGTAAGGAACTTAAGGAAATTCCTGTAGTATCAGAGTACCCGGAGGTATTCCCAGAAGAGCTACCAGGATTACCACCAGATAGGGAAGTAGAATTTAGAATTCATCTAATTCCTGGAACTACACCAATAGCCATGGCACCTTACCGGTTAGCACCCACTGAAATGTTAGAACTGAAAAAGCAATTAGATGGATTACTAAGTAAAGGATTCATTCATCCTAGTTCATCCCCTTGGGGAGCACCAGTGTTGTTTGTGAAAAAGAAAGATGGTTCTATGCGAATGTGTATTGATAATTGGGAATTGAATAAGGTTACAATTAAGAATCGATACCCATTACCTAGGATTTATGATCTTTTCGATCAACTTCAGGGAGCTAGATACTTCTCTAAGATAGATTTACACTCCGGATACCATCAGTTGAAGGTACAAGAAGAAGACATACCTAAAACTGCTTTCAGAACTAGGTATTCCAAAAATGCCAATTTAACCAAAACGCCAAAAATGGCAACAATCGTTTCGTGGAGATACACTCTGGGAATCAGGCGACACGTCCTCCGTTTTGACAACAGAAGGAGGGTGTATGTTAAGACGGTCAGGGCAATTCTGAAGATGGAAGAAGAGATACAGAGGCGAATCTTATCCCTTGGCATCGCTCTAGACAACGAATGCCATGAAACACATATGCTTATGAAAGCATTAACCAGGAAATTTGACCCAATCAAAGCAGATGTGAAGCCGGACCCTGTCATGACATCATGGTGTTTTGATGATGAAACAGACATGGTGACCGTTACATACGACAGCGGAGAGCAGGAAGTCTACTGGCTAGAAAACATCATGACAAAGCAGCGTCTTGGTTTCATGGAAGAATTGCATAACGCCACTTGTACCAACACAGAAATTGACTCAAAATTGGAGTTAATGCAAGACATGTTCTAGTGGAGGCTTCAGAATCTTCAGGAACAAGAAGCTTATGATGGTGAAGGTGATGGCATGGATGAAGATCCAGATGAAGACTCCGAGGAGGAAGAAGATAACGCAAGTGATGGTTACTTTTCGGATAAAGTACCTTCTGACGAAGGCTTTTAATTTTTTTCCTCTTTTTTTTTCTTCTGTGTAATTTTTTTTAATATAATTAAATGATACATTTCTCTCTTTATTAACAAAATGCCAAAAAATACTAAAAATGGTTATTCCTTACAAAACACCAAAAATAACAAAAAATATTTTTCCTCCTTAATATTTTATTTACTCCGTTATTGTATTTTGTCATCTTGTTCTGCATAACGCCATTTAAAAAAACGCCAAACTTAGAAGATAGGACGTCTATCACCTGTAAAACTGATAAAAGCTGATCAACACAGTAAATACAAAAACAGTAACTGAAAAGACAGTTACTTTATTACTATCATTTATTACAATAAAAAAGTCCCGCCTAAACTACGCACCAAAAATCTCCTATAAGAGAGGGGTCTATACACAATGAAATTGATCACACCCAGAAAACACAAACGCTATATTCTCTAGAAACCACTCACTTTAAAACGCCAAAAAATGTTAGTTAAAAAAACCACAGATGGCAAAGCTTTCAGTGAAATGGATTCTTCTTCTGAGGGGGTTATCTCAATAATATTTTGCTAAATGAGATGGACAAATATTCAAGAAAAAAAGACTGATGACAGTGATATGCCATCATGTGAGCTTTGTTCTTGATGAATATCGGCTGGAATAAAGGGATCAACACAAGTGTAAAATGCTATTTTGGACTCCATTATTATAAATAGCATCAACCAATAGTTGATCTTCAATGACATGCCACCAAACAAGAATATCACACCAAAACACAAGATGCTACTAAGCAACTACTTCTGAAAAAGACGGGGTTTATGTAGGAAAGTTGGCATCTAGCTAAAGTAGTAAAAAAAGGTTCAAAACGCCAAAACAAATTCAAGAAGATAGAGGCTGATGACAGTGAAGATTCGGAAGAGAAATTAGATTACCATTTTTTTTTATTTTCATTTTATATTAGATTACCATTTTTTTGTTATCTAATTTTCTATAAATAAAATACATTATTATATAAAATGCCAAAAACTACAAACACCAAACGCTGGTAGTATGAAAACTGGGAAAATGGGTGCTGGCAAAGCACCTTGTAAAATGTATTAAACGCCAAAAATTCAATAAACGCCAAAAAAAAATTGGTCTTATTGTAATCTTATGCAAATATTAATGACTCATAGTGAATTATTATACAAAACAACACAAAACGCCAAAAAAAATTGACCAGAAAACGCTATAACGCCAAAAAATTATCTATGTGACATAAAACAATTAATTCAACGCCAAAAAGTTTAATAAATACAATTAACACCAAAAAAAATTTAGACGCCAGAAAATATTATACAGCGTTGGGAAAATAAAAGAAGATTGAAAAGACAAAAAAAAACCCCTCGGACCCTGATCATGTCCCGCGCCACGTGTAGGGCTAGGATGTGTTCTCACCGTTCTCACACTTTTGAGCGTTGTCTCCTGATCCCGTTTCTATATATATATATAGAAACGGGTTCAGGAGAGAACGGTGAGAACGGATCCTGGCCAAACACGTGGCAGGGGGCCCTAATTGTTATGCGGGGGTACGATTGTTCTTTTATACGTTCCCTCCTTATTCGCGTTATAAATCTCTTTCAAATTAAAACTCCAAAGATTTATTGTTAGCTGTTACCTCTTTTGCAAGCTTTCTCAGATCTATGGCGTTTAACGTGGATTATGTTCGACAAAGTAAAATTCGTTGGCGTTTTCTATTTTCGTTCCAGCAAAAATGCAACAGATCTGGCGTTTTGTTCTTTTATCATTGTTCTATGGCGTTTTTTTGTATTATTATTTTTATAATGTGTTGTATGATTTTCAATAGCGTTATTCAATTATGCAATTTAATCGTGTTTTAATTGGAATTTAAACAATTAATAAGAACTGCAATTGGAGTTTTCAATATTAATTTCAATTGCCGTTTACGTTCTAGTTTCTTATGTTTTTACGATCATTGGCGTTTTACATCTATTTGATTAGTTTTGAATTTTATTTAGTAGTATTTGTGAACATCAGTTATTACTATTTTGTTAATTTGTGTAAACATTAGTTTTGTTAATTATGGCGTTTTCATTATGATGTTATATTTTGTTAATTATTTATGTTGTTAAGTGTTTTTAATTATTCATCTCATCGCTTTTTTATCATGTCGTTTTTAAATTATGTGTTTCTTGTTTATTATTCAATTAATGGTGTTTTAATATATAATGTTATTACGAGATATCACTGTGTTTTTCTGATTTTTCTGTTCCTCACTGTGTTTTCTCAGACGAAGTTTCTTCCTCGAGTCAAAGGCTTTGCCCCAAAACTGGATTACCATTTATCATTCCTGACGTTAGTGAAGAATTAAAGCCCACAATGGACATAGTATTCTCAAGCCTCGATGATTGTTATTCAATGTATGTTAAGTATGCCAAGGAGTGTAGGTTTTCAGTCAGGAAAGGGACTACAAAGACAAACTCTAAAGGTGTCTTACATATTAAGTATTACTTGTGTACGAGATCTGGGTTATACAAGGACAAGAAGGTTGATACGTTGGACCCCAATCAAAAGGAGCGAGTAGTACGATCGAACTTTTCAAAGAGGACTGATTGTGGTGCACTGTTATGTGTACTTTTTAAGGCTGGATCATGGAAGGTGTATAAGTTTGTCGAGGAGCACAATCATGAACTTGTTGAACGTCCCGATAAGCATTTTCTTCCAACTGAACGACACCTCACTCAGCTCTAGAAGCATGTTATACACAGCATGTCTAAGTTGAATTTGGGTCCCGACAAGGCGTTTAATGTTATGAATACTTGTTTTGGCGGTTTTGAAGACGTGGGTGCAAGTTAAGTTGAATTTAAGAATATATGAGGCAAATTAACTTGTTTATAGGGGAATATGACGCCGATATGGTTGTGAGACATTTGAATGAAAAAAAAACATTCCCAGCCTAATTTCTCGTATGATTACATCACAGACGAAAAGAATCGTTTGAAGGGGCTTTTTTGGTGTGATGATCAAGCCAAACGTAATTACCACGTGTTTGGTGATGTGATTTCGTTTGACGCCACATATCGTTCTAACAAGTAATATTTTATAATTCAACTTCTTCTGTTTTTGGCGTTTTATTAGTTTACATGCAATGGCGTTTTATTATTTTACATGCAATGGCGTTTTAATATTTTACATGCAATGGCGTTTTATTAGTTTACATGCAATGGCGTTTTATTATTGTTTCAGTTCTCATGGCGTTTTCATATGCAGATACTCTATGGTGTTTGTACCGTTCACTGGTATACACAATCATCACTGCAATGTTACATTTGGTGCAGCATTATTGGCGTCGGAAACTGCTGATACGTATATTTGGTTGTTGAGAGTTTTTCTAAAAGCTGCTATTTCTGTTGTATTTGTTGACACGAGGCATCGGTTATGCATGTGGCATGTGATGCATAAAATTTCTCTAAAGGTTGTTATGCTTTTTTTACCTTTGGTGTTTTAGGATACACTGCATTTTAAAATACATGGCGTTCTTTACCTTGTTAGTGTTTTTTTAATTAAGTTTTGTCTTTGTGTTTTTTTGTGCATGGTGTTTTCGTGTTATACATAGGTTGGTGTTAGGATATGCAATTCCACCAATTTTAAAGAACGTATTTGTGGTGTTGTGTGGACGGATATTCTCACACCTGAAGAGTTTGAATCAGAATGGGAAGCGGTTATCGAAGAGTTCAATTTAGAAGATAATGACTGGCTATCTGATATTTTTGCACTTAGGGAATCTTGGATCCCTGCATACTATAGAACAGTGTTGTAAGAATCGCTAGGCGCTAGTCGGGCGGTGGGGTACCGACTAGCGATTAATCGGGATTAATAGGGATTAATCGGATTGAGATTTTTATATGTAATTTTTAGCTACATATATACACACGCATTTTTATATGTAGTTTTTTAAAGTAGATATGTTTTAACCCATCATTAACCCATTTTTTTAAGTAATTGGAAGGAATTTATATGGTTTGGTCAAAATTTGGCCGACATCTAGCCAAAATTTGGCCAGAATAGGTCCGCCATTGACTGCCTAGCTATTAATCGGCCATTAATCGGTGAACCTCCGATTAGTGATTAATCGGCGACTAATCGGAGACTAGTCGGG
Organism: Helianthus tuberosus; assembly: GCA_030545235.1. Taxonomy (NCBI): domain Eukaryota; kingdom Viridiplantae; phylum Streptophyta; class Magnoliopsida; order Asterales; family Asteraceae; genus Helianthus; species Helianthus tuberosus. The sequence goes on along the minus strand of CM060411.1, from coordinate 7,045,594 downwards.
ATTTTTACAACCATGCTATAGAATGGAGGAGATGTCTGGTCTTATGCGAACGACATCCAGGTCGGAGAGTGAGAATCATTTTTTTGGTCAAGTGTGCAATTCGAAAGCTACTCTTTTTGAGTTCATGACGCATTACGAGACTGCAATAGAAGCACAACGTCACACATATCGGAAAAATGATCATGAATCTCGATACAAAAGACCCCAGTTGAAGAGTAGTTACAAATTGTTGGAAGGGCAAGCTGTTGACATATACACAAAAAGTATTTTTTGTGACGTTCAAGCTGAGCTTATTGGAGTTGCGGATTGCATAAATCAACGTTACGAAGATCAGCCTGATGGGTTTGTTAAGTTTTATGTAAATGACTTTCAACAGCCTTGTACATCCTTATTTGAGGTAAATAATAGCGTTTTGGTTTTTTATGGCGTTTTCTGTTAATGGCGTTTTTATCATATGCAATATGTTTTTTTACTTTTTAGACAAACATTCTATGCATGGCGTTATAGAGATATTGTTTTTGGCGTTTTTCAGGTAATGTTCTGTAAGTCTGATTGCACATGCAGTTGCTCATGCATGCGTTTTGAACAGTTTGGTTTGCTATGTAAACATATATTCTATGTTTTGAGAATTATGGACATTAGGGAATTTCCAAAACAATACATTCTGAATAGATGGCGCAAAGAGGCTTCCCCAAACTGCTATCTTGAATACTCAATTAGTCGTGAATATATGACCGAGCTTGATCCTGATGTGCAAAGTATGATGCGAGATATTATTTTTTCAACTGAATATACTTTGAACCGTTTATCTGGAAATAAAGAGGAGCTATCCTTATACAAGGATCATGTTCAATCTTATATGAAGAAGGTTCAAGATATGCAGATTGTTGCTCCTCCCGCTAGTTCTAGGGATAGATTTGCCGAGATAACCGGTCAATATAAAAACGACAAGAATCCGATAAGAGTCCATGTTGGGTATAAATCCAAATGTTCTGGTTCTCGGAAGCGCCTGAAATCTAAACAGGAGATAGCAATCGACAAAAAAAAAAATCAAAGTCGAAACCCGGGGCCAAATAAAGACAGTGTCAGAACTGCAAAGGCTGTGGACACTACGCATCGACATGCAAACAGGCCATAATTAAAAGAAGATCGACAAGGTCTTCGAGAGCCAGTGAAGAGTAGTTTGGCGTTTTGTATTTTTCATTCTTACAGAACACACACAGATGGTCTTCGAGAGCCAGTGTAGAGTAGTTTGGCGTTTTGTATATTTCAATCCTATAGAACACAGACAGATCTCAGTTTGGCGTTTTACATCATTTTTATACATCATTTTTTTGCATCTTTTTTGTCTACTTATTTGTTCATAACATGCTACTTCGAAGTTACATAACAAACAATATAATCTCGGACAAGGAAATCAAACGCCAAAAAAAAAAAACAATAACGCCACTAAATAAAACTAACATAAACTTCTAATTTTGGTTGTGCTAAACTCAATAATGTTTTGCTTAATGAGATGGATAACATTGTTAATCCTCAGTCAAGAAAGATGTGTAACAATGTTATCCATCCCGTTTAGCTAAACTTTATTGAGAACAAAAACTGAATCCCCATGAAATGGCGTTTTTGAAGTTTTGTGGCTTTTGTATGTTTTGGCGTTTATATTGAGGATCTTGCTCATTACATAGAGCGAAAGTTTATTGAGAAAAATAGTGTATATCAAAGAAACATGGATTGGAATCTTTGATATTTTGGTTTTTTTGGCGTTTATAAGATGAATAGTATAGAGGAAAATATAGGATTTTGGGGTTTTGGTGTGGATTTTAGTAGTTGTGAGAGTTTGTTTATATAGGAAGTTTTTGGGGCGTATTTTAGGCGCGATTTTTATTACAGTAAATGCTAGTAATTAAGTTCCGTCGTTTCAGTACTGTTTGTTCAGCTTTATCGGTTAAAAACAAAGTTTGGCGTTTTATATCTATGGCGTTATATTATGATGAAGTGTGCTATGTGTGTTAATGCGGGATTTTAATAGCGTGAGTTTGGCGTTTTATGTTAAGTCACAAGACCCTTTTACCCTTAATGAAGCGCGCCAGATTAATAAAAGTGATTTTATTTACGAAAACGCCACCGCGTCATCTAGTCCATAGATTGTTTTGATCTGACGATCCATAAGCGTTCTCTCCGTTCTCACACTTTTGGGCGTTTTCTCTAAATCCGGACCCTATATATATAGATTGAGGATCCTGTACATTAATTCAGAAGTGTAAGAAGTGTATTATAACACTATATATAATACTATATAACACCATATAAACACCGTATAACAATATGTAACACCATATAACACTATGTAACACTATATAACAAATATAACACTATAGTTTGTCTGATAGCATGTTTATGATAGATGTATAGTGTTATATATTGTTATATAGTGTCATATAGTGTTACATAGTGTTATATTGTGTTATATGGTGTTACATATTGTTATACGGTGTTTATATGGTATTATATAGTGTTATATATAGTGTTATAATACACTTCTCACACTTCTGGATTAATGTACAGGATCCCTACCCTATATATAGGGTGGAGTTCGGCTACAAAGTCTATTTTTCCTACAAAGTGTACAAAGTCATAAAACACCACAATTTCAGCCATAAAACACACTCAAAACCCACAAATAACAAAGTGCAGATCACTAAAACACAATATTCAAACCCTAACAGTCCATAAAAACTTCAAACACACCATCATAGAACTATGAATATAAAACACAGCATTATAATCAACATAAAACACACTAATGTTAGTCATTCGAAAATCAAAGGCTTATCATCCAAAACACAACACAAAACCCACAAATATGGCGTTTTAGTAATCTTCACTTTATTATTTGTGGGTTTTGAGTGTGTTTTATGGCTGAAATTATGGTGTTTTATGACTTTGTACACTTTGTAGGAAAAATGGACTTTGTAGCCAACTCCCACCATATATATATATATATATATATATATATATATATATATATATATATATATATATATGATTAGGATCGTGTGAGAAGCATTAGGCTAATTGAGAAACTTGAGAAGCATTCTAGACCACATATTTTCCCTAAGCTTTTCGATATATATACATATGTATAGTTTAAAATTGACTATATACATATGTGTATATTACGAAAAGCTTAGGAAAATATGTGGTGCATAATGCTTCTCAAGTTTCTCAATAAGGTGGACTTCTTGTAAGATCCCTACCCTATATAGTACTGATGAACAAAACACACGATATTAATTGTTACAATAAACATCATCTTACAATAATAATGTCATAAACATAAGTAAAAGAATAAAGCCTTATTACCTTGCACTTGCATTCGGGTCTGTGTTTATGTTTTCTAATTTTTTTTGAACGGTAAATTTTGGATCACTGACAGATCACTGAAGTTATCATCGTGACACTAGCGGAACCACCCGATCATATCCATCTCCACTAGGCATAATACGTATACACCAATTCAGGATGAAACCCAATAAATATGGGAAAAATCCCCTTTGTGGGAATCGAATCCAGGACCTGTTAGTCCCAAAGACTTATCTAACCCCAAAGATGCCACTAGGCTATAACAACTCAAATTGATACTTTGTAATTAAGCTTTTAGTGTGTGTGTGTGTAATAATGCATCAAAATTTTAAATTAAAATCATATGTCAATAATAATCAAACTTCATACTTTTATCCACATTCAAGTATACAATGTTTACTAATTTTATTATATACTTCAAAGAAATATAAATATTATAAATTTATCCATTTATATGAGTCAAAAATTAAAACTCAATGTTGTTACTAGATCTTCTCGTTTAAGTGTGTGTATGTTTTGTTTACAGTTGATATAGTTGAAAGTGATCCACATGCGGTTTTGTTTGACATTTTGTGGATATGCAAGTCGCCACAAATTATGCAATACATTTGCATGTGCATGTTGACATTGTATGTCAGGTGTTATTATTTCTCATGCCAACTTGTTTTTGCCTTCTATAAATTATAATTATATAATCATGCATACAATATAAAATATTGGTTACTCTTTATAATTTGACTTGTAATATAAAAAAAATGAAAAGTATATAAAATATTTGGATTCTTATATAACTTTATGATATTAATTTGATCAATTAGTCATCAAAATTATATGTTTTACATTAGTTTCCAATGGGCGGACCTACCCTTTGGCCAGGGTGGGTGGCCGCACCCCTTGAAAAAAGCATTTAGTGTATATTTTAGGCAAAAAAATCCCGAGCACACCCCTTGAAAATATGGTTGAATACCTCATCCGCACTCCCAGCAAATAATTTATGGGTCTGCCACTGCTAGTTTCTCACACTATTTTATCCATTTACCATCCCACTTTCGAAAATTTCTTAGATTTTTACTAGTTATCTTGTTTTTTTTTTGTTTGAGTTTCGATACATGTAGCCAAAGAATCAAAGGTAACTCTAAGGTACATTTTGTTTTTTCTGAGATAAAATGTCTGTAGTCTGCGGACTATATCTGCAGACATTTGTAGCAGAAGAGATGGACCAAAACTCTGCAGTCTGCAAGAAGAAGACTGTTTGTTTTTTTTAACTTCTGAAGGCTGCTGAAATAAACTGAAATTTAAATAAACTAATTTTTTAAACTTAAAAGAGTTTCAACATTCAAATTTAAATAATAGTTGTACAATACTGAAATAATATTCATCATGGTTGATAGATTATGATTTTGTGGTTTATGCCCTTTTGTTTGGATTAGGCTCGGGGCTATGCTCATGAGTAGGCTCGGTAGTAGCCTCGGAAGTTGGCTCGGTAGTAGGCTCGGAAGTGCCTGCATCATCTTCTGTGTCATGATAACGGGTGTCCATAATCATAAGTGATTGGACATGATGACAAGAAGATCCAACCCCTGATGTTGTTTGGGTTGAGGTCCACTTGCAATTCCCAGTGGTAATATTACCATCAAACAATTCTGCACAAAGTTCTGGAAAAGGCAATGGAACTGTTTTCAACGATACAGCCTTCGGATGCCCTTAAACCTAAAGTAAAAAAAATCTTATAAGTTTTTGTTTATAGGTAGATGTTAAAAACTTATATAAATGAACATACCTTCTTAAATTCTTCCCAGTCCTCGTTCGTTAATGAAAAAGTATTTGTTTGGGCATTCTACATGTTGCCGGTTTTGTTTTTCAAATACACCCAATCTACGTATTTGGCTTTAAGATTATCATATGCATTCTTCATTTGTTTTTGAGTTAAATCTAAGCCAAACTTTTCCTTAAGAACTTTTCCTAGCTTATTCCATGAGTCTTTATGCAAACTCAATTCTTTTCTACCCACCGTGTTTATCTCATCAGTGCAAGTCTCTAATAAGCATTTTAGATGCTCATTTGACCATTGTTGTTTCTCTCCCATTTCTAATAATCAACAAACAAGCAATGAACATACTAGACACAAATAATCAAGCAATTCTAATAATTATTTTATCAAAACATCTTGTAAACAAACAACAAATAATCATAACCATTTAAGCACATATTCAAATAATCTTGTAATGAACATCAACCAATAACCATAACCATTTAAGCACAACGAACACCCCTTGTAATGAACACCATAACCATATATTCAAATAATATTGTAATGAACACCATAACCATATATTCAAATAATATTGTAATGAACATCAACCAATAATCATAACAATTTAAACAACATATAATCTGCAAAAAAAAAAAAAAAAAAAAAAAAAACAACAACAACAAATAACCAAAATCTTAAAAAAAAACATATAATCCAAAAAACAAAACATATAATCTGAAAAAAAAAAACATATAACTTATAATCTGAAAAAACAAACAAATAACTTATAACTTAAAATTAAACCTAAACCACATAAACTGAAAAAATAAAAAAACTTATAATCTGAAAAAAAAAAACTTGAATTCTGAAAAAAAAAATTGACCTAAGGATTTTGTCGATGGAGACAATGGTCGGAGCAGACAAGTAGAGGAGGGGAGGAAGGAAGATGCAGCTGAGGAAGGAGGATGCGGCTGGACGGCGAAGCAGTCGAGGGGTGGCCGGAGAAGACGTCGACGCCTAGGAAGGGGAGAAGGGTGGGTGTCGGCTGGTGTAGCAGGAGAATTCTAGGGTTTGTTTTTTAGAGGTGTTGTGTGTTATGAGTTTAGAAGAGGTAAGAAGATGGTGTTTCATGTCTGCATCAAAAATATGTGGGACAGACATTTTTAGTAATTTCACTTTGAGAAAACAAACAATCTGCAGACTCAAACGTCTTTGCGTGATATGCGCGGGACAGACATAAGAGTTCAGGGAGAGCTTTTTATAAAAAAAAACAAACACCCTCTTAGGGTCGTAAAATTATATTGAATTCAAGAAATTCCTTTTTAGGGCATTTACATATTTCTCCTTGCTAAGATCATTTATTACATATTTCTCATTCTTAAAACATATAAAAAAAAGTCAATTGTACATTTCCCCATCCTAAATATATAAAAAAATAAAAATATGTAATTAATTTTAGATGTTGGAGATATATGTAATTCATAGTCTTAATAGGGGATATATGTAGAAATTCCTTTTTTTTATGATTTTTATGGTTATAGAGATAAAAATTTAAGATATAAATACTAATTATGTGTGAATATAAATACTTTTTTTTAACTGCCAATAGAATCAATCCCGAGTACTCTCGGGGCACCCACTAGACAAATGGAGTACTCCGAGAGTAACCCGAGTCCACCACCAATTCCGGGAAAAACCCGGTAATATAAATACTAAACACGTTTATAATTTTCTCTCAACCAAAAGGTACTTTTAATGTACTATCGTGCTTACGTAGTTGATCACCTCTCCATGTTAGTTGCCTCCATTTGACTTATTATTAAACATTCCTATGGGCCATGTGATGATGTTTATTTTATATAAAGTCAATCAATACAAGTGCACAAAACTTGAAGTAAACGTTATAATCATTTAATCATTATGCTAATCATGGTTGACTATTTATGCAAAATGACACCAAATTTATGTTAGATAAATTGAATATTTAATTTGGTGAAGAATTTAGTAGAACTTCTAATTATTCAAAGCCCCTAGTATCAAAACTCAGGGATGGATTTGTAAAACCATAAAATAAAACCTTCTTAAAGGTTTACCAATGTGGCATGAAAATGTATGTAAACATGAACCTTTTTGATGTTATGTTGCTTAGGCTATGATTTAGGTGTAAGTCACATGATCAAGTTTCAACTTTTGTTCACTTAATACTAAACATACTAATAAAGACCATCACCACGTTGGTTGTCCACTAGGCTTCCCCCCTCTCTCATTCCCACGCATCTAGCACTCTCTCCTCTTCGCATAGATTTGGTACTCTCCCTCTTTCACATACCATGTTCGAAGAGGCCCTTGTGCATGGGCACCTCACCCATGGATCTACATCCCCAATCGAGCCCTTCCAACACGTGTTTTCATGTCGGGTCCATGTCACTCCACTGGCCTAAGGGCGTCTAGTAGGAGATGGTCTAGTTAGAACTTATTAGTGTAGATGTAACCCCTAACTAAGCCAGGCGCAACGAGTTTAGGCTCAACACATGTCACAGCCCCCGACTCCACCCTGAGAGCGGGAGCCGTGAACCAATCAAGTGGTACCAATATTTATTAAATACGCAGCGGAAATTTTTTTATCAGAATCGTAGTTAGGAAATAATTTCAGAGTTTGTAAAACACCAAACTTTTAATATTAAACAAAAAATGGGCTCAAACCCATATTTCATTCAAATGTTTTTATAGGGATAAACCCTAATAAATAAAATATAAATTTCTTCTTTTATTCAGGTAATTATAGCCACTTTATTTAAGCCTTTAGTGCTCCATAGCAGGCTTCTATTATCTTTACAACAAGTTATCTGAAACGCGTTTTGAAAACATTTTATCAGCAAGAAATACTGCCGAGTTCATTCCATTTTATACAATGACACATTGTTATATTTTATAGTATCAAGGGAAATTACATTGTTTATATCTACCAAAAACTCAATCAGTATTTGTCACATGGTGGCAGTTCCGATGTGACGGTGGTTATATCACTCATTGGCTAACTTTCGTCCAATAGTGAAGGTTGTCAAGTAATGTATATATTATATCTTACTATTATTCAAAGGTATTTGTCACTAGGTGATTCCCGTGACGATGGTCATATCACTGTTGTTCATTCTTTTAACTAGTGACTATGGTCGTAACACTGTTGATCGTTCTTTCAACTAGTTACTGTGGTCGTATCACTGTTGATTGTTCTTTCAACTAGTGACTGTGGTCATATCAGTGTTGATCATTCTTTCAACTAGTTACTGTGGTCGTATCACTGTTGATCATTATTTCAATTAGTTACGCTTATCAAATAATGTATACCAAACCCCACATATCGGGTTTTTAAATAATGTATTCCCAATGTATATCTTAGTATATTAAAAGTTAAATATATAATTGACATATATCATTTAAGATATACATTAAGGTTTATATATTATACATATTAAGGTTTATAATATACTATTTTAAATATTAAATATAATATTTAAAATAATATACGATGTATATCTTAGTATATTAAAAGTTAAATATATAATTGACATATATCGTTAAATTTTATTATGATATACATTAAGGTTTATATATTATACATATTAAGGTTTATAATATACTATTTTAAATATTAAATAACTCACGATGTATATCTTAGTATATATTTATTAAAAATGCTATAACGTTATTTAATTTTATTATGAAAATAGTATATAAATATACAATTGTATTAGTGACAATTACCTATAATGTATACCAAATAATGTATAGCAAATAGGGTTTTGAAAGCATTCCCACATACTTACAGTAATTTCAGATATAAAGACTTAATTACTGTAATTATAACTTAAAACATTTAGGGTTTTGCAAAGCATTTTAAATAAAATGGTTCACAATAATGTGAGAAAAAGAAGAATGACTCACTTTGTAATCTTCAGGGTTTAACTAAAAGTCTCCTGGTATAATCTTGGGTATAACTCCTGAGCTTTTTAATATAGTATACAATGCACTAGTGTTAGTGTAATAACCCAATTCAACTTTATCAATACATCACGAGATCAGAACCCCAACGTAGTTTACAAAGCATAGCCTTAATCAGGCAACGCCTTGACATCCGTTGTTGGGTTCAAAATTGATCGGACAGGGTATCGAATCAGTGATTAGGGGTTAAAACACTTACAACAGGGCATGGCTTTGTTGGATTTATGGGTGTAATACTAAAGAAAATAGATTATATAGAAGAGCAGAGAAAGAGGCGAGAGAGAAAGAAAACAGAAGCTGAGCAAAAGGAAATGTTAGTCTGATGTTCCTATTTATACTAAAATTTTGAACTTGGAGGCCACGCCTCAAGTTCCACGTACACCTTTCAATTAATATGTAGGTTTTAAATTTATTATTATTTTCTTATTATAATTGGGGTGTCCGGAGTGGTGCGGCAAAGGGGAGTGGCAAAGGGTTTTGCCGCGCGGCAACACCGCCGCCGACCCCTTTGCCGCTGCGGTTTCATTGTCGCTCGGTGAGGGCTTGCCGTGCGAGAATCATGAGAGAGAGGGTAGTGTGGGGTGAGGTCCATTCCAATCTCAACCAATCACACCTTTTTCCTTTTTTTTTTAAATAGTTTACCACTTCACCAAGTGTTTAACCATTGCCAACACTTTTGAGCATAGTTTACCACTTTGACATGGCACACTCTCATTGGTTGATTTTTTAGTTTGCCACTTTCAAGTGTTTAACCACTCCTTATGCCCTTAATTCAGCTGCTTCACTCATTTATCGATTATAAATTCTAAAATATGACGTTTTATAAAGGGTTGTTTTATTTCCACATCCCTATAATCTTATTTTCACATCCCTATATCTATACGGGCCGTATAAACTGATACGGGCCGTATAGAATGTTTATGCATAGAATTTTATGCGGTGGAATGTTTTTTTTGTTTTTATATGTATACGGGACGTATAGTTATATACTGGCCGTATACATATTTGCATAATTTTGTTTCGAAGGTTTGCCAAGGGTTTTTAGATTTGGAATATGTATACGGGCCGTATAATGTTATACGGCCCGTATAGCCCGTATAGAAAAGTTAACTTTTTTGTTGCAATCAGGAAACCGTTTAATAAATTTTTGTATTTAAAATAGTGTTGTATATATCGGATTATGTTACGAGTTTGTAGTTAAACGTATTTATTATGTTTAATAAGTTTCCTCTTTGTAAAACGATAAATATGTATAGAAAAGTTAATTTTTTGTTGCAATCGGGAAACCGTTTAATAAATTTTGAAAATTTTAAAATAGTGTTCTATATATCGCATTATGTTACGAGTTTGTAGTTAAACGTATTTATTATGTTTAATAAGTTTCCTCTTTGTAAAACGATAAATATGTATAGAAAAGTTAAATTTTTATTGCAATCGGGAAACCGTTTAATAAATTTTGAAAATTTTAAAATAGTGTTCTATATATCGCATTATGTTACGAGTTTGTAGTTAAACGTATTTATTATGTATCATAGGTTTCCACTTTGTAAAAACGATAAATATGTATAGAATAGTTAATTTTTTGTTTCAATCGGGAAACCGTTTAATAAGTTTTATAAATTTTAAAATAGTATTGTATATATCGGATTATGTTACGAGTTTCTAGTTAAACGTATTTATAATGTTTAGTAAGTTTCCACTATGTAAAACGATAAATATGTGATATGATTATGATAAACTACGACAACAATTATTAAACAAACAACTTAACATCTAAACATAAGATTAATATTTATAATGTTTTACATCTAAAAAAAAAAGATAAACTTTTACAAAGTTTTAAACGTAAAATAACAAAAAAAAAATAATAATACAATAAGCAGCTACGGCGGTGGTGGTGGTGGTGGTGGTGCAGCGCCAGCTCGTGGAGGTAGGGGCGCGGCAGAATGCATAGCCACAATCGCCTCGACCATCCACTGTACATCCTCTCTCACTGCAGCTAAATCCCCTCTAACTACAGCTAAATCCCATCTGACTGCAGCTACAGCCGACTCGGCCTGAACGAGTCTCTCCTCCACCCCCGGTGGAGGCATCACACGCTGTCTCATGCTGTGTCGAACGTACGGGCGATCACCCCGTAACTCCTCCGCAACTACCTGTGATCGATCGACAGTATGAGCGACCCCCTCTCCGTCGCCTCCCTCTCCCACGCCCTCGCCTCCCTCGCCCTCGCCTCCCTCTCCCTCGTCTCCCTCCTCATCACCACCCTCTCCACGGGGTCCCTCACCCACACCATAAGCCCAAACCAGCTGCCCTCCCTCGACCTCGCGAGCCAAACCCATCGATAGGGTTGTGTCCCTCCCAACCCTGTCAAGCTGGCATGTCTGCGTCATATCACTTGCCACCTGCGGGGACAGGAGGCGAAAGTAACCCTTCGCCAGACGGGTGACGAAGGCCCCACAGCTGATGTGGGAAGAGGGTCGCTTAAAAGCGTACTCAGCGAGATATGCGGCCAACTTGTACGCCAAGTTGGCCCTCCCGCCGGTAAGTAAGTCGTGCAAGAAGAATAGGTCACTTTGGGTGACCCATTCCCTGCTATCTTGACGACCGGCGATCGTCACGGCGATACACCGATGTAGGTATCGGTGTAACGGGTCGTGAAGATCAGTCGCCCGTGCCTTCGGGGATCGCTGATTCGGTTTCGCGAACTCCCCGAACCCAATACTGCGCCAATACGGCCATAACACGTCAGTGGACGTGCTGACTGGCGCATCAAAAAATGCGCGTGACCTTGAGTCCTCCTGTGAGTACAGACCCAAGGCAACAGCGAACTGAGGAAGTGTCATCCTCTGAGTCTTGCCGCAAATAGTAAAAGTTACGGCGTCTGTCGTAAAAAAATGCTGAAAACCCCCACCCCGGGTGTCCGTAAATGTAAAGGTAGATAAAAACTCTAAAGTAATCTCCCTGTGGGCCCGCTCTGCGGCGGCATCAAATAAGCGGTCCCACGGGGAGTTAGCTGGCATGAGCTCCCGGACCCGACCGATCGCTCCAATATCTGTCAAAAACTGAAAATCTATGGTCCGAGGCGCATCCAGCACCATCTCCCGTAATTTGCCCAAAACCCTATAGGCAACCGTACCTCGGGGGATATCTCTAACAAACCGCCCCGTCTCAGTAAAATCGGGCACAGCCTCCTCCTCCTGTCCACGTCCACGTCCCCGTCCGCGTCCACGTCCACGGCCCCGACCCTGACCTCGATCTCTACGGGCCGCACCAGCTGCTGATGACTCAGCCATATCGTCTGTAACAAATAACAATTACAACTTAGCAATCACTATACGATTATCGTTAACGTATTATACGAATACTGTTCTTGTATACGAACGTATTGTACATATGATATACGCTCGTACAATGTTTGAAGATTCAACAAGGATACAACCGTATACATTATATACGAGCGTATAATATTTGAATATTCAAACGTTATATGACCGTATATAAATATACGAGCGTATAATGTTTGAATATTCAAACATTATACGAGCGTATATAATGTATACGATCGTATAACCTTTGATTATTCAAGTGTATACGGTCGTATAAATTGTATACGATCGTATATTTTTTGAATATTCAAACATTATACGATCGTATACAATTTATACGACCGTATACACATAATAATCATTTACAATTTTCTGTTTCAATTTTTTTTTCAAATTGAATTATACAATCGTAATCGTTACGCCTATCTACGCTTTACTATACAAGACCATAATCTAACATGTTACGGAATTTAAAAGTTTACTATACGAAAACGTACTGTATAGGAAGAACGAGAAGAAAATGCCAAAAACGCCGAAGAACACTGTCCAAGAACGATCCGAGAGAATTTTTGGTGGAATGTTGAGGCCGTATGGTGGAAATGAGGTCGTATAAAACTTATACGATCTTTTTGATTTGTATACGGGCCGTATAAAAGTATACGACCCGTATACAGTAATTTAATTTATTTTAATTCTGTCGTATACTTAATATACGATCACAGTATACGAGGCGTATATTTTTATACGGCCCGTATACAATTCAGTTTTTTTCATTTTTTTTCAATTACTATATGCGGAACTGACGAAAATACGGTCGGTATGCGTTAACGTTGATTCGTTTAAACGTTTTTTCAAATTCAATTTCAACAAGTTGCCAAAACATTTATATAACGTGTATGTTTATCATTACAAATTGTCAAAACATGCAAATTGATTCGTTTAAACGTTTTTTCAAGTTCAATCTCAAAAAGTTGCCAAAACATTTATATAACGTGTATGTTGATCATTACAAATTGTCAAAACATGCAAATAACATTTTATATTCATAGGGCACCTAAATCTATGTAATCCCTGGTCCTATATTCGTCAACGATCGTATTATATTGGTCAATACGTTCCTTGTAATAGTGATACCAACTTTCTGCAGGCGTATTCCGTGTCGGTTGTCGCCAGTATCCGGATGGGGTTGGCATTGGATATTCCCTTCTAATCTGACGTGAATAAAATGGTTCCTGTGTACATGTACAAGCGCGACTGCTCGATGCGGAATACTTTCTTCGGCTGTTCTGAACATGGGAAAAAATGAAGCACAACCAAGGTCACTTAATAAGAGACAAATGACATTCCACCGGTTTGCTATCAGAAGCCCCGTGAATGGCATTTGTAGCCACTTATGTCGAGGTGCTCCGTCTATATGGTCTTTTGACCAAACTAATGATTCCAGAACTTGTTGATACTGAACTTCATTTATGTTTTTCCAAAATTCGTGGAACCTGTTGCACTCATCATGAAGTTGCTCCCGTATGAACGGCCACTGCCACTCTTTAAGCGATAAGCCGACCGCTATAGATCGAAACCCAGAATTACCATCACCCTGCACATTTTGTATGTGACTGAGGTGTGGATAGAAGCACGGTGGAATGAACTTTTTGAAGTGCATGAACATATTAACTTGTCCGACAGGCAGCAAAGGTAAGTCTGGTGGCTCTTCCTTTAATTTTGCTACCTTCTTTTTCGTTTTCGAATTCTTAGCGCCTTTCGCAATCTCACCGAAGAACATAGGTGTTTCAGTACAATAACTTTGTGACTCGACAAACGAGCTGTGCCTGGTAGGTTCGATATTTGACTCTTGTGTGCTAAACTCATCATGTGTGCGAAACCCATCTTGTGAATCACTATACTGGTCCTGCGTTGTAAAAAAGCTGTGTCTTGAAGGTTCCGTAAACGAATCATCCTTCCTTTGTTGCTGAGCTTTTAAAGTTGGACGACCCCGTGTGTTTTTTTGCACAACTGGTTGTTTAAGCTTCGTCTTATTGAGTTGTACCAACTCCTTCATCTTTTGAATCAAGTTTTTCTTGAGTTCTCTCGGCTAAGCACTTAAATGTTGTTTGAGAAGCGCAAATTCGCCGTCTAAGTCGAAAGAGTCCACTTTGCTCGGTTCCACTATGGAGTCCAAATTTAACTTTCTCCAAAAAGGGTCTATCAACTGCAACGGGATCATTTGACCTAAGAAACATATCAACAAACAACATAAAACGTCAATAAGATTTTGCATGATGAAAGGCTATGATTATAAAATGTGGTTGGTCGAATAATGTATTACCATTCGTTGTATACGCTTCTAATCGACACGCGCACGTCAACCCACTGCTTGTATACAAACGGCACGCGCATGTACGGTTATATAACTTTAATTTTTCTATTTCATTTACTTCGTCTGATATCAACTCTAGGCAGGCATGTGAAACCTTCTTTAGTAGGAGATTAAATATTGGTTTGTTATGATGACCCAATGTTCGACTCCTGCTTGTTTCAATGCTGCCTTTGATTTCTGTCACCTGGTTTCTTATGAGCTTATCGATAAGTGGTACCACTTTCTCCAGGGTGTAATTAGAGTCGCCTAGGTACTGCTTCAAAAGGGCATGTTGACCCTCTGCCCTGTTCGTTGTACGTTGACCGAAGTTCAGATGTTGGTCGCTCCAGAACGAAACAAACCGGTCTCTATATTGAATCCAAATAGTTCATAATCTCGGTAATCAAAGTCAAGTGCAGTTAAGACAATTCAAATAAATACGATTATTAAACAAAAATTATATAAAACTTACCGTCGGTTTTTTTGCGTGGCAAGTTTGATCGTATTCGCTCGTACCAGTAGTTGTAGTCATGATCGGTCGTTGAGTTAATTAGCTCGCCCCACTTGAAAAGAAACCTCTCCCATTTATCCTCTGTTTTAAAGCTTTTCCTGCAATGTTTGAAGATGTTTTGCTGTATGTGCCACCTACACAATGAATGTCTAGCCCTGGGAAACACGGTTGCACATGCGTTCATTAAGGCGCGATCTCTATCCGTTACTACTACACGGGGTTCCATAACACTGTCTAATGAGTGTTTCAACCTCTGTAGAACCCATGTGAAGTTTTCCTGTTTCTCGTTGCTTACGAACGCATGAGCTATGCAAAACGACATCAACGTGGATGTAACACCGATAATCTGGACTAGCGGCATTTTGTACCGATTCGTCTTGTAGGTGGCGTCTATAAGCAACACATGCGGGAAAGCGCGCCACAACATGTTCGACTCCGGGTGGATGAAGAAAACATCCTCGACCCGTTCGTCGTTTTGAGATGTTCTATGGTAAAAAACAAACCCAACCTTCCCCAACCGGTCGAAAAGTATCTGCATTGGAGTCTCACCGACTTGTTCCATTCGACCCAATTTGGCTCGAGCGTTGTATATGGTGTTTCTTGTTGAGACATTATGGGGGTTCTGTTCTTTAATGGCAGAAAGAATGTCTCATGGTTTTATGTTCTGATGCGTCTTTTGCTCCACCGTCCTCTCTTCCAATGGAGTCAGCCTCATTAGGGACGGATGACCCTCTGGATACAGAAATGGTTCGTGGTTATGTTTACCTTCCTCAACCCTTAGATCCCAGTAACCTAACCTCTTTCTGTATGTCCCGACCAGTTGGAACTTGCAACCGGTTTTCCTAGTCCCGCTGCGTCTGACCGTCGCTGTTGATTTGTAATTGCCGGCACAATCGCACGTAAGCCAAATTTTTACCGGCTGACAACTATGGAGTTTATCATAGATGGTGCGTTTGGTGACGAGGGCGTAGCCATTTACGCGTCCGACGTCTCTACACCACTCTACCAATTCATCCATGCTAGCGAATTTCTAACGGAAACACTTATATGTGTCAATTAATGATTAACTCAAATGATTAACCCAGGTTTACTTTTAGTATAAACGGGTTCGGGTCAGTTTCAGGTTGAACCTGCGAACCCGTTTGGTTTAACGGGTCGGGTTCGGGTCAACATGGTCGGGATGGCGGGTTGACCCGTTACACATTTATACTATATTATATATATTTTTTACAATATATATAAATTAAATGGGGTGCGTATTTTTATGCCATGATTATAAGTTAAAAAGAGAAATTAACATAGATTTTATAACTTAAAAATGATATTATATATATATATATATATATATATATTTGTGTTTTTAAGTAAATTTTAACTTTAATATATTAATTTCAGAAAAAAAATAAAAAAAATCGGCTTTAATGGGTTGTGTTCGGGTCAACCCATAAAACTTCGGGTCGTGTTCGGGTTCTTATGTATGATACGATTTTCGAGTTCGGGTTTGTGTAAAATTTTCAGGTTCAGGTTGGGTTGAACCCACCAACCCGCGAACACGACCCGTTGAGCAACCCTAATCTAAGATTTTAATAAAAACAACATCAAATGTAAAAACACTAAAATAGTTAACATACAACAAATAAACGTATAATTAAATGTTATACCTCCTTGTTTTGAAACTCAGTACGTTCCTCTTCAGCATTTGGACCCTCGGGCGGTCCACAACTTATGGGAGGAGAATGAGAACTATCAGTCGGCGGTCTAACACTAACAGGAGGGGCTTCAAAATTAACCGGGTGTTGCGATGGATAATAACCAGCATAATTAGGCTGAATGGCATCCAAACCCCAAGTATCCTGACCTGAACCAGACGCAAAAATGGGATCGAACGGAGCATTCAGATCAAACATGCCCGCTTTGTTATCTTCATTCCCCTGATTCGCCTCGTTACCAAATACATTAAAAAAGTCACCCCAACCCGACATTATAACGTAAATAATTTGAATACAGAGAAAAATAGAAGAAACGAATAGAAGTTGAATGAAAATGAATGAAATTAGTGTCGTTTATATAGAGAATTTTACGGAATATTACATCGTTTCAAATGATTAACACGCGAATCGAGGAATCTAACGTCTAATCACATAACTCGCATGAGATTCGAGGAATATAATATCGAATCAGAGAATCTTACGTCTAATCACACGTGAATCGAGTAATAATACGTCACGTCAAATAGTAATAAAATAATAAAAAAACGAAAATCATTGTATACGGGTCGTATACATATATACGAGCCGTATAACATCGTCGTATAATATATATACGACCACAGTATCATCTTATTCTCACATGGTTGATACGGGCCGTATAAGGTTATACGGCCCGTATAGAATAAAGTGAACTGACAAAGGCTGCTGCCTTTGTCGGTTCACTTTATTCTATACGGGCCGTATAACCTTATACGGCTCGTATCAACCATGTGAGAATAAGATGATACCATGTGGATTTAATAGGACCCTTTATAAAACGATGAATATGTCATTAGAACGAAAATATTTTTATCTACATTTGACCTAAGTTTCGTTAAAAACGGAGTAAGGTTAATATATTATTATAATTATTAAACGGTTCCTATGTTCGTCTAGCTACTTCATATTTCTAACAGTCAGCCTACTCATAATCTACCCGTTTAATAATATAAGTTTTTATATACTTTATTTTAAATATAAAAAATGGAAATGTTACAACACATATGGATCTACAATGGCTTTAACTCATTTCATCTCCTGTATACAGTGGACTCAATCCGTA
The DNA here is from genome assembly GCA_030545235.1 of Helianthus tuberosus. Taxonomy (NCBI): domain Eukaryota; kingdom Viridiplantae; phylum Streptophyta; class Magnoliopsida; order Asterales; family Asteraceae; genus Helianthus; species Helianthus tuberosus. Next base: position 7,027,469 of record CM060411.1, on the reverse strand, counting down.
TTATGGGGGACTTTTCTCCCTTGCACATTCATACAAGGAGGCTTGCTCCTCTATACTCACTAGCTCTCACCTTCTTTCTATTCTCATACACTCTCGTATGATGTACATATCTATTATCATGAATACTATACCAACTTTTAATCAATAACCCTCTTGATGGATTTTTCTAGCATAATTGTCCCACAAATGACGCCAATGATAATGGGAAAGAAATGTAGAAAACATGGGATAACGGGGAGCATGGGACATGGGTTGGAGACGTATGTGGGTTGACACATATCAAATTGAAGATTTGCTCTTGATTGAAGAAGATTGTGGATTGGAAGATCAATTGAAGTCATAAGGCCACCGGATATGTCTTAACTCCAGCCCTTCCACCATCGTGCTAACGGGCTTTTTTTGGCTTGATCGAGGCATTTGGTCAAGATAAGGGGGCGTATAGCATTGAAGGGGCTTTAAACCATTGCATGCAAGTTAAAGGAAGGGGCTTTAAAGCCCCCTATGTGACGTGGCGTTGAGGTGGCACTTATGTGGCGTGATAAAGCCCCTAAGGGCTTTATACCATACCCTCCGGCCTAAGGATGAAAACAAAGCATGCATTCAAGAAGAGAACTTCAAAGCAGTCAAATGAAAGCTCCATAGGACTAACCCAATTTGACGAGTTGTATAATTTAAGTGCCCCAAATAATAAACCCTTAATGGGTTATGATTGTTGAACCCATGTTATTTGATTCAGACCGACAATGGAACTGGCGGGTCCAAGGGTTCACTTATTTAGTCGCTCACCTAGCAAAGAGCGAAAGAATACAATGGTGGCTTTATAACGAGGAGTTGATCCAAGAGCTGACAGACTCTTACATGGACCAGTTGGACAAAGGGGGAAATGGGGCACAAAAGGCCCAAACTTCAAACGGGCATAACTTGAGTTACGATTGAAGTTACGAGGTCCATGAGTAAGGGACGGAAAGGCCTCGACAAGCTGAATCTTGTGGCAAACAACCATAGGTGGTTTGACCCAATTGTCAAACCCTAATTCCTTGATTAAGGGCTCCGGTTTCGTTAATCAAAATTTTCCCCCAAATTTTTCAATCCTTGTACTTTCCTTTTTTAAACCTAAAACGCGTGAAACATTGATTGAATCAATTTATGTGTCTATTTCTATGTTAATTTTAGTATTTACATGTCAGATTGTAATTTTGAAAATTTATCAAACTTACCAAATTTTGAAAATACCTATAAATGGGCTCCTCTTTTAATCATTCAGAAAATATAACTTTTTTTTTTAAATTAACTTCATTCACAAACCAGCCGACCCAAACCGGGCCGACCAAAAAGAAAACAACAACCGAAACAACCTTTACATATTCACAAAAGCACACCAATCTCCCCAACCTATCCCTTTGAATTTAGATCTATACGAAAACCAAAGGAACCCCAAAGCCTTAATTTCGCTAATTAGGTTCTCAATTCTAACTTGTTTGTCCGCAAAAATTAACTCGTTCCTAGCTTTCCACAAACTCCAACATGCAATCTTGATTATGCCTTGAACCGCCTCCTTTTTTTTCCGTTTCGTTGACAGACTTATGAAACTCGAATAAGTCCCTTGTCGAAAAAGCGAAGATATACTCTGCGTCACTTTCCACCGGGCTTTCACAATTTTGGACACGTAGTCAGTCCATTAGCTCGTAGTTGAACCAACAATGCATTATCATGTATCAACATACGACGATAGGCATCTCTAAGGTTATAATAGACATTTTAAAGTTTCTCTAGGACATTTAGTCATTCACAATGGAGACACTATTCACATTGGAGATTCTACAGTCACAAAAAAGATTTTGTTTCAACAGCAATGGTCAAGTTTTTATACATGCAAAGAAACATAACAACCACTTTAATGCTTGAAGGCTAAAGATGGTTGAAACCAATTGGATGAGCAATGGGTCAAAACAAATACAAGAAGAAAGATAACAAGCAATCCTTTTAACAATATTCCTGATTAATTAGTTTGGGTTGTGTTTATTGATGACAAAAACCCGAACCGGACAAAAAAAAAAAAAAAAAAAAAAAAAAAAAAAAAAAAAACAAAAACCCAAAACCCGCAACATTTAGAATGCATAACGGATGGGTAATACCCATCCGATTATCTAACCCGTTTACCCATATTTATTATTATATTATATTACCTTAAAATATATATAATAAATAGCATGTTGAAGTTGTTATTTCTACAAATAACTAACAAATTATGTACTTTTAGGTGTATTCATAGCCAAATACATAAATGTAAAGAACTATTTTACATAAATACCAAATCCATAATCCTAAAATTATTAAAAAAAAAAAAAAAAAAAAAACTAGAAATGATACAAAGAAACCAACATCTTTTTATAACAAAGTTAGAGGTGCCTAAACAAAAGGATACCATGGTTAAATTACCAAAATACCCCCAACTAGTCAGTCAGTGTTGTCTCCAACACCACTTTGGTCATTTTTCCTAGCCTGCCCACCACTTGACCCTAAAGAATTGTTATCTACACTCCCCCAGAGTTGCTCACTGAGTTGACTCGGCATCCCGCTCGGTGCGGGTCCCACAATCCCGTTATAACCATTCGCCAACGGCATACCCATTAACCCATGTCCGTCGTTCAAGTACGTCGGATAAACAGTCAACGGCAATGGGCCGCCCCTCATACCAACCATTGCTGGACCACCCCACGGAACCCTAGGTGGAACCGCCGCCATCCCGTAACCGCCAACCGGATAACCGCCCCCAAACACACCACCACCGTACGGATAACCACCACCGTAGCTCGGAAACATTCCATAACCGGAAAAAACATCGTACATGGGTCTATACGGGGCAGCCGGTTGTTGTCCGCCACTAAAGTTAGTATCCCTATTGCCGCTAGTAATTCCGCCGCCAACCTCTTTTGGTACCGCCCTTTTAACCTCAACAAGTTTACCGCCCAACTCATGGAAGCTTTTTTGCATGACTTGTTCAACCGAATCCTCGGAATCAAACGTGATGAACCCGAACCCACGTGGCCTGTGGGTCACGTTATCATGCATCACAACCACGTCGGTAATCCTACCGAATTTTTCAAAGTAGAACTTGAAATCGTCTTCGGTTAAGTTTGCTGATAACCCGCCTACAAAAATCTTTTTAGTTTTTAAGTTGTCGTTGGTTTTAGTACCGTTATTTCTGAAATTCCTGTTCTGCCCTCGATTCTGTTCTTGCTGGTTTTGATATTGTTCACTTCTTGGTACCGCTTTTTTCACTTCAACCTGTAAAAACCGTCAAATGTTTAGGGTTAAGGGTTTAGGGTTTAGCAATCATGAAGTAAAGGAAAATAAATGCGGGTTCAGTTGTTTGATTAGTTGGGGTTTGACTATTTTGGCTAAGACGAGTTTCACACCTGGAAAACATAATAATTTCGACAAATTCATAGGTCTCCAAAAGTAGGTACCAAATTCGGCCCATCAACTTGTGAACGGGTCGATTAAGGTTATATTTTTTGTCTAACGGGTCAAATGGGTAAAGTAAAAAAAATAGATGTATTTTTAAGGCATTGACCCTTCTAAATCAATTATTCAAAAAATATTATAATTATTCAAAAAATAAATACTTTTAAAATTAAATTTTTTGCACACTAATAATTTATAAATAGCTTTTTTTTAAAAAACAGATGAAAGTATTTCAATCCAACCTAACCCGACCGGTAAAAAGTATGTACCTGAAACCCCCCCCCCCCCCCTCTCCTCCGTGACATAATTGGAACATATCCATGACAAATTTCAATTCAATTAAATTTCTTTTAACTTTAGTAAAAACACTTACCATTTTACCCAATTTGTTCGAAATCAAATATTTTCTTGGCAGTTTTAACTAGGTTACAACAAAAAAGCAAGTTAAGTCCCCACAATGGTGGCCTAGCGGTCAGGGGCGTGCAGCAAAAAGCGGAGGTCAACCACATGTACTTTGTTTGCGGTATACACGGTTTACCTCTCATGTTGGTCATGAAACCAGTCGATAGGGGACCCCATAAAGAGGGTTACTCAAAAAACAGCAAGTTAAAGTCAACATAATTGGCAACTCAAAAAAAAAAAAGTCAAATTCAACCTACGTTGCTACTTTCGAATGCAAAATCAAGTCGCACTTTTTATTTATATCTCAGAAAAGGGGCGTTTCCAACAATCTGACTTTTTCATAGCCATACTCGTCAATAGCGATCGCTACGCTCGCTCTAGCGAATAGCGTAGCGTATAGGTCTAGTCTCGCTATAGCCTCTGTAGCGATAGATAGCGATGGTAGTGACCTTTGATTTTTAATTTTTTTAATGTAAATAGCAATTAAATATAGCTATAAAATAACTGGATTTTAGGTTTTTGTTAAATATACATGTAAAATAGCGTATATACCAGGGTATTTTGATATAACATACGTATAAAAAAATTTAAGAATTTTTTTTCTAGTGGTATCGCTGTTTATAAAATAGCGCCTGCTATTTATCGATATTCGCTATGTAGCATATAGGTACCTTATCGCTATTCACCATTAACAACTATGTTCATAGCAGAATCAGTAATTCCAGCGAGAGTGAAATTCATCCTAGAACTTAGAAATACCTTTATAACTCCAAAAAGTTTCACCAACATCTTGGTTGAGCCAAAACAAAATAATCTAAGGGGCGTTTGGATGTGCATCAAAACCGACTTATTGCATTTTGAAGTGATAATAGTTCAGATTATTTCTTGTCAAAATACTTGTATCTGAAAGAACTTGTAAAAAGTTGCTCGAGATAAAACTAGTTTATTATTTTTATAATCTAATTATTACTTTCAAAATAAAATCCAATAACTGCCAAAATTTAACTTTAAAGACAACTAACATCACACTCAAAAGCCAAAACTATTGTAAAGTTACATATGATATCTAGCTTTGATCACCCAAATATTCTCTTTATGCAGCAGATATCATCAATTCAATATCAAACCGGAAGTTTAAAGATCGCGTATATTTATTTTAAGTTCAAAAGCAACTAATATAACACTCAAAAGTCAAACAATAGTAAAAGAAGTAAAGAACCAGACTACATTGAACTCAAATTGCCAGATTATTGAGTATCATTTGTAGAACGACGTCTTCGAACCAAAGTCGAAAACGCGCATAATTTAGCTATTTAACTAATATAACACACAAAAGTCTAAGTGTCAAACAATGGTAAAAGAACCAAACTATATATAGTTCTAGTTAGCATATTATTGAATTCTTTATGTAGTAACAATCGTTTCAAACCTGAAGTCCGAAAAACCACCTAGATTTAGTTATTAAACTTCAAACATTAACTAATATAACACTCAAAAGTCAACAATAGTAAAAGAACCAAACTATATAAAGCTTTAATTTCCATATTACTATTTTTTTTTATGTAGCAATGATCATTTTCGAACCGAAGTCCAAAAACTACATACATATTGTTTATTTAACTTCAAACAACAACTAATGTAGCACTTAAAAGCCAAACAATTATATAAATTACCAATATCTACCTTTAGTCACTCATTTATGGACCCTTCATGTAGTAATAACCAATATCAAACCAAATGTCCGAAAAACTTAATAAACAACTAATATGACACTCAAAAGTCATGCTATTGTAAAATTACAAACTACATCTAGCTTTAATCACCAAGATATACCTTCATGTGGCGATTATCATCAATTCGTTATCAACCCCATAGCGATAGACTACCTATATGCTACGTAGTGATAGCGATGAAATAGTGGCCTGCTATTTCGTGTTTCGCTATAGCGCCCACCATAGACGCTATTGATAGCTATGATCAACCCAATAGTCTGAAATCCGCGTATATATTTTTAACTTCAAAAGCAACTAATATAACACTAAAAAATCAAACAATGGATAAAAAAACACTATGTCAAGCTCTAATTACCATATCATTGAGTTCTATATGTAGTAACAATCGTTTTCAAACCGAAAGTTATTAAAGCAACTAATATAACCTCAAAAGTAAAAAAATAGTAAAAGAACCAAACTATATCAAGCTCTAATTACCATATTATTTAGTTCTTTATATAGTAACAATTGTTTTCAAATCGAAAGTCCAAAAACCGCCATAATTTAGTTGTTTAACTTCAAACAACAACTATTGTAACACTCAAAAGCCAAACAATAATGAAACTACCAACCTATATCTACCTTTGATCACTCATTTATGGACCCTTTATTAGTAATAATCACTATCAAAGCAAAAGTCCCAAACCTACCTAAAGTTAAACTTAAAAAACAACTAATATGACACTCAAAAGTCAAACTATTGTAAACTTACAAACTATATCTTGCTTTAATCACCCATATATATTATCTTTATGTAGCAATCATACTCAACTCATTATCAAACCAACCCAAGTACTTATTTTAACTTCAAAAGCAACTAATATAATGCTCAAAAGTCAAATACTAGTAAAAGAAGCAAACTATATCAACCTCTAATTATCATTTTATTAATTTCTTTATGCGGTAACAATCATTTTCGAACCAAAAGCCCATAAACTACCTAAATTTAGTTATTTAACTTGCAAAAACAACTAATATAACACTCAAAAGCCAAACAACTATTAATTTACCAAACTTTATCTACCTTTAATCACTCAATCATGTACCCTTTATCTAGTAATAATCATTATCAAACCAACCTAAATGTTAACATAATAATAAACAGCTAATATACAACCTATATGAAACAAATTCATTAGTCAACACAACACAACTCAATCCGGAAAGAAAGCAAGCAAGCAAAGAAAAACAAACCGTTCTGCCAAGAATTGTATGTGTGTCAACAAGAACTTTATCAAGAGCCGATGCATCCGAAAACGAAACAAAAGCGAACCCACGAGGGGTACCGGTGGCTCGATCTTTAGCAATCACTGAACCCACAACAGTTCCATAGCTTCTAAAATGTTCTCTTAAAGTATCTTCTGTTGTCTCCCATGAAATCCCACCCACAAACACCTTACTATTATCACAATCATCCATTCTTAACCTTATTTAAACCCAAAAAAACAGCTGTAAAATCTAAATTACAAACAACAAAAAAACAAGAACAGACAACCCTTTTCTTGATCTTTCTAGGTATTCAAAACAAACTACCAATTGGGTATATTAACAACAAAAATCCCAACAAAGATTGGGATTTTGAACATAAAGCAAGCAACTTTCTTGATTCTTGACCAAAGATAACAATTTTCAAGAACACCCAGATGGAAATTGTTTAAAAAAGTTAAAAAAAAAACAAGTTTTTGGAAGAACTAAACAAACCCCTTTTAGGGTTTCAACAAAAGGATAAAAGGGTATTTGTCAAATTGCTGTGAACATTGGCATTTTGAAATAGAAAGAACACAGATTGCAAATAAAACCCTTGTTGTTGAATTTTCTAGGGTTCAAGAAACAACCCCCAAATTGGTGTGAATTGAATTTAGGGTTTGAAATGGAAGAAAGATTTGGGGAAAATAGTGTGGAGAATATGAGTGAGTTATGAACAAAAAGTAAAGAGAGACCTGGGGTGTGGGAGTGGAGATGGGGTTTGTTTGACTTTGACTGTAGATCTTGTCAAGTTCCCCAAAGAGTGTTGTTTGGATTAGGTTTATAGGTCAACTATTACGAGGAATCCCAACTCACAAAATCATTATTTTTTAATAATTATTATATTTATAATATAATATTTTAGTTTCTTTTTAACGGCCAACAAAATCAATCACGAACACTCTTGGGACACCTACTAGACAAACAGAGTACTCCGAGAGTAACCCGAGTCTACCACCAATTTCGAGGAAAACCCGGTAACCACCCGTCTGTAGACACGACAGTGAAATTACCGGTAAAACCCATTTGGCTCAAGGATCAAACCCAAGTTTCTCAGGGTCTTCTATCATTGCCCATCAATGCCTCACTCTACACTAAGTGAGAGTTGAACCTGCATCTCTTAATATAAATACAAATCTTCCACCACTTGATCTAAAGATCATTGGCAATATAATATTTTAGTTGATTTAAGGAATCCCAACTCACAGTATCATTATTCTTTTTAATAATTATTATATTTATAATATAATATTTTAGTTGATTTTTAATTTATTGTTTTTAACGTCAGTTTTTACATTGTAAATACCATCTAACTTTGGAATTGTTTTTTAAAAAAACTAATTTTGCAATTATTTTTTTAGAGTGAATGTGAGGCAATCATAGTACAACTAAACCACTAGTATTTAGTAATATTATTGAATATTATTTGAGTTAACTGCCATTTTCGTCCCTGTGGTTTGGTCACTTTGGCCATTTCAGTCCATTTTTCAAAAATGCGTCATTTTCGTCCCCCACGTTCTGGAAAGGTGCCATTTCAGTCCAAAAAGCATAACCCAGTTAAGTCAGTTTGTAAATAAGGACTGATTGTGTAAATTTGTAACATAAATGACTGATTGTGTAAATTTGAAAAATGGACTGAAATGGCAGTTAACACCACCACCACTAGCCCTGCCACCACCACCACCACCGCCACCACAGCCACCACAGCCCTGCCACCACCACCACTCCGCTGCCACCACCACCACTCCGCTGCCACCACCACCGCCACCACCGCCACCACAGCCACCACCGCCACTGCCACCACCACCACCACCGCCGCCGCCGGAACCACCACCATCAACGTCATGGCAAGACCCATATTTTCAGACGTTTGTATGTAATATAAAGTCAGAATTTATTGTTTTTAATCCGAGAACGGTATACCGAAACGAAAAGCTTGCGGGTTACGGGGACGTCTTCGTCTTCTCCGGATGAAGCGGCACGAAACAGGGCAGCGCGACAGGAAGGTCCAAGGTTCCATCTCGGTTCCGATAACAACTTGAACTTCCCAGCTCTGGTGAATAAGCATAAGAACCGTACCTCAGTCCCACCTTTTTCATCATACACTCATTATTCTAGTGTTCTTTAATTGTTATCCTATCTTTCTTTTCTGATCCGTTGATTTGTTGTTGACCATGGCTATTGTAACCAGTTATGGTGGTGTTTGGGGACAAGATTAAAGCTTTGGATTTTTATTATTATTTTCCCTACACAAGTCTAGCGGGTCTGACCTGGCCAATGGTCAATCGCCGGAGTTCGGAGTTCATCGGAGAAGACGAAGACGTCCCCGTAACCCGCAAGCTTTTCGTTTCGGTATACCGTTCTCGGATTAAATACAATAAATTCTGACTTTATATTACATACAAACGTCTGAAAATATGGGTCTTGCCATGACGTTGATGGTGGTGGTTCCGGCGGCGGCGGTGGTGGCGGTGGTGGCTGTGGTGGCGGTGGTGGCTGTGGTGGCGGTGGTGGCGGCAGCGGAGTGGTGGTGGTGGCAGCGGAGTGGTGGCGGTGGTGGCAAGGCTGTGGTGGCGGTGGTGGCGGTGGTGGCGGTGGTGGTGGTGGTGGCAGCGGAGTGGTGGTGGTGGCAGGGCTAGTGGTGGTGGTGTTAACTGTCATTTCAGTCCATTTTTCAAATTTACACAATCAGTCCTTTATGTTACAAATTTACACAATCAGTCCTTATTTACAAACTGACTTAACTGGGTTATGCTTTTTGGACTGAAATGGCACCTTTCCAGAACGTGGGGGACGAAAATGACGCATTTTTGAAAAATGGACTGAAATGGCCAAAGTGACCAAACCACAGGGACGAAAATGGCAGTTAACTCATATTATTTTATACTTGTTTAAAATATTCTATTGATGCAAGTAAAAACATTATTTGAGTTATACTAGTAGCTTTTAAGAAACATGGTGTGTATAAATATGGTTTTTTTTTTACTTGTAAGCATTATTTAATTATTACTTGTTTGGATTTACATGGACAATAGGTCAGTAATAGCAGGCTTACGCCCCATGACAAATCAGCTAAAAGAGCTAGGAACACCGCTCTTGAAGCGTTTTGGGCAGGAGGGTAGGGTGACTAGCGAGAGTCGGACATGTTGTCCATTGTAAGGATACTAAAAAAGATTTGTTAGGCTCATGACATTTAATAAAAACAAATCAATTTTGAATTTAAATCTATAATTAACACAACCTTTCTATTTTTATCAAAATCACTCTAAGTTCTCTCTAAAATTTTTTTAATGTGTTGGGAAAACAATGTGGTTAGTGCTCATTACATTAATTTAAGAAACATAAATGATCACAAGTTTTTGTATGATTGAAATTAGGAACTCGTGTTATTAGGTTGTTTTAAATATGCATATACCACATACACGTCCCAATACACTTGTATATTTCAAGTGTGGTGATGTGGTAGTAGAAGATGAAGTACCAGAAGATTAACGAAATCAAATTTGAACGTAGATATATATTTCAAGAAATGTGATGAAGAACTAGAAGACGAGCTGCTAAGGCCTTATTGAAAGCAAATTGATTAAGTCTTGAATAAAGGTTGAAGTGCAACAATGACCAAATGCAACAATCATCAAATAGATTCACCAAGTGTAATACATTGTCATATTCAAATGTAAAAGATCAAATTAACAACAATTGATGAAGACTTGAAGATACAAGATCCATCAATGAAAAGTCATTAGCTAATTGGGAACTAGAGAAAATAACTAGTTAAAATATAACAAATCAATTTTTCAAAAATACTTAAACTAGTTAGTTATTAGTTGTTTAAAATTTAAAATGGAAGACTTTAGTTATTTTTTGGGAGTTAATATTCACACACTCCTCCCCTTTATCTATCTCTATAGTTACATAATATATATAGAGAGAGATAGAGTAAAAATAGATTTGAAAATAAGATTTAGGGGTGTGAGAATAGTGGAAGTCTATTTTTTCCCATATTGGGATCTTCATGGTGGTTGGAGACAAAGGTAGTGTTCATTTTGTGGAATTTAATGGAATTAAAATTGGAATTGTAAATGGAATTTGAATTGGATTTTAAGAATTCCTTTGAAATCTCATAGTGTGTTTGGTTGGTATAATTATTAATTGGATTGGAATGTAAAATTTGTAAAGTGACACTACTACCTTGAAATCCCATAATGTGTTTGATTGATATAATTGTAAGGGATTCAGATTCAAATCCTTGTTATAACAAACAACATAAGAAATGAAATCTACATTCCATTCGATCAGGAATCCATTTCATTATGTGAAACGTACACTACCAAAGAGTTTCTACAAATGGAAAGAAAGCAACTTTGCTTCAACTATCCAACCATCATCAAAAAGTAAGCATCTATATTGATAGATGTGTAATAGGTGATTTGAAAAGTCACAACTAAAAGGGTTGGGTATGAAAAAAGGTGTTAGCAATCGTTTATAGTCCAATGCCATGTCATGGTGTTTATATACAAATGGTATCTGTTAAGCTATTTTATACACTGGTTCAAGTTTTAATATATATATATATATATAAACACGATAAAATAGTATCATATTATACTTCACATTGGGCAAGTGCATCCATCCTTAGCGTAATACAGTGATGGTAAGATATCTAGGTCATCCAAGAATACATCAACTTTTAGTACCGAGTCTTCTTCAACGTCTAATCAAACCAAAAGTAAAGAGTTAAAAACGTCTCAAAAATAAAATAAAGAGATAAATAAAGTAGGTTTGTTATCAATGATAAGAAAATGAGTGTTTTGGATATGTTTACCTTTTGATGCTTCGTTAACTAAAAGTTACTATGGATAATAAGGGCCTAATTGTCAGACTTGAGATTATATTTATTAATGCATAAAGTTGTGCAGTTCTTTTTAGGGACCCTCACACACTCGGTCATATTGCTTTGAATCAGTAGGAAAACGCCACGTAAAGTCGGATCAAACCACAACGATATTGCCCAATCAGTAGGGAAAGTATATACCATTGTGATTTAGTATTAGTTAAGAAAATAGTTTAAGAGGTTTAAATTACTTGTGACTATGGTTCCTTTGGTGAGACGTCAATTCCCTAAAGGTAGTTACTTTTATAAAATACAAGTCCTCTGCGCTTTGATTTTATCGTCACGCTTTGGAAAGAGCATACCAACCCAAAGCCCATTCCAAAACCATTAACCCCCTTTCGAGGCATCAACATGTTATTGATTCTACATAGACATAGAAAACATGAATGTCCGACATTAGCAGCGACACATGATTGTTGATAATTTTTAAGGGTTAAGTCGAAGACTAATGACCATGTTAATGGCGACACTAATATTCCACTCGTTTTCAATATACACCCCTTACCTAAAGTCATTAACACACACCCCTTGTTAATCCATGACTTACTTTAGTTAACTCCCCATTAAGGGGTATGCTTCCCCCAAACACCCACAAAAACCTTAGCCAAGAATGGTGATGAAGATAGTTTTCATCAAACTTGAAAAGATTATATTAATCATAAAAATATTTACCACACTAATACTTCTTGAGTTTTACTTAATGATTAAAGATAGTGGGTAGAAGAGAAGTGTGCTCTGGAGACGGGGGAAAATTGAGCAAGTGAAAATGGAGGCCAAAAGCCTCTATTTATGTGCTGCTAGGGCCTAGACACAGGGTGCTGGAACGGTCGCCAGTTTCCCAGGCACGAGGCGTGTATGCCAGACACAGCCCGTGGTCAACTCTTTGGGTCACACTTGATCTTTTGAGATCTTCCAAAATCCTTTTTGTCTTCTAGTGGGCCAGACATGGAGTTTGCCTTCAGGGCATGGGTCGTGTCTCAGTTCTTTTGTTCTGGGCTGCAAGAGGTGGTATTCAAAAAGTGATGTTGTCATCGGGGTGGTTCGAGACACTAGGCATGTCTATGAGAAATGGGGCGTGTCCGGTTCAATCTTCAGCACTTCTTCTAAATTTTTGCCCAATTTTGATTTCTTTGTTTGAGTTTGGTTCGTTTTGTCCTGAAAAAAAAAAAAAAAACAAAAGAAGTCTATTTCAAATATATTTCTAATAAAACTAATTAAAAGTGGGTTTAATTTGATACTAAAAACCTGTGCATTTTTGCTCATATCACACAACGTTCAAGAGTTTAAAACAAGAAAAAGACAAAGTCCGATGGTCCATGGTCAATACCATCGACCTTGGTATCGACTATCGGACTGTCTGATGTTGTTTTCTTGATTGTTGAGCTTTGACTATAAATATAAGCCACCCCAACTTTTTTCACTCACTTCTTTTTCCCTAAAATTTCTAAAATATAAATCTCTCTAGTCGTGACCTCGTGGGGTCCATCAAAGGCATAAGTACTTGGTAAATGTAAGTTCTAAGAATCGAATCACCGACTAACATGAATCAACCACTCGATAACATTGATTTGCGGATTCCATAGGTGAATTAGCTAGTATGAATTGAACACTTCAATGGTAAATAAATATTGTTTTGATTTCACTTGGACAGAGTTTTGTTACAGAGATAAGAGAGAACTGTTTACAACACAAATAAAGCTTTGTCCCATTTATAGACCCGCCTCTACGCTCTCATTAAATCAGCGTAGAGGTTGTTTGCGCATGGCCTGCTAGTGAAGAGACTCTCTGAGCTAGCTTGACTAAACATAACTAAAACCCTATTCAAACATAATATAAGCTAAACAGACGCATTCTAGACGCATTTAACGACCCAAAACATAAACCACACTCCCTCCAAGTTGTTATCACCAAATCTGCACCAACAGACTCTCCCTTGACAATAATTGGAGGCTTTCGCCTTCAGTCTGCATCTGTTTACTTCTAGTTTGTCTTCCAACCACTTCTAGAGTGAATGTCAAACACAAAGCACACACAAACTACACGTTGAAATTGAAATGCTTGCTCCATGTCTTTCAACTCGTAAAAGATGGCATTCATGTAAAGTATCTTGATATCTTTAGCCGAAAAGTTAACAATCGCCTTCAGATAAAAACTCTTATTATCTTGTTATCCTTTTCCAACACTATGACTACTTCACATGTCCTATGATCATAGTACCACCACCTCATTGTCTTCAACACATCATGTGGTTGTTTCCTTCAAGGAATCTTCTTTAAGCATTCGGTTTCGAAAACTTGAGAACCACCCAGGTTTATTTGTTAGCGGATCTATCTTACCATGATCATGTTAGGACCTGAAAGTTAATGTTCCAATAGTTATATTTTTATTTTGGATTTTGTTCATGTACAATTTTAAAGTAGGCACTTAGTTTTTGAAGCGCATACTTTAGCAACAACACCCAAAGTACATGCTTCAATGTATTTGAAGCGCATACTATGGGTGTTGCCCCTATAAATAGATTCTTAGGTTGTGTGAAGCGTAGACTTGAACAACATTTCTTTAGTGCACGCTTCACGTTTGTTTTGTTCTATCAAATCCATTTATTTACCCGTGTGTTCATTCAATTACTGATTCATGGGTGTATACCAATGGATACCGCACGTTGCTATATGTAGACGTAGATCCAAACACATGCATATATCATTTTGGTTGATACTACAACTTTATTTTTTGGGTTTTCTTTATCGGTTGTCATAGCGTGCGATACCTACTGAATTTCTACCACGTCCCCGCTACAACACAAGTTACATTATATTAGCTCTAGTGTTGTTTCATTAGCTCGATTTACCTCTCACATGATGGACTCTATACCGTCTAATGTGGGCCCGTTTAAGGGTAGTTCCAAAACTAAACATCTAGACATTAGACAATGCAATCATAACATATAAAAGTAAACTCAAACCAACATAATAGAGATCGGATAAATATAGGGCTATTAAACTCTTTACAAAACCATTTTTTTTCAATTTATTGAGATACAACAACAATCACTAAAACTTATGTGACAGTAACCTTGCCAACCATACCAGCACCTTGATGTGGTGCACAGTAGAAACTGTAAGTCCCCTTTTCGGTCAACGTCACCGAGTATTCCTCGCCACCAGCATTCAAATAATCGTCTTCACCCATCGAAATCTTGGCAGCATCAACGCCAGCAGGAATCTCGTCTTCATCGAAAACAACGTTGTGTGGGAACCCACGGTTGTTCTTGAAGACAATCTTCTCGCCAGCGGGGACACTGAAGGTAGCCGGCTCAAATGCCAGTCCACCGTCATTGTCCCCCAGCAGGACGTCAAATGCCAGCGCGTTGCTTGCTAGCAAGGCGCTGGCTGAAACAGCGACAGCTGTAATTGCTGCGTCTTTCAGTGAAGCTTTCACTGAAAGTTTAGGGCCAGCAGCCGCCACCTTAATGTTCGTGGCGGCTGTGTTGGCCCTTGTGGCAACGGCCTTCAGGCCGGTGAATGATGGGACTGAAACAGCAGATGAAATTACAGATGCCATTTGGGTGTTTAAGTTTTTGGTGTTGTGATGAGATTATAAAGTGATGTGGTTGGTTTTTTGGTTCAATTTGTGTGGTTTGTGTTTGTTGTGAGAAGATGGTTTTAAATTTGAGGATTGTGTTATCTTTTCTGTGGATTAATAATATCTGTCCACGTGGATAATGTTATCTATCCGGTTATCTGACGTGGATGTCTTTGATTGGAGGGTGTGAATTATTGATATCCAATATAATTGAAGAAAAATAGTTTTTTTAGAGTTAGTAATATTTAAGTCTAAATTACTGATTTTTATTTTTTAAAGGAAAAGTAATGACTGCTAAGAATGATATAAAATAGACGGTTTGCACATTTTAAAGACATTAAACAAACTAAAATAATATATTTTTCAATCTTTTTAGGCTAGAGGGTGTGGCTTAGAGCCACCCCGCCACATGGACAACAATAGCGCCCCGGGGCGCCATTGACCACGCCGCCGCCGCTAAGAGGGTGGGCGCTATGGCCCTTCCGCCATCGTGCTAACGGGCGTTTTTGGCTTCATTGAGGCATTTGGTCAAGATAAAGGGGGCGCTATAGGCATTGAGGGGGCTTTATACCATACCCTGCAAGTTAAAGGAATGAGCTTTAAAGCCCCCTGTGTGACGCGGCGTTAACGTGGCGCTGAGGTGACATCATAAAGCCCATAGGGGCTTTATACCACACCCTCCAGCCTTAGTAACTTTTGTCGATTTTTTTTCGTATCACTATCGCATAGAATCTTGCGGATAATAACCACGCCATTCGTGAGAGACAAGAAATTGACTCAATTAAAGCATAAAACTGGTCAAGGTTAAAAGAGCTCGAGCTTTTCTGCAGAAACTCAGTTTGTAAACGAGTTTTGAGCTCAGACTCTACTTATTATTATTCATATAATTTTTATTTAATGTATAAATACATATTTATATTATTATTATTATTATTATTACTACTATTTATAATTTATAATATTATAATAAAAATAACTAAATCACATATATATGCTACGTATAGTTACGATTATATATAAAAATAATTAAATATGTACACATATAAAATAGTTAAATAATTAGTATATAATAAACGAGTCGAGCCTAAGCTAAGCTCTAGTTTGGAAAACCACTCCGAAGCCAAGCTCATGCTTTAAAATATAGCTCGAAATAAGCCGAGCTCAAATTATCTTTAGTTAAACAAGTCAAGCTCGAGTCGACTCGTTTACACCCCAACTTGCCACTCTAGCAAAACCCTTAGTTTTACCACCTTTAGTTTTAGACCAAGAAGTAGTTATAACCAATGTTTTTAAAACCGGACCGCATCATGAGCCAGTTCTGTTCGCATGGTGTGGGCTGCTGACGGTTGAACCAAACGTGTCTTCCGTGTATCCAGTTGAACCAGCAAACTGGTTTTGTGGTGCGAGAAGGATGTTTCGGTACTCAGACCGGACTCTGTGGCTCTTGATGGTTGTGTATTGATTCAATGTGATTTTGTAGGTTTACATGTAAGTTAGCAGAATTATATTTACTTACACGTTTCAAAGATCATGGTGTGGTACTTGTTATGATGTACTGCCTTTGTAGTACAAGTATTGTAGTACTAATTTTGTTTTTGTTTTTTTTTTAATTTCGTTTTCCAAATAGTAGATTTTTTCATTCTACATTATATTATTTTGAGTTAATTACTGTTTTCGTCCCTGAGGTTTGTAAAAAATAACGGTTTCAGTCCATTAGTTTAAAAATTGCGATTTCAGTCCATTAGTTTCATTTTCGTAACCATTTCAGTCCACCAACTTAACTCCATCCATTTATTCTGTTAACTTTGGGTGAAAATCTTCAAGTTTTAAACCTGATTGAAAAGAGTTAAAAATGCAGGGACCAAATTGCAATTCCTCAAAACAAATTTCAAACAAACAGAAAGACCGCTCTTTCGGTCATTTTCTCCGAAATTTCCGGTCGGATTTTCACCATATAAGTGTTTGTACCTTAACCATTATTCCAAATCCATCAGTCCATATAAGTGTTTGTACCTTAACCATTATTCCACTTAATAAATCAATTCAAAGTTAGATTGTTTGCACAATACACACTAATCCATTCCAACTATGAGTTATATGGAGTCGAGAAGCACAATAGGGTATAAAACAGTTTCTAACAATCATTTGCACAAAAGCATAAAGCTCAAAATACAAACAATATTCGGATAAACGTTAACTGACCGAGAGTTACGAGACCAAAGGATGTGTCCGCTGCCACCACAACAGCCTGAATCGAAGCTCCGGTGATCCGTCGTCGCTGCTGAGTTTCGCCGGAGAGTCTTTTTTTATTGCTGACATCACTTGTCGGAGCCACACTACATCTGTGTATTTGAACCAACGAACACGTTGTACAAACCGGACCTCACCCCTTACTCGAAACGCCACCACCGTCTCCGTCATGGCTCGACGGCTGCCGCCGCCGTCGGACACCACTACCGCTCCTGTTACCGGCCTTATCTTTTCCCGACGTTGCCGTCATTATTTTAGTCAACATTCTCGTCTTCGGCCGTCGATAACCCTGCTTCTACTGTCTCTCTCTCTCTCTTGCCGCAGTTCTCTCTCTCTAAAATCATTGAGAAGGCAGGTGTGGTACGTATGTTACATGTGCCAAGGAGGAAGGAGGGGATTCATGTGTGCTTGCCGGATAAAGGAAAGGGGCGTCGAAATTCGATCTCCGGTCGTCGGAGTCTCAGATGAGAGAAAGGAATGGGGAGGAGGGTGTTCTCACCCAAAGTTAACAGAATAAATGGATGGGAGTTAAGTTGGTGGACTGAAATTGTTACGAAAATGAAACTAATGGACTGAAATCGCAATTTTTAAACTAATGGACTGAAACCGTTATTTTTGACAAACCTCAGGGACGAAAACAGTAATTAACTCTATTATTTTTTAATAATAAATTAAATATAATTTATGACATTATCCGAGCATTAAGACCGGTTCAACCATTCCAACCAGCGGAAGAGCAGCCGATTTGGTATGTAGTCCGAATTTTGAAGCACAATTATAACGTTTAAAATAAGGATGTATGTAGTCTGAGCACTCTCTATGTCCTTCATAGAGCTCGAGCTTGATTAGAAAGCACGAGATCAGCTAGGACATAATTTTTTAGCCCGGTTCAGGATTGACTCATTACTATTATTATTATTAATTATTTTATTTATATACATTTATAACTATTTTTGCATGTATTCATAATCATTTTTATATATAATACAATGTATACCATTTAGCTATTTTACTATAAATTATATATAATCATAACATCATGTATGTGTGTATATATAATATTTAATAAGAGAAGTTTAAGCCGAACTCGTTTATTAAATAAGCCACAACATAAACTAAAGCTCGTTTAAGCACGGCTCCATTCGAGGATTTAACGAGCCGATCTCAAATGGGCGATGCAGAAGCTTGGCTCGGTACACCCTAGCTATTCAAGAAGAATGAGTACACACACATATTTATTCCAATAAATGATAATTATTTACAAGTAGAATAAGTACATAGAATATAGGTACAATTAAAAGAATATACATATAAATATATCCACATAATATAAACCTTACAAAAGTGGAAAGAGGTTATCATTTTCATCATCCATGTCAAGATACTTGAATCCAAGAGTAGTAGCATTACCATTTGGATCCTGATAATTAAAGGATTGATTCACATAGCATTTCATTTCATGAAATAGATTCAAATTATCCACAAGCTTGTGAAACACATTACATCCACAACACTGCACCAATCCAATCAAGACATCGTTAGCCTTTGCGATTAACCACGGAAGCATCTATGTTCAGTACAAAACCAGTTTCAAGGCGAAAACCGCAAAATGCACTTGTACATAACCGCCTTATGTGGCCTTATGTATCACAGTTAAAGTAAAAAAGTACAAGTGCTTATATAAATCTCGTAGTTCTCTACTTAAAATTAGTTCTAACTAGAAAAAAAAAAGACGCAAAATACAGTAGCGGATCTAAAAAATAATTTTCAAAAAAATTACACTACCGCCGGAGCGTCAAGGGGTAGCGAGGGCAACCCCTTGTTCTAAGGTATATCCACCCGGGGTGGACCACCCCTGGCAAAATACTCACACCACTAGGGGTGTAAAGAAGCCCAAAGGCTCGAGAGCTACTCGTACTCGGCTTGGATAAAAGCTCGAACAAGCCGAGCCTCAACGAGCTCGATCCTTAAATAGAGCTCGTTTAGTTATCGAGCCCGAGCTCGAGCCTGAAATACAAAGCTCGTTTAAGCTCGCAAGCCTAAACAAGGCCGAACAAAATTTTAGTTTTTTATATATAAATATAAATAATAATGATGATAACATTGGCAACCCGAGCTCAAGCCGAGCTTTGGCTTGTTTAAGCGATACTGAAGCTAGCTCGAGCCGAGCTTTTAGCTAGTTTGAGCTTGTTCTCAAAATAGCTTGAGCCAAGCTCGAGCTTTAGATTTTACTCGCGAGCCGAGCTCGAGCTCAAATAAGTTGGCTCAAACCGAGCTCGAGCTTCATAAAAACATAACGAGCCGAGCTCGAGCCTAGTTGTAGTCGGGCTTGGGCTTGGCACGGCTCGTTTACACCCCTACACACCACACACAGCTGGTGCCAAAAGGTCCATAAAACACTACCAATGATTCTTTTAGAAAAATAATAATTTAATTAGTGTTGTAGTCATGAAACCAAATCTTAATGTTTGAAGAAATGAAGATTATAAATATAAACCTATGAGTTATGAGTTAAACATGATTCATTGCCAACCGATAAAAATGAAAATCATAAACAATAAAGATGTCACATTAACACTACACGAAAATCATAAAAGATGACCTATGAGTTAAACAAGTCATTCGTTGCCTAAGTGATAACCAAATGTAAGTCGGTCTCTATTATGTGCCTAATTTAAAGTTGATAGCAAAAATCATAAAAAAATTATATATAATAGGTTCTCTTTCATGCATTTCTCTCAACATAAATCGCGCATATGCCAAAAGATTGCCAATTTACCATACATCTCATCAGCTCCACAATGTTCAAATGTAGTCATGTTTAACATATTAAACAATATGTCTATCAAATAGAATAATTAACACTGAATAAATAAAAATAGCGCATAAAGCATCTACCAGAGAGAAATAGATTTAAAATGATGAGTCACGTGTGACAACAGATGGCGTGTACACTAAAACGACAAATAAGATCACAGACGACAGGGATTAAAAGAAATTCGCCGTTCAAAAAAAAATCTTTCTAAAATCAGCTAAAATTAATTTGGTTGAACAGGTCATACGTTACTACAACTGGTAAGAAAACGAAACTTGGTTACTAACACTGGTAATTAAACATAATTTAGTCTCTATACCTAAATTAAAGTAGGTTGCTATAAAGTTTGTTGTTTCTATTTCGTGCACTTTTCCCTAGGACAAATAAAGATTGGACGAATAATTATAACAAATAAGCATCTACCGAAGAGATATAATTTTATAAAACATGAGTACCTGAACAAAGACGGTGCCGTCAGTATATGCATGTGGATTAATAGCACGTGTTGTTCTTTGACCGCATACATTACAAGTGAATGCAACACGCATACGGCGTCTGGGAGCTTTTAGCTGCTATCAAAGTTACTTGAAACAATGGTAGAGAAACTATTTGTGTTACATACAATGTTAAGTAACAATTTTTATTACATACAATTGATGAAAATGTAAAAGTAAGTTGCATTTTGGTGTAATTGACCCTAATTATAATAAGACAATCTGCTGATAAAACAAGTTACAGAAAATAGATGAGCTTCTGTTGTTTGAAATTGTAATAACCACTTAAACCAGGTAATCACATGTGTTAGCGTTTATCAAAGGGATAAGTTACATGTATCATGTATGAAGACTAGAGGCAGCAATCATGTCGGGGTGTCAATTTAAACAAAACATAAGCAAGTTGGTCGGTTATAACAAATGGCCTAAACAGGTTGGTGGTTTGATTTATAATTAATTCTAATTATAAGCAGGATGACCGCTGTTAACCTGAGGTCCTGAACCTGTTTATTAAATGGGTTAGAGTTAGACATGCAAGCCCAAAACCTAACTATTTTCTAGACGAATTTCGTGTCATTCTCTTCATGTAAATAATTTGTCACCCATGACTTAACACCAATAAGCAGGTGAACAGCTTTAACAAGCAATGCCAGGCTAGGGCTGCTTAACGAGCAATCCGAGCCCAGCCACGTTGAGCTCGGGCTCGGACTCAAAACTAAACGAGTGAGCTCGGCTCAGCTTGTTTATCTTAACGAGCTGAAATTCTAAATCGAGCTAGGCTCGTAAAAAGCTCAAGCCGGCTTGTGGCTGGATCGTTTAGATTTTTCGAATATAAGTAGAAAATAATATTTTTTTACAGAAATATAAAACTCATAAACAAATGCAACATGAGCCAAATCAGCGAGCCAATGAGCTTGAGCATAGATTGATATAAAATTTGGGCTTAGAAAGATTATTGTAATCGACTACCATTTGGGTAATAACCTATGTAGTTAACATCGCCGATATATCACCGATATATTTATTTCGGTGATATATCGGTTATCGGTCCTCTGGTGAGATATCGGTGCAAAATATCAATCAGAATATCGGTACCGATATTATCAGCGATATTCACCAATATCACCGATTTTCCCGATATCAGTACTTTTCTTCTTAGTTCTACCATTCGCCTTTCTTCTTATTGTTGCTATTAGTGTTTTAAGTCTTAATTCTTAAATGTTCGTGTTTTAAGTCTTAACGAGTTCCTACTTGCTACAATTGTTAGTGTTTTGCAAGTTGCAAAAGTTAATTTGTCAATGGTAGGAGTGTATACCAAATTGTTAGTGTTAAATTGTTATATATATAAATTTAGCATGATATTAAAATTACCGATATCCCACTGTGATTACCGATATCTCAAATATCGGTCCTTGACCAATATCCGATTTTTTACCGCATTAATTAACTACTTAGGTTATAACTTATTAACTTATAAACATTAAAACATGAGGTTAAATTAACACAATTTGCTTTCAGAAATATATTCAAAAGATCACCTTAGAGAAACTTTGATTGCTGGAAATCGGTACAATACTAGCATCATTAGACTCCGATCGGAGACCAAATTCGTTATCATCATCTGCAAACACAAATAATAAAAATAAAAATAACCATGAAACATGATCTACAAAAAACCCAAATTTTTAACAACTGCTTACTCTTGGAGGCTATGGGGAATCTACAACGCCTTTTGGTGATTTGAGGCTTTGATTTTGGATAGAAGATTGAGAGAGATGATACGATTGATGCGGACGAAGCTAGGGTTTCCATGATTCGAATAATTAGTGATGATTTACTGATGGAAAGATGAAATTGTTGTGTTGTAGAGGGTGAAAATCGATTCGAGTGAGTTGTTAGATTGTGAATTTTAGGGTTGAATTGATTGTTTGAATTATTGGTGAGGAAAGATTTGGGGGAAATGGAGTGGTTAGGGTTCAACGAATATTACTTGTGTAAGTTGTATAGAAGTATCTTGGGACTTTTAAACTAGTGGGTTATCGTGTGCGTTTCGTAGCGGGTTTGAAACGTAGATACAAATAAGCAGATTTGTGAGAGTTAAGGCATGTTTGGCTAAGCTTTTCCAACCAATTTTTTGACTTATTGACTTAATCAAAAAGTTAAAAAGGAGTTTTAGTGTTTGGCAAACCTAAAAGTCCTTTTCAAAATAACTTAAAAAAAAAAAGAAAATGAGTTTTTGAGAAGTTAACATGCTGTGACTTTTTTTATCAACTTATGACTTTTCAAACACCAAATTACCATATTACCCCTGATTTAACACTCCTTATATTATATTTGTTTGTCCTTTTAATCATTTTACATCAATAAGCTAAGCCAAACACTTTTTAAAAAACAACTTATTGACTTATTGACTTTTACCACCCATAAGCTAATCCAAACACTTTTTTAAAAACTCCATTTCAAAAAGTCATAAGTCAATAAGTCCTTTTTACAAAAAGTCCTTTTTCACTTAAATAAGCTTAGCCAAACATGCCCTTAAAGTTGTTTGACGTTTTAGTTTAGAGGCTTAACAAGTCATTATTAAAGTTGAGGGGCTAAAGTTGTTTATTATTAAAGTTTAGTAGCTAAACATGTCATTATTAAAGTTGAGTGGCTAAATATGTCATTAACAAAGTTAAGGGGTTAAACTTGTTATTATTAAAGTTGAGAGGCTAAAGTTGGTTAATGCCAAAGTTGAGGGGTCAAAACTTGTGACAAAATTAGGGATGATAAAAAAAACCTGAACCCGATACCCGAAACATATGGGACGAGTATACCCGAAACCCAACGGGTAATGAGCCGGGTATGGGATTAGTTTTAAAAATTTCGCGAGTAAGGGATTAGGTGATACCCGACCCGATTACCCGAAACCACATACCCGTTTACCCGATCATATACCCAAATTTTTATATTTATATTCTTATTTCCGTATCTGTTAGTGACTTATTTTAGTAGGTTTATTATGTGGAAAAAAATCTTTTGGAATATATATTTGATAATATTATTTATAGTTTGTGTGTTGTGAAGTATATAAATATAACTATCTTAAAATTATAATGTTATGATTTTGTGTGTTGTGAAGTACATAAATAAAACTATCTAAAAATTATAGTGTTATGATTTATTACGATAAAAGTTATGTGTATGTAATGTATATTTTAATTTATAATAGTTGTTATATCAATAAAAATTATACACTAATTACAATAGTAATAAAAATGTATTTGAAAATCTCAGTCGGCATCTTTTAACAGATTAATAGGTATACCTGTTACCCACAGGTATGCCTGATATCCGACGGGTAATTACCTGATAAATACCCGACGAGTATTGGGCCGGGTATGGAACACAATTTCACAACCGGGTTTGGGTATGGGATTACCAATACCCGTCCCGAACCCGACCCATTGCCATCCTTAGACAAAATAGCATATTTATAGGGCTAAACATGTTATTATTAAAGTTGAGGGGTTAAAGTTAGTTAATGCCAAAGTTGATGGGTCAAAGTTGATTGATGTGACAAAATAGTATATTTACAGTATATATAATTAGCAGAATGTTATGCTAACAAAAAAAATAAATGAAATTATGAGAAATAAATATCAAAGTTTCTGATGATGTCGAAATATAGAATTGTGTGGATCTTACTAGATAATTCTCTTGTTGGGCTTAGGGAAAATTGTTTTGTAGCTGGCCAGACAGTGTTGAAGATAGAATCAGAGAAAGTTGCTAAGCACGAAAAAGCTTGGGGTGAAAATCAACATGTTTTCATTCCCTTTGTTTTTTTATACTTTTGGTTCCCTTGCTCCTGAAGTTGTGGGTTTCCTGGACAGAGTGCAAAGGGTCGTGTATAGCAATTTCTCGATGCCAAGGAACCAGAGTTTTGTTTTCGGTAGAATTGGATTTGCTATGTAAAAGGGAGTTACAGCACAGCTTGTTGTCCGTTTACCTGCCAATATTATGTAATTTTTCTATAATTATAATTAGAAAGAAATATAATGAGGTGAAGTTTGTTAAATGAAATGAATTGATGGGAAAAGTTCGTAGAGAGGTTTGCCGATGTTCAGTGGCAAGCCATGATTTTTATCCAATGATGTTAATTTTATTTTTATTTTCCGATACACTGGTTTATAATAACCTAGAGTCTTGAATCGGGTCAATTCGGGTTGTGTTGAATCATAAAATAAAAGTCAATATCGTAATAAAAGTACAATGTCATTGAACAAAACACATAACAAAAATACAAAGTCATTTAAAGTCCACTATAAAAAATTAGTTAACTAGTCTTAATATTTAAACTATAAATTTGTTTAGTACGTAAAAGGTTTAGAAAAAAAATAATGGTTTCGCTCGTTAAAAAACAATGATGTTGTTCAAAATTTTCCTTTTATGCATTACATTTGATACGTGAAGCTCAATCGTGTCGGGTGTGGTGGCTCCGCCAAGGTGCCAATGTTGATGTTGATATATCAGATAAAAAAATGAGTTTGTGGTGACTTTTGAGTTTTTAGACTAGAGATGCTCTTAGGTATTTAATTAGATGTATGGATTAAGTTCGACCCGACAGCAGACCAAATTATGAAAACATTGTAAAAAAGGAAGTTAAACGGGTAAAAACGTTTGTTTTTTTGGTTCACTTTGGGTCTAATAGATTATACAATGAGTACATTTTAGTCACTATTATATAATTTATTAATTTCAAGCGGGTTTAGATAAGTGAGCACCGCCAACAAGCATTGTGTGTCTCCACCACCGACTAATTTTTATTTTTTCTAACTCACTTTGGTCGGAAATTGTTTTGTAGCAAGTCGTTTGGACTTGTTACCTGACCCGCCACACCTATTTTACCATAATTATGTACATTATTAACAATTATATGTATTTGAAATTAGGGGTGTGCAAATCCTGGTTTGGTTCGATTTTTACCCTCAATTGTAACCATAATAGTTAGCTTCGTTTATGGGATTTCTTTAACTATATGACCAATGTCTCAAAACTATAATCCTCAGTTGTTATCAGTTAAAACGGTTCGGTAATTGGTTAAGACAATTAACATGCTCACCCCTATTTGAAAATTTTATCAAGGCTTCTTTTGTTATTATTTACAACTATGTGTTTACAAGACCAAACAAAGCAATTAATTGAGCTTTAATGCAATGAAGAAATCATAGCTTCTACCTCTACAACATACCAAAAAAAAAAAAAAAAATCATTTTTGGTAAATTCTTGAGACTCAATTCTTCAATTTTACATAAAATTAAAAGGTTTTGAACCCATATGCGAAATTTTAAGAAACTAGAAATGTAGACAGTGTCTAATAGTTTAAAAACATCATATATATTTTTAAGAAAATGGTTTGCTAGGTTTAGTTTTAGTTATGTAGTTAAACAAAGAATCTAAAAAATAGTTAGAAGCTCATAAAGGTTCATTTATGAGCCAGGCCTAGCAACGTGCCATGCTCAGTTATCTCTTAACCTAGCTATCCGACCAACTTTGGTCATGAGCTAATCTATATTGAAATAAGTTCTAAAAGTTCTTATGCACTCAAATAGTCATTATACTGATAAATATATTTTTATCTACTTATTCAAGTTTTATGTAAATATCCATTAGGGTGGTTTGTTGGTTTTAATAAACATATGTTCTTAGTATATTGTGTAGAACTAGACCTATGTGTTATAAATGTATCTCAAGTTGCAAGCTAATATTACTTTAACTAGAGGTGAGCTTCAATCATAGTACACCTCAATTATATGTAAAAGAACTAAAGAAGCACTAAATTGCTAAATGAACACTTGAAGTTGAAAGTTTTATATAATTCTAATATGTTTTAAAGTTAAACCCTCTATGTATATTGTATAGCTTGGTTAAGTAGTGATGTATACTTTCAGGTAAGGTTAACGTACAATAGTGCTTACTGTGCAACGCGTACGCGACTATCTCAACCGCACATCTGAGTCATCAATTGAACGCGGTGGCACAATATTAATTAACTCGGCATAATTACGCACATTATTGCATAATTACGCATGGGTTGGCTTAAACCCTAATTGCGCATGTTATAATGCATAATTACGCGCACGTAATAAAAAATCAAAACCCGCATGCCACCAAAAATGAAAATTACGCATGTTAAACTCAAAATTAAGCATGGGTCGTTCCAAACCCTAATTACGTTTGTTATATACATAATCACACGTTATAAAAAAAAATAAGGAATGACACGTGTCTCAATCTCCTGCTCACGTACGCATCGCATGATAAACACTATTGTATTTTACACTTTCTCAAAAAGATAAAACACTGATTGATAAGCATCATGAATATATCAAACGAGATTGCGGTTCTATAAACTAATTTGAATAGCTATGACATCTTACGAGACGAGTTTTGAGCATAACTTATACCTCACCATGCTTGTAAAATTAATACAAGCAACCTTTATAAAAGAGTTTACTAAACTGCACTCAATAAACAAGACAAAAATAATTCAAGGAATTTATTATCATACAGAAAAACTTATAAAATTTACTAAGCGTCTCCATCTACTTCCTCGGAAATACGAGGAACATCCAGGGTTGTCCTGATCATCATGCTTTGGATGAAAGCTATCATCTGCCAATAAACAAATTTGAAGTTCTTTAATCTTTCATAACAAACATTGTTTAAGCTTATAGCACAAACCGGCAAAACTCGACATGTTTAGTTAGTTATGAGTGCATTGATTTTAGTTATGTTTTATTTCTAACGGGTCAAAACGGATCAGATAACATAAAATCTAAAAGAAACTAGTCAGATAGGTCTAGTAGATTTAAAGTTGCTCAAAATATATTTCTCAAAGTTCATTACACATGTGCACATACTACAAAATTCACCTTTTTGTCATGTCAATGGTATATAAAGTAGGGATGTCAATGGTCCGGTTCAGCCTGGACGGGATTTCAGGGCCGACAGGCCGAATGGTTTGGTTTTGGTAGTTTTAAAATAGTTCATTATGTAATTGACACATATATTGCTTCCTAAGAAAATTCTGATTAAATTTAAGTTTAACACATAAATTATTTCTTTAAAAACATATTTCGGCCCGACCCGTTTGAACCCATACTAAAATTTACCAGTTTTGCACCTTGTTTACCACATTGTTAAGATACAAAAGATTACATAATGGTGATAAGAGAATCAAGACCGTACCATAGTAAAGGTGACACACAAAAGACTAAATCCGGGAAACCGAAATGGAGGATGATCAGACAAGAATAAAGCTGCATGAAAAAAAAAAGAAAAAAAAATGTTTAAAGATCACATTTAAAAATTAAATCATGAAGAAGAGTTTTGATTTTTGACCTGTTAGAGGACTGAAAATCAATGGGGAGATAATACATGCCAATGAAGATAGGCCTGTAATGCACCCTTGTGCCTTGCCCTACAAGATACATAAAAGATGCTACAAATTTATTTGTAAGTGATAGAATGACAAAACCCGCAGGTCAAATTTACGTGCAGGTAAAAACGGGTCAGTCAAGCAGCCTAGGGTGTAAACGAGCTGTGCTGCTTGTGAGCTGCTCGAGATCTGCTCGCTAAAAGCTCGAATCAAGCCGAGCTTAAATAAGCTTGAGCCTACATTTAAGCTAGTCTAATAAAGGAGTCCGAGCTTAAGCTTCACTTATTGAATTCACGTAAGCTCGCGGACCTAAACGAGCATATTATCTGTATAATTTTAATTAATATATTTAATCTATATTTACATAAGAATTATTAGTGTATATAAAGCTATGATAAAAGTGACTAAATAATATACATTATGTAACATATATATGAGTATATTCATAAATATATAAACTATAAATATAAATGTATACAAACAAATTAATAAAATAACCGATTAACAATGAACGAGCCGATCTCGAGCTCAGGCTCTCGTACAAACCCCTGAGACCGCCCCAACACTTGTCCATTATTTTAATTGGTAAATAATTAATGTATGAAATGTGATTGACAAAAGCTACATTGTTATTTTAAACAATATGCGTTCTCTATATATAACGATTCAAGGCGTTGTACGCAATTAAAATGAACGCTAGGTGATTTTTGATCCGTTTAACCCTCTTGAACCGATTTATTTTTTTCTTATTTTTTTTATATTTGACCTGTTTTCCTCATTATATGTAAAATACAGCATGAATTGGCATGTTTCTATATAAATTAGTTAAAACTGCGACCAAAATACCATTTCAACAAAATGTAACAACCTAAGTAAGATTGAGATATGTGACCATTACCTGCTCGGTTGGGCCCACTTGTTTGGATACAATGCTCCGTAACTGAAACAAACCAGATACCGTTTTAAATTAAGGTAAACTGTCAACTAAAGAGTGTGTGCAATGGTCCAAAACAGGACCAGACCAAAACCAAACCAAAAGCAAACTTTTGGAAATACTGGATCAGCAAACTGGACCGTAACTAAACGAGTTTCGGTTTGGTTTTTTCCGGTTTAAACAGTTTGTACAGAGTTTTGTACACCCCTAGAACAAAAAGATAATAATGTAGATATGAACTGACACTTGGTCCTGCAAGTTCAGAAAGAATCTGCAACGCTGATGCAAGATAAACAACCTGTTTCAAACAAAATTGTTAACAAAAAATATGTTGTAGAAAAGGTATTATTATTATTATTGCTTGATATTTGAGCATAAGCGCGTACCCAACGACTCCAAGCAACAGCAAAAAGAAAAATCTGCATTTCAATCCAAATAATATGTTAGGAAAGCTTCTTATTAACTCATTCTACTTATGATGAGCATTTTTTAAACCGGTTTTATATGATGAGAACTCGAACCGGGTTTAAAACCGGTTTGGGCAAAATAACAGGTTTTAACCACCTTTTTTTTTTTTTTTTTTTTTACAACCGGTTCGGTTTTTTAACCGGTTACAAAGATCGCGAATATGAACCGGTCTACAACCGCCAGGTCGGGTTGAGCCTGAACCGGTTATCAAAAAAACCGATTCCAATTTTTTTCGGTTTCAAATCTAAAACCGGTTTTTTATTGTACATGTCGTGCTCCGATGTTTTTTGATCCCAAAAGCTGACGCACGATGCATGAACATCACATATCACGTATGAGAAGCGTTTGTTATTAAAAATGCCAAGTAATTATTTGTAGATAATATTATAACTTCTTAACTTTTAAACAGTAAAATATAAGATATTCTTATTATATTTGGTCACATTTATTTGATAATGGTCTAATTTGTTCATATACTCAAACTCATTGCTGATTGCTCTATCAGTGGTAAGATTTGTTCAAACGATTTGAAAAACTTAGACCCATTGCAATCCATGGTCTAATTTGCTCAACTGCATTAGACATTTAGACCGCATCACAAGCGCATCATGAAATAGCATCGTATGACGTATCAACCGCAATTATGCGTTTCCATCCCCACATTAAGCACATCGTGCATCATGCGTGCCTAATGCGCGTATTTATAAACCAAGAGTTGCAACTTTTTTATTTTGAAGTGTTTTTCGTTATCCATGTTAAAATAACAAAACAACAAACGAAAAACAACAGCTTTTGAAGGCTAATGAAAGTTAAAAATGTGATAGATTGCGTACATGGATACAGTTAAAAGCAAGCCCGATCGCAAGAGTCTTTTCTTCATTGATTACACTAGCCAACATGGGCAAGAGAATCATCTGCATGTTTGCAATATAATGTAATGTTTATATTTACATTTTACAATTTATAACATTAAGAAGAATTGATAACTTAATCATGAGACAGGTGTGGAGGGGTTTCCTGAGATATGATGCCACCAATCCCTTGTATGATCATCAAGTCAGCAAACTGGTCTTTGTTAAAATGGAATTCAGCCTTTAAATAGTACTACAAAATGCAAACAAATTCAACGAACGAATGAAGTTAACAGAAAAAATGAATGAAGATAACCTAGTGGACTAAAATGGCAACGGTGAAACCTTTTTGGACCCACAGGTGAAAAATGAAACCTTTGGACTAAACTGATAAAATCGCCCGAACCACAGGGACTAAAATGGCATTTAACTCTTAGAGTAAAGTACACGGATAGTCCTTATGGTTTATCAAAATTTTAGATTTGGTCCCTTGCTTTTCAAAGTACACGATGGTCCTGGTGGTTTGTACTTTGTAGCGCATTTAGTCCCTAGCTTTCCAAAAGTACACAGATGGTGTCTGTGGTTTGCACTTTGTAACGCATTTAATCCCTAACTTCGACCTGCTAAAACCTTTAGATTTGTTAGCTGGTGACTAAATGTGTTACAAAGTGCAAACCACAGGGTCATCCGTGTACTTTTGGAAAGCTAGGGACCAAATTCATAGCTTTGGTAAACCACAGAGACCATCCATGTACTTTACTCTTATCTTTATATTGTGTAAAATCGACTAATTATTATAACATTCTTGTAATCAATTTGATCTCCCATTTGGATCAGGGGTTCGTATAATTAGTTATACTTATGGCTCGCCCACAAAGGTGTGGTTTCGAACTTTCGATAGCAATTAGGGACAATGTCGGTTCGAATAGTACTAAATTAATAGTTGTTTATTAGAGCGAAAGAGCGAATAAAGTACCAATAATGCAGACAATAGGCCAAGATCACCAAGGGTGCTGATGAATGCCACAATAGCTGCTTGTGAAAATGTCCAGCTGAAAATAACATTCAAACACTTTTTGTGGATCTAGAAACATTTAAGTATGCTTGATTTTAACCAAAAAGAATGCTTTAATCATCTTATTAACCAAAAAGCACAGCCCTTATCATCTTATTACGTCAATTGTTTTAGTTAAAGTATGTTTTTACTATAAGTTGTCGTGTCTAATTTTTTTTTTTATAAAGAGCGCGCATACAAACTGTTAAAACGAGGAAATACCTGCTCCTCAACATCGAAATGGACTCTTGCAGAAACAGAACCAAACGAACAGATAGCGGATTATCAATATTCCTCTTCTCAAGAAGACATTCATTCACTGTTTCTTCACTTGAAGTAACAGCAGCAGCAATCACCGTCGCTTCCATGTTAGATTCCGGCAGAAAAACTCTCATGTAGATTGCAGAAGCGAGTGCACAAGCTGCAGACACCTGAAATCATCAAAATAAATAAATAAATAGCGAAAGTACGATATGAAATTACGCATGTTATAAAACTCAAAACCCTAATCACGCATAAACAAAACCATAATTACGCATGTTGAAAAATCATAACCATGCGTGATTATGGTTTTTCAACATGCATGATCTATGGTTTTTCAATATGCGTGATTAGGGTTTTCAGTTTTATAACATGCGTAATTTCATATCGTACCATCACAAGTTAAGCAATATTGTACGTTAACCTTCCTCAAAATAAATAAAGGAATTTAGAAACATGTTGTTGTTGGAGTAATTTATTTAAGAGGAAATGAGGAAGAGTGTTTGATTGATTACTTGGAAGACGGAAGCGGTGGAAGGGAGGAAGCGAGAGAGAAGGTTGCCGGAGACAAAGGAGCATGATATGACGCCGGAGAGAATTCCGAACGCCGACGACCGCCGTTGCTCCGCCACATTATCCGCCTTACGGAGTCAACAAATCAATTAGCTGGTATTGAAATCGAAAACCATAAAAATGAATACCGGTAATAATACTGATGTTCGGTTGGTATCAGTTTGATTCAGTAGGATACCGGTTATTAGTAATACATGTTAATCCTTACTTTTCCATACCAAAAACACTTCATTTTTAATAAAACTTATATTGAAATGATACAAAAAAAATCATATCATAAAGAGATGAAAAAGAAAAATGAAGGCGTTATAGCGTTTGCATCCCATTCCACGTCCCCATCCCTATAATTTAACTAAAAATCATTACTTCTTAAATTTATCTCTCATTGTCTAAAACCTCTTACTTCCCATTTCCCATATCAAAAACTATGGAGAATCACTTTAGTTTTCTCTAAAAATATAAGGATATAATATGGGATGGGATGAAGTGGTTTTTAAGTATTTTTCTTTAATTTTAAGGGTGAGGGTATCAAAATCTTTAAATAAGTATATTTGATATTATAAGTTTCATCTGATATATAGTATCATAACATGTTATACTGTTATATCTTACCAAATAAGCAAGAGAAAGACTGAAGACAGTCTCTTCACACACCATTGAGGTGAGAGTATTGAGTACAAAGTATGCATAGAAGTAGCCCTTTTCCCTGCTATATGCCAATATACCTGTTTCCATCATCATTTTAGTATTTGTACATCATGCTTTTACCTACTTGTATCTTTGAATATAGCATTTAGTTTACTTGGACCCATTAGGTTAACTTGATATTGTGGGTATAAATGAGTCAAGTAGCTCGTGAGCTACTCACTTAAATAAACTTATAAACTCGAGCTTAGATTCGAATCATTTCGCAAACCTAGACAAGCCTAATATTTATATGACTTTTATTTCGTATATTAAACATATATTTACCAAATAGTTATTAATTATGTAAAAGATTATAACAAAAAGAACTAAATAATATATATAGTTGTTATAATTAAAAATTGTAACTATAAATATATAAATAGTAACTAGAATTGAGACCCGCCGCAATGCGGCGGGGATTCTTTAGTTATGACTAAGTCGATCTAGGACCCACATGTTATATTAAACCTTTCAAACTGGGAAAAATAGACGATGTAAAAACGTTCACCCACACACGCACGTTGCGTCATGTAAACTCGCAAAATTTAGAACGAAACGTAAAAAAGTTAAACCAAAGACGCACGTTGCGATGTGTTAAGTCACAAAATCCAGAACCAAGCATAAAGCGAAAAATTTGCGGAAAATGAAAAATGTAAAGGACCAAAGTTGAAAGTAAAAAAAGTTGTGAGGATAGATTGCAAAAGATAAAAAGTTTTGGGTTAAAAGTAAAAAAAAATAGTTTTGGGTTAAAAGTAATTTATGAAATACTTTTAGGTGAAAAGTAAAAAAAAAAATTCATTTTTTTTAAACCCCAAAGTCAAGGTTACGACAACCATATGCATAACGATTTTTTCTTTGGAAAACCCCCAAAGCACACGCCGCGTTGCCGCGGGCGTAAAACGGTGTCAAATAGTACTAAGGTCACACAATCGTTATCGACCACCAACACTGACTCGACCTAGGGTCTACGTGTTGCGACAAACCTGTCAAACATGAAAAAATATAGGTAAAAACTTTGAACCACACATGTACGTTGCGTCGTATTAACTTGCAAAATTTGAAACAAAACATAAAAAAAGTTGAACCACACTTGTACGTTACGTCGTATTAACTCGAAAAATTAAGAACTATACATAAAACGAAAATTTGCCAAACATGAAAAGTATAAGTGAAAAAAGTTGTGAAGTTAAATTGCAAATAATGAAGAGTTTTGGGTTAAAGTTAAAAAAAACAAATTATGTAGGGTTAAAATTACGAAAGGTAAAAACATTTGGGTTAAAAGTAATGAAAAGTTTGGGTTAAAGTTAAAAAAACAAATTATGTAGGGTTATAATTGTAAAAGGTTAAAACCTTTGGGTTAAAGTTAAAAAATGAAGTTTTTTTTTTTTTGAAAAACTCTTAAAGCACATGTTACAAGTGGATATGCACAAAAAGTTTGGTTATTTATATATGGAATAATAAGCATATATAAATAAGATTATTAAGCATATAATATAAACAAATTGTGTTTGAGCTTGAAAAACTACTCAAGCCGAGCTCGAGGTTTAAAAATAAAATCTGAACGAGCTGCTCAAGTTCAAGCTCTCTTAACATAAACAGTCCGGGTTCAAATTTAAACGAGTACAAAGTCGATTCGGTTCACTTACATCCCCACCCTTCTAAAATGATTTCACTAAAATGATTATAAAAGGTTTATAAAAGATTATAAAGTTACAAGTGTTTGCAGGAAAACAAATATTATCAAATCTTTATAAAAAAGCTAAAATCAAAGTTACATTTTTAAGAAAAAGATCTTAAAATATAAAATCGTTAAAATAGTTAAAAATGAATAAAGTTGATAAAAAAGGGAAAGAAAAAGAAATACTAGTTTTATAAATAAAAATCTATCAAATTTAGGGAAAATTGTATAAACATACATACAAACATAATGATAATGAAATAAAAGAGTACTATTGAGGAGCATAAAGAGAGATTTTTTTTTTTTTTTACAAATATGAGCATCTTAAAGGTGTATTTATTGGGTCGGTAATCGCTTATTTGATACAAAAACTACAAATTTGTGGGTTTTGATTTAGTTTAAACAAGTTCAGTCGGTTTCAGAATGAATCCACGAACGTGTTTAGCTGATAGAGTGGTGTCTGGGTCGACCTAACGGGTGCACAAATTGATCCGTTTAATTGTATACTTACTCTTTTTTAATGTGTGTTATATCATTACTTAAAACATGTAGTTTTTTAATGCTAACGTTTATAAATAAAAGAGATATAAGCATAACCCTGGGCTTATAGCTCAGTGGTTATGGAAACGAGGGAAAGAATCCTGGCCGAATGGTCTCGAGTTCAATTCCTGATCCACCCGGGTTTTACCGGCTCTGCATTGTCGTGCCCTTGGGCGGGTGCAGGGTTAGGTTTTCCCCGGAACTGGTGGCATGGTGGGCTAGGGGATCCGTGCGTGCAGGTTAGGCTGCCACGGGCTATCTTTCGGTCAATGGGTGCCGCGTACAGAGTACCCGACGATTCTTATGTTGGACGTTCAAAAAAAAAAAAAGAGATATAAGCATAGTAGTTAAAAAATAATTGTTTGACACGTTTATTTTTTTTTATAAAATTAAAACTTAATATAAAAGAAATGGTTACGTACCAACAACAAAAACTTGTGTCGTTTTTGGGTTTATGTGCTTGGCTCGATTTTCATGTCTGTGTCATGTTTGGGTTAGTGTCAAGTTTTTTGGTTGTGTTAGTTCGACCTGGCAACTCTGAACACAGACCATTTAACACAGTCCATTTAACACCTTGTGTATCCATACCAAATTCTGATTTAACTCTGTAATCATGAAGTACATGAACAAAATTCATGAATTGATATGTACACAACACAAGACACATTAGCAACCCAAACTCACGTTCACATTACAAGGACGATTTTAAGGGGTAAGTAGTTAATATGACACATCCCATGACCCGACCCGTGAAGACCCACTCTATGGATATATCTATAGGAAAACTGACCATCTCAAATCGGTCTCTATCATGTATTCACTTTACATTTACAAATAGTCATAAATGTTTTGATTCTCTAAAAGTTAAACTTGGCGAATTTATGTTAGAACTTTTTGAAGAATATGTTCATGTATGTTGATTAACTAGTGGAATGCCCCGCCCGCGTTGCGGGGCGCTAAACCAAATATTTCTCAGTTTGATAGCATGTACGCTTTTATTTCAGGTACTTGTACATACTATTGATAACACAATCTCAATAAAATAACACGGAGACGTAGATAAAACACCATCGTCGAAGGAAAACACATTCACAAACTTTAGGAACTATAAATAAAGTCGAGTAGTAGGATAAACTGAGTTAAGGAAAAAAAAAACTGGGTAAAGTTGATGGATATTAAATTTAAAATTTTACGCAAAAAAAGGCAAAACTTTGCCCTTCCCAAGTTTCAAACCCGGGTCACTTAATTAGGTTTATCTTAAATCAACCATTCCACCACACACCATTTTAATAATAAGCTTTTCTTACAACTATATATATACCCACATTAAAAACGAAGCAACTAAAAAAATAATAAAGGACTTAGTAGATGCCACATGGCAATAGTTTGCCACCTTTTTCACCAATAACAACGGTTCACTATTCCCGACCATTTTAAAATATAACCTTTTATTACTAACAATAAAACATTACATTTACCAACTCGTGTAATACACAAGATTATAACCTAATCAACCACTCTAGCACATGCCACTTTAATACATGAGTTAGCTTTAAATTGTCTAAATATATTAAGTTAAAATACGTAATAAAAAAAAGAAAAAAAACATGCCGTCTTTTTTAACCAATGGTTGGGTGTTACTATTTCCCAACATCAGAAATGTATTTATAGGTTAATGTATTATATTGTGAGTTAATATTCACACATCGTACTCCTCTATCTCTCTCTATACATACATAGATATACATAAAGAGAAAAAGGGTTTGAGAATAAGATGTAGGAGTGTAAGAATAGCAAGAGCCATTATATTACTATATATTTGTAGGTTAATGTATTATACTACTATATAGATAGTTTTTTTTTAAATATATTTTCTTAATTATTCCATATATTAATATGCAACTTATATGTGCTATCATGACTTGTAACTTGTGCTTAGGGAGTGTTTAAAAAAAAACTTAATTTTTCACTTTTAACCCAAACATTTCATATTTTACATTTTAACCCATTTTCATTTTTTACTTTTAACCTAAAGTTTTCCATCTTTTATAATTTAACACAACACTTTATTATCTACAACTTTCGTACCCCATACTTTTTATCCTTCGCAAGTTTTTCGTTTTACGTTTCGTTCTAAATTTTGCGAGTTAACATGTCGTAGCGTGCATGTGGGATTCAACGTTTTTGCTCTATTTTTTCATATTTGACACACCCGTCGCAACGCGTCCATTTTTCCCCTTTTGAAAAGTTCGCCGCAACGGGCGGGTCGTAGATCGACTAAGTTATTATTTTCTACGTTTTACGTTTCAGGTTAATTTCTTCGTATTAAGACACTGTAACGGGTGTGCGTGGTTCAACGATTTTAGTCTGCTTTTCGTTCAGTGTAATTTTTACCATTTTATCTATTTTATTTTTACGATGTTGAGAGTCGATGTGGTTGTGGCATTGGTGCTACTTGGCACGGTTTTACGAACGTTTTTAACCTATTAATCTTTTTACTAATTTTTTGTTTCGGTTTACCCCTATACTTCCTTTACTTAAAAACTATTTTTTACGTGCATATTTTATGTACGGGTATGTGTAAATATGATTTCTTCTACATTCCGACGTAAACTTTTTTTATAGACGAGTCAGGTCAAATATAATACATTTTCGTTTAAAGAAACCATTTTTACGTGCATATTTCTATGTACGTTTTCGTATAAATTCAAGTTGTTCTACGTTTCGACGTAAACTTTTTTGAGAAATGATTCAGGTCAAATATAATATGTTTTTGTGTTTATTTTATGTATGTTTCGTAAAGTTTGTTTCGAACCGAGTGGAGTCAAATTATGGTTTCTTTTTCTCCCTTTTTTTTGAAAGCTCTAAATAATCCCTTTCGATTACATGTGCATATTTTCCTTCATACCCGTTACGTTTTCTTTGTATAAGTTGGGTCACATATAATACGTTATTATTGTTCGATATGAATTCCATTTACTTTACGTTTGATCCAATCACAATGCTTATACAGGTTACACTGAGTTCAAGTGGATACGTCGAAATGTGTGTTTTCATATGGTTAATGCATCATATAACGTTTGGACTAATCCATTCAATGTTTACGATGTACACGCACCGCAACGCGGGCGGGTCTTAACCCTAGTTTTAATAAAATAACCACCTAAAAGTAGATGATACATTTACCTGTTGGGAAAATAGCAAATATCAATGGGAAAGTGAGAAGTAGTTTCCTTCCGTATAGATCAGAAAGTTTTCCAATTAGAGGCATCATCACGAGGCTTCCAATCCCTATAATCTGATGAGCATCATAAATTTAAAATTGAACTTGTTATTACTATCAATATTAGCATCAATTTGACCATCTATTGAAAGTGTTACAAATATGAAAATTCACTATGCCAGATTATATCATATGTTTTTTTTTCTCTAAATACAAAGTATTTCAATAAGAGGATACACTACTTATGATTTAAGAAATAATTTTATAGTTTCATTTTTCCATATTAATTAAATAAGCTATATTTAGAGACACGAACATTTAGCATAGACACCTAATAATCACAAGACGAATCAGGGCTTTAACCCATGTTCGAAACTTGACGGGAACGAAGGTTTACGGATTTCATCCGGTTCCCGCATATTAGAGGGGCACGGTCTCATGGCTGTCGAGGAGTTGACTTTAGACACAGCCCCGAGCAGGATGAGTTTACACATGAGATTCTTTGACGTTTAAAAGATATATCTATTGTTTTAAATGTGACACACTTTTACTAAACTAAAAAATATTATATAAATTTATATCTATTGTTTTAAATGTGTTTAGCATTTAGATCAACCATCTGTCACATTTTTCTTCTCACTTGTTGCAGTAACATTCGTAAAGGACCCTATACAAGTACAAACTCACATTTATATCACACTTTTGGTACAACTCTTTCAATAACATGAAATATATCTTTTTATGACTAAATTTAGTTGGTGGATGAAATCCTTTAATAAATGCATGCTGTTGATGTCATGTCTTTTTGTGAGAAAATATTATATATTAACATGCCTAGTTTAAAAATAATTGAATATCACGAATTCAAGTCAGCACAAAAAAAACAAATAAACAAAAAATAAACTCATTTAAACCTTCTGTGTTACACCCATTCTTGAGTTTTAAACCTTTTGTGTTACATCTTCGTCAGTGGTGTCTCTGAGAATTCATATATCATGTTCGAGCTTGAAAAAATGTGTCATTCCATAATGTTGTATTATTATTATTTTTTAAAAATCAAATTAGTATTGGGCCGACTAAACCTAATGTCAATTGCCTAACTTCTAAATCATAAAATTGATTTCTAAATTGGCCTATATTGGAATTGGTATGGGTATACTATTTAAAAAAAATTAACACATATATATCGGATTTAAAAAAAAAACACGTGCCCCTCGAAATCACTGTGCGGTGGTCCTCCCCGCACACCATAAACGCCACGCATGATCTTCGTCTCACACTCTCACATCACTTGCATTCTAGACTTCAATTCTAAATCATAATATAATACAATACCTCATAATATAATACAATACTATATTCTAAGGTGCAAGTATCTAATACGGTTAAAGCATGAGTCGTTTAACCTTTTAAAAGAAACTATGAAAAGCTTGTGTTGAAAATGTGTAGTAAACTTTTGTTGCAAAAAGTTTACAACAAAATATTTTGCAATGAAACCATTTATGTCGAAAGCAGCCACTATAACGACAGTTTCCTAGCATTTCCGACGAATATTGCCTCAGAAAGAAACAACTAAGTTTATAGTAGTGGATACTACTCAAAATTCCATCAACTTTAATAGATGATCTTGAATAAAAAAAGTGGTATGAACTTAAATGACATATTTAGATTTTTAAGATTTATTCTAAATTCTTTTAGGGCAGAAAAAATATCATTTTTTTTATTTAGTACTAGAAGAAACAAAACAACAATAATAATGTAAGTATGATGAGATTGTACCGTTTGTTGAACACCGGTGAGGTAAATAGCCACGGAGCATTCATCTTCTCCGGGACAAAGTGCCGCCATGCAGACGTCGGTTATCGCCGGAACCACCATGTAATGGGATAGATTGAACAGGAAAACCGTCAAGAAAAGGTGGCTCAGCCCCCATGACATGGTGCCCGTCTCCGCCATGATCACGGTGGTGGTTGGTGGTGGGGGTGGTGGAAGAGTGGTAAAGCAAAGAATGAACGGTTTTTGTAGATGTTATGAAATGTTTTATGTTTTAAATAACTACTTTTGTGATTCAAAGGTTTTATCTAGAGAGAGAGAGAGAGAACAAATTTGATAATTTTGACCTCATATAATTTAGTAGATATGGACAGTTTTTTAAATAAAACAATTTATTATAATAGGCAGAGAATATATGATTTACTTAAAATTTGTGGGTAAATAAAAAAATAAGCAAATCATGAACGTGAGGATAAAAAAACCACGTCGCAACAGTGTATTCGAATGTCACGTAAAAGTTACGTCGTTTTATGTGAAATCCAAGTGTTTCGAACAAAATTTACACCAGAACGTATATAAAGATAAGCATGGCAGTTGCCCATTACAGTGGGTCGGTTAAATGTAGATAAAAAACATGCCGCAATGGTGTATTTAGAGATGAGCGTCAGATAGTTTAAAAACCGAACGATGTAAAAAATGTTCAAAATGATCGATCTGTTTAAAAACAACATTACAAAATTCATGTTGAAATGTAAACAAAAATAACTCGTGTGGAGCGTTAATATAAAAACGAAACCCATAGAAAAATCCCGTAACAAAAAAGTTCGTTAAAAACTCAAAATAATATTTTTTGTTAAAGTTTAGAAGTTATAGTGTAAAATGGTTAAAGAAAAAGGAAAAATATCACTGGTAAAATGGATGAAGTTAACCAGTGAACTAAAACGGCAACGCTGAAACCTTTTTGGACCCGTAAGAGAAAAATGAAACATTTAGACTAAATTGGCAAAATAGTCCAAACCACAAAGACTTAAATGACATTTAATTCAAAAACAAAAGAAAAAAAAAGTCACAAAAAGAGAAAATAAATATTACTGTAGCTAAGGTGTTTGGTAGGGGTGTTCATCGAATCGAATATCGAATTTTTGAATTATTCGAATCGAATTGTTCGAATAATTTTTATTTTTCCTTGAATTCGTATTCGATTCGAATTCGATTAAAACCTATCGAATTCGATTCGAATTCGTATTCGAATAAAAAACCCAATTCGTATTCGATTAAAGTTTCGAATTCGAATCGAATTCGAATAAAT
This sequence comes from Helianthus tuberosus, assembly GCA_030545235.1. NCBI lineage: Eukaryota > Viridiplantae > Streptophyta > Magnoliopsida > Asterales > Asteraceae > Helianthus > Helianthus tuberosus. The sequence continues at coordinate 6,985,776 of CM060411.1, read as the reverse complement.
TCGATTTAATTCAGATTCTTTAAAACATGTAAAAAACTATCAAAATGAAACATAAATTTTAAAACAGCCATAAAGCACGATATCACATTAAAAGGTTTCAAATAAAGTACCACAAATCTAAAATTCAAAACGAGAAGTCGGGAATAATCACTCCACATTACAAGTTAATATTTTTATGGTTAGAAATCTATTGAAAGAACTTAGGTTTTACTTATGGGTCATGTAGTGGGTTTGGTAATAGGTAATTTTAAAACTTGAAAATTTTTTGAAAATAATTTATTGTATAGCTTAAAAGTTATATATGTATTATATAAAAAAATAATAAATAAAAATGTATAATTTTTATTCGAATTTCGAATCGAATCGAATTTGAAATTATAAATCCGTATTCGATTCGTATTCGATTTACTTGACTCGAATTGAATCGAATTCGAATTCTTATAATCGAAACGAATTCTTGATAATCGAATCGAATTTAAACGAATTTCGAATTTTTCGAATTCGAAACGAATCCTGAACACCCCTAGTGTTTGGAATTGTTATATACAATCATTACATTACATTAATTAACTATATTAATTATAATAATTTACATTTACATTTACATTTACATTTACAACATCTACATTTACAACCTTTAGGGAATAGTGCCTGTGCCTGACACCTCTATTGGACCAACCGTTTTATTATTTTATACTCACTTTAGAATTACGTTTTTGCCCCCAGATTAAAATTACGTTTTTCCCCAGGTTTAAAATATAAGAGTAAACTGCAATTTTACACCCTGAGGTTAGGTGTCATTGGCACTCCTACCCCCCTAAGGAAATAATTGCAAAATTACACCCCACTGTTTGACCTTATTTCGCACTTTTACCCCCCGCCGTCAAATTGAGTTAACAGTCAACTGAATAACATAATAGTCAAAGGGTAAAATTGTCCTTTCACTCTTATCTAAAGCTTCTTGGATAAACTAAACCCTATAAGTAACATGTCCACGCACAATTACCCCCCACCTTCCCACCATCGAGCTCTCACCTTCTTCTCCGATCACAACCATAGGCGATCACAACCACCATCTTCTCCGATCACAACCACCATCGATCCACCATACACCGGCGACTCCATCTTCTCCGATCACAACCACCATCTTCTCCGATCACAACCACAGGCGATCCACCATCTTCTCCGATCACAACCACCATCGATCAGTCGAAATGCCGGTCTTCTTTTGGCTACTCCGCTATATCATCCGCCACACGAAAGGTATAATATGCCAATGTTAGTTAATCAGGGTCAGATTTAGTCATTATCATGTTATACATAGGGGTTAGGGTCTGATTTGGTTAATGTTGGTTTTTTTACAGTTGACCTGACGATGAGCTTATCAAGCTCATCTATGGTGTTCCACCTGGTGGTCTCTGTGTTTGGGAGGCCTGTCCTCAACTTCCATCTACCACCGGAGAGTTGAGCGGATGTTTAGTCTGGTAGTTATTAGGCTTTTGTGTAATATGTAGGTTAACCTAAGGTAACTTATTTAGCTTTTGTCTAAAAGCTTTTGGGTATTTTGTTTGATCAAAATTAGGGTGTTGACATTATGTTTGATTATGTTTGATCAAAAAAGCTTTTGGGTAATGCATACAATCTCCTATATCCTCTGTGTTAAAATGCATACATTCAGGTTGATTATGCATTTGCAGCTTGTTTAGTAACCTGAATGTTCTAAAATGACAGTTTCCTTGGTTGATCACACTGAATGTTCTGAAAGTTGGGCATGAAATCTGTTTGATTATGCATTTGCAGGTTGATTATGCATTTGCATCCTGCAATGAGGCCTTTGCAGTTTGGGCATAATCATGTTTGATTATGTTTGATACATTGTCCCAATGTATGGCTTTGAGGGAAGGATCGCTTTTAACCCACAACATCAGCCTTTGCTTAAATTTCTTTTTTGACGTGATGTCGCGGTCACAATCAAATTTAATCCCAATAACAACTATAGATAGCGGTAATAGGGTATCGAACTCAGGGAGTATGTGGAAAGTGTGTTGTTTTTATAGCCTTGCGATTAAACTACAATTAACCTAATTTGCAGAAAATAAAGATCAATGGTTTGGATTGTTGTTTTAGAATACTAAATTAAAAACTAATTTCAAATCAAATGTTGGTTGTAAAACAAATTAGGAGAGAACAATGACCATCTTAGGTTTCAGTTTCTTTAAACAATTGTGTGTAATTCCAACTAGAAAGAGTTACATAGACATAACTCGTGTATAGATAATTGAAGTGATAAAAGGGAACAAAGTACTCGGATTATATAAACGCGAGGTTGTTTCCCGATGACCAATTAATCAATAACCAACCCTAACCCTTCCCGTGATATCTCGATTGCCAACGGCACCAAGAACGTACGATTGAGACTAGAAATTGCAATATCAATTAACAAGTTACAAGCAATTAAACATACACCATGATATTCAAGCAACGCAAGTTATCATTCTAGAAATTCAGAAATAAACACACAAAAGTTCAAGAGAAACCTTCACCTAAGATGATCACCGAAAGGTTTAGCCACACATAGCTTGGTGAATCATCATAACAAGCAATTCAATGTTCATACAAATCAAAAACACAAACCGAATGTTAGGAATTGTTTAGAACCAAGCAAGACAGCCAAAATTCGCCCCTAGTGAGTCCCAAAACCGTCCAATCATGAGCACCGCCCAAAAGACACCCATAAAACCGATTTTAATGAGCGGTTACAAATTTCCTCGTCATGTCCACCGTAATTTACGGTCATACCGTAAATCACGGTGATCTTGAAAATGTTACGGTACGAATAGACTGATTTACGGTGGAGACTTGTGCACTTTTCATGGCCACCGTAATTTACGGTCCCACCGTAAATTACGGTGGAGCTCTGACTTGCATGTTTGTTTTGTTCACATGTGCCTCCAACCGTCAAATAATGATGATCTTTGTAGTCTTTTCTTTTTCCTTGCATGTGCCGTCCACAGAACCCAACCATGTGCGGCCCAATCCAAATAGTCCAAGACTTCCTCATGTGTTAGCTAGCATGTGCCAATCTCAAATTAGAGTTTGGCCCATCACATGTTCACATTTAATGATGATGATGATTCCTGTTGTTGTTGTGTATGAGAAGTCAAAGTCCACGTGCATGTTGACTGCCTCTTGTTATTCACGTGAACCCCTCAAATACATATGCCGTTCAAAAGTCAAGCCCACATGATTCTTAGAAGTCCACGTGAATTGATAATTTCGATTGTTGTCTCCAAGGTCTTGTGCGGCCCACTCAAAGAGATCCAGCCCATGTTCACGTGTCATATTTCTTTTATTCCTAAATGTGCCGCCCAAAATGAGGATGATTACTTCAATCGTTGTCCTCAAGTCTGCTTTTGATGATGATGTATCTCGATATATGGATGATAATGATGTGAAGTCACGTGATAGACTTTTTGTCTTGATGGCTGCCTTCATAAAACCCATGTGAGTGTGCCTCTAAAAAGTCAATTCCCAATTCATGTGACTTCAGGAATGCACAGCAACTTATGGTCAAATATGCTGGACTATATTTTGCTGAATATTACTTTCATTTAATTATCATAAAGGCATATTTTATGCACTTAAGTACCTGCAAAACCAAACAACTCATAGTTACTAAGTTCAAGCAAATAACCAAGTAAAGCATGGAATTTTAATCTTTTTAAACCACTTAAGGGTTGTCCAACGGACCACCCGTCAATAATCATGTTTGATTATGTTTGATCATGTTTGATCACACAGTAACTGAACAGCCTGCAATGAGGCCTTTGCAGTTTGGGCATAATCATGTTTGATTATGTTTGATCATGTTTGATTATGTTTGATCATGTTAAGTAGATTGTTCCGGCAATTATGATTCAGGTTGTATGCATTATGTTTGATTATGTTTGATCACACAGTAATCAAACAGCCTGCAATGAGGCCTTTGCAGTTTGGGCATAATCATGTGCATACACTTATGTGCTGCAAATTGTGCCATACTCAAAAGTGCCATAAGTTCACATTAGCAGCACACTTATGTGCTCCAAATTGTGCAGCACACTCAACAGTGGCTTAATCAGATTCTAGATGTATACACTTATGTACTGCAATTATGATTCTGGATGTATACACTCATTATGTTGACATTGCAGGTATGATTGTATGCATTCCCACTGGTTGAACAGGTATTTGCTTGTTGGTGTGAACACCTTATAGAAATAGGTATGATTGTTACGTTTCAGATTTTTTAACAGGTATGATTGTTACGTTTCAGGTATTTGCTTGTTAGGTTTTAGATCAAAGAAGAGCTATTTGATTTTGGCGGGAAGGGTTTTGTAAATTTCAGGGGGTAATATTGTGTGTTATCACAAAGTACAGGGGGTAATAGAAAAGGACAAATTAGTAATTTACCAGTGGGGGGTAATTGTACGACTTAACAGGAATGTTGGGGGGTAAAATGTAAGGGTAATATAGTCATTTCAACTTACACTTAACAGTTCTGTTACTCAATTTGATGGCGGGGGATAAAAGTGCGAAATAAGGTCAAACAGTGGGGTGTAATTTTGCAATTATTTCCTTAGGGGGGGTAGGAGTGCCAATGACACCTAACCTCAGGGTGTAAAATTGCAGTTTACTCAAAATATAATTACCATTTTGCCCCCATCTCAAAATTATGATTTTGCCATCGGTTCAAAAATTATGATTTTACCCTCAGTCAAATTTACGTTTTTGCCCAAGTTCAAAATAAAATTATGTTTCCCCCTATCTCAAAATTACGATTTTACACAAGTTTATTAATTTATACCCACTTTAAAATTACGTTTTTGCTCCCAGTTGAAAATTACGTTTTTGCCTCCAGTTCAAAATAAAATTATGCTTTTGCCCCAACTCAAAATTACGATTTCGCCCTCAGTTTAAAATTATGATTTTACCCTCAATTCAAAATTACGGTTTTGCCCCCAGTTCAAAATAAAAATATGGTTTTCCCCTAGCTGAAAATTATGATTTTACCCTCGCCTCAGTTCAAAATAAAATTATGACTTTGCCCCTAGCTTAAAATTACGATTGTGCCCTCTGTTCAAAAATACGATTTTGCCCCTGTTTAAAAAATTATGATTTCGCCGTCAGTTCAAAATTATATTTTTGCCCCAATGCAAAATAAAATTATGCTTTTGCGCCCAACTCAAAGTTACGATTTTGCCATCAGTTCAAAATAAAATTATGCTTTTGCCTCTGGCTTAAAATTACGATTGTGCCCTTAGTTCAAATTTATATTGCGATATTACCCCAACTTCAAAATTACGAACTTGCCTCTGTGCAAATTTACGAATTTGCCCCTGGTTCAAATTTACAGTATTGCTATCACTTTAGCTTTTAGCAAATTACGATTTTTTCACAGTAAAAAAATACAACTTTGCCCTCGGTTAAAAAATTACAGTATTACCATTGTTTTAGTTTTTTATAGAACAACTATAAAAGTGTTTTTTTAATTGGTTGACTCAATTTAATGGTTTTCGTGTCAAGTAGCTGCCTAACACTCACTCATTAGTCCTTACAAATTACTATTTTGCCCTGAGCTCAAAATTACTGTTTTGTCATCGTTTTAGTTTTAGTTTTTCTTTCTAGCAAAACTATAGTACTGTTTTTTTAATTGGTTGAGAATTATTCGGCAATCGTGTAGGTCCACTCGGAGGATCAAGTTAACCTACTTCCTTGTTCTATGACACACCCGCAAGTACGGAATTCAAGCGGGTATGTAAACTAAGCCAAAGAACACAAACGCACAAGAAAGGATTCAAAGTTTCAAGCTCAAAGTATATATTCAGCAGAGTTTTAGTACAAAGATATTACAAGATAAAGCTCTCACTCTACTGATATGCTCTCTTACATCTGTTGTGTGTTACAAGTTTTATTTATAACCAAAGACATATGCAACCCAACGAAGAATGAGCTGGGCCCAAAGACACGAAAATGTAATGATACAATCTGGGTGATTGTAGACAGATTAACCAAATTTGCTCATTTCTTACCTATGAAGGAAACTTTCAATATGGAACAGTTAGCCAAGTTATATGTGAATGAAATAGTTTCATTACATGGAATTCCTTTATCTATTGTGTCTGATAGAGATAGCCCTTTTACATCTCATTTTTGGACAAGTTTCCAAAAAGTAATGGGAACCAGGTTAAATCTAAGCACAACTTATCATCCTCAAACGGACGGACAAAGCGAAAGGACAATTTAGAGAATGGAAGATATGCTTAGAGTCTGTGTAATTGATTTCAGAGGAAATTGGGACGATCATTTACCATTAATAGAATTTTCCTACAATAACAGCTATCATACCAGCATAAATGCTGCACCGTTTGAAGCACTTTATGGACAAAAGTGCCGAACTCCAGTCTGTTGGGCGGAAATTGGAGAAAAGCAATTATCTGGACCAGAGATAGTACAAGAAACAACGGACAAAATTATTCAAGTCAAAGAAAGACTAAAAGCAACCCGAGATCGTCAAAAGAGTTATGCAGATAACAGACGAAAACTATTGGAATTTCAAGTTGGAGATAAGGTATTATTAAAAGTTTCTCCATGGAAAGGTGTAGTTAGATTCGTTAAAAGAGGAAAGTTAAGCCCAAGGTATGTTGGACCTTTTGAGATTATCAAAAGAATAGGACCAGTAGCTTATCAGCTACAACTGCCAGAGGAAATGGCAGGAATACATGATGTATTTCATGTATGTAACCTCAAGAATTGCTTAGCGGACGAATCATTAGTGATACCTCTTCTGAACATAGAGGTAAATGAGAAGCTTAAGTTTGTAGAAAACCCATTTAGATTATTTAGATTGAAGATAGAAAGATCAAGAATCTCAAGCACAAGAGATTAGTTACGGTGAAAGTGAAATGGGACTCAACGAGAGGACCATAATACACTTGGAATGCAACGGAAATATCCTCACCTGTTCCAGTAGATCTCGAGGACGAGATTTAAAACAAGGTGGGGAGGTTATAACAACTCTCGGAAAACACCCCTAAACGCCCTAAATATACCCCGTATATACATAAACGAACCTGAATAACGTTAATTTTAATAAAAATCAAATAAAACAAAATATATGGGTTGCTCGCGGCCCGCGACCAAGTTCACCAGGAGAGTCGCGGGGCGCGACCGAGTGTCACCTGGCGGCCTCTCAGCGTGCCACGTGGCACGACACAAGGTGAAGCTATACTCGTGACTAACCTGACCTAAGCCCTAGCCTAGGTCTCTCGCGAGGCGCACAGCCCAGACCCTAGTGGGTCGCGGGGCGCGAGGGAACAAGAATTCAGCCTATAAAAGGGGCCTTCGGCCTCAGTTGCAGATCGTTCAATTCTTTTCTTTTCTGTGTCCTTATAATAGCTAAACCCTGCTCGATATAATACCCCTAAACACGTAGCTCTGCCTCATTGTAAGTATTCTAACCCCTGATCACTAATTCGTTACCCTACCCGATTGATCTAGAGCTCTGTAACGCATGCCGAGGCTCTGCCTGACTAAGTTCGTTGGAGTTCTGTCTCATGTTGTATGGCTAATGTGATTTGGGTTATCTTACTAACACGTGTGCGTTGTTTATTTTTAATAGATAATGATCAGGAACACCAACAGGATGCTATAGAAATACCTAAGTCAACAATGTGAGTCACTCTCTTTTTCTACCAAACTGTTTTACAAAACCTCAAATGTTTTTAGTTATACTTACAGTGATTGAGTCTATGTATTCTACAATTGCTGCCGGTATGTGGGGTTTTGTATACACTACTAGTAATCCGTTACTATTGGACAATGAGTTAGCCAATGAGTAATATGACCACAGTCATGGAACTGCCAACATGACAAATACTGAATGAGTATATTGGTAGATATAAACATTGTAATCGCTCTCAATACTGTAAAGTTATAAAAGCTTGTTTTGATTAAACTGGGATGCACTCGCCAGTATTTATTGCTGATAAAATCTTTTTAAAACGCCTTTCAGGTAACTTAATGTGAAGCTAATAGAAACCAGCCGTGGAGCACTGAAAGCTTAAAAAAGTGGCTATAAAGTTTACCTAAATAAAAAGAAGTTTATGTTTTCAATAATTAGGGTTTATCCCTATAAATGTATTATCAATGGAACATGGTTTTATCCCATTTATTTATTATAAAAGTTTGGTGTTTTGAAACTCTGATATTTGTTTCCTAACTATGGTCCTGATGTTTTAAATTTCGCTGCCAAATTAATAAACACCGATACCACCAGCTCTGCGTTCTTGCGGCTCCCGCTTCCGGGGTAGGGGTCGGGGACCGCGACAATCAGGTTGAGGTGGCCGGCTTCCTCTCCCTTTCACCGGTCTCTCTCTCTCTATCCTGCTTCTCTCTCTCTCTCTCTCTGATGCGACGCCGTTCGCACACACTCCCTCTCTAGATGTGTATGTATGAGTTTGGGGGTATGAGCAAAGAAAGTAATGTGTCTATAGATTTCAAAGAAACACCAATTAAGCAGAAGGTACAACATTCATTTGCACAAAAAAGAAACAAAGCTAATGGTACAACCTCTGATACACATAAATGTTGCAAAACTAAAGTATTATATAATGTTAGTAAAAATAGTGTAAGGATTAAAAAAAACATTTATACATGGCCAACTGAATTTTTAGGAGCTCAGTACAGAAAATAAAACTAAGGCCTTTTTGTAAAAGAAAAAAAAAACTTCTATATTGCTTTTAATCCTATGATTTATGTATTACTTCTATGAATGAATGTATAATATCAACCAAATATTTCCTTTATTTCACTATCTCTTGGACATCCATCCAAATATAAAGTAAAAAGTTATCATGTATAAAGGCCAATTAACGTATAGTGGTGCTTATTGTGTGAATCGTATACGAGCATCTCAACTGCACATCTAAACATTGAATTGAACGTGGTGGCAGAATAATAATTAACACGTCATGATTACGCAAGTTATTGCGTAATTACGCATGGGTTGGGTTAAACCCTAATCACACACATTATTTGCATAATCACACACCTTATAATCCATAATTACGCATGTTATAAAAAATCAGAACCCTCATGCCACCAAACATGAAAATTACGCATGTTAAACTCAAAATTATGGGTTGTTCCAAACCCTAATTACGCATGTTATATACATAAAGGTAGGCGGGGCGATGGATCTTTAGCCCGTGATGAACATATTTAACGCGTGAAAATAAACAAAACACCACCACCACCATCGATTATCACGCGTCGATTTTATTACGCCTGAAAAATATCACGCCGTGAAGAATGGTAGGTGTTGTTTGATTTGTTGGGTTGTGAGGGTTTATTCTTGGGTGTTGTGAGTGATGAACATTTCCACTAAAAAGGTTGTGAGTGATGGAATAATGGTTGATGAAATGGCAGAACTTGATTGGATATTGTGAGTGATGAGTGAGTGATCAGTGATCACCACACCCACCCCCTAAGGACACACGTTATAAAAAAATAAGGAATGACACGTGTCTCAATCTTTCTCGCGTACACATTTCATATACATAATCACGCACGTTACAAAAAAAAATAAGGAATACCACGCGTCTCAATCTCCCCCACGTACGCATCGTACGATAAGCACTATTGTATTTTACACTTTCACCTTATATACATGCCTCTATTAATTTTATTAAGTTCTTTTACCTATAGATAGTTTATTATGGGATCGATTTAAACCGTCCATATTTTTTTGCAATTTGGATGGATGAGGATAAGTGATTAAATATATTATGATTAACTAAAGTTATTTTGAAGTCCTATAAATTCTTGTTTCATGTTAAAAAAAAATATAAAAACCATAAATAAAGAGAGAGACTTTTCCCTAACCACTCAGATCTTCCTCCGTTCTCTCTCTCCTCTCCTTCGTCGACCGTCGCAACGGTTTGACGGCGACGTTGCAGTTTCTTCATCATCCACATTCCGTTAACATTATTCAGATAGCCGGTAATTAAACCGTTATATATATACATATATATATATATATATATATGTTGTGTATGATTATGTGCATTATGAGATATCACTATCTTAATTAGTTTCATATTTGTTGTTGTTGTTGTTGTTTATGATTTTCTGATACATGAATATCGGGTTGACAGTTCTTAACCTATAATATTATTGATCATGACCTTTTCTATATATATGTTTGAGAGGATTATATGCATGGATTGTTATTCATATATTGATCATGACCTTATGTAACAATCTCATTTTGTGAATTAGTATTTTATTATAGGGTGTAGCCGAACACGACCCATATATTTGTTTGTGTAAAAAATAAAAACATCAATTCTAACACACGCTACGACAAATCGAGTAATCTACCCTATGGTAATGACACAATTTTGGGTTGTGGCGACGACATGTGTTTTCGCCATAGAAGTTGTTTAGTATGGCGTCTATTTTCTCCTTATTTCCCCGACTAACCTGTCCCCATGACAACATGCCATCGCCATAAAGTGATAAAATATTTAGAAAGTCTATGGTGGGAACTCGTGTTGTCGCTATAGCCAAGTTCTTGTATTGTGTAACCTGAATACGATCTGTTTATTCATATAAACGTGTGAAGTGAGTTGGCGGGAAACAATCAAGTTGGTGGGATGTTAAAAATGGGTTAAACGGTTAGTGGATCGACCTGTTTAACTAAACGGGGCAACCCAAACATGATCAATCCAAACACAATCTTTTTTTCTAAATGGGTTAGACACATCAACATAAAACCAGTAATTGTTTTCATGTTGTGTCAGAAATTTGTCCCCTAGTATATCTTTTGATTGTGTTTTAAAGTTCTAGGTTTGTTCTATATAAATTAGGGATTTAAAAATGTTGAAATCTGGCAAAGCTTTTTGAAATGTGTTCTTGGGCTCATCAGCTACTTTAAGTATTGATTAAATTGTTCTTGGCAGGTCAAGATGCTGGGATATATGCTGAACCGACTGCTTGTGTATGGTTTGATCAAATACCCTTTTTATTTTGCGAAGAACTTTCGAGTGATAGTTAAAAATCACTTCACTGATTAGTAATAAAGAAATTACATAAATAACTCACTTAAAAATCGCGCATTACATGTATGTGTGTGTAATGTTCAATCAGTTTGTCACTACATGTTCGCTCACCCTTCTTTGTATACATGTGTAACAAAATGTTTAAAACGAGCGTCAATGAATTTTTTTAGAGTTTAAACAATATGTTTGCTACACGAAGCAGCGAACATGCTTGCATGATGGAGTGTCATGCGTAGAGTGTTTGTAGCGAACTAGTAGTTAACTTGTAACTTGTTTAAACCTCGTCTTAAGTATACTATCGCAATAATCGACTCATAGGTCTTTTTTCATAACTTTACGTTTTCAGAATTGTATATAACCGGTTCGAACTAAACATTTATGGAACTTTTTACTATATAATTAGTTTTAAACAAAGATAATGAATTAATTCAAGACTATTATTGTTCACTTGTAAAATCACAAAATAGTAACAGGTTTAATAATGAAACAATGAGTGGACTTAAATGAAATAGCCATAAAACTTGATTATTATCAAGTAACAATGTTACCTAATGTGTATAGGTTGCTGCTTGCATATCTTTATCCAGCTTATGAATGCTTCAAATCTATAGAGAAAAATAAACCAGATGTGGAACAACTTCGCTTTTGGTGCCAATACTGGTATAATTAGTATTTATAAGTGAATCCGATCACTACTAGAAAACTGACTTTCACTTACGTATTTTCAGGATAATTATTGCTGCAATGACCGTTTGGGATCCTTTTGGTGATGCTCTAATTGGATGGTAAGCTCCTAACAAATGTTGATTGAAAGTCTAAATTATATTGTTCTAACTTTGGTATGGTTTTTGTTCATAAACATTAATGTTCAAAATATAAGCATTGGTCTGGTTTTTGTTTAGTATAAAATGACGTGGCGCTGACGTGTCCTGATAAAGCCCCTAAGCATATATATTCCGCGGCTGTTTATTTTGATAATTATATATTTTTATCTTTTATGGTAATTATATCTTTGACATTTCAAGTAAAAAACCACAAATATTGATACTCAAAACAAAAATCAGATAATTTTTAGTTCATTTTCATATGCATATGCAATTACTCATGATGGATAATTTACTTATAACTTTGCATTTTTTTTTCTATTGTTGTACTTTGAAGGCTCCCAATGTATAGTGAAACAAAGCTGGTTATTTGCGTATATCTCTGGTACCCCAAAACACAGGTAAGTTTTGAAACCTGACTGGTTAAACCGGTGGAACTACCTCCTGCCTTAGCCGCACGCCAGTTTTTGAGACCAATTCGACTGGTTAAACTGGCAAACGGTCAAAGCAGTCGGGTTGACTACCAGTCCGGTTTATAAAACATTGGTTTCTCGAATAACCTATATAAGATAAATAATGGATTTTTATTTTTCACTTCATCTTTGCTTCGCTTTAATTATTTCAGGGAACAAAGTATATTTACGAGTCCTTTTTGAAACCATACATCTCAAAGCATGAACCCGAGATTGACCGTACCCTGTCCGAATTTAAAACCCGGGCTGGGGATTCGGCAGCTCTTTACTTCCAGAGAGTTTTAGCCTATGCTCAAACAAGGTCTTTTGATCTTCTACAAGTACTTATGTCACAATCTATACAAAGACCACCCCCTCAGGTATGCTTCACTTGATAACTATTGATTATTTATATTCATTTGATAATTAGTCGAATCGAGTAGTGTACCGGGTTGAAAAGTTCTGGGTTGAAATGATCTGTGAGAATTAGGTTTGGTTGACACACAAACACTTTCTACCCGCTTTTAATATAAAAAAATATGATTAATTTTTTTATTATTTTGTACAAAAGAATAAATAAAAGTTACATAGATACATGTCCAAATAAACCTTTTTTCCTCCATGCTTTATCTCATAAATAACTTGTATCATTCTTAACCATCATTCAAAAACGTATTTTTATATGCACATTTTCATTTCATTGTATGTTGGTAGTTTTATACATATTTTAAGTATTTTTATATATCAAGCATATATATGTAAAGGCCGGTTACGGTACAAATTACCTAAACGTACGCTGAGTACGAGATACAGTATCAACATGCGCTTTTTTTTTTTTTTGAACATGCGATTTTGGTTTTCTTTTTAACATGCGAACTTTTTTTATAACATGCGATCTTTGGTTTTTACAACATGCAAGATTTCCTTTCTGGGGTTATAACGTGCGAACTTGCCATAACGTACGCTCGTACGTTAAGACATTTTGTACGATGCACTTTTTTTCTATATATGTAATAGTTATGAAATGAAATTTTCCAGGAACCACAAACCAAACCGGACATCAAGGCATCGGCTGCAACTTCTTCTGCCGGTAAAAAATCCTCATGAAGATCCAACTGGGGCTCAATGAAACTGAAGTATTTTAATATACAGGTCATCTTTTTCCACATGTTAATTAGTCATTGTGACTGAGATTGATGTAACCTTTTTTACTATATATATAAAATATATGTATATGTATATTTATTGTTTATTAACACTACATTCATTCTTAATTTATTATATTACTATCACTCTATCGTCACCAAATAGAGAGAAACTATGCCTACAATTTGATCAACAATTACTTAAGTTACAAAAAACGTTACATAAATGCTAATTTGATTCGTTGTCCTTTAGAAACCAACTAAGGGAGGAAGACGCACCCAATGGTACTACCCTTGCCCTGACCTATCCGTTTGCGCCCTGTTAAATTCACTACAAACTACTCTTACACCACAAAACACTGGAGCGTCCTACCCTTGCAACAAAGTACCTTTGAACTCAAAAAAACATCAATAATGCACATGGTCTACCCTTGCAACGATCATCTTTGACCTGAAAAACATCAACAATGCAGGGGTTCTCCTACCCGGAGATCCAACCCGCCAAGCCTACACTTGTGGGTGGTGGTGGTGGTGGTGGTGTTGTGGCACAGGTTCAGACCCAGAGGAGGTACTCGTGAGGGTGTCGCGTCCCCCCTAACTAAAACTTGTGCGATTCTATGGTACAAAACTAATAGAAAAATGACACGTCAATGCTCCCAGTGAAATTCTCACAATAAGGTAAGCTATAGCGTGAGATTTTTGCGATAGGTGTATTCAATGGTGAGAATCAAGTATTGATGATTGATTTTGTTTAGCATTCTTTTAACATTGGACCTAGAAGACTATGACACTTATTTTGAGGTTTGGATGTGAATTGGGGCTTGGCGATCTGCGGCAATTCCTTCTTCTTTACATTTATGTTGGATTTTGCTGTCTTTTTGCTCCTTTTGCAAATTTAAGCTCTTTTATCCCCGAAAATCTAAAATGAACGAAAACACGAGCTGTTTCCAACATTAGTACTAAAAAAGTTGCTTTTACGCCGTATTTGACATAATTTATATGTTGTATTTTAATCACATCAGCTTCTTACACTCATTTTTACTTCATGTTCATGTTATGTACAAGTTACACAATCTAAGAAACCAAACTTTAAAAGATGAAGACATGTAAATCTAACATAATCTAAGTAAAAACAAGTTGTTTTGAAGTTGTTTGATGTATGATGTGAAGTTGTTGATGTTCTTGTGTTTTTAGTTAGATCCATCATGTGTAAGCTTGTTAGAAGCTTAGATCTAACAAGGTTAAGCATGGATCTTGAAAGATCCATGAAGAAACTTGATGATGAACTTGAAGGTCTTCAAAATGAGTATGAAAATGGTTTTAGATTGTGTTTTTCATGGTCTTGGAACCATTAAACTTATGGATGGTTAATTTTGTGAAATAAAGTTTCATAAAAGTTTGTCATAGTTTAACAAGAATGCTTGTTTATAAAAGATCTAACTATGTAAAGTGTAGATTTGAAAGACTACATTTTTTTTTGAACGACTGCATTTTTATAAAGTCATAAAAATAAAAACAAAGGGGCAACAAGAAGCTGGGAATCCCGAAAAGCAAAACAAAACAAACAAAACAGCAAAAAAAACATACACTAACCGATTACATCTCTCACGTTAAAGTCCCACCACCTCTCCCAATTCAAATTTGTGATCTTCGACCTATTTTTGATCCACATGAACGAGTCCTCTTTAATATCGTCCACCACCTTTCCTACCCGGAACGGGATATTATCAAGAGTAAATTACAAAAATCGTCATTTATGTTGATACTAAATTGCAAAGTATGTCATTTGCCTTCAATAAGTACAAAAAATGTACCCAATGTTTGCAAATCCTTACATGTGAACTCAGTTAGTTTTTATAATTAAATCTGACAAATTAGACTCCATGTAAGGGTATTTTAGTCAGCCTCCCTATTTCTCTTAACCTCTACCGATAAAAAAAGGGTCCTAATATTAACACATGGGAAAACTTATTTACACATGGTGTATACGGGCCGTATACTGTTATACGGCCCGTATAGAATAAAAACAACTGACAAAGTCTGTGCCAGCAGACTTTGTCAGTTTTTTTATTCCATACGGGCCGTATAACATTATACGGCCCGTATACACCATGTGTAAATAAGTTTGTCTGGTCGTATACAATGTATACGAACGTGTATACGGGCCGTATACTGTTATACGGCCCGTATGGAACAATTCAAGTATTTAGGAGTCGTGAGGTGCTCAAAACTTTCTAAAAGTAGAAAAAAATAAAACATCAACAAGTAACAAAGATTGAAGAACAAGAAAACGTGTCGTATGACTGTAATAAAACGGAAGCTATCAACGCGGGATTACGGGCATGGTGTTATTCTTTATTTAATATTTATAGAATAAAAGGAAGGGTGAGGCATTTGATGACAGTTGTAAGGAGTCTGAATAAAACGGAAGCTATCAACGCGGGATTACGGACATGCGTTTAATTCCCAACATATTTGTTTTGTCACGTACATTTCGTAAGAAACTTTTCGTGCACTGAACCTTCACCTCCAATCATTTCCTGGTCAAATCACACACTATAAAGTTTAAACTTATCGTGTGTTGTAGTTTGGAAAGATGACCGAATAGAGATCTGAATAACAAACTGTGGAGAACTTGTTTGCGTTATCCACCAACAATCCGTTCATTATCTGTTGTTGTCTAAAACAATATCAATTAACGTTCAGTTGTGTATACAAATTCATCACCGGTTTCTACAGCACAAGCACATACACAGGGAGAATGTTCTCGAAATTAAAGGAAAAGAAAAAATGGTTGTTGATGTTTTTCACTATCAGGATTTTGTTGGTTTGTTTGAGAACCAGATTCCAATGTCCTACTACTTCAATCCTTCCTACATTATTGAAAATCACTATATCACCCGCCATTCTCTTGCACCTGTATACATTGATTGTGGATTTTCTTGAGTCGTCGGGAAAACTTTTCCTCAGGGGAGGGTGAGTAGTATGAGTCTGAGTCCATTGTGGTTCGTGAATGTTGGAAGAACCCGTCACGTCTTCTGCTGCCTCTTCGGTTGGTAAAAGACATAGGATGGCTTCTAATACAGGCTCTTTGTCAGTTGTGGTTGATTTATAGGAGGAGGTTATGAAACGAATATATGTTTATGCGAACATCCTTCTTTTGTCACGTACATGCGTTTAATTCCCAACATCCTTATTGTATCAGACTCTCTCCCCTCCTGATGCAATTTTCACAGTGGTACCAATGTCCTGCTACTACAATCCTTCCAACGCCTGATTCCGATACAACCCTTGTGGATTTCGGTTGGTTCAGAAACTTAACAAGAGAAGCAACTAAAAAAAGGAAAGAAAGAAATTTTTTACCATATGTATACGGGCCGGGCCGTATACCGTTATACGGCCGTATACTCTCGGTAAAAAACAAATTTACCGATCGTATACAATGTATATGATGATTGTATACGTGCCGTATATTCTAATACGGCTCGTATACTATGGGTAAAAAATGGTTTATTCTCTTTAATCTATTAGAAGGATCCTTGTCTTGAGAACCTGATTCTGGTTTAAACAATGGAATTTGTGGATCAACAGAAATAACTGAAAATAACTCGCCATTCTCTTGCACCTGTATACGTTGCAAGGTATAGAATGTTTGAAGTATTCTTGGTTCAATACAAACTCTTCTGAAAGACAAGAATACAACGTTCATGTATCATAAGATAATGGTTTCTCGACAAATGAAGTATTATGTGACATCATCTGTTCATCATTGTTCTTGAAGATTAGCCAAACGAGAATGAAAGATACTCAAACCATCTGATCCCGTTGTTGCAAACTCCTTTAATGTGAGATTCTTCAAGTTTGCACATTTTGAGAAAATACCAATGTGTTTGTCAGCTTCGTCAATACACAAAGTGACAGAATTTGTGGATTTCGGTTGGGTCAGAAACTTAACAAGATAAGCAACTAAAAAGTTAACATTCTGATTCAGATTCAGAATCGTTGTGTGATTGTTTATTATTATACGGCTCGTATACTATGGGTGATTGTTTATCCATACTATTCTTCATAGCCATATTCCCACTCACAAGTTGTTGATACATATTGTCCGTTCAAGTTGAGCTTCCTGATACATATCGTTGTGTACCCTTCAATCTTGTTGAGTATTTTTCTAACTTTATGCTTGCATCCACCACAGTGAATATTAACTTTGTGTGAAAGAGTTTGGAAACCGGACGGAATCTATGAAGAAACTGTTGGAATTTGTGGATTTCGGTTGGTTCAGAAACTTAACAAGAGAAGCAACTAAAAAAATACAATTGATTTCTCTTCCGGTTACCAGGCCTATCATCTCCGTCTACGTTTGGTTTCCTCAACGAAGAACCATCAGCCATTATCAGCCCTTTTTTCCTTTGGTTTCTGGTTGATTTTGAGGGTGAGGGTTTTGAATTGATTCCTGCGCTCAAGTTTCAACTACTGGAGTGAAAATTGGTAAAAAATGGTTTATTCTCTTTAATCTATTAGAACGATCCTTGTAACCATCAACCGTTCAAGTTGATATAGGAGAGTTGATGCAATTTTCCAAGCATTTTATCGTGTGTTGTAATTTTAATGAAGCAATGAAGATTGAATATGCAAACCACATCCGTCTTTTGTTATAGATAAGCGTATCACTCGATCCACTTTACATTCGAATAACGCTGAGAATCCACAACGCTTATGGCCAGATTCTTTCCTTCAATCTTGGCAAAATCAATGCCTGCTTGTTTTATTATCACGAAAGCACTGAACAACCGAGATAACAGCTCCGGTATTTATCACCAACCCATCTTTGGTAGTGTTTGTTTGAGAACCTGATTCAGATACACAACGGTCTCCTTACTTCGTCCACTAGAACTATTTGTGTATGCATTCTTTTGGTAGTTAACAACGCTAATTAGAAAAAAATCTTTAAAAACTAATCATATCGATTGCTATAACAGGATGGATGTGACACACATAGATAGATAAAATGTCACAGTTGTCAAGACTGTTTGTCGGGTTTCCAATGCTCACACAGGGTGATAAACAACGCTGATACACGTAACATCTAGTTATATTCAGATTTAAACAATGCCCGCCTCAACTGAGATAACGGACATCCATCAAGCTCAAAAAGAAAACTTGTGTTTCCCATAGTCACAAAAGATTGCGGTTTGTATTTCGCATAGCCATCGTTTCCGTAGTAAAAAATGGTTGGGTTTGCACATTCAATCTTCAATACTTCAGTAAAATACCACTAGTAGAAGAACCCGACACGTCTTCATGTAACAGAGAATGTTTTAGAAATTGAAGGAAAATGAAAAGATTTGTTGAAATCGAATTTGACAACTATGACAGCTTATTAAAAGTATCGTGTGTTGTGGTATGAGTCTGAGTCCATTGTGTTGTGTCAGGTTCTTCTGCTAGTTACTCGGAATCGATAAATAACCAACACGAAGATCTCTGCGATCGCTAAGGTTTTCATCAACGGACTGATCGGTAACGTTACTCTACCTGTGCTCCGATTTAAGCGGCATGTTCCGATCAACGTTTATCGACATTGTTAAAGGTAATGAAGAGTTTAGAAACCCTAGAATGATTGTGTTTTTACGGGAATAAAACGTGATACTTGAAAAAACGCCAATATATACGGCCCGTATATAGTTATACGGCCCGTATACCATTGGTAACATCAAAAACCCACAAAAATAAATCAATTGAGCCATATACGTTTTACAAATCGTATACACATGTGTACGACCCGTATAACTGTATACGGGCCGTATATAATAAAACAAAAAAAACATTCCCTGCGCATTTTCCTATTCAAAAACATTCTATACGAGCCGTATAATTGTATACGGCCCGTATACAATAGGGGATGTGAAAATAAGATATAAGGTATGTGGGAATAAGGCACCCCTAAAAAAAATAAAAAGAAATAACTAAATAAAATCCCACAACCACCGCCATCTGCCCCACCACCCCCCATAAATCCTCTGAAATTGAACAGAACAAAGAACACAAAATACTTCTTCAATCAATCAAAATTAACCATAGATACCAGCTGAGTTTACTAGAAGACGTAAAAGAAATCAAAGTAAAAGTTGAACGATTCTAAAATTAAACTAATAGACAATGAAATTTGAATTTGAATAAGATCATCATCCTTCCATCTCAAGCCCACCTTGAATCCAACTCTAAACTGGTATCTAACCTGGCCAGATGTGGCTTTGGCTTTGGCTTGAAATCGGTATCAATTTCTCTATCTCAAGACACTTTCTCTCTAATTACCTGAGTACCTGCACCACCCACCCACCCGCCACCACAATCCCCACCACCACCTCCTCCACACACCACTTGTAATCACCAATCAAACCAACCACCCACATCTGCCACACCACCACCATCTACCCCCAAACTCCATCTTCCACAAACACCCACAACCACCACCGATGGCGGATTCTGAATATGTGGAACGAAAGTCGACGACGACATATCTGTTGAAGGATGCGGAGCTATGGAACGAACGGTGGATGTGTTGAACGGCGACATATCGATTTGGACGATGGCGGAGCTATGGCGAGATGTTGCTCTAGTGGTTGCTGACGGCGAATCTTTGGTAGGGCTGTTCATAAAGCTCGCGACTCGTAGCTCGGCTCGTAGCTCGCTCGAAAGAAGCTCGAGAAAAACTAAGCTAAAAAAACTCAATTTGAGATGACGTGAACCAAGCTGGCTCATTTTGTAACCAAGCCCAGCTCGAGCTAAGCTCGGCTCGGCCCATGGCTCGGCTTGTTGGCTCGTTCTTAGGCTCTTTTAACTCCGATATAAAGCTCAAGCCAAGTTTAACCGCCTGAATTAATTTCGAGCTTGAGCTCGACCCCACCCTGGCTCGACTCGGCTCGACTCGTTTACAGCCCTAATCTTTGGGCATCGAATCTGTATAGAGAGAGAAGTTGTAGAGAGAGAGAGAGAAAAAAAATTGAGGGAAAAAGATGGGGCTTTTAATTATTTATTTTAGTGTTTAGGGTTAAATGACCAAAATACCCTCGTATGGGATCCATTTGGTCAAATTTAACTACAAAAAATTAACTAAGTTAGGGCTAAAGGAAATAACTTGCAAGGGTTTGCAAACATCAAGTACGTTTTCTGTAATTATTGAAGACAAAGGACACGATTTGCAATAAATGACATACATAAAGGACGATTTTTGTAATTTACTCTGTTATCAATGACCTTTGCGTTTCTTGCCTTCCAAACTCTCCATATAGCCGCATAGAAAACTACTTCTGTTACTTTCTTCCACTTTTTCGAGCCTTTTAGATTATTAATTGTTTCCAGTAAGTCGAGGAAGGAGTTCACTTGCATTATGACAGGGATTTTTAACCAAATGCATAAATGCCACCACACAGCTTTGACCATGACACACTCCACAGGAAGATGGTTCACTGTTTCTAAATCCCACCCACATAATTTGCATTGCACCTCTTGAATAAGAATACCCCTATGTTGTAAAGCTTCTGCCACAGGTATACTACCTTGGCAAAGTTTCCAAACAAAGCACAAAGTCTTCTTAGGGACCCACTCAAGCCATTTAAAGCCACCAATATTAATTTTTTCGCCTGTTCTTTCATTTACCTCATCTAGAAATTTCGCCACAAAAAAATATTAACTTGCCCGCCTCCCGTTTCAATGCCCATCCCACTTACATTATTAATGCCAGCTTTTTGTATGTCTTTTTCAACCGCAAGGATGTCTTTCCAAGTACCCCCAATTCTACCACATAGCGGAATATCTACACTCGTTTCGCCGTTACCATGAATTGCCCGAATAGTCAATGCCCACAGTTGAGAGGCTTGGTTGACGTACCTCCATTTCCATTTCATAAGGAGAGCCCAATTTAGGCTTCTTATCTCTCCTAAACCCATACCCCCAAACCTTTAGAAACTTATATTTCTAAGAATATTCAAGTTTATCATAGGATTAAACATGATGATTTTAGTGATTTTTGTTTGTTAAATTGTTGGATCTTGAATCTTGATGATTTAAAGAAAATAAACACATGTTTGAAAACATGAGAAACCTCCATTTTTAGGGGAAACTATGTCAAAATTTAAAAAAAAAATTGACACTTAGAAAAATATAAGTTTTGGTGAAACTTTTTTCCCAAAAATTGTTCCAAAAATATTCACCAAGGTTTCCTAATTTTTACACCAAAATACAAGTCAAGAAAATAAGGTTTTCTTCAAGGATAAAATCAACTATAAGTATGTATATTTTTAGGAAAAATATATATTTAGTGGTCACAAAAATTATGTGCTAGGTGTATATTATGTGTATTATATGTATTAGTGTATGTTAGGAACTTGAAAATACACTAAATACTCCAAATGAGTATAAACTACCAAAATACACATAAAAATACACAAGGAATACTCAAAAATATATGTATACAAAATTACCCACAAAAGGGTATATGGACAAATACAAAAATACATATTAATAAATAAATATATATATATATATATATATATATATATATAGGGTAAGGATATATAGAAAACCACTTTTAGCTAGAAAACCCGGGAAACTCTAAGCTCCCGACATTTTTTTTTTTTGAAAAAAATAACACATGGAATATACATGTTTTTAAGACTTTTGGGCCAAAAAAAAACAAAAAAGCGCCGAAGGGGTTTTTTTTTTAAAAAATAAACAAATTTCAGCATTTTTTGTGTAACACGTGTTACATAGCAAAGTTGCTGAAATTTGTTTATTTTTTTTAAAAAAAATCCCTTCGGCGCTTTTTTGTTTTTTTTTTTTGGCCCAAAAGTCTTAAAAACATGTATATTACATATGTTATTTTTTTCAAATAAAAAAAATGTCGGGAGCTTAGAGTTTCCCGAGTTTTCTAGCTAAAAGTGGTTTTCTATTTATCTTTAGCCTATATATATATATATATATATATATATATATATATATATATCACAAATACTTGGACAATATTTTGTGTGTGTTGCAAAATTATGGGGAGCACATGCAAAATTAAAGAGTGTAAGCGACTAACTAGTGAGCCGGACCCAGCTTTGGGCTCCGTTTTGAGCCGAGAGTCGAACACAAAGTGAGGGGGGGGGGGAAGGTTCAGGCCGAGATCAAGTTACGCTAGTGTGTAGTTGTGAAGAGGTGTGCGGCTAAGTTTTATAAAACATAAATACTTAACATTTAACAATCAATTATAAACAACACATTAATCGGTTCACATAATGTACTCATGGTTACAACGTAAAACGGAACGTGAAAGAGAGTGATACGTAGGAAAAGACCTTGAAATTTCGGGTTGCCACATTTGGTCACACTTGGACTGGAAAAAAAAATCATGTAACGGTTGGCATATGATCACATTTTTTGTGTGGTCGTATCCATATTTTGACGCAGTGTCCAACAAGTATCAACAACAACGGGTAGGATACAACTAATAGGAAGATAATTGTGGTCATAGTCAACGATGGTGACCGATGGATTTTGGTGGTGTGAGCATCGGTTGGATAGGTTTTCTATAGAATAATAATAATAATAACAACAACAACAACAATAACAATAATAAAGGTATTTAAAATAATAAATAAACTGAAAAGACGATTTTTACCTTTGATTTAACGATGAAATTTAATGGATTTAACGATTTGGACGACATTGGCAACAACTAGGAAACCTCAAGGGTCCAATTGCATAAAGAAAAACTTTTTAAACGAAAGTTGCAAACCTTAGGGAAGATTTTGACAGTTTACTCTTTCTATTACAATTGATGTGCTGTGGTATATGATCGTCGTATTCCTGTGTTTCCCCCTTGGCGAGGTGTGACATTTTGTCACAAATCCATTTCACAATTTTAAACCTTGATGAATCCATCTTTATAGGCATATACATTGATGTGAATTTGGATATGATGGCATAGAATGTTTCATTGTTGTAGGTAGATGTTCTAGTGAACTGTGTAATTGTTCAAATTGTAAGCCTTTTGTAGCTTCTTTAAGGATTGTTTCCACATCTTATGCAATCTGTTTAGGATTCAAAGTTCTCTTTCTCAAGCTTTCTTGATATCCCCTAAGTTTTGCAAAATTAATAGTGGCTTGTGGCCTTTGAGTTCTAGCAGTTGACGAGGACACCTTGTTAGGATAATAGCTTTTGAGAAATCAATTGGAGGTTGCACTTTTTTAGAAAATATTTCTTATAACTCCCTAAGGGGCTGTTTGGTAGCATCTTAATGACCATTCAGATGTTACCTCTTAATGGTTTAAAACATCTTAATGAATAAGAGGTAACCTCAAGTTTGAATAGTTAAGAGATAACCTGTGAATGGTAAATCATCACATGTCACATTCTTCTACATTCTCATTGGTAAAATTCTTAATGGTTCCATTAAGAAGTAGCCTCTTAATTACCATTTAGAGGCTACCAAACAGCCCCTAAGCTTTTTTTTTGTGATTTTCATACACTCTCTTATCACCCCATCCACTACCAGAGATTCTTGAATTAAATTTAGCTTTAATAAGCTCTTCTTTCATCTTGAACAGTTTGGCAGGCTCCTCGACATTTTTTGTCTTTTTACCGGTTGTTTTCTAGTTGGGAGGCGTGTGATTAGTTAATGGATATGCATTCATATTTTCAATACTTTCAATCTCTTTTTGTAAAGCTTCCAAGGTGCACCCAACAAACTGCTTTAGGGTGTATTTATACTTGACATGCTATTTTATCCAATCCATGCAATCAACCCTTAACTCTTTTTTGAGTTGAGCACCGTTGATTGTTGTGTCTTTGGAAATCTCGAATGAATTTGGACATAATTTATCTTCAAGGGTAGCCATTTTCAACAACTCTTGTTCCATAAACTTTGCCACAACTACATGTGGTTGAACTTTCCTATTTTCCAATTTGAGAATAGAATGCCCTTCTAATTAATTACTAACTAGCTTAATTCAATTGGGACCTTACTAGCTATGATTAGAGAAAAAATAATTTGTCATCTTGTAATTAGGCTTTAATTTATTATCTCTCTAATCCACAATAATTTTTATGATGTATTATGCTTTGATATTTGTGGATTGTGGATGATCTTTCATTCTTGAGCTTTGTAGACTTTGAATCTTCATCACCTGTTGGTTCTGATCTTTCACTTATGCATGATCTTTAACAATATGATGCACTTGGTGATTTATTACCCTTGATGATTTGTTGCACTTATGATTTTTGTAATTGATATCACAATCTTGAACACTGTAATCTTGATTTATGATTTGATATTTGCACTTGGCAAGTCTTATATGTGGTGATCTTTGTGATTTGTAAATTACTAAGTGTTAAGTGACATGTATGTAGCATATGCACATCCTTAATTGACAACCGTTAACACAAGTGATAAATTCAAGACATTATCAAAGAAAGGAACCATTTAGGATTTTAAGAATTTCATAATCTTTCTTAATCATTGTTTTCCCAACACAGACCTTAAGGAAGTTGGAAACTAAAGTACTAATTAAAATGCACAAAGTACAAATTGAAATAGCATAGAAAAAAAGAGAAATAAATGATTGCATAATTCATGCTTATGGTTCACATAGAGTACTTGGGCTTGCATGGGAGCCTTCAACCTAATTTACCAATCCCCCCTATGTGTTTTGTGAACATATCAGTGTGACGCCAAATCAATTTTGTCACGGCCCCCGACCCGGTTTGACCCGTTTCAGGAGCCGCGGGACAGAAATCCCGCGGTATTTAATTAATTGAGTTTGACAGCGGAAGTTTTCATCAGGATCTTTTAAAATGTAAATATTTCCCGATTATTTTATTTCACAACGCGGGATAAAACCCGGTAATTTACAATCATTTGATTTCATGAAGAAATCTTTTATTTTACAAAACATGTTTCTTTATTTTATACTGAGCCACTTCCTTGAGCTTGTAGTGCTATATGGCACTTTTCCTGATTCATAACAGGTTACCTGAAACATGTTTGAAAAAGGTTTTGTCAGCGGGAAATACTGAGTGAATCATTCTATTTTGCATAATGATGCATAGTTATTAATTACAGCATAAGAGCGATTACAATGGCTTCTATCTTATTTTTATCTGGCATTCTGTCACAATGGTGACGATGGTCATACCACTATTTAGATCAATGAACCTAAATAGTGACGATTATCCCTGTAGGTCAATGAACCTAACAGTGATTATCCCGAGTAGGTCAATGAACCTAACTGGGAGAAAATTAGTAATGTGCACAATACCCCACTAACCAGTAATTCAAGATATCCACGACTTAGTCCCTGTAATTATAACCTTGAAAAATAATTTGAGGTATTGTAAAATATTTGATAAAAAGAGAATGACTCACAAACTGTGAGAAAAGGAGAATGACTCACATTGCAGATTTATACGGGCAGAGTTTAGCCTACTGATTTAGCCTTTTCCTAAATTTAATAACAGGCACACAAAACTGGGTTAGTAATCAATCCAGCAATTACGATAACTCACGAGATCAAATTCTCACAACGAACGACAAAGTGCAATACTTCATCCATCGATTTAACGATGATCCGTCAAATTAATGACGAACGATAAAGTACAATACTTCATCCATCGAATTAACGATGATCCGTCAAATTAATGACGAACGATAAAGTATAACCCTAATGTGGGCGGCACTTAAACATTCATTGGATATATTGATCGTCGGAAAATGAATCGTAGCAGCGATTGTGCTAATACCCTGATTGCGGCGTCGATTAGTGAATCGTGTGTGTTAATTGGAGTATACAGAGCATAACTCCGTGTAGAATTGGAATTTCTTCGTCATTTCAACTCCCAGAATCAAGTCCCAAACTCCTGTATTTATAGGTGAATTTTGTCCCTTAGGCGGCCCGCGTGAGAATTAAGCTAACTTGAGGCGGCCCGCGTAAGAACTATTTTTATGTATAGGGTTGCCACGTGTGGGACTAGCTCAGCTGAGTCGACGGTTTCTGAAAATTCCTTTCTGCCTACGTTTTAAGTGGATAATCGTAACTAGGAAATACCCCCCTGAGTTTTAGGGGCCCTGATCCTGATTCTGATTTTTCTGAAAATCTTAGGGTTTGCGCAGAATCACTTGGGTGTCTCAATTAGGGTTTCCTATTGGTCAAATTAATTTAATAATTATGACTTTTGATGAGAGTCGTTACATTCTCCCCACCTTAAGAAAAATCTCGTCCTCGAGATTTACTAGAATAATTGAGGATACTTTCTCTTCATTTCGGATTCCAGTTCCCAAGTATATTAGGGTCCTATCTTTGAATCCCATTTTACTTAAACTAACACTTATTGGTTTACCTTTATATCTCGCAGAGATACTACCAGTGATTCATTTGATAAATATTTCTTGAGATTGGATACATGAAATACATCATGTACTCCAACTAACTTTCTTGGTAGTTTGTAAATGATAAGCAACTAGTCCTATATGTTGGATTACTGAAATGGTCCTATGTATCTTGGACTTAGCTTTCCTTTCTTACTTCTTTCCAAGGAGATACTTTCAATTACATTTTGTCTCCAGCTCGAACTCCAACGGCTTTCATTTATTATCTATATAACTTTTCTGACGATCTCTTGTCGTCTTCATCCTTTCCTTTGTGATACTGAATATCACAGTTATAGTCACTTAGGATTTTCATCCATCTCCTTTATCTCATGTTTAATTCTTTTTGCCCAAAAATATATATCTTAAATTCTTATAATCCGTAAAGATAGTACCCTTACTTTCATACAGATAATGTCTCCAAATCTTAAGGAAAAAATTATGGTTCCTAATTCTAACTCATGAGTGGTATAGTTCCTTCGTTCTTTTTTTCAATTATCTTGATGCATATGCAATTACCTTTTTGTGCTGTATTAACATGCATTCAAATCCTAACTTTGAAGCATTACCTTATACTTCAAAATCTTCAGTTCATAAGGCTAAGATTGGAGCAGTTTGGTTAATTTCTACTTTAAGATCCTCATTCAAACTTAACTATTTTACAGGTTAACTTAGTTAATGGTATAACTATCTTAAAAAAATCCTTAATAAATTGTCTGTAATATCCGACTAAACTTCTAATTTCCCTTGCGGATTAGGGAACCTTTCATTTGGTAATATCTTATCAGAATTTACGTGAATACCTTCGGGATTCACCATATGTCCTAAAATTGCACTTCTAGCAGCCAAAATTCATTCTTCGAAAATTTGGCGTAAAGCTTTTCTTTTCTTAACAAAGTTAAGAGTACATGCAAGTGCTGATAATGTTCTTCCTAACTTTTGGAATACATAAGTATATCGTCGATGAAGATTATTACCAATTTATCCAAATATGGTGTACAGATCCTATTTATCATGTCCATGAATACTGCAGGTGCATTTGTTAACCCAAAGGGCATGACTGTAATTTCGTAATGATCATACCTAGTTCTGTAAGCAGTTTTAGGTATGTCTTCCTCTTGTACTTTCAATTGATGATATCTGGAACATAAGTCGATCTTAGGAAAATATC
This sequence comes from Helianthus tuberosus, assembly GCA_030545235.1. NCBI lineage: Eukaryota > Viridiplantae > Streptophyta > Magnoliopsida > Asterales > Asteraceae > Helianthus > Helianthus tuberosus. Next base: position 6,957,674 of record CM060411.1, on the reverse strand, counting down.
TATTTCCCTGAAATTTGATTGAATAGATCATCAATTCTAGGTATTGATTCTTAATTGTAACCTTATTCAATTCCTTATAATCAATACACTTTCTCATCGAACCATACTTTTTCTTAACAACCAATATTGTGCTAACCGATAAGGTTCCCTGGCTTATCGGTAAAATTCCTGGAATTTAGATGAATCCTAAATTCTATCTTCCTATCTGGTGGTAATCCAGGTAAATCTTCTGGAAATACATCTGGGTATTCTGAAATTACAGAAATTTCCTTAATTTCTTTATCTTTAGTATTAATGATTATTGAAATCATGTATACTATTCCTTGCTTTCGTTCATAATTAGCAATTTTCATTATTGATTATGAACTTTATGGTTTTACATGATTTATCTCCTTTAATCATTATTACTTTTCCAGTGGGTGCACAATTTCTATAGAATTCTTATCACAGATAATTCGAGCATAATTGTTTTACTAATCAATCCATTTTTAGCACAACCTTGATTTCAACTAATTTCATAGATAATAGGGTTGCAGAAAATTTATGACTTAAAAGTTCTATTTCTATGTTTCGCAGAACCTTATTTATTTTAACTGAATTCCCATCTGCCAAATCTACTGTAGAAATTTATCTAATGCTTGTTCTCGGTAAGTTAAGAGTTTGGCAGAGTAAAGTATTTATAAAACTTTGGTTTGCACCAGAGTCAAATAATACTTTCGTGTAAACGTTGTAAGCTAAGAACATACCGGCTATCACATCTGGAATCATCTCGACTTCATGAGTAGTCAGCTGAAAGGCTCTCGCATTCCTCTTTGCTCCTTCTGCCGGTTTGGCTTTATTGTCAAATGGTTTATTCAGTTTTGGACAATCTGGCCTAAGATGTCCAGCTTCTCCACAGTTGTAGCAGACTGAAAATTTCTTCCTCCTGCAGTCTTCTTCTTGATGCCCCGGAATTTTGCAAAAATTGCAATATCTTTTGCATCTTCCAAAATGCTTCCTTTTGCAGAAATTGCAAAATGTACTAGTAGAAGATTGCCCATTCCCTCCTTTCTTGCAATTGTTATAGTTACCTGAACGGAATTCTTGGGTAATCTTTTGGGCTACTTCCTTCCTTCTATTTTCTTCTCTTGTCCGTACTAATTCGTCAGTCAGAGTATTGGCTAATTCTACTGCATCATCAATCGTATGAGGTTTCGCAGCCTTGACGATATTACGGATTTCGGAAATCAATCCCCAAATATAACGAGAAATAAGTACCGGCTCTGGCGAAGCCAGGGTTGGTACCACTCGAGCATATTCGAAGAATGTCGTAGTATACCCTCGACAATCTACATCCACCATCCGGTGGGTTAGAAACTTATTTGCCATTTGATCTTTTTCATATTCGGGACAGAATTTTCTTTCTACAAGACTCTTAAATTCTTCCCAGTTCATAGCATACGCCATCCTTCTTCCTTTTGCCTGTAACACTGTGTTCCACCATTCTAACGCCACTTCTTTGAAAAGGTTTGATACATACATAACCTGATCATCCTGAGCACATTTACTTATGGCAATTACTGCCTCGGTTTTCTCTAACCAACGCAGTGTCGCAGTCGCTCCTTCATTGCCTGCAAACTCAGTGGGTTTACAAGCAAGAAATTCTTTGTAAGTGCAACCAGGTGTTGCAACTTTCCTTTTCTTAAGGAGCGGAGCTTGCCGTGGTTCATTATCACGATTAACATGATTACCGCCTCCATTTACGCTATTACTGAAATTATCTTCAGAAATGCGTTTACTAGGAACAACTTGTTGCGGTTCGATTGGATTTTTAACAGCAGCAATGATTGCTGGAATAGCATTGGCTATCCCTTGAGCAACTATTCCTGGAATAGCGTTGGCTATCCCTTGAGCAAGGATATTTTCTATATCTTGCCTAGTTACATATTGATTCCCCGGTTGTTGCTCAGATTGATTAACTTCATTAACTAGTTCATTATTAGCGTTTTCCATCTGATATCTAATTTATAGATACATAATTAGTATAAAGGAAATAATCCAATGTTATAATTTAATCGCACATAATCACATAAACGAATATACAAACAAAATTGTAACTTTTCTAAAATTTCCTTATATCATGCTTCTATATACACCTGTTTTATTTATTCTACACATTCTGATTTTACTATTACTATTATATAACCATAGTTTCATAAATCCCCTATCCTTTGTCAGGTGATGTTCTAGTAACGGCGTTTCTTCTCATCGTATTTCCAGGAGATCTGTCCCAAAATTTCTTGGATCCTATTCCCAGCATCCATTTTGTCAAAATGACGGAATTCAGCCATATTCTTGTTACTCATTGGTGAATTTGGTAAAGGTTCTGGATTGTACTTAGGAAAAAGCCTATAGGGATGGTTTTGTAACAGTATTTCATTATTCAACCATTCGTCTATATTCCAGTGGTTCGAAGGGTTTGGAATAGCTGGTTCTAAGTTTATAAAATTATTTTCATTAACAGGCTTAATAGTATCATCGGTTGCCATTATAAAATCTAGTTCTTCTTGAGATGGTAATCCCTCAATTTGCCTAGAACTTTCCCCAATTTCCATTTTCTTAGGTTTAGGTTTCTCAAGAGGTAAAGCGTTGAATTCTATAGGTTCTTCTATGTCTGGAATATACCTATTGAAATCTCTGGAAACTTCTATTCTTACTGGATAGAGATTTAAATTCTGAAGGGCTTCCGACAGATCACTAATGCTGTTTATGCAAGATACACACAATTACTAAGTTTAAAAATTATATCAAATTTCATAGAAAACTTTTAAATATTATTTCATATTGGGTAACTATGAAACAACCGAATATGAAACATACTAGGTTTTATTTGTAAATTTATTTACTGAATAAGGTTTATAGACTTTAGATAATAAAAGTACTAAAACTTTAAGTCAAATTATTTAAAGATTTATATTTACTACTACAGTAGCTAACATATAAAAAATCTGCCCATACTGTTCAAAATTAGTCAAATAATTAAAACATATAATCACAAAATAGTAATCAATAAAAATTAAGTATTTTCTAAATACTTAATTGGCTTAAATCAGTGGCTCGATAAGTGGCTCTGATACCACCTTTTTCTGTCACGGCCCCCGACCCGGTTTGACCCGTTTCAGGAGCCGCGGGACAGAAATCCTGCGGTATTTAATTAATTGAGTTTGACAGCGGAAGTTTTCATCAGGATCTTTTAAAATGTAAATATTTCCCGATTATTTTATTTCACAACGCAGGATAAAACCCGGTAATTTACAATCATTTGATTTCATGAAGAAATCTTTTATTTTACAAAACATGTTTCTTTATTTTATACTGAGCCACTTCCTTGAGCTTGTAGTGCTATATGGCACTTTTCCTGATTCATAACAGGTTACCTGAAACATGTTTGAAAAAGGTTTTGTCAGCGGGAAATACTGAGTGAATCATTCTATTTTGCATAATGATGCATAGTTATTAATTACAGCATAAGAGCGATTACAATGGCTTCTATCTTATTTTTATCTGGCATTCTGTCACAATGGTGACGATGGTCATACCACTATTTAGATCAATGAACCTAAATAGTGACGATTATCCCTGTAGGTCAATGAACCTAACAGTGATTATCCCGAGTAGGTCAATGAACCTAACTGGGAGAAAATTAGTAATGTGCACAATACCCCACTAACCAGTAATTCAAGATATCCACGACTTAGTCCCTGTAATTATAACCTTGAAAAATAATTTGAGGTATTGTAAAATATTTGATAAAAAGAGAATGACTCACAAACTGTGAGAAAAGGAGAATGACTCACATTGCAGATTTATACGGGCAGAGTTTAGCCTACTGATTTAGCCTTTTCCTAAATTTAATAACAGGCACACAAAACTGGGTTAGTAATCAATCCAGCAATTACGATAACTCACGAGATCAAATTCTCACAACGAACGACAAAGTGCAATACTTCATCCATCGATTTAACGATGATCCGTCAAATTAATGACGAACGATAAAGTACAATACTTCATCCATCGAATTAACGATGATCCGTCAAATTAATGACGAACGATAAAGTATAACCCTAATGTGGGCGGCACTTAAACATTCATTGGATATATTGATCGTCGGAAAATGAATCGTAGCAGCGATTGTGCTAATACCCTGATTGCGGCGTCGATTAGTGAATCGTGTGTGTTAATTGGAGTATACAGAGCATAACTCCGTGTAGAATTGGAATTTCTTCGTCATTTCAACTCCCAGAATCAAGTCCCAAACTCCTGTATTTATAGGTGAATTTTGTCCCTTAGGCGGCCCGCGTGAGAATTAAGCTAACTTGAGGCGGCCCGCGTAAGAACTATTTTTATGTATAGGGTTGCCACGTGTGGGACTAGCTCAGCTGAGTCGACGGTTTCTGAAAATTCCTTTCTGCCTACGTTTTAAGTGGATAATCGTAACTAGGAAATACCCCCCCTGAGTTTTAGGGGCCCTGATCCTGATTCTGATTTTTCTGAAAATCTTAGGGTTTGCGCAGAATCACTTGGGTGTCTCAATTAGGGTTTCCTATTGGTCAAATTAATTTAATAATTATGACTTTTGATGAGAGTCGTTACAAATTTGTTGACCCGTATGTGTTTTGGTTGCTGGTTGCTGCCAAGCGAAGTCAATTGAAGTACACCATGAGAGAACCTCCTTTTGACCCGAATGTACAACAATAGGTAAATTGATCATATCTTGACTCACGTCCATAAGCCGACTAGGTCGACATAAGGAACAAATTTAGTAAAAAGAAAGAACTTTTAAATCAAGAGGAACAAACGAAAGTAGAAAGTTACTCGAGGTTTTGGAAAAAAAGTAATAAAGACTAGAAAAGCTTAAGAACAACTTTAGCAGAGATAACAAATTCTGAGTAAATGGACAAGAAGTTGGACGAACATCACAAGGCTCAAAGTGTTCATAATTTTTGGTTGCCTTTATATACTCGCGCTGAGTTATGTTGATATCCACAACTGGGTCTGGTTTTTCAATATGGGATTTTGGTTTAAACCTCAATTCAAAGCATTTAATTCGGTTTGAAAGTTTTGACGCGGACTGAACACTTTTTTATTATTAAAATTAAGATTTTTACTTTTTTCAACCTATCAATGAGCATCCCTACTAACAACTCATTCTATATTGCAACACATTTCCCAATAAATATGAAAGTTTTAAAGTGTATTTAAAAAATAAAGTTAAATTAACAAAGTTAGAAAAACAGGTATATGTATCGACTACTACATTTTCTTCCGCATTAACGACAAAGCAACCAAAGGTAACTTATCTCCATTCCAAAGAATTCCATCAACGACAACACTACTTTCGAACCAAAAACGTCATGACAATTCTTCATCGTTGGTAACTTGCCAGAAGTTGCAAGTTACCCTATCCGTCATAGTTTTCTTGTAAACAATAAAGCTCACCTGAGTTGTGGTGCACTCTTAATTACAACCTGTTGTACCAGTTTAGTCTTCTTAACCTTTAACCTTGAATGACACTAACAATATCACCGGTGGTAGATTTCCCCAGTGATAGTTACTTCATACACATTTTCTTCAGTAGCATATTTAAGACTAGACATATAATCTTTATCAATGACATATCTTTTAGCAATATCCGACTTAAATTTTGCCGATCGTCAATTCTCAAGTATTTTAAACCTAACACACTTTCAAACCGGTTCATGTCGGTCCAGTATTACCCGATTCCACACCCCCCCCCCCCCCTAAATTGTTCATAATAATGTTTATTTATTATAACACAACACAACACCAAAAAAAAAAAAAAAAAAAAACCCTAACAATTTAATTAAATTAAAGTGAACAAAAAAAAATATTAATTACCAAAAACAATAATAAAAAAAGTTCCAAGAAAAGATGAACAACTACATACATTTTCTTCCCCCCATCATCCCAATTCCTGTGTTCTCTCATCATACAATACCTTTGTTTCATTTCAATCTCTTCTCATCCCAAAACTCTTTCTTTTTTCCACCCACTTCACTCCGATCCCACTCCCATATTCAACAACCAAACCCCAATTCATTCTCCGTACGATTTCTACGATCTAATGTTTCTTGATTGATTCGGTTTCCACATCGACAACAAAACCATGTTGGCGATTGATTGATTGGCGTTAAAAGGGGATCGTTTAATCGATTCAAAGGGTTGTTAATTTGAGATCTGAATGGTATATTTTGAATTGAAGATTGGATAATAAGAAAATTGATGGATATGGATTGTAATGGGGAGGTGGGTCGTCTTGATCCTGAATTGTTGCAGCTGAATGAAGTGTCTTCTTTGGCTATTAAGTCGAATTCTTTCGTTGCCGATAAGTTGTTTGATCAATGGCTTTCGCTTCCTGAATCTACTGCTTTGGTAATTCTTGTTATTTGATTCAATGTTTCATGTTCAATGGTTGTTTGTTATGTTTTTTTTTTTAATTTCTTTTGTTAATTGTAGGGTGATATAATGATATGGTGAAATTCAATGCTATAGTTTTTTTTTTTTTTTTTTTTTTTTTGTGTCTAATTTGGGAATTTAACGGTTCGATTTGGGTGGTTTGTTTGGTTAATGGAAATGTGATACCCTAGATTGAGTTAGGATATCACTCTAGGTGGTTGAAGACATAGCACGCTACGTAGCGAAGCAATGTAGTGTCGATATTAGGGTTATAGCGACTGATAGCGAGAATAGCAACAGTTAATATTATTTTTTTGATATAAATAGTAATTAGATATAGCTATAAAATTCGAGCCGGGGGTCTCACTGGAAGCAGGCTCTCTATTCCTACGGGGTAGAGGTAAGGCTGTCTACATCTTACCCTCCTCAGACCCTACCTCACTTTGCTATTGGTGGGATTTACTGGGTATGATGATGATGATATAGCTATAAAATAGCTGGATTATAGGTTTTTGTTAAATATACATGTAAAATTGCATATAGACCAGGGTATTTTGATATAATATGCATAAAAAAAATTTCAAAATTCTTTTTCTAGTGCATCACTATTTTTAAAATAGCGGTCGCTATTTGTCGCTATTCACTATGTAGCATATAGGTCCCTTGTCGTTATTCGCTATTAACAACTATGGTTGAAGACGTAAGGCGCTTAAAAATGAGAGCCCAAGCAAGCAAGGCGCACAGAGTAAACATGTTCTAGGCAGTTTTTAGATTAGTTTTCAGACCGATTTAGATGTTTTTGATATTTTGTTTTTGCAAAATTTGGCCGTTTATTTTTGTTTTCTTGCCCCTATGCGCCTTGATGGACGCAAAGCATTATTGCGCTGTGCGGAACCTGGGCCTTAGACTACATAGGCTACACTTACAGTAGAAGCGTTTGAAATTTTGAGATAAGGAGATACAATTAGAGGTACCCTTTAAGGGGGGGGGGGGGGGGGGGGGGGGGGCATTGCTTGTTAAAGCTGCATAGCAGCAATTTCAATTTTGAGTTTTGATCTGACAGATAATAAATATTTGGATAAAGGCAGATTGATTATGATTATCTACTTTAAGAGACTATTATAACTATGCTTAAACTTTGCAAGTAGAAAGTAATAACTATCGAAGAACTTAGCTTTTGTCTTTTAACTATAATAAATAGGAAACTATTGGTGTTTCTTCACTTACCAAATTCAACAAGATATGCTTTGGGACTTCTTAAATTACTGGTTTGTTGTTATAAAATAAGAACTATTTTTTTTTTAATCTTTTAGTTGAAATTAATAGCAATATCTATTGGTATTTGTTCTCTTACCTACTCCTATTTCATCTTTAACTCACTCATGGTTGCTATATTTATAGCTACATTACTTTAATAACTTGATAACTAAACCACATGCTTCTAAGTTCATTCTTACATCAATTGTGTATACCCCCTTTATATGTTATATTTCCTTGCTACATTACTTCTATCCTTTTTGTTGCATTCCCTTATTATTCGCACTTAAATAACGCATACATTTCCCTTATTTTGTTTCGAGTAAAGTACACGGATGTTCCCTATGGTTTACTTAAATTTTGGATTTGGTCCCTAGCTTTCCAAAAGTACACAGATGGTTCCTGTGGTTTGCACTTTGTAATGCATTTAGACCCCAACTTTTTTCCAAAAGTACATGGATGGTCCCTTTGGTTTGCACTTTGTCACGCATTTAGTCCGTAACTTGGACATGCTAAAACCTTTAAATTTGTTGGCTAGGGACTAAATGTGTTACAAAGGGACCATCGGTGTACTTTACTCTTCTGTTGTTTTAGCATAAATTTTTATCACAAGCAATCAATATTGTTAGGATCCTTTAAACATCTTAATTACACTACTCTTGTAAAATAGACCTCTGCACTATTTACAAGCAAGCATAAGCTTTCATCATATTAGAACTCATAACTTAGTATTACACTCTCTTGCATCCATTTGTGCAAATAGTTTTTTTGTATACAAGATAAAATATTTATGTTTTTTTTTTCTTTTTTTCCTTTTTTTTGTAAATAGGTGAAGTCTTTGCTAAATAAGGCTAAGGCAGGCGCTTCATTGAATGTAGCTGGAGCAACTTCCAGCCCAAAGTCTGCCGGCAACAACCTTGTGCCTCCACTTTCACCAAGAAGCTCTTCGGGTTCTCCTCGCATAACAAAACAGAGGGGCCCGTCTGTTCTAGGTTCTCCTTTGAAAGTAATTACCGAGCCCATCAAAGAGATAATACCTCAGGTTTGCTACTCCAATTACTAATTCTTGTATGCATTGCACCATTTCTTGTAGTAGAGGTGGAAAATGAGCGGGTGAGTCGGGTAAATGGGATCTGGTCAAATGGGCAGTTTTTGTCAGGTCAAAATGAGTATTTTTTTTTTTTTGCAAATCGAAATGTGTCGGGGTCAAGTTGTGTTGACTCAAGACACTTTTTGTGCAAGTTCTTTTAAACATCATTATAGATATATATGACTCAAATACTATGCAATTAATATCGGTGATATATCGGGGTTCCCATGTAAAATATCGGTATCAAATATCGGTACCTGTATTATCATCGATATTGACCGGTATAACCGATATATCACCCTTAGTTGACCGATATAACCGATGTACCACTGAATTGTTAGTGTTAAATTGCTATATATATAAATTCTGCATGATATTAAAAGTACCGATATCCCATCGATATCTCGCCGAGATAACCTATATCTCAAATATCGATATTTTACCACATTAACTGCATAGCTCAAATATTATTGCAGAAACTATTTTGTTACACTATTAACCCCGTTTTGGAATTTTGACCCCTTTCTTTTTTAACTACTCCCTTCGTCCCAAAGTAAATGTTCACTATAGTCTAGATAAAAGGCACACAGTGTGACGAATGTGCAAGTAATGCATTTTTAAATATATAGAAAGGTGGACATTTGTTTTCCAGCGGAGGGAGTGATTTTTTTTATTTATTTATTTTTTTAATCAGGGTCGTTTGACTATTTATGCATAAAACGTAACACGAATAGACCCGTGGTTTCTTTAATTTATTTAGATTTAACTAAAATAGTTTATATGGTTGCAGTTCTATTTTCAAAATGGACGTCCACCCCCTAACGAACTAAAAGAACGTTGTTTGTTTAGAAGTAACCAGTTCTTCTACGGTCATGCCAATGGCCTATCATTGGATGGTGAGTTTTACATTTTAGCTGTGTGTGTGCTTTTTTTTTACTTTTTATACACCGTGTAATAATATAACTAATTTTTAAATTTTGCTTTGAATGAATAGAGTTTAAACCTGTTACAAAGGAAATATGCATGCTGCCATCGTTCTTCTCTACGACTCTTTTTAAAAAGATAGACGTTGGTAATACTGGCGTCGTAACCAAGTGAGTTTCTTACTTAATATTTTCTAACATAAAAAGTTCGTTTTAATCTTACGCAATGGTTGATGTATCAACTATATTGTTTCTAATAATATGTTTTCAGGGATGCATTTGTGGATTTTTGGGTCAATAACATGCTGACAAAAGACATAGCAACTCAGATATTTATGTTATTAAAGCAGCCTGATTTGAGATATTTAACTCAGGTCATTTTTCTTAGTTATTTGGAATTTTAAAAATATTACATTTTTTGGTTTAGTAATGTCTACCAAATATAACATTGACTTTCTTTGAGTTATAAAAACAATAATTGCATATCGTTTGAAAATTAGAGATATATCGACTTTTAAATCAATATGACATGTATCTGTACTTTTTACATATTATCAGGTACTTTATATAGATTATGAGTATAGTAAACAGATGATCCCTGTGGTTTACCAAAAATTTGGATTTGATCCCTAGCTTTTCAAAAGTACACTGATGGTCCCTGTGGTTTGCACTTTGTAACGCATTTAGTCCCCAACTTTTGCCAAAAGTACATGGATGGTCCCTGTGGTTTGCACTTTGTAACGCATTTAGTCCCTAACTCGGACATGCTAAAACCTTAAGATATGTTGGCTGGGGACTAAATACGTTACAAATTGCAAACCACATGGACTATCCATGTACTTTTGGAAAGCTAGTGACCAAATCCAAAATTTTGGTAAACCACATGGACCATCCGTGTACTTTACTCATAGATTATAGTCTAGTCTGTATCATAGTTGTTAAAGACACTAGGTGCACTCAAGGCGCATAGGCCTCGCCTGGGACCTAGGCGCAAAGCGCAAAAAAAGCGAGGGCCTGAGATAAATAAAGCGCATAATGAGAAAAAAATAAAAAATATATTATATATTAGAAAAGAATACTATTCTTCATACAAAATTAACAAAATCTATTATGTAACACTATATATCATCTATTTAATACCAAAAGTTCTAAAATTAGTGTATAAAAGTAGTTTTCCTTAGATAAAAGTAGAAATCTGGCTAGAATCTTGTCGGAATTTAGAGAATTTTGCTGGAAACTCTCCGCAATCTAGGAATCTCGCCGGAATGTGTGCCTGAACCATCACCTGGAGAATTAAAGCGCAATTTCCTCGACTTAAAGCGCAACTGCCTCGCCTCGCCTCGCCTGAAAAATGGGCCTAGGCGCAAGAGGCGATGGCTTTTAACAACTATGGTCTGTATACAGGATATAAGGGCAAAGCTGGTAATATATCACTATACCTTTTTAAAAAAAATCATCAATTAAAAATAACAGTAGCAATGAAGTGAGTTTGTTCTCTTTCCCTCTAGATGTTTAGTTTTCATTACCTTGCTTCTTTTATTGATTTATTTATTTTGTTATATTTATAATCTTTTTACCATAAATTGAGAACTATCATATTAATTTGTTTTCAACTTGGCTATAGGAGGATTTCAAACCGATACTTCGTGAGCTACTGACAACGCATCCAGGGTTGGAATTCTTACAGAGCACACCTGAATTTCAAGAGAGATATGGTATATTCTTTTTCGAGACAAATTACATGAAATAGAAACAAACTTTTCATCATCGATTTTATCAAGGAATATTAAGTTAGGGGATAACAGAAAGTTAGAAACCAACTACTGTTTCTTACCGTCTTTTGCAACAAAGTTACATATTTTTGTAGATTGTGGAAAATAATAATAGCAGATCTTTTTTATTTTTGCTGATTTAAAAAAAAAAAGTTGTTGATATGGCATCTTAGGCTATGGGGTGTGGGATAAAGCCCCTTTATCAGGACACGTCAGCGCCACCTAGGATCCACGTCAGCCAGGGGGCTTTATCACTCCCTCTCTTAACTTGCAGGGTGTGGGATAAAGCCCCATCATCATTACCTAATTATTTTTTTATTTATATATTTTATTTTATTTTTAAATTAAATGCCAATTTTAATAACTATAAAATTAAAAAAAACATAATTTCAATAAAAAAAAAATAAAAACATTACAAAGTCATTAAAAAAACATAACGTACTAGAATAATTGTTGATTTATGTTTTTCAACTAATTTGTTAGTGGTATGGAAAAGGTGTAAAGTTTTATCTGTTTATGCGTTTTTCTCTATTATCTGTTGTATACAGTTATTTGTTTTAAGATATTTTTTATTGTTATTGCCAGCTGAAACGGTAATATACAGAATCTACTACTACGTGAATCGAGCGGGTAACGGTCGTCTTACACTCAAGGAACTCAAACGTGGAAACTTAATTGCTGCAATGCTTCACGCCGATGAAGAAGAGGACATAAACAAAGTTTTAAGGTAATAGTTTATCAAAAAGATATTAATTTTTATTGTTCTAAATCAACTATATTTTTCACATTAAAAGATGAAACTATAAATTTTAACTTCAGGAATATTTATTCATCTTTTTATTTTTATTTTTATTTTTAATTAGGTTTTTCTCTTATGAGCACTTCTACGTAATATATTGTAAGTTCTGGGAGCTGGACACTGATCATGATTTCTTGATCGATAAAGAGAATCTTATACGATATGGTAATCATGCGCTCACTTACAGAATTGTTGATCGAATATTCTCTCAGGTTTGTAACGTTTATGTGAAGAATTATTATGTTTTTTCATCAATAAAGGTTATGTTTTGTCCCCTCGGGTCAAATAAAATAATTAGCTTAAATGAAACGGTTTAAATGGGTTGAAGGTATATCTAATGGAGTAATGGGTCAAACAATTAAATTATAAAAAAATAGTTCAAAAGGAAATGAGTCAAAGGGTCGAATAAGGTCGAAAGTTGCCCAAATTGTTTAATTACAAAAACATCCTTAATCATTTAATCAAAAAATCTGGTATTATAATTTTATGAGTAAAGTTACACGGACGGTCCCTGTGGTTGACCAAAATTTTGGATTTGGTCCCTAGCTTTCCAAAAACACACAGATGGTCCCTGTGGTTTGCACACAGATGGTCCCTGTGGTTTGCACTTTGTAAAGCATTTAGTCCCCAATTTTTTTTGCCAAAAGTACATCACGGTCCCTGTGGTTCACTGGTTTGCACTTTGTAACGCATTTAGCCCCCAATTTTTGCCAAAAGTACATCATGGTCCCTGTGGTTTGCACCTTGTAACGCAATTAGTCCCTAACTTGGACTTGCTAAAACCTTTAGATTTGTTAGCTTGGGGACTAAATGCATTACAAAGTGCAAACCATAGGGACCATCCGTGTACTTTTGAAAAGCTAGGGACCAAATCCAAAACTTAGGTTAACCATAGGGAATTAGGGACCATCCGTGTACCTTACTCTTATTTGATTTAACAAACTAACTATTTTTTTTTTAAATGGGTAGAAAGTGTTTTGAGATCACCTTAACCGAACCTACCCGACCCAACCCAACCCGTTACCTAACCTGCCATTTTTCAACCTGTATGTCTTTTTAATGCTTCAGTTAAATCTCAGGTTCCAAGAAAGTTCACGAGTGATGTTGAAGGGAAAATGGGATATGAAGATTTTGTTTACTTCATTTTGGCTGAAGAGGATAAGTCATCTGAGCCGAGTCTTGAGTACTGGTATAATCGTAATTTTATCTTTGGTGCATCGCATTAGAGTATTATTATTATAATAATCCCTATTATAATAAATGATTCCAAAGAATGCCACGTGTCACTACTAGAATCAGTCTCTCACATTTATCTTTTACACTAGTTTGAATTCAAATATTAATATTTACTTCCTACAATGTAGAAATATATATGTTAAATCATTATATATAATCTCTATCCCTATCTTTATATTATTATTTATTTATTATGCCTTATGCCTAAACATAATAATAAAAAAATCTTAAGGGACACATACCTAAACATAATAAAAAAAAAAAAAAAACTTAAGGGACACATGGCACAATTCTAGGCAACCTTAATTTTTGTTTTTCGCCTAAACCGTATACCCATTTAACTTACATGCGGATCCTTGCCTGTTTCAAATTTACCCGATTTCCTTTTCAATATTACATTTAATACATTTCTTATTTCCTTTTCATCAACCTCACACAGTTTTTCATTATTTAAACTTCCATTTTATTAAATTTTAATTTATTGTTATTTTGTTTCCGCTTTTTTCAAATTTAAGAGTTGTGATTCTCATTTCTTCTTTTGCCTTTTATGATCCCACATATTTAAAATTATGAAAATAAAACCAAGTTTTACTAATTCAAGCCGTGTATTGCACAGGGTTAAAATGTTCGTTAACAAAAAGATGAAAACTTGTTTTCAGGTTTAAGTGTATAGATTTAGACGGAAACGGTGTGCTGACAAGGAATGAGTTACAGTTTTTCTATGAAGAGCAGTTACATAGGATGGAATGTATGGCCCAAGAGCCTGTTCTTTTTGAGGACATATTATGTCAGATAGTCGACATGGTTAAACCACAGGTACCCGGCTCGTCTTGGTGTAACGGGTCATACCCGATTGGGTAATGCGTTAAAATGGGCTCATGTTCAAAATGGGCTGGGCTAGTGTTATCATTGTCTTATTTAATTTTAAGTGCTAGTCATAGTTTCAATCGTAATTACAAATTTACAACAAAAACATACAAATATACATAAAATAACAACGTTTAAACTATAAACATGATTCTTAATTTTATCTTTTAACTTTTGGCATAAAATACCCTATCAGTGATTCAGTTTAAGTTATGACATAAACATGTGAAATGGGTCCATCTGCAAGCCATGCAGTTATATATGATATAGGCTATCTCGGTCAAGGACCGCAGTTATATATGATATGACATAAACATGTGGTAAAATATCGGATATCGGTCAAGGACCGGTATTTGAGATATAGGCCATCTCGGTGAGATATCGGTAACTAAAATATCATGCAGAATTTATATATATAGCAATTTAACACTAACAATTCAGTTATATATTGGTGATAATGTGATATATCGGTCAAATATCGCCGATAATATTGGTACCGATATTCTGACCAAATATGATATTTGACACGATATTTTACATGGTGACCGATATTAACTGCATAGTCTGCAAGCCTAAAATATATCGATTCAGGTCACCCCGAGCACGACCTGTTTAGCTAAACTTGTCACAGGCTTAACCCATAATTGATTCAAATTCATTTAGCATAAACCGTGTTAGATTTGTCTTTTCATGCTCATGTCGTGTTTTGGTCAGAATTCGATCACCGTTTAAATGGGTTAGCCGTGTCAACTCATATATAACCTGAACCTACGTATTTTGTGTTAGCAACTGTCGCTCCTATTTTTTGTTTGACCTGTTCTTCTGTGTAAAAACGCAACCTAAAATTTAGCGGTTCGTAAAATCATTAGTAAATGGGTCGATATGACTCACCTCTAGTTCTCATATAATTATCACATATATTATTTAATCAAAAAATATTCGACTTACAGGATGAGGCGTATTTTACTTTAAACGACTTGAAAGGAAACAAGCTTTCTGGCAGTTGTTTCAATATCTTATTTAACCTTAATAAGTTCATGGCCTTTGAATCTCGCGACCCGTTTCTCATTCGTCAGGTATCAATCACAATAGTATTTTTTAAATTAATATTTTGCTAAAATGAATAGGGGGTAGAAACGTAAATAACTATTTTGTCGTAAACAGGAGCGTGAGAATCCAACATTGACCGAGTGGGACCGATTTGCGCATCGCGAATATATAAGGCTTTCTATGGAAGACGATGCGGATGATGCTTCTAATGGAAGTGCAGATGTATGGGATGAGTCTCTTGAGGCTCCCTTTTGACTTCAATTTGGAAAACTACTAATTCAGGTATTTAATTTAATGGAATAAATGTTAAGATGTTATTTTTATAAAAGTATAAAAAGTTTAGGAATTATAGTCAATGCATTAAATTAATAGCTAAATATTAATTTTATCACCCCTTAAAATGCAACAATTTCAGAATTGCAATTAATGCAGGTTTTTGATAAAATGTGATTTAATGAAATATATATATTTTTTAAATTAAATTCATTCGAATAATAATTTCAGTTTTTGAATAAAATTTAAAGTTTAAATAGAATAATAATTTCAGTCTTTGAATAAAATGATGGGTTTTCTTTTTCGCATAAATTGTAACCAACAGTTGGCCGGGTTGGGCAATTTGAGATTTATACGGTTTGGTTTTGAGGTTTGGCGGTTTAACGGTCCAGCTGATGGTTTGGAACTTGGAACTGGTCATTTATCATTTATTTAATTTTTTATATCTGTTATACATGAAGTTATGCATATGTTTAATATTCATGAACCATATACATCAACAATTTTAATACCAAACTAAAGATTTTGAAAATAAAAAGTAAAAATATTTTCACTTTGTCCTGTTTGAAAGCACTTATACGCTTGTATACTACTTCTTATACATGCCGGTATACCAATTGTATACGTTCATATACCACTTTTTACGCCTGTATAAAACACATAAAGTACCCTACGCACGTATACATTTTTTTATACATGTATACATAGGGGGTTTAACAAGCACATAGGGGTACATTTAGCCATTTAGGCAAATAGAATACTTGACCGTATTCTATTTTCTTAATGAATTAACTGCCATTTTCGTCGTGGTGGTTTGTCCAATTATGCCAGTCCAGGCCTAATTTCAAATTTTTGTTATTTCAGCCTGACATTCTTGAAATATGCCGGTTCTGTCCAAACAACTAACGTCTGTTAAAACCTGCCGGCATAATTGGACAAACCACTGGGACGAAACTGGCATAACAAATGTTAATTTTGGACAGAACTCGCATGTTTCAAGAATGTCAGTGATGCAAATAGTACAAATTTGAAATTTGGCTTGGGCCGACATAATTGGACAAACCACAGGGACGAAAATGGCAGTTCACTCTTTCTTAATTGACCCGTTCGACCCGCTAGAGATAAAACATGACAGGTGGTCATAAACATAGTTTTCTGAATTTACTTTTTATGCAGGTGAAATAGGATGCAATTTTTAATTTAAATCAGAAAGCCCAACAGAAAGGCTGTAAAGTTTCTAGAAACTTCCATCGCGTGAAACGAGCAACTGTCAGGCAAGTAAAACCGAGTTCTCAAATTACGCGGTCGATAGAAGTGTTACATTTTGAACCAAATCGACTCGGGTATTTTTAACAATTGGATTTTCTGTATGTAATATCTTGTTTGAAGATAATACTTTGTTTTGAGACCAACATCAAAGACAATATGTAACCACCAATAATAAAAGGATATTTGATCAATTCATTGAATTCGTGGTCAACTGTTGACTTATAGAAGTCAATTGATTAAAGTCAAACAAAAAAAAATAGATAACTTAAAAAGTATACCTTTCAAGTGAAACTAGATAATGACGTCACATTTATAAATTAGTTTTTTTTAACGGCAAATGTTACTATTACTTTACACCAGTATGCCTTTCAGGTGTTTATTTAAATTAGTGTTAATTACGTTACTCGAATACCTTCTAATTAATTATGTCCGGAGCTTAATTTTTAGGTTTTTCGATGTCATTATACATGTTTTAGTTACATTTATTTTATGAAACACTTTGAGAAAAATAAATTCTAGAGCTTTAAATAAAAGTATAAATCTAAATATTGTTTGGATACGAGATGTTAAACTTATATGTTAAAGTAGTTCGCTTGTAAAAAAGCTACTTAAAGTAGATTTTAAATTAAAGTTTAATATTTTTTGATAATTAAAATTGGTTAACATATTTTCATGAAAATGTTAAGCTAGTTTTTGTATATGGATGTTCATAGACAGTAAAACACAACAACAAAAAAAAAGTCACTCAACTCACTTTTAAGATGAGTTTTACGATTTTAAAGTGTCTTGCCCCTTAAAATAAGATGTAAATTTTTATACATGATAATTAAGTCTTCATCAAATTTTGATTAATTAATTGAGTACAAGTTATTAATTTACATAATTTTCATATAGACATCTATAGAGATTTAATACAACAAAATTGAGTTTGAAAGACGTTTTAGTTAATAAGAAGAAATTGCGTTATTTGAGGTTTTTCGACCGTATTACAACTCTGATTAAATTAGTAGAGTAGAGCAAGCGTTACCATTCAAAAAAAATATTAAATTGCTCTTTAATTTGTTATCTTTTTATTTTAGGTTTTTTTGGTAATTTTATATTTAATTATACTTTTTATCTGTAAATAATTAAATAAAACAACCTTGTGAAACACCTCTATACAAATAAAAATTTCAACTCTTCCCAACAAATTTTACCTATACACCCTTAGTCGAAAAATACTCATGGAATATATCTTCCTTTCAATTTGGAGTTGAAAGATATGCATGGGTTAAACATGTAACAACATATGTATAAGAATAATAAGAACCTCTTCACACCATAAAAACCTTATAACACATCATCCGATTTTCTAATTTGCGGGCATAGACGTTACTGGATTATTGTTATAAGCTTATAACCTTATGAATTTTATATTTAATGTGTTGCGAAAATACCGTCGCTTATAGTTGTAAACAGGGCCGGCCAACCAAAAGGTTTCTATGAGCTTATAACCTTATGAATTTTTAAAGGGCCCGAAAGGTTTCTATGAGCTTTTATATATATACTTAATTATATATTTAATATATGCATCTACTAATTATGGAAAAAAAATATTGGTGGTGTATTGGAAAAACCATCTCAAGTTAATATAAAGGTCTTAAGTTCAAGTCTTGACTCTATCACCAAGGTATGTTTTTTTTAATTCATTTCCCCAACAACAATTTTGGGCCCAATTTTTTCTTTAGCCCGAGGCCTAAATTTTTTTGAGTGTTCTCAGGGACGTCTCTGGTTGTAAACTTGTAACCTTATGAATTAGGCGTTACGTGGATTATTGTTGTAAGCTTATAACCTTATGAATTTTATATTTAACAGAGGCGGGTTTAGTGTGTTAGCAGGGGTAGCACGTGCTACCCTTCAACCCCGTCTTCGTATTGTAAAAATACTCATCAACTTCGTCTTTATAGTATAAAAATACCCCTCAACCCCGTCTTTGTTATACAAAAAAAAACCCCAGATCCTAAATTTTTTTTTTGGATACACCTGAATTTTCAGGCAAGATCCGCCAATGATATTTAACACATTGCGAAAATACCGTATAGTTGTAAACATGTAACCTATGAATTTCATATTTAACATGCTGCGAAAATGTCTTCATGAATATATTTTATATGATGAATTACTCTTTACACCTAGTAACACATGTACATATAGTTTTGAGTAATGGAAAGGTGTCATTGGAGAAATGTTAGAAAAAAAAAATCCATTTTCAATTAAAAAAAAAAAAAAACCTATTTTATATACCATGTATATTACATGGATTGACTCGAAGTATAAAAGGAAAATAGTTGAATCAGTAAAGCTATAGGGGAAATTTCAGTAATTTGTTTTCAAGGCATACTTATGCTTTGTAAAATTAAATGTTATGCTTTTTATTTAACTTCAAAAAAATTCTAAAATTTCCTTCACAAATTTAAATTATGGGAATTATGAAGTGAAACCCCAAATATATAAGAACCTAGTTATAATTATTTTGCCATATTTTGGTCAATCCAATTTGACCGGGCATTTTTTGCCCTATTGATAAAAAAAACCTGGATCTGTCCCTGATCCTTTAAATAATTATATATATAAAAATAATATATATAATTATTATATGTGTGTGTTTGTTATATGTAAAAAATAATACAGTTTTAGTAAATATGATGATAAATCACTCATTTGTTATAGTGAAATTAGATATGTCAATAGCGTACTCAAATTCTTGTCAAGTCCCCGCGACAACGCACTCGTTGAATTCCGCTTGTTATCTTGCAATGTTATATTGTAATATGTAATTAATAACATATTAGTAATAGTTTAAAATTGTTTCTTTTGCAGAGTATAATAATTAGGGAGCCCAATTTTGAATAACTAATTTTATTAAATAAAATTTTATACAAATGTTACTCAAATAGAATTTTTCCCAATGTACAAACTGTTTTTTCCAGCTTATCTTTGGAGGTCGCCGGTTCGACTCCCGGCTGCGGCATACGGGGGGTGGGACGTCCCAATGATGGATCGTATCCTACCGAGGCATGGTGCGGTCTTGAGGGCAACCCGGTTTTACCGAGCTGTTACCCCAGCGAGTCTCTCGTGTGGGGGCAGTATGGCTTCCGGGCGGAAGTCAGCTTGCGCAACGGCCGGGGCCCGATCGAACATCGCGTCCGGAAGAGCGGGGCTGACGGGGGATTGTCTTCGACATGAACCCAGTGACCTAAGGTCCTGTACATTGAAAGTCACCTTCCAAAAAAAAAAAAATCTTGTTATTGTAAGCAGTATATGGATTGTGTGAATGATAGCCTACTTATCTTATAAAGTTGCTACCTATGGATTAAAAATCGTTCAGCTAGTTTATTGTTGGTCTAGAATAAGTGGCAATGTTCGCCTTTGTAATTTGTCGTTTGTTGGGTTCTAGCGCTTTTCTGGTTTTCGGTAATGAAATTCGCCCTTCCCAAAAATAGTAAAAAAACCTTATTATAAACGATTTGTATTAGCCCAAACTAGGGGTGCTAAACGGGTCGTGTTTGTGTGTTGGCGGGTTCAACCCGACCCGAACCCGAAAATTTTAGACGAACCCGAACCTGACCCGAACCCGACCCGTTCAACCCGATTTTTTTTCAGCAAATTTATATATTAAAATTAACACTACTCCAAAAAAACACAAATTTATATAATAAAATTACATAAAAATTTATGTCAGCTTCCATTTTTAAGTTATATTTATAGCATAAAAAACACTCTCAATTTTATTTAGGAAAATTGGCCTGTAATAATCTCACCTAGACCTTATTAGCCATTAATAATCCCACCTCACAATATTCCCCCCACCAGTCCCACCTTTCACCTATTTTTCCTACAATGGTCCCCCGTTAAAAAAACTTAACGGAGTTAAGCTTTTTTTCCAAATTACAAACAAATTTTTAGGGCTTTTGATGAGAACGACGATACGAGTCCATTAATGTAAAACTTGACTTGAAACGGTGCTCCAAGTGACTTGATTTTTGTTAATTGGGAATTTAAACACTCGAATTGAAGCACCGTTTTCATCGTTTGGAGCACCGTTTCGAGGCAAGTTTTACATCAATGGACTTGTATCGTGGTTCTCATCAGAAGCCCTAATAAATATGTTTGTAATTTGTAAAAAAGCTTAACTCCATTAAGTTTTTTTAAGGGGGACCATTGTAGGAAAAATATGTGAAAGGTGGGAATGGTGGGGGGAATATTCTGAGGTGGGATTATTAATGGCCAATAAGGTCTAGGTGAGATTATTACAAGCCAATTCCCCTTTTATTTATGACATAAAACATATTTTAAAAAATATAATATAATAGAAATGGGTTAAACGGGTTAACCCGCCAACCCGACTGGGTTGACCCGAACCTGACCCGTTTAGGTAAACGGGTTCGCGGGTTCAACCTGAAAATGACCAGAACCCGTTTAGACTAAACCCAAACCCATGAATTTCGTGTTAGGTTCGTGTCGTGTTTTCGGATCGTGTCAGAAATTCACACCCCTAGCCCAAACACCATGTATGTCATATTTCAAATGACCAAACCATATCTTTAGATAGTGTTTTTTCAAAGTGATTATTCTCACTTAGAATAATTATTTTTTTAACACCAAACGAACATACTCTTAGGTACTAAATTTTTTTGACGAGACTAGAAATGACACATGTCAACACGACCTTGTTGGTCCTGGTACTTATTACTATATGCCTCAACAAGTTAGACGTGTGACAACTCGCATTTTAGAAACCGTTGTGCTTTAATGTAACTTGTAGGAACATAAGTGATTAATTGATAAGGTGTTTGATTGTAATGAATATTATGATTTTGTATGTTATGTGTTACGTAGTTGTAATGTGAAACTGGCCCGGTCGCTCAAATAATCGAGCCAACTCTATTTGCTTTGAACCCGTGGCCCAAGGGCAACCCAAGGATGGGTTCGGCGCACTCCATTTAGCGCATAACAACATGGGGGTGGGTGTTTACTCCTCATAATCTTGCAAAACATAAACACACACCAAACCCTAGCTCTCCCTCTCCTCTCTACTCGAACTCGTCGGCTGCCTTCCCCATTCTTCGAGATCTTTTCCTCGTGTGCCACTACTCTTCTCATCCAAGCAATCTAGGGCGCTCGATATCTCTCGGTTAGTATGATTATGAAATGTTTTAATCTTGTTCGATTATGTTTGATTATGTGCTAGAAAACATGATGAATGATATGGACTTTGATGATTCGCATAAACGTATGTTAAGGGAGGGCATGATCTTGGTGTTAAACTGTTAATTAAATATACATGAACACATCATATGGATTGCTAGTGTTCTTAGGGTTGAATTGAGGATTAATCAATAACTCGGATTAATGAGATAAGGATGATCGATGATTTGGTAGTATAACGTGTTCATAGTAATGTTAGCTTGTTGTTTGGATCTTGAATTATGTTTGTTGATTTGTTCATTGTAAATGATGATGATGGAATTAATCATGAGATAATAATAATTTCAATGTATGGATCTATGAACAACTGTTTCGAATTCTGTTTAACATGATTGAGAAATTAGTGGGCTGTAATTGTGGAAACTATGTAACTGAATTGGGGATTTGGCTTGGTCGCACAAGCCAAATCGAGTCGCACAAGTGCTATGACTCGCACAAGACATAGATCAATCACACAAGCCTATGGGCTGGTACAAACATTGGGCCGGGTAGTTGGGCTGAGTCGCACAAGTCCTAGTCGCACAACATGGCCTCAATCGCACAAGTGATGGGGCCGTACATGTCATTGGGCCGAAACCCAATCGCACAAGACTGATGGGCTGAGGGTGGTGTGGATCGCACAAGGCCATCCGAGTCGCACAAGGTCATTCGGGTCGCACAAGATATGTGGGCCTGAATGCTTGGGCCGCACAATTGAGTACTTGATGTTTGGGCTGATATGTAATATGTGTTGATGAACCTGCACGTTAGACTGTAAAATACAGAATGATTCTGTCATGCTATGTGTTGTTACTATTACGTGATATGTGACGATTACTTGTTAAATACGTGGCTCACTAGTAAACCAAAACTGATTGATATTGATAACCATGTTAGGACGTGGTTGGTAGATCAACTGTGATCAAGTAATTTACATTACCGAGCAATCTAAGGTGAGTTCATTCCTCTTGAGCATGCGTCCCGGTGGGTGGGACAATCATTGGGTATTCCTGAGAGGAATAAGTCATTTGGGTAAAACTGGGATGTTGGATAATACACTCACTCCTATCACCATTAAATCCCATCTTGTTTGGTTACCTGAGAGGTAACGAGGTATTAGTTGGTAGCGCTATCTAGGTTTGGCACCCTCACCCCGTACCTGAGAGGACGGGTGTGAACTAATAACCCAGTCATGCCCAATGCTTTGATAGGGGCATTGGGGAAAGGGCAAAATCATCTGGAGCCATCTTGTACGGTATCGAGTTATTATCAACATTACTTTTGGAAACATTATAAACTGGATTAATTCCTGAGCAACTAACGTTTTCGTAAAACCATGAACTCACCAGCGTTATCTGATACACTTGTTGCATGCTCGCAGGTCGTTAGGTACTATGGACAAGGAACTTGCTATCTGGATGGTTGGAGTGGTCATGGGTCGTACTACTTGGATATGCATGACTTGTTTATTGGTTTTACATACATTTGGTTTGAAACATTTAAACAACGACTTACTGTTTGCTTCCGCTGAAACATGTTAAACTTGGATTATGTTTATGAATGTTTTAATCATTATAAATGGAAACTTTATTTATTATTTTATTATTGGTTCAATGTGATTGGTGGCTAGATCCTGGTACGTCACACGCCTAGCGAGGTTTCCGCTTGTGGTATTTTGGGGGTGTGACAGTTTGGTATCACTTATCAGAGCCACTGGTTATAGTGAACTAGGTTTTAAAACGCTTTTATAAAACCAGACTATAACCGAACGGTTCAGAAAATCGACCATGACACTCAGCTCCAGATTGCAAGGTTCGTCTTTCATTTACTTATTGCACAACATATTTTGTGTACACTTATGTTATGTATGACATTGCACGTGAATGCACACTTAGCACTACAACATGAATTCATGTGTTACTAGCTTACGCTATGTGTTTGATAGTGTGACGCTCCTCAAAACCTTCATGATCTATGTTATGGTGTCTTTTGTTTTGCTGCTCGAAATTGAGGAACCTTATAGCACAAGTTAGGAGGAGCTGAGATGAACATGCAAATCGCATTGCTATTATGGGTGCACACATAATAATAATGTGGGGTGCATGTGAGTCCCAATGAGGCTTAACGAGTGTGAAAGGGGTTCCGCTCTATTGTCTAATGAAAACCTAGTAGTCAGTAGAGGTCATCGTGAGGATTGACTCCTACTTTATCTCGACTCTTAACCTTTTCCCTTTTCTTATATAGAACCATGAGCGGACGTGGCCATGGGCGTGGTCACATTGCGATGACTCAGGCCGAGTTGACAAACTTGATTAACACACATGTGGCTGAGGCTTTGGCAGCCTATCAAGCTGGTACGATATGTGCCAAATACTCTTTCTTCTTGTGTCGCGTACTCAACTTTTACCCGTGCGCTGTATTTTCTTTCGTCCTTAGGTCAACAAGCGAATCAGAATCAAAACAATCCGCCTGCTTGTACGTTTAAGACGTTCATGGATTGTAAGCCCCAGACGTTCAGTGGGACTGAAGGAGCCGTGGGACTATAGCGCTGGTTTGAGAAGGCGGAATCGGTGTTCGCGATGTGTAATTTTCCTGCTGGAGATAGAGTGAAGTATGCTTTAGGCACACTTGAGGATGGTGCCTTGATTTGGTGGAATTCCCAAGTTCAAATGCTGGGTATTGAAATGGCGAATGCGACTACTTGGGACGATTTTAAGGAGTTGATGCGTGAAGAGTACTGTCCTCGTGACGAAGTGCAGAAGCTGGAAAAAGAGTATTATGATCTGAAAATGGTGGGGTCTGAGATTGAGGCATACACGAAGCGGTCTCATGAATTAGCTAACATGTGCCCGAACTTATCACGACCTCCACACCGAAGAATTGAACTGTACATCAAAGGATTAGCCCCACAGGTTAAGGGCTTGGTTACTGCAGCGAACCTCAACAACTTACCCCAAATCATCCGCTTAGCTCATAAGATCACAGATCAGGAGGTGGAGCATGGCTCGCTACCACCGCGTGTTTCTACTACGGCCACTACTGCTACAGCTACAACTACTACACCTACTGCTGACAACAAACGTAAATGGAATGATGTGGACAAGGTGTCCAACTAGAACCAGTCACAGAAGAAGCCAGAAAACAGTGGCAACCGCAGTTTTAGCCAGTCATCTTCTGTGAATCAGAATCAGAGCAACAATTCGAATCAGGGCTCTTACGCAGGAAAGCAACCTAAGTGTAACAAGTGCAACTTTCATCATTGTGGGCCGTGCACCCGAGTCTGTCACAGGTGCAACAAGGTGGTCCATATGGCTAGAGACTGCAGGGTCTCACTCCCAAGGCAGCAGCAGCAGCAACCCCCACAGCAACAGCAGCCACAGCAACAGGAGAGGCAGCAGCCTCAGCAGAATCAGGGAAATCATAAGGGGTGTTTTCAATGTGGTGACGAGGGCCATTTCAGGCGGGATTGCCCTCAACTGAATCAGAATGCTGGTAATAACAATAACAACACTGGGAACAACAACAACGGGAACAATGGAGGGAATCGTGCGCGTGGAAGAGTGTTTACTATTGGTGCTGGGGAAGCTAGGAATGATGGCAACGTTGTGACCGGTATATTTTCTGTGAACAATCTATTTGCTTCTGTTTTATTCGACTCTGGTGCCGGTTGGAGTTATGTGTCATTGGAGTTCAGTCGTCAGTTAGGATTGAGTCCAGCACCTCTTGTAAACAAACATCTTGTAGAGTTAGCCGATGGCAAAACGATTGAAGCTTCCCATGTTCTTTTTGTCTGTAAACTCGATCTTATGGGTCAAGTGTTTGACATTGACCTACTCCCCGTTACTCTTGGAAGTTTTGATGTGGTTGTCGGCATGGATTGGTTGTCTAAGCATCAAGCGGAAATTCTCTGTAAAGAGAAAATCGTGCGTATCCCTCTCCCCAGTGGAGAATCCTTGTTGGTTCAGGGTCATCATAGTGGTGCAATGGTTGGCATCATCTCAGCTATGAAAGCCCAGAAGTGTTTGTGAAAGGGCTACCCTGCTATTTTAGCTCTTGTTACTGATACTCAACCTGAAGAAAGGAAGATTGAAGACCTTCCAGTTGTTCGCGAGTTTTCTGATGTGTTTCCTGAAGAGCTTCCTGGTCTACCTCCACACCGTCAGGTGGAATTTCAGATCGACCTCACACCAGGAGCAGCTCCGATTGCCCATTCTCCTTATCGTATTGCACCAGGAGAGTTGCAAGAGCTGTCAAATCAACTCCAAGAGCTGTTGGATAGAGGTTTTATCCGACCCAGCTCATCGCCTTGGGGAGCCCCAGTCTTGTTTGTGAAAAAGAAAGACGGGTCCTTTCGTATGTGTATAGATTATCGAGAACTCAACAAGGTGATAGTCAAGAACCGCTACCCTTTACCGCGTATCGACGACTTGTTTGACCAATTGCAAGGGTCAAGTTTTTACTCAAAGATCGATTTAAGGTCAGGCTATCATCAGATGAGAGTCCGAGAGGAGGATGTCCCTAAAACAGCTTTTCGAATGCGGTATGGCCACTATGAATTCCTAGTCATGCCATTCGCGCTGACAAACGCACCAGCGGTTTTCATGGACCTCATGAATCGTGTGAGCAAACCGTATCTCGACGATTTCGTCATTGTATTTATCAATGACATCTTGATCTACTCTAAGAGCAAGGAGGACCACGAGCGGCACTTGCGTCTTATTTTGGAGCTTCTGAGGAATGAGCAACTCTACGTGAAATTCTCTAAGTGTGATTTCTGGATTCGAGAAGTGCACGTCCTTGGCCACATTGTTAATGAATCGGGGATACACGTGGATCCTGCTAAGATTGATGCTATCAGAAATTGGGCGGCACCAAAGAATCCTTCGGAGGTGCGACAATTTCTCGGTCTCGCTGGGTACTGTCGAAGATTTATTAAAGACTTCTCGAAGATTGCTCAACCTCTTACTTCGTTGACATAGAAAGGCGTAGTATACTCTTGGGGAACGAAGCAGGAAGATGCTTTTCAGCTATTGAAACAAAAACTCTGTAGTGCACCAATCTTGTCATTACCTGAGGGTACAGAAGATTTTGTGGTGTATTGTGATGCTTCTATTCAGGGTCTCGGTTGTGTGCTAATGCAACGCGAGAAGGTGATAGCTTATAATTCTCGGCAGTTGAAGGTTCATGAGAAGAATTACACGACTCACGACTTAGAGCTGGGGGCCGTGGTCTTTGCGCTGAAAATCTGGAGGCACTACTTGTATGGTACTAAATGCACTATTTATACCGACCACAAGAGCCTCCAGCATATCTTTGATCAGAAGGAATTGAACATGCGACAGCTTCGCTGGGTAGAACTCTTAAACGACTACGATTGCGCCATCACGTATCACCCCGGTAAAGCTAACGTTGTAGCTGATGCCCTTAGTCGAAAGGAAACGAAACCCAAACGTGTACAAGCCTTACAGCTCACTATTCACTCAAATCTTCCTGATCAGATTCGTTCGGCTCAGGCTGAAGCGTTGAAGGAAGAGAACATTAAAGCATAATATTTGCGGGGCATGGAGAAACGACTCGTGGAGAGGTCAGACGGCATCTATTATTTTATGGAACGGATATGGGTTCCTTTGTTTGGAAATCTTAGGGAGCTCGTGATGGATGAAGCGCACAAGTCTCGATACTATGTTCACCCGGGTTCGGATAAGATGTATCAGGACCTCAAAGTTTTGTATTGGTGGCCGAAGATGAAAGCTCAAACTGCGGCGTATATGAGTAAATGCTTGACATGTGCGAAAGTCAAGGTGGAATACCAGAAACCGTCTGGATTGCTCCAACACCCAGAAATACCCACGTGGAAATGGGAGCAGATTGCTATGGATTTCTTCACTGGGTTGCCAAGAACTCAAAACGGAAACGATACCATTTGGGTGATCGTTGATCGTCTCACGAAATCTGCACACTTCCTTGTGATCAAGGAAACTGATAAGTTCTCCCAACTGGCTGTTGTTTATTTGAAGGAAGTGGTTTCTAGGCACGGGGTGCCAACCTCTATTATCTCTGATCGTGATCCGCGTTTCATATCTGATTTGTGGCAATCAATGCATAAATCATTCGGCTCCCGTCTCAACATAAGCACTGCTTATCACCCACAGACGGACGGTCAAAGCGAACGAACCATCCAGACACTTGAAGACATGCTGCGAGCATGTGTGATCGATTTTGGTAAAGGGTGGGAGAAACACCTGCCATTGATTGAGTTCTCCTACAACAACAGTTACCACACTAGCATCCATGCAGCTCCGTTTGAAGCGTTGTACGGCCGGAAATGTCGTTCTCCTCTTTGTTGGGCTGAGGTGGGTGACAGCCAGATCACAGGACCGGAACTTGTACTTGAAACTTCAGAGAAGATTGTCCAGATCAGAAACCATATGGCGGCAGCGCACGACCGTCTGAAAAGCTACGCTGACAAGCGTAGGTAACCCTTGGAGTTCGCTGTAGGTGATCGCGTTATGTTGAAAGTCTCACCCTAGAAGGGTGTGGTGCGCTTTGGGAAGCGCGGTAAGCTTAACCCACGCTACGTTGGACCGTTCAAAATCTTGGAGCGAATCAGTAAAGTGGCCTACAAACTCGAGTTACCTGCTTAGTTGGGCAACGTTCATGATGTGTTCGATGTTTCACAATTGAAGAAGTGTTTGTCCGATGAAACACTTGTGGTACCACTTCAAGAACTAAAAATCGACGACAAATTGCAGTTTGTCTAGGAACCAATCGAAATTATGGATCGGGAGGTTAAGGTCCGTAAGCATAGTCGAATTCCAATCGTGAGAGTCCGTTGGAACTTAAGACGTGGACCGGAGTTCACGTGGGAGCGCGAGGATCAGATGAAGCTCAAGTATCCTCACTTATTCCCAACTGACCAATCTAAATCTGATGCAACTGGTGAATTTCAGGGCGAAATTCCCTTTCAAGTTGGGGATGATGTGGCACCTGTGGAAAATCCACAGTCATCCTGATTTAACATCTTGCCACTTTGGATGACTTGTCAAATTTCGGGACGAAATTTCTTTCAAGTTGGGGATGATGTGACAACTCGCATTTTAGAAACCATTATGCTTTAATGTAACTTGTAGGAACATACGTTATTAATTGATAAGGTGTTTGATTGTAATGAATATTATGATTTTGTATGTTATGTGTTACGTAGTTGTAATGTGAAACTAGTCCGGTCGCTCAAATAATCGAGCCAACTCTATTTGCTTTGAACCTGTGGCCTAAGGGCAACCCAAGGATGGGTTCAGCCCACTCCATTTAGCGCATAACAACATGGGGGTGGGTGTTTACTCCTTATAATCTTGCAAAACATAAACACACACCAAACCCTAGCTCTCCCTCTCATCTCTACTCGAACTCGCCGGCTGCCTTCCCCATTCTTCGAGATCTTTTCCTCGTGTGGCACTACTATTCTCATCCAAGCAATCTAGGGCGCTCGATATCTCTCGGTTAGTATGATTACGAAATATTTTAATCTTGTTCGATTATGTTTAATTATGTGGATTCATATCTATTTAGGGATCTTGCTAGAAAACATGATGAATGATATGGACTTTGATGATTCGCATAAACGTATGTTAAGGGAGGGCATGATCTTGGTGTTAAACTGTTAATTAAACATACATGAACACATCATATGGATTGCTAGTGTTCTTAGGGTTGAATTGAGGATTAATCAATAACTCGGATTAATGAGATAAGGATGATCGATGATTTGGTAGTATAACGTGTTCATAGTAATGTTAGCTTGTTGTTTGGATCTTGAATTATGTTTGTTGATTTGTTCATTGTAAATGATGATGATGGAACTAATCATGAGATAATAATAATTTCAATGTATGGATCTATGAACAACTGTTTCGAATTCTGTGTAACATGATTGAGAAATTAGTGGGCTGTAATTGTGGAAACTATGTAACTGAATTGGGGATTTGGCTTGGTCGCACAAGCCAAATCGAGTCGCACAAGACATAGATCAATCACACAAGCCTGTGGGCTGGTACAAACATTGGGCCGGGTAATTGGGCTGAGTCGCACAACATGGCCTCAATTGCACAAATGATGGGGCCGTACATGTCATTGGGCCGAAACCCAATCGCACAAGACTGATGGGCTGAGAGCGGTGTGGATCGCACAACCCAGTTGGATCGCACAAGGCCATCCGAGTCGCACAAGGTCATTCGGGTCGCACAAGATGTGTGGGCCTGAATGCTTGGGCCGCACAATTGAGTACTTGATGTTTGGGCTGATATGTAATATGTGTTGATGAACCTGCATGTTAGGCTATAAAATATAGAATGATTCCGTCATGCTATGTGTTGTTACTATTACGTGATATGTGACGATTACTTGTTAAATACGTGGCTCACTAGTAAACCAAAACTGATTGATATTGATAACCATGTTAGGACGTGGTTGGTAGATCAACTGTGATCAAGTAATTTACATTACCGAGCAATCCAAGGTGAGTTCATTCCTCTTGAGCGTGCGTCCCGGTGGGTGGGACAATCATTGGGTATTCCTAAGAGGAATAAGTCATTTGGGTAAAACTGGGATGTTGGATAATACACTCACTCCTATCACCATTAAGTCCCATCTTGTTTGGTTACCTGAGAGGTAACGGGGTATTAGTTGGTAGCGCTATCTAGGTTTGGCACCCTCACCCCGTACCTGAGAGGACGGGTGTGAACTAATGACCCAGTCATGCCCAATGCTTTGATAGGGGCATTGGGGAAAGGGCAAAATCATCTGGAGCCATCTTGTATGGTATCGAGTTTTTATCAACATTACTTTTGGAAACATTATAAACTGGGTTAATTCCTGAGCAACTAACGTTTTTGTAAAACTATGAACTCACCAGCGTTGTCTGATACACTTGTTGTATGCTCGCAGGTCGTTAGGTACTATGGACAAGGAACTTGTTATCTGGATGGCTGGAGTGGCCATGGGTCGTACTACTTGGATATGCATGACTTGTTTATTGGTTTTACATACATTTGGTTTGAAACATTTAAACAACGATTTACTGTTTGCTTCCGCTGAAACATGTTAAACTTGGATTATGTTTATGAATGTTTTAATCATTATAAATGGAAACTTTATTTATTATTTTATTATTGGTTCAATGTGATTGGTGGCTAGATCCTGGTACGTCACACGCCTAGCGGGGTTTCCGCTTGTGGTATTTTGGGGGTGTGACAAGACGCATATCTAAACACCCACTAGTAGAGTAGTTGCTGGTTTGAGCCCAAACATAGTTATTTAACCGTTAAATCTCCCTATAGGTATTACTAATGTCTAGTTTTGCGTGTTCTATTTTGTTTAGTCCAGTTCTGTATATCTCTTGATGTTTTTTTACAATCTAAGAAAGTGATATGGAATAGGTGGGATCAACATATATCTTGGTGTTTTGTTTTATGAAGGAAAATATAATGGTCATACAAGCTTTCACACAAGTTAATTGTCCATCATACTCATCTTTGCTCTTAGTGATTGTTAGGGGGTAGGGGTGGTCATCACTCATCACTCACTCACAACTTCCAATCAAGTTCTGCCATGTCATCAAGCATTATTCCATCACTAGTGATGGATTTTAGCGGAAATGTTCATCACTCATGTAACAACTCGTATCAAAATTCCTATTTATTGTATTAGTTTATCCAAAAGGAAACCCTAATTGAGACACCCAAGTAATTCTGCATAATCCCTAAAATTTTCAGAACAAACAGAATCAGGATCAGGGCCCCTAAAACTCAGGGGGGGTAAACCCTAATCGGTAATATCTATACAGTTTGTTGTCAAAAATTCGAAATAACACGAAACCAACTCAGCAAGCCTACTGGGACACAAGGCTACCCTAGGGTAGATTGGCACCCCTCGCGCCACGCGACAGGCACAAAGGGACCTGTCGCGACACGCGACAGGGACCATTTTTCATGTATAAATAGTAGACTGTGGGACTTGGTTTCAGGCACTTGTTCGACATAAAAACTCACAATAGACGCTGAGATATAGTATAATTACTACAAAACACACACGATTCACGAAGTGCTGCCGCAAAACAGGGTAATAACTCGATCGCTATTACGATTCATTGTCCGATCGATCAATATATCCAATGGATGTTTAAGTGCTGCCCACATTAGGGTTATGCTTTGTCATTCGTCGTTAATTCGATGGATGTTTAAGTATCGCACTTTGTCATTCGTTGTGAGGGTTTGATCTCGTGAGTTATCGAAAATGTTGAATTGATTACTAACCCAGTTTTGTGTGCATTGTTATTTAAATTAGGTTAACAAGGCTAATCCATAGACTAGACTCTATCCGTGTTAAATCTGCAATGTGAGTCATTCTCTTTTTATCAAATCTATTTACAAAATCATGTTTATTTTCAATGTTATAATTACGGGGATTAAGTCTTTGTAATCACCAAGTTACAGCCGGTATGTGGGGTTTTGTATACATTACTTGATAATCGTCACCATTGGGGCAGCCAATGGGGGATATGACCATAGTCACAGATCCGGTCGAGTGACAAATACCGTGGGTAGTTGGTTTGATATAGAAACAATGTAATCACCCTTAATACTGTAAATTATAACAAACAAGTCTGTTTTATTAAATAGAATGATTCACTCAGTATTTCCCGCTGACAAAATCTTTTTCAAACATGTTTCAGGTGATCTGTTGTGATTCAGGAAAAGTGCTGTGGAGCACTATAAGCTTAAGAAAGTGGCTCATTATAAAATAAAGAAATATGTTTTGTAAAATAAAGATTTCTCCATGAAATCATAATATTGTAAATTTCTGGGGTTTTATCCCGAGTTGTAAAATAAAATAATCGGGAAAAATTTTAGCTTTAAAAAGATCCTGATGATAAACTTCCGCTGTTAAACTCAATTAAATAAATACCACGGGATTTCTGTCCCGCAGCTCCTGAAACGGGTCAAACCGGGTCGGGGGCCGTGACAGAAAAAGGTGGTATCAGAGCCACTGAGTTAAGCTAATTAAGTATTTAGAAATACTTAATTTTTCCTGATTACTATTATGTGATTATGTGTTTTATTAACTGTCTATGTGTTAGTTACAGTATGGGTAAGCAAAAGCTTTCAAACATCTATCTTAAATTAGATAGGTCATCAAATGAAAAAGGAAGTTCATCCCAAACTCCTGAAGAAGGAATATTTGTTCGAAAAGCCCAATACGAGGAACCACTTTCTCCTGATAAAAGAAGCTTAATTATTAGAAAAAGTCAGGAGAAATTAAGGAAATCCCGAGAAAAGAAAGTTAAAAAGGAAACCCAAGAATTACTCAGTAAATCACCTTGGGAAGACAAGTTAGACGAAAAATGGGCAGATCTTTATATGTTAGCTACAGTAGCAGTAAATGCAGATCTCTAAATAAATTAATTAGCCAACCATATCTCCTACAAGCTAGAAAATCCATCCAGTAAATAAATAAATTTACAATAAAACATAAGTATGTTTTCAATTTCAGTTGTTTTGTAATCATATGGTATGCAATAATATGTGAAGGTTATTTTGAAAGTTGTTATAAAATTTTTAATTTATTTTAAACAGCATGAATGAGTTATCTGGAGCCCTAGAGAATCTCAACCTCTACCCCGTAAACATAGAAGTTTCCAAAGAGTTTACTGGGTACTTTCCTGATCTGGAACAACCAATAGAATTCAACGCTCCACCTTTGGAAAAGCCAAAACCAAAGAAAAGAAGGAGATACGTGTGGGGAAGTCGTCTACGTAGGAAAAAGCCAGCTAAGAGACTTCCTAAAATAAATAATCCCTTAGAAAAAGGAAAAGAAATTGAAACTGGGGAAAGTTCTAGACAGCCGGAATTGGAGACTGAAGTCAGGGAAGAATCTAGGCAAATGGGAATACAATTTGAGGAATACTCTAAGGAAATAGAAACGGAGGTTGGAAAAGGTACTAGACAAACTCAGATGGAAATTGGAGAAAGTTCTAAACGAAACCAGGAAATGACATTTCAAAAGGAAATAGATTTTATATTGGCAAGCTGTGATACTATTCAGCCTGTCAATACAAATGTTTTTACTCGTCCTATTGAAACCCAAATCCCTATAAATCTTGAACCAGCAATTTCAGAACCCATAATCCATACCCAACCTTTAGGAATGGATGAATGGTGGACAAATGATTGGCAATTCCAAAACATTGTCAACAGTCCTTATTCCTTTCTCCCACAATTCGATCCAGAACCCCTACCAAATCCACCGATGAGTAACGAGAATATGGCTGAACTTCGCCATTTTGGTGAAGAGCTGATGGATGCTGGGAATAGGATCCGAGAGATAGGAGGACAAATTTCCTGGAAATATGATGAAAGGGAGCTTCGTTTTTAGGAAAACAAGTGACGAGAGAGAAGTGGGTAGTAAGACTATGATTGTGTAATAGTAATATTAATAAAAAAATCAGTATGTGTAAAAGAAATAATAAAACGGTTGTATATAGAGGCATGATATAATCTATAAAACAAATGGAATTTTAGAAAATTTACAATTTTGTTTGTATATTCGTTTTCGTGATTATGTGCAATTAATTGTGACATTGGATTATTTCTTTTATACTAATTATTTATCTATAAATTAATTATCAGATGGCAAACATTGGTAATGAACCAGTAAATGGAGTAAATCAATCTGAGCCAATTCAGGAAGAACAATTGTTAAATAGGCAAGATATAGAGGATATTGTTGCACAAGGAATAGCCAATGCTATTCCAGCAATTGTGGCTGTTGTCCAGAAACCTATTAAACCTCAATCAATCATTCCTAGTAAACGTACTCAAGGCGACAATTTTAGTAACAGTATAAACGGAGGCGGAAATCATGTTAATAACAATAATGATCTGCAAGCCCCAATTTTCAAGAAAACGAAAGCTGCAATACCTGGTTGCACTTACAAAGAATTCCTTGCCTGTAAACCAACTGAGTTTGCAGGTAACGAAGGGGCTATTGCAGCATTACGTTGGTTAGAGAAAACTGAGGCAGTAATTGCTATAAGTAAATGTGTTGAGGAAGATCAAGTTATGTATGCTTCCAATCTTTTTAAAGAAGGGGCGTTAGAATGGTGGAACACTGTGTTACAAGCTAAAAGAAGGATTGAGGCATATGCCCATGAAATGGGAAGAATTTAAGAATCTTGTTGAAAGAAAATTCTGCCCCGAGTATGAAAAGGATCAAATGGCAAATAAGTTCCTAAACCATCGGATGGTGAATGTGGACTGTCGAGGGTATACTTCGACATTCTTTGAATATGCTAGAGTGGTACCAACACTAGCTTCGCCAGAACTGGTACTCATTTCTCGCTACATTTGGGGATTAATTAGCGAAATCCGCAACATTGTTAAGGCTGCGAGACCTCGTACGATTGACGATGTTGTGGAATTAGCCAAACCCTTAACTGACGAACTGGTACGCACGCAAGATGAAAACAGGAAGAAGGAACTGGCTCAGAAAATTACCCAAGGATTTCGTACGGGAAATAATAACAGCTTCAAGAGAAGAGGATTAGGGCAATCTCCAACTCCATCATACTGCAGGAAATGCAAAAAGAAACGTTATGGAAGATGCGGTATAACCTGCAATTTTTGCAAAACTGTAGGACATCGTGAAGAAAACTGCAGGAAGAAATCCACAATTTGTTATAATTGTGGAGAAGCCGGACATTTCAAAACAGAATGTCCTAAATTGGTCAAACCTACAGACAACAAAACCAAGGCGATCGACGGAGCTACTAAGAAGAATGTCAGAGCATTCCAGCTAACCACTCAAGAAGCAGAACTCATTCCAGATGTGATAGCTGGTACGTTCTTAGTTCACAACGTATACGCAAAAGTATTATTTGACTCTGGTGCAAACCAAAGTTTTATAAATACTTTATTCTGTCAAGCTCTTAAGTTACCTTTAACCAACATTAGGCAGATTTTTACTGTCGAAACTGCAGATGGGAATTCAGTTAAAATAGATCAGGTTTTGAAAAAAGTAGAAATAGAACTTTCAGGTCATAAATTTTCTGCAAATCTGTTACCTATGAAATTAGCTGAATTTGATGTTGTGTTAGGAATGGATTGGTTAATAGCCAACCATGCTCGAATCCTTTGTGATAAGAATTCTATAGAAATTCAGGCACCTACTGGAGAAGTAATCACGATTACAGGAGATAAACCACGTAAGCCTATGAAGTTCATATCAGTAATGAAAGTTGCTAGTTATGAACGAACGAAAGCAAGGAATAGTATATATGATTTCAGTAATCATTAATACTAAGAACAAAGAACTTAAGGAGATCCCTGTAGTCTCAGAATACCCAGATGTATTTCCAGAAGAATTAACAGGATTACCACCAGATAGGGAAGTAGAATTTAGGATTCATCTAATTCCTGGAACTACACCGATAGCTAAGGCACCTTATCGGTTATCTCCTACCGAAATGTTAAAACTGAAAACGCAATTAGATGAATTACTAAGTAAAGGATTCATACAACCTAGCTCATCCCCTTGGGGAGCTCCAGTGTTGTTTGTAAAGAAGAAAGATGGTTCGATGAGAATGTGTATTGATTATAGAGAATTGAATAAGGTTACAATTAAGAATCGATACCCATTACCTAGGATTGATGATCTTTTTGATCAACTCCAGGGAGCTAAATATTTCTCTAAGATTGACTTACGCTCCGGATATCATCAATTGAAGGTACAAGAAGAAGACATACCTAAAACTGCTTTCAGAACTAGGTATGGTCATTACGAGTTTACAGTCATGCCCTTCGGGTTAACAAATGCACCTGCAGCATTCATGGACATGATGAATAGAATCTGTAAACCGTACTTGGATAAATTTGTAATTGTCTTCATAGATGATATACTTATTTATTCCAAAAGTCAGGACGAACATTGTCAGCACTTGCATATACTCTTAACTTTGTTAAGAAAAGAAAAACTGTACGCCAAATTCTCGAAGTGTGAATTTTGGTTGCAAGAAGTGCAATTCTTAGGTGAATCACGAAGGTATTCATGTAGACCCTGCTAAGATAGAAGCGATTACCAATTGGAAGGTTCCACAAACTGCAATGGAAATTAGAAGTTTTATAGGTTTAGCGGGCTACTATAGACGGTTTATTAAGGATTTTTCCAATATAGCTGTACCATTAACTAAGCTAACCTGTAAAGCCGTTAAGTGTGAATGGGGACCTAAACAAGAAAAAGCTTTTAGAATCTTGAAGCAGAAATTAACCAATGCTCCAATCTTAGCCTTACCAGAAGGAACTGAAGATTTTGAAGTATATTGTGAGGCTTCAAAACTAGGATTAGGATGTGTGCTAATGCAACGCAAGAAAGTAATTGCGTATGCTTCAAGGCAATTGAAAAAGCACGAAAAAAATTATACGACTCATGACTTAGAGTTAGGAGCCGTAATTTTTGCCTTTAAGATTTGGTGACATTATCTTTACGGAAGTAAATTTACTGTCTATACAGACCATAAAAGTTTAAAATATATTTTTGGGCAAAAAGAGTTAAACATGAGACAAAGAAGATGGATGGAAATCCTAAGTGATTACGACTGTGATATTCAGTATCACGAAGGAAAGGCAAATGTAGTTGCAGATGGCTTAAGTCGTAAGTACCATGAGAAACAACGACGGGTTCGTGCTCTCAGATTAAATCTACAATTAGATTTAATGGAACAAATAAAGAAGGTTCGGGAAACAGCAATCAAGGAAGATGCTGAAGGAATGAAAGGAAGAATAAAAAAATTAGAACAAGGAGCTGATGGAATTTGGAGGTTCCACAAAAGCAGAATATGGGTACCGAAGCAGGGAGAATTAAGAAATAAGATTTTAGAAGAAGCTCATAAATCTAGGTATACCATACACCCTGGAAACAATAAAATGTACCAAGATTTAAGAAAGAATTTCTGGTGGATAGGTATGAAAAAAGGATATAGCTAGTTATGTTTCTAAGTGTCTTACTTGTTCACAAGTTAAGGCCGAACATCAGAAACCATCAGGTCTATTACAACAGTTAGAAATGCCAGTATGGAAATGGGAACTCATAACAATGGATTTTGTTACTAAGTTACCCAAAACCAGAAAAGGTAATAATGCGATTTGGGTAATTGTGGATCGATTAACCAAATCTGCTCACTTTCTACCTATGAAAGAAACCTTTAGCATGGAAAGACTGGCAAAGTTGTATGTAGATAAAGTCGTATCTCTACATGGAGTTCCACTCTCCATTGTATCAGATAGGGATAGTCGTTTCACTTCTCATTTCTGGAAAAGTTTCCAAGAAGCTATGGGAACTCGACTAAACCTAAGTACTGCATATCATCCTCAAACAGACAGGCAAAGTGAAAGGACGATCCAAACTCTAGAAGACATGCTCCGAGCATGTGTAATAGATTTTGGTGGAAATTGGGACGATCACTTACCTCTGATCGAATTCTCCTATAACAATAGTTATCATTCAAGTATTGAAACTGCCCCATTCGAAGCATTGTATGGAAGAAAATGCAGAACTCCAGTTTGTTGGGCAGAAATAGGAGAAAGTCAATTGTCAGGTCCTGAAATAGTGCAAGAGACAACCGACAAGATTACTCAAATCAAAGAAAGGCTGAAGACGGCTCGAGATCACCAGAAAAGTTATGCAGACAATAGATGCAAGCCGTTAGAATTCCAAGTTGGAGACAGAGTATTGTTGAAAGTTTCTCCTTGGAAAGGAGTTGTTAGATTCGGTAAGAAAGGAAAGCTAAGTCCCAGATACGTAGGACCATTTTTAGTGATCCAACGTATAGGACCAGTTGCTTATCGTTTACAACTACCCGAAGAACTAGCTGGAGTACATGATGTATTTCATGTATCCAATCTCAAGAAATGTCTATCAGACGAATCTTTGGTAGTACCTCTCCAAGATATAGAGGTAAACGAAAAATTAAAATTTGTAGAAAAACCTCTTCAGATAGAAGATCGAAAGGTGAAATTTCTCAAGCACAAGCGACTAGTTCTAGTTAAAGTCAAGTGGGATTCAAAGAGAGGAGCTGAATACACTTGGGAGCTGGAATTAGTTGGTAGCGCTAACTAGGTTTGGCACCCTCACCCGTACCTGAGAGGACGGGTGTGAACTAATGACCCAGTCATGCCCAATGCTTTGATAGGGGCATTGGGGAAAGGGCAAAATCATCTGGAGCCATCTTGTATGGTATCGAGTTTTTATCAACATTACTTTTGGAAACATTATAAACTGGATTAATTCCTGAGCAACTAACGTTTTTGTAAAACTATGAACTCACCAGCGTTGTCTGATACACTTGTTGTATGCTCGCAGGTCGTTAGGTACTATGGACAAGGAACTTGTTATCTGGATGGCTGGAGTGGCCATGGGTCGTACTACTTGGATATGCATGACTTGTTTATTGGTTTTACATACATTTGGTTTGAAACATTTAAACAACGATTTACTGTTTACTTCCGCTGAAACATGTTAAACTTGGATTATGTTTATGAATGTTTTAATCATTATAAATGGAAACTTTATTTATTATTTTATTATTGGTTCAATGTGATTGGTGGCTAGATCCTGGTACGTCACACGCCTAGCGGGGTTTCCGCTTGTGGTATTTTGGGGGTGTGACAAGACGCATATCTAAACACCCACTAGTAGAGTAGTTGCTGGTTTGAGCCCAAACATAGTTATTTAACCGTTAAATCTCCCTATAGGTATTACTAATGTCTAGTTTTGCGTGTTCTGTTTTGTTTAGTCCAGTTCTGTATATCTCTTGATGTTTTTTTACAATCTAAGAAAGTGATATGGAATAGGTGGGATCAACATATATCTTGGTGTTTTGTTTTATGAAGGAAAATATAATGGTCATACAAGCTTTCACACAAGTTAATTATCCATCATACTCATCTTTACTCTTGGTGATTGTTAGGGGGTAGGGGTGGTCATCACTCATCACTCACTCACAACTTCCAATCAAGTTCTGCCATGTCATCAAGCATTATTCCATC
Source organism: Helianthus tuberosus (assembly GCA_030545235.1). NCBI lineage: Eukaryota > Viridiplantae > Streptophyta > Magnoliopsida > Asterales > Asteraceae > Helianthus > Helianthus tuberosus. The sequence goes on along the minus strand of CM060411.1, from coordinate 6,917,361 downwards.
ACTAGTGATGGATTTTAGCGGAAATGTCCATCACTCATGTAACAACTCGTATCAAAATTCCTATTTATTTTATTAGTTTATCCAAAAGGAAACCCTAATTGAGACACCCAAGTAATTCTGCATAATCCCTAAAATTTTCAGAACAAACAGAATCAGGATCAGGGCCCCTAAAACTCAGGGGGGGGGGGGGTAAACCCTAATCGGTAATATCTATACAGTTTGTTGTCAAAAATTCGAAATAACACGAAACCAACTCAGCAAGCCTACTGGGACACAAGGCTACCCTAGGGTAGATTGGCACCCCTCGCGCCACGCGACAGGCACAAGGGGACCTGTCGCGACACGCGACAGGGACCATTTTTCATGTATAAATAGTAGACTGTGGGACTTGGTTTCAGGCACTTGTTCGACGTAAAAACTCACAATAGACGCTGAGATATAGTATAATTACTACAAAACACACACGATTCACGAAGTGCTGCCGCAAAACAGGGTAATAACTCGATCGCTATTACGATTCATTGTCCGATCGATCAATATATCCAATGGATGTTTAAGTGCTGCCCACATTAGGGTTATGCTTTGTCATTCGTCGTTAATTCGATGGATGTTTAAGTATCGCACTTTGTCATTCGTTGTGAGGGTTTGATCTCGTGAGTTATCGAAAATGCTGTATTGATTACTAACCCAGTTTTGTGTGCATTGTTATTTAAATTAGGTTAACAAGGCTAATCCATAGACTAGACTCTATCCGTGTTAAATCTGCAATGTGAGTCATTCTCTTTTTATCAAATCTATTTACAAAATCATGTTTATTTTCAAAGTTATAATTACGGGGATTAAGTCTTTGTAATCACCAAGTTACAACCGGTGTGTGGGGTTTTGTATACATTACTTGATAATCGTCACCATTGGGGCAGCCAATAGGGGATATGACCATAGTCACAGATCCGGTCGAGTGAAAAATACCGTGGGTAGTTGGTTTGATATAGAAACAATGTAATCACCCTTAATACTGTAAATTATAACAAACAAGTCTGTTTTATTAAATAGAATGATTCACTCAGTATTTTCCGCTGACAAAATCTTTTTCAAACATGTTTCACGTGATCTGTTGTGATTCAGGAAAGGTGCTGTGGAGCACTATAAGCTTAAGAAAGTGGCTCATTATAAAATAAAGAAATATGTTTTGTAAAATAAAGGTTTCTCCGTGAAATCATAATATTGTAAATTACCGGGGTTTTATCCCGAGTTGTAAAATAAAATAATCAGGAAAAATTTTAGCTTTAAAAAGATCCTGATGATAAACTTCCGCTGTTAAACTCAATTAAATAAATACCACGGGATTTCTGTCCCGCAGCTCCTGAAACGGGTCAAACCGGGACGGGGGCCGTGACAACTCACCACACCCAACAATTTTCCTCACAACCCAACAATTTCCCTCAACTTCCTCAATTTCTTCACGCGTGAAACAATTGACGCGTTATATAATCAACTCGTTATAAAGAAGACCGGCGGCAGTGTTTTGTGTTCATCACGCGTTGTTGAACCTCCATAACGCACCGCCCCGTCCCCCCTATCAAGTAATGATTTATATTGAATGTGTAATCACGTAATGGGTATTCAAAATCACGTAGTCATGTGCTGAATATTCAAAATCACATAATCACGTAATAGACTAATGTGTATTCAAAATCTTGTAGTTTTTAAGGGAACTATAGCAATATGCTGCTCGAATTAAAGAGAATTGTTGATCAGTTCTGCTTAAACATGAGGGAAAACATGAAAACATACCTGTTATGGCAGACAGTGCTGTGGAGAATCCAGTGAGAGATGATGCCATCGAGTTCGACATGTTTGTCAGTGTGGTTTGGTTCCTCCTTAGGGTGCAAACTGATGATGGTGATGATGAAACCGAAAAAGGGAGTTCGGCTATGGAGAGAGAGGCGAGTTTGATGTTATGAGAATTAGGTTATGTGTCTAACCTTAGAACCTCTACATAAGTCTCCTTATATAAGCACCCAAGAGGAAACCTAATTAGTTAATAAGGGCAATATGGTCCATCAACAATTACCAACTAATTATATAATAGGTTATTATATATTTTGATCTATATTATGTAAATGATTATAATGGCTACTAGATTAAATATTAAATCATAATATATTTAATCTTACAAGAATAAAATGTCCGTTAATACGGTTTAATTTTTTTAAATATTGACTTATGGCAAAGTTATAATAATCAATGGGGGAAGTTGTTTTTAGTAAGAATGGACTAAATTACCCTTCAAGTCAATGTCACTTGTCCTTCTCTCCATGTCTCGTAAGCTTCGTATGAATTTGTTGTCTTGTATGGGATCCACTCTCTGCATATTAATTATTAATTAAATGTTAAATGGACGTAAACAATATAATTAGTTGAAAATATAAGAACTACGAGTTTTTAGGACATGTGTGTTGTGTCGGGATTGTCAAATCGAACCAAAATTAGACGTAAAAGCATTGAACTACACACGCACATTGCGGGGTGTTAACTAACAAAATTTAGATCGAAACGTAAAATGTTGTCTTAGAAAAAAGAATAAGCGGAAACGATAAGAAAACTACATAAAAAGACATCGAAATGACGATAAGAAGAATCCATTTTTAACACGTCTGAATAACCAAGCTGAACAGTTAAGTAAACATGTCTAAATGGAAAAAAAATAGATTCTATTGAAAAGGGAAAAAAACAATTCAACAAAAAATATGTATTAAAACATGAGGAGATAAAGAAACATGAAAAAAGTAAATATCAATAAAGTATTAGGGGTGTAAATAGCTTTATTACAATTTATGACTTTTAGTGTTAATTAATAAAAAATAAGTAATTAAAGTTTAGGGTTGTATAATAACTTTATAAAGTCAGGCATACTGATTAAGGTTGAAAGAGCATAATTGTAAAATAGCTACTAAAGGAAAAAAAACTATTTCTAAAGTTACAATTTAAATATAAAAATATAATATAATATAATATAATATAATATAATATAATATAATATAATATAATATAATATAATATAATATAATATAATATAATATAATATAATATAATATAATATAATAACTATTACTTTTTAACAATATTTGTTATTGGTTTTTAGTAAATTACTCGAATGCTCCCTGTGTTTTTTCATATTTCACATACAGTCCTCACTTTTTCTAAATTAGATGTTTTCTCCTTATAGTTTATAAGTTGGTGACTTTGGTACTCCCTAGCGTGGACGGATGCTAGTTTTTTGTATTAAGTGGATATAAAATAACGAAATTGGTTGCACACCAACACGAATATCATTTGAAGAAGCATTGTCCAGGTAAAAGAAAATAACTTCTTCTCAATTCCCCACTTTTTAGCAAATTACTAATTTTTTTCAGCTAAAGCATTACCGGTGTACGGAGAAGGCATGTAAGACATTTTTTTTCAGAAAAGCTATTTATGACATGGCTATTTAGGTATAACTAGGGGTATGAAAAAATAATCTGAATCGCAAACCAAACCCGAGTTGTCCGACGACTTTAGACGCACATCTAAGCATAACCTTGTTGGTCCTTAAACTATTTACTTCATCAAGTTAACACACATCTAAACACCCTCTAGCAACCCTTAAGTAGTTGGAACTCAAACATAGTTATTTAACCGTTTAAACTCCTTATGGGTATTACTAATGTCTAGCTCTACGCGTTCTATTTTGTTTAGTCCAAAACTGTATATCTCTTGATGCCTTTTTATGATCTAAGAAAGTGATATGGAATATATGGGATCAATATATCTTGGCATTGTATTTGTTTTATGAAGAAAAATATAATGGTCATACAAGCTTTCACACAAGTTAGTTGTCTATCATACTCATCTTTGTTCTTAATGACATATTTCACATTACACTTTCACAACTACTTAGTTTCTTGAAAAGTCATGTGTTCATTCTCATTTTTGTTAGAGCCTTAGAGGGTGGGATAGTCAAAGAGGCCTAACTACCTAGATAGATTATTTGGTTGTTAGTTAAACTATTTCATAACCTCTTGTATCAACCTTAAAAAACGGTTGTGAAAGTAAGGTATTCAAACCCTCAACTTCTTCATTCGATGGGACGGATTGTTGCAGCCTCCCTTACATAACTATAACGCGTCCTCCTTAGTCCTACATACCCAAAATCACAACACCTAGAGGGGATACTACTCTTAACACCTTTTGTAACATCCCAATCCTCAAGTAGTAGTTTGTCCCAACAACCATCTAATTAACAAATATGGTGGTTGTTATAGATTGTTTTACCTTTTTTAATAAATATAAAGCACACATATTCAACCAACATTGAATTTTGACTCTCGAATGAATTGATATAGAACGTGACAATGGTAATAAAGACCTTCTCGAAGACGCGTTTTTAAATAGTTTTATAAAATATTAACTTAATTTGGTAGAGCTTCTAAGGTCTTAAAATTTCCTTAAATGCGGTATTAATTCGTTGACCATTTTAATGTTTTTGATATCTTTTCCGATATCTAGAATATAAGATATAAGCATATACATGTGTATATATATGGGTGTGTATGTATTTCTGTTGTTCACCAAGCAACATGACTCGCTCAATGGTTATGTACCAGTTCATTGAGGATGAACGCGTCAGGAATGTAACCATGAGGAAGAGGAAGGCGAGTCTAATGAAGAAGATGAATGAGTTGAAGATTTTGTGTGATGTTGATGCATGTCTTGTGATGTACGAAACTGACGACAGTCCACCTGATGTTTGGCCATCTCCTTCTGAAGCGCATCGCGTGATTCAAAAGTTTAATAAATCGCCAATGTGGAGTTCGAATGCCTTACAAGATCACTCAGCTTATCTTCAGAAACAAATAGCCAAAATGAAGAAACAGTTGGCAAAGGAAAAGGAGAAGAACATGAAACATTTAATGGTGAAATGTTTGTTTGATGAGAACGCACTCAATGAGGTCAACAATCAAGAGGTTTTGGATGGTGTGCGTTCTGCGATTGACAGTGAGATTGAAGCGATTGATGATATGATTAAGGAAGCTCAAGAGAAGGCCAAGAAAAAGATGGTTTTTAGAACCTTCTTTTAAGAAAATGTGATCTGTATGCGATCAAATCGTTATGTTCTACCCGAATAAAATGTCCTTTTTCTCTTATTTATCATCAATTAAATAAAATGGCCTTTTTCTCTTATTTATCATAAATTATGTTTGGATTTTTTTTCATGCTTTTTTACTTAATTTCCCTTTGAAACTGCAAGCTGCATAAAGAACAAGACTGTTTTCATGGATTTTTTTCCTTTTCATGTTTTGGATCAGTTTTTCATGGTTTTTTCCATGTTTTTCATCGTCTTTCTTCGTATTATTCATGGAATTTTTTCATGTTATGCACTGATTTTTCATGGATTTTTATCATTTATCTTTTTCATGGATTATTTGACATCAGTCAGCTTTTCTAGAATTATTTTCGGGATAACAGATATCAGGTGATGCACATATGATCTGGTTTTGGCTTCCTGTGACTGCAGAAAGCTATGAGTATGAAGAACATGATTGTTCATCATTTTAACAATTATTTTGGTTGGTCTTTCTTTTTTTTTTTTTTTTTTTTTTTTGGATCATTAATACCATTTAGGGTACTGCATTAATTTTGAAATTAATAAGAATCTAAGTTTTTTTTTCTTTAAACCGCGGAGGTATATTAAAAACAAATAGCTGCAAAAATCTGAGTAATATATATGTGTTATATGATACGAAATGATACAGACGAATTAAAGCTCAATACAAAAAACATATTATAGAATTAAATTTCAACTCTAGGAAAAAAATAGAGTGAAAAGTTATGTGAAGTACTTAAAACGGGTCGGTGATTATGATTTTGTGCGACGCTTATGATGAAATGACCACGAGTTTGCTCTACACTTTGCATGTATAGCGAAGATCCTCCATTCAGACTGTTTTCAAAAGAACTAATTTAAAGTTACATTCGCTTTGAAAAAAAAAGTATTCGCTAGACATTATAAATTAAAATGTACAATATAACATATTTATGAGAACATGCAAACATTCCTGCACACACGAACAAAATACACACAAGCGTGCACTAACAGTCAAACACACGATACACGCAAACATGTTGTGATATTGATTTAAAATCCACTTCGCTGCAATCACACCACACATGAAATGTAAGAGCGACATAAAACCATTGTCATATAAAATCGAACTATAGAAAAATATTGTTAGAATGTATTCTCATGTTTAAAGCTATGATACAAACAAACCAACCTACCCAGCGACATCGCACTCGAAATGTTTAAAGCAGGGAAAATCTGATAGAACTAATTTGCCGCTATAATAACGATTTAGCTCTAGTAAAAATAAAACTCATCATCAAAATCAGGTTATTCCACCCAGCGGCGGAGATGGTGATATCAGCAACGGTGGTGGCCGTAGTGTCAATGGTGGAGGTGACACGTGCGGTAGTAGCTACCACCAACAATTTTACCAAGTCGAATAGCGTCAAATAGCGATAAAGTACCTATATGCTACATAACGAATAACGATAAAAAACAAGCGGCTATTTTATAAATAATGATACACTAGAAAAAAAAATTACAAAATTTTATATGTAAATTATATCAAAATACCCTGGTATATACGATATTTTACATGTATATTTAACAAAAACCTAAAATTTAGCTATTTTATAGCTATATTTAATTGCTATTTGTATTAAAAAGACAAAAATAATAAATAAATTATCGCTATCTATCGCTACAAACCAATAGCGAGCCTAGACCCATACGCAACGTAGCGCGCTATAGCGGTCGCTACGCTCGCTATTGACAACTATGCCACCAACGACGACGGTGGTGGTAGCCGATATTATGATTAAGTTTACGGGAATAAAATAATTCTTTTTAAAACACAAATCCTCTGGAAAAAGAAAAACCAAAACAATTCCATGAGCACAAACTTGTTCATTAGATTTAAATTATTTCTACTAAACAAAAGACCTAACATCACTTGAAAGATCCAGAATCAATCTCCAGATGCAAAAAAAAAAAAAAAAAAAAAAAAAAAAAAAAAAAAAAAAAAAAAAAAAACCCTATATTCTTAACAATGTTCAGCGGTAGAAAGTTTTAAAACTGATCATTACAATTCAAGACATTGATGCTTGATCAGATCTGGCCCGCTTTGAAGGGTGCGGGTTACATCCACCGTTGATATTAAATTTTTTAACATCTCGTGCTTCTACTTGTGGCGTTGACTTTGACTTTTGACTATGCACATCCGTTGACTTCTTCGTTTTATCTGATATGCATTGATCATCATCATGCGCTAAAGCTTTGGGTTTTTCAGTTGTGTTGGTTGGAGGGGCGGAATCGTCATTTGGATTAGATGATGACGGCTTTACCCTTTCGGTTTCCATTTGTCTTTGTTGCTCAAACATCATTTGGAGGTATTTTCCTTGTTCTTCTATTCGTAACTGTAAGTGTCTTTGGATCTGAAAGGAAAAATAGATAAATTTAATGCATACATGACTGGAAAAACAAACGAAAAGAAAACAACTTGACGTACCTCAAGCTGTTCGTGAAGTTGCTTTTGTACTTCCATCTGCAACTTTAACGCATCGGTGAACCCCAAACTCCTGCCATCAAAAAGCCGTATACATAAATTTAAAACTTGGCTTAAATAATTAAAAAAATAGTAAAGTACACCCATGGTCGCTGTAGTTTACCAAAATTTTGGATTTGGTCCCTAGCATTCCAAAAGTACACGGATGGTCCTGTGGTTTGCACTTTGTAACGCATTTAGCCCCTAGCCAACAAATATAAAGCTTTTAACATGTCCAAGGTTGGGACTAAATGCGTTACAAAGTGCAAACCACAGGGACCGTTCATGTACTTTTTGAAAAAGTTGGGGACTAAATGCGTTTCAAAGTGCAAACCATAGGGACCATCTATGTACTTTTGAAAAATTATGAACCGTCGGCCCATGGCATAACTATACAAAAGTTGTTGATCATAGCTAAATGTCTAAAATACCCTTGTAAATTAATTCTATAGCAATCAAATAAATCTAAAATGTGTAGAGAGAGAAACAAACTTGTTTTTAATATCCATTGCTACCATCTCATCAATTGAAGTTGATTTCTTCTCTGATGTTCCTGCATTAAGGATACCATTAAACCAGAGTTTTTCTTAATTAAATAAAAATATAATAATAACTGGATCGACAAATAAAAATATTAGATGCCGATCAAGTTTTATAATGCAGTTGTACAAAGATTACAATTAGGGGTGCAAATGAGCCAAGGCCCAGCTCGACCAGGCTTGAGCTTGATTAACTTATGAGAGCTCAGCTCGGCTTGTTGGTAGTTTCTCAAGCTCAGGCTCGGGCTCGGCTCGTTTATTATCTATTAATTAATATATTAAATAAATATAATATCAATAATAGACTCCTTTAGGTTCACGAGCTCGATAAGTGAAGCTCAGGTCCGGGCTCATTTACTAGGCAAGCTTATTTTTAGGTTCGGGCTCAGCTCGTAAACAAGTTTAAATAAGCTCGGCTACGCTCGTTTACTAGACAACTATAAATAAGGGGTAAATGTTATTAAATATATAAACAAAAACTAATATTACACTTAATGGGCGATAAGGCTGACGAGCCTCACATGCCAGGCTCAGGCTCAAGCTCGGGCTCGATAAATAAACGAGCTTTACTTTAGGCTCAAGCTCGGCTCGGGCTTGATAAGGCTCGGCACGTTTCGAGCTTTTTCTCGCGCTTCGGCTCGTTTGCACCCCTAATCATAGTCATTAATAATATCTGAAATCTCTTTTAGTATCACAATAATTTACTTGATGTTGAATTATCACACAACAGTATTTATTGTAATTATTTTAATATTATAATGTTATTAAATGGCTCATTTTTCAGCAATATTATTACCTTCAGATAACTCTGGCTTGTACCTGGCTGTTCTATATTTCTGAAACAAAAACAGAAAAAAACAATCTGAAAGAGGTCATTACTTTGACTTTGGAGGTCAAACCAACGTTTTCGATCAAATGTTGAGATCAAATTATAATTTTTTGTGTTAACAAACTCTTCCAACTTTGACCTCAGAAGTCAACTAGATGATTTGTCACAAAAAATAACTTTCTTACATACCTGTAAATGGCTTTTCACATGATAAATCGTCAAACCGTCAACATTCATGAGCTTCAAAACACCTTTAGGTGTAGCTCCTTTAAGTCAAACAGCAGAAAACATAAGATCATAAGTTCTCGAAAGCAGTATTTTCAAATATCTATATAAAATTTGTCACTAAAATACGCACGTTCACTGCCACCCAACTTGTTGACTGCTTCAACAAAGGATTCATGGAGTTCTGGCGTCCAACGCATGCGAGGTTTAACGGGCCCAGTTGATGACGGGCTGCTGACTGGACATGCTTCTATACTTGGCCCAAGAACAGGAGTGATTTGCAACGGCTGCACAATAGCACTTGATTTAATATTTCTTAATACATTATTAACAAAATTTTAAGCAAAATGGTGGCAATTTCGACCCATTTACTTATAAACGTTTTGTTTGGGTTTATTTTCAAGCTCAAACGGGTCAAATAACATGTTGCAGCTAACTTGGAAACATGTCAAATGGGTCCATCGCTCTAAAGTAGCCCGAACTGTGTTTTATCTGATAGACGCGTACATCCTACTATATATTCTGTCGAAATATTCAGATTATTGTACTACCATAGTTGTTGATGGTGAATAGAGACAAATAGCGATAAGGTACCTATATGCTACACTAGAAAAAGATTTAAAAAAAATTTATATGTATATTATATCAAAATACCCTGGTATATACCCTATTTTACATGTACATTTAACAAAAACCTAAAATCCAGCTATTTTATAGCTATATTTAATCGCTATTTATATTTAAAAAAAAACTGAAATCTCGCTATGCGACATACCCTGTAGGGACCTTCGACCTATACGCTGCGCTATTCGCGAACATAGCGACCGCTATTGACAACTATGTGTGCTACTATTGTTTTTCCAATCATAATTATCACATTACTTAATAACAAAAAAGAATTGACTCCTTTCGACCGAACCCATTTTGACCCGTTAACTAAAAAGTAGCATACCTTGGATTCTAGAGTTGGAGCATCAACATCAGCCAAAATTTCTCTCCAATTCGAGTCAATATTAACATCAACGCTCATAACGTCAACTCCCCATTTCTGCCAGTCAGTTCCCGTTCCCCTATCACGATCATCAACAGGAAGCAAACCATTTTGAGGCTCGATTTGTAAGCTCCCACCACTAACATTTTCGGGAAATCCAAGAAGATCGTCGAGTGATTCTGGACCCCACGACATTGCATTGTTTTGACCAGTCAAACCAACAAAAGCTGATGATTGTGTATTTACAAAACTAGACGTTTGTTTCACTTGAAATGGAGGATTCTGTGATGACATGGCTCCCGGTGGACCCATATCGTTCAGCTGGTTTTTACTAGATGGTTGAAGACATACGGGAGCGTGTTTCCATCTTAATCCATTCATAAAATCTGCTGCAATATTTCGAATTGTTGATCCAATAGCCTCTTTAAAGCCAAGTCAACGCACAACTGGTTAAAAGTCAACCCGATTTAATACTATTCAGCAATTCGTCATTTCAGTTGTAATGCGTCTGAAACAAAGGTCGATCACCATCATTACATTTACTACAAGGAGTACGAGCTAAGTATTTAATGCGGTAAAAAATTGGTTATCGGTCAAGGGCCGATATTTGAGATATCGGTTATCGCGGTGAGATATCAGTGGGATATCGGCAAGGTTTAAAAGAATGGAAATGAGTCTCGAGGCGTTTTCCCTTCGCCTCACAAGGCGTAAGCCTCGAGGCGAAACGAGGCGTAAGGCTGAGGCGGTATTAATAAATAAATATAAAAATTATATATATTATAAAAATAATAATACTAACTAATTTCCTCATCATCAAATTCATCAAAAACATACATAAAAAGACATGAAATGCTTGAAATTGACACAAAAGGTCAAAAACAACTATGAAAATCCCATGAGGCGCACCTGAGGCGCAGCCTTTCTTAGCGCCTCAGCCCCTCTGAGGCGCATATGCGGTAAAAACCCCATGAGGCGCGCCTCATACTCGTTTTTTGGCCGTTTCGCCTCAAGGCGCGCCTTGAAGCGCACGCCTCAAACGTTTTTTAAAACTATGGATATCGGTAATATTAATATCGTGCTGAATTAATATATATATAGCAATTTAACACTAACACTTCAGTATACTCTCCTACCATTAACAAATTAACCTTTTGCAACTTGAAAAACACTAACAATTGTAGCAAGTAGGAACTGATTAAGACTTAAAACACTAACATTTAACAAGTAAGACTTAGAACACTAGCATTTAACACAAACAATTAACAATTAAGACTTAAAACACTAATAGCAGCAATAAGAAGAAAGAGGAATGGTGGAACTAAGAAGAATGGTACTGATATCCGGAAAATCGGTGATGTATCGATCAAATATCGGTCAATATCGCCGATAATATCTATACTGATATTTTGCACCGATATCTCACGAGGGGACAGATAACCGATATATCAGACTACATATACTACAAGCATCAAGGATTAGAAAAGGCTCTTTAATCCAAAAATAGATTAAAACCATAAAAATAAACAAGGAATAAGACTTTAAAATTTAATGAAACAACTTAAGATTGCTGCAAATTGTTAATAAATTGAAGCAATATATATATCACTTACACTTTAGTGTACATACTTACAAAAGGGGTTGTTACTTACACAAAAAAATGTAACTTACATAATTCAAACAAAAAGGTTTAATTAACAACAAACTAAGTAGTTAATGCGGTAAAATATTGGATATCGGTCAAGGACCAATATTTGAGATATCGGTTATCGCGGTGGGATATCGGTAATTTTAATATCATGCTAAATTTATATATATATAGCAATTTAACACTAACAATTGTAACAAGTAAGAACTAACTAAGACTTAAAACACTGACATTTAACAGTAACAACTAACAATTAAGACTTAAAACACTAATAGCAGCAATAAGAAGAAAAATGAACGGTAGAAATAAGAAGAATGGTACTGATATCGGGAAAATCAGTGATTTATCGATCAAATATCGGTCCTGTATCGGTCAAATATCGGACAATATCGCTGATATTCTGACCAATATTTTGTACCGTTATCTCGGTAGGGGACAGATAACCGATATATCACTTATATATCAGTTGATATATCGGGATATTAACTATATAGACAACAAATTAAAATAAAATAGATTAAAACAAAGGCAAAAACTTTATAAGCAAAAAGAACATCATGATGCTAAAATAGTAAAACCAACTTTTATAATTCAAGATTCCCCCAAATTCAAACAAAATTAACACAAAATCAAACCTAAAAAAGTAAAAATCATTTGCATCAATCATACCCACATGATCAACTTCTACCAATTAAACAAACACAAACTATGCTTCTCAATTACTATTATTTTTTTGTCCCCAAAAAAAAAAAAAATAACACAAATCAGCAAACACTGAATATGAAACCATGATCTGATGGGTGTTTTGGGTTTTGAGAGTACGAGGTTAAGATAAACTAACCTTGATTTCCTCGAAGAAGAGACAAAAGGGGACGTACGGAGCAAGGAAGATTAAAGGCCCCAATAATCCCCAATGAATGGAGTTATTGTATATGCAATGATGAGAGACAAAACACAAAGGTTTTTTTTTTTTTTTATGCGTGTTTGTGCACTTAGAGTTTGTGGAAATGATCTTCACCGTTGGTGTGGATTGCTTTTTCTTGGAGTGGAAAATGGATGGTGGGGTGGTGGGTATTGTTGCTTAGTCATGTTTTTTTTATTCGGTTTGTTAACGAGCTGAGCTGAGATATTTTGGTTTGTAAATGAGTCGAGTCGAGATGACTTAGTTTATAAGTGGGGTATTGGATTTAAATAAGTCTAACTTTCATCAATTTGGTGATAACACTTTTAACTTTTGATGTGTACCACATCACTCTCAATTTTCAACTTTTGGCCGATAGCACTCCCAAACTAAGGTGTTTGTTTGTTTTTTCAGAGGTAAAACGTATGCAGTCTGCGGACCACATCTGCAAACATCTGTAGCAGAAGAGGTGGACCAAACCTCTCCAATCTGCATGCAAGAAGAAGACTGTTTATTTTTTTACCTTAATCTCTTTGTCTGTCTTCTACCTCTCTCTCCCTCTACCATCTTTCCTGTTCAAACCTAAAATTCATCCTAACCCTTTGCCAGTCCACCACTTCTCCACCACCCAAAAAATCATGAACCCAAATCAAACAAGTAGAACCCTACTTTTTCTTAACATCAACTGAACCCAAATCAAACTAAACTTAAAGCCAATCCACCACCTCCAAAATCATGAACCAAAATCAAACAAATAGTGTATATTGGACCATTAATTACCATAACATTAAGCATAAAAGCTCCTAAACCAGGAACAAAGCCACCACCATCCTTGTTCGAACCCTAGAGCTTAACACCGTAAGCCGATATGAACATTTACCATTGTCGTCGCCGTAAAGTAACTTAGATCTGAACACCGTAAACCTATTGTCAGAACCCCAACCGTCGATGGGTTCTTGTTGAGATCGAGTGTGCTGAAGGAGATTCGCAGAACAACAGATGCAAAGGGTAGTGCTCGAATATGGAGAAGGACCGGCTGACCGACGGTGAGAGGTGAGAAGGGAAGGAGAACTAGGGTTTGGAAGTGGTATGAAGAGGTTAGAAGAGGGAAGTCCAGGTCTGTTGGAATAAGAGGACAAGCAGATGTTTTTAAATGAAATCACTTCTAAAAAACAAACACTCTGCGAAACAAAAGGTCTACGCGTGTCTGCGCGACGCAGATAAAAGAGACCAGGAAGAGCTTTTAAGAAAAAACAAACAACCCCTAACTAAACTCTAACCCATTTAGTTAGTTTTTACTTATGTGGCATCTGAAGTGGAACTTCTGATGACGCGGCGTCTGACTTAGCTTTTTTGATGACGTGACAACTGACGTGGCATCTGACTTTGCTTTTTATAACGTGGCAGCTAACGTGACACTGGTTTTGTGACGTGGCAGCTGATGTCAGCAAACTGGGTTAGTGTTGGTTTCGTTTATGAGTGTTATTGCCAATAAGTTGAAAGTTGGGAGTGGTGTGGTATAAATCGAAAGTTGGGAGTGTTATCGGCTAATTGGTAAAAGTTGGGGTTATTTAAATCTAATATCACTTAATAAAGTAATCGAGCTCGAGAAAAAGCAAGCTCGCTCGTTAACTAATTCCCCATGTCGCCTGAATCCTAGCCATTGTCACATGTCATCTGCTGATTACCCACCTTATGTCGTCCTCTTGCACTACCTTCCCATTATCGCCTACACATCAACAACTTCTCTCCCCTTCTCTCTCTCTCTCAACCACTTATTTTTGTTTTGATTCTTCACAACCCTCACACAACTCATCAGCCAGCGCACTGTTCATCTTCATCTGCTCAATTTATAGTCGAGACATATCTATACTTGCTTGACCATCGATATACCACCTACACCTCCCGTCATCCCTTACTTCGTTCATCTATCGGTCCTCACATGGTCCTCGCGACCACTGCCAATTTCGACTCTTTTTTCTCATTGTAAACAGTTGTAAACCAACACCACAAAACCATCACCACTGCTATTTCACTTTTTTTAAAACCAAGCGAAGTGGGCTAGCTCATTCGTGCTTCATTTTTGCTCAATAGAAAAATTAGAGCAGCATCATGCTGTCCTTTGCTCAATAGAAAAATTCGAGCAGACTCAAGCTGTCTTGATTTAATTCGATTCGACTGACGAATTAAACTATATTGAACCAATGTTTTAAAGACCGGTATGAACCGGTCGGCAATACTAGATACCGGACACAGGACTTGTAAAACCAGAATGCGGTATATCTTATGTAATTGTGGTATTTCCGGTTTTACCGGTCTAAACCTTTGAATTGGTTTACATTACCTTAAATTTTAATAAAATATTACATTAAGGTAATATTGACCTTCTATATTTCCGGTAATTACTCAAGTGTCTTCCATTCTAATATTTCATCATTGTTGGAACTGTTACCCACCTTGTCCAATGTAATATTGTTTATAATTAATAAAAATACTCTTAAAATGCTTAATATTGTATAAGAAAATAAATTTTTTTAGATAAATCATGATTAATTACATAAATCATATTTGAGATTGAATTATTTTTTTAAAATGAATTTACATTTTATGGAATTATAGGGTTAACTAGTAACCCAGTTGAACTGAATGGTATAACCAGGTTCAGCTGGTTAAACCATTTCAGAGCCCAACACAGCATCATTTAAAAACAGATTTTTTAAAACATTGAATTGGACCTCTTGCTTAAAACTATAAAAAGAAAATCAAAATCAATAGCATATACCGATAGTTCTCTCAAATATATAATTTGGAATGGGATCAGGAGAGAACGATTTGAAGTGTGAGAACGATTTTCAGCCATAGGATCTTTGTAATTTGTGGCTAAGATGATGCGATGTCATTTTTGTAAATAATGGGAAACTTATAGGTACCAGGAGGGGTAAAATTGGAAGATCAAAATAAGGGTGCACATGCTAATCACATGTCATTTCCCTCCATCATATTTAAACGCCAATAACTTTTTTATACGTGATTATTTTTCTAAAAAAATTACACCATAAAACTCAGCGTTTTTTATCTTTCCAACGAGTATACTATTGATATACTTTTCGAAAAAAAATGAAATGGGTTTTATGGCGTTTTTCTGAACCGGGTGTTTTATGGCGTTTTATACTAGTTATTTTTATGGCGTTTTTCTGAACTATGTGTTTTTATGGCGTTTTAAACTGAGTTTTTCATGACGTTTTTCTCTGAACTGAGTGTTTTATTACGTTTTAAACTGAGTTTTTCATGGCGTTTTTTCTGAACTGAGTGTTTTATGGTGTTTTAACTGGTTATTTTCATGGCGTTTTTTCTGAATTTGGTGTTTTTATAGCGTTTTATTTGAACACCCCTTAGTGTAATTTAGCATCAATGCCACATGTCAACTCCAAAATCGTTCTCACCGTTATCACACTTTTCACCGTTCTCTCTAAATCCTGACCCAATATAATTTATCAACATGCTACTAATACCCAAATTCTATCTTTCTTTATATTTAAGATTACTCGATTTATAACGATCACTTCTTCTTATTCATGGTACCAAAGTCAATTCAATACAAGTTTTTGTTTGAATTAAACTCAGAGAACATTTAAATGATATGCATGCAAAATATACAAATAACAAAACTTGTAAAAATGTAAGCAAAACCCGTCTATAAAATTGTTTTCTTGATTTAGAAGCATACTAGGTTAGAACCATGTATATTACATGTGCTGAATAAATATAATTTTATACAATTATACTAAGTAATAAGAAATTACATCTTTAAAAACTCGTGTATTGCACGAATTGAATAAATACGTGTATTACACCGCTTGAATACATATAATGTAATCTGTTAACATATACAGTCGTCAATATATATTTTTGAAAAATAAACTTTGACGTACTAATATCGGAGAGAGTTTAAATCTGAGTGTTCTAATAATTAATGGAGCATTAAAACTTTCAATTTATGATCATCCTTTAGCAAAGAAGTGGGTGCATAGAGAAATTCATAAGGTGCAGTTACTACTATAATTATATTTTTTATTCTTTTTTTTATTTATGACTAATGCAATTAATTAACAAATATCTTTATGACTAATGCATTTAATTAACAAATAAAGTGCTTTTAATATATCCACATTAAAAAAAAGTTAATTCAACTGTTCAAAAATAATTATACTATTTCTTTATTTTCTAATGAATATCTTTAATCTTTAAACAAATAAAGTGCTTTTAATATATCGACATTAAAAAAACAGTTAATTCATCTGTTCAAAAATAATTATACTATTTCTTTATCAAAAATAATTATACTATTTCTTTTTTTTTTTCATTTTAACCCCCTTAAGTTTTGAATGCTAAGTTTTATGTATGTGAGTCAAATATAATATGTTTCAATGCTTATTTTAATATATGGTTTCAGTTGATTTACATTTTGTCAATACGTTTTTTGTGCTCATTTTTATGCATGTTTTTAGTTGGTTTATATTTTTTCGTATATAATACGTTTTCACTAGGTGGTATAAATTCGATATACTTTACGTTTCAACGCTGCCACGCGCGGTACTGACATTGTTTTCTTACGTGCTTTTTTTAACTACGTGTCGGTACAGATCCAAGTTAGTTTACGTTTTGACATGAATGGTCTACAATTTGTCATAAATTTTGTTTGAAAACGAGTCGAGTCAAATATAACATGTTTTCACTTGGTGGTATATAATTCGACTTACTTTACGTTTTAACGCCGCCGCAACCCACGATGGCATTCTTTAACTTAAAAACATTATTTGCTTATGTGCTTTTTTTTAAATATGTTTCGGTATAAATCTAAGTTTGACTACGTTTTGACGTAGTTTTTCTACAATGAGTCATGTCAAATATAATATGTTTCCATGCTTATTTTTTGTATGCTTTTAGTTGGTATACGTTTTGACATAAGTTTTGTTCAGGAAACGAGTCGGGTCAGATATTTAACGGTACAAATTAGAGTCTCTTTAAATTTCGACACTGCCGCAATGCGCGGCGGGTCAAAATTCTAGTTATAAGACAAATTTAAATTCGAGTCTTATCATTTATTAATATCTATATATAATGAATATCTTTAATTATAAATAGTTATAAGACAAATTTAAATTCGAGTCTTAACATTTATTAATATCTATATATAATGAATATCTTTAATTATAAAAAATAAGTATTTATAATTAAGTAGGAGATAATTAAGTAGGGGATATATAATGAATATCTTTAATTATAAAAAATAAGTAATTATAATTAAGGGTAAAATAATTAAGAAAACTTTTCTCTTGAAAATGACACGCGACCTTGACACTAATTCAATTTCGTATTATTTTGAAAATCATTTTCAAACTACATTTGAATTTATACAATATTTTTAAATTCAAATTGTAATCAATAAATACAAAAACAGTTAAAAAATTTTGGAAAAATTATACGTTTTGTCCTTTATCTTAATACCACTTATTAGGTGGTGTCTTTTTAACGAATTTTGACAAGTTTTGCCCTTTACAAGGAATTTTGTTGCACGTTTTGTCCTTTAGGCTTAACCCGGTTAGATTTTCTTGTTAAATCTTGTCACCCAAGGGTGTTTTAGTATTTTTACCCATTTATTTCAAGAGTCAACCCTAAAATATTTTGTTTTACTCTTTTAAATAATATTAAATAAATGGGTAAAAAGACTAAAATACCCTTGGGTGATAAGCTTTAACAAGAAAATATAACTGGGTTAAGCTTAAAAGACAAAACATGCAACAAAATTCTTTGTAAATGGCAAAATTTGTCAAAATTCGTTAAAAAGGACACCGCCTGATAAGTGTTATTAAGATAAAGGACAAAACTTGTAATTTTTCCAAAAATTTATCAACCAACTTATAACTATAATCTATATTTATATTATATAATAAAAAACCATTATGGGGACATTGTCATCATATTAGACTATGTCTTATGGATAATTATAATTTAGTTTAATCTTTTCTAATTAATTATAGATAACCCTCCTATTAAATATTATTTAGTTTAATCTCTTATGGATAATTATTAATTAGTTAATCTATTCTAATTAATTATAGATAACCCTTCTACTAAATATTATTTAGTTTAATCTTTTTACTTAACTATAGAAAATTATTATTTAGTTTAAATTTAATATATACTTCTCATTATAATATTATTTATTTGATTTTCTATATCATATTATCTTCATTGTTTATATTATCTAACGTGTTATATAACAGCTATAATTTTTAGTTTCCTTTTACCTCAACTATTCAATCATATATTTTTTATGCTATCTTATATTAACTAAATAAAAAAATTAATATTAAATCTTATCCAACTTTAAATGTCGAATAAAATACTTCTATTTTTCTAATAAAATATTATCCTTAAATTTAAATTGTTAATTTAAGAGATTTTTATTTATCACCAAAACCAAACTTTGTGATACTATTTTTTTTATTTTCATTATTAAAAAAATTATTAAATTGATTTTATTACATAATTTTTAAACAAATTGTATATAACTTTCAATATTACTTTATATATAAAATTAGATTTATTATCGATTTTTTTAAATATAATTTATATTTTATCACCCAAATAACTGCTTATTTGCTTATTGAATAACATGTTATATCATATTATCTTCATTGTTTATATTATCTAACGTGTTATATAACAACTACAATTTTTAGTTTCCTTTTACCCCAACTATTCAATCACTTATTTTTTTGCTATCTTATATTAATAAAATAAAAAAAATAATATTAAATCTTATCCTACTTTAAATGTCGAATAAAATACTTCTATTTTTCTAATAAAATATCATCCTTAAATTTAAATTGTTAATTTAAGAGATTTTTATTTATCACCAAAACCAAACTTTGTGATAATATATTTTTTATTTTTATTTTCTTTATTAAAAAATTATTATATTGATTTTATTACATATTTTTTAAACAAATTGTATATAACTTTCAATATTACTTTATACATAAAATTAGATTTATTACCGGTTTTTTAAATATAATTTGTATTTTATCACTAAAATAGCTGCTTATTTGCTTCTTGAATAACATGTTTGACCAGTATATCTTCTTTTCAATAAATATCTCTATAATCACCATATTTATGGCGTACCGAGTATATTCATTAGTTTTTTAAATATAATTTTCTTATTGTTTGGTATATAAAATAATATTTATTCAACCCGTGTAATACACGAGGGTTTTTAAAGATATCACTTTTTTGTATTATTTGGTAAACAATATTACATTTATTTAACCTGTGTAATACACATGGTTTTAAAGATATAACTTTTTTTATATTTTATCACTCAAATAGCTGCTTCTTTGCTTCGTGAATAACATGTTTGACCACTGTATCTTCTTTTCAATAATCATCTTCGTAATCATCATATCTATGGCGTACCGAGTATATTCATTAGTTTTTTTAAATATAATTTTCTTATTATTTAGTATATAAAATAATATTTATTCAACCCGTGTAATACACGAGGGTTTTTAAAGATATACATTTTTTTTATTATTTGGTAAACAATATTACATTTATTCAACCCGTGTAATACACATGGTTTTAAAGATATAACTTTTTTATTTGGTATATAAAATTATATATATTTAACCCGTACAATACATATGATGCTTATAGATATAACTTTTTATTATTTAATATATAAAATTATATTTATTTAAACCATGTAATAAAAGGGGATTTTAAAGATGTATTATTTTATTATTTAGTATATAAAATTCATTTATTCAACCCATGTAATACACGGTGTTATAACCTAGTTAAATATAGTCAAAGGTATTGTGATTCTTAACCATACTCGTAAACTATGATTTATAGATATAAGGATCTTTAGAAGATTATCTGCCGAACAAGTTTCAGGTAAATTTTAAATGATTTATCTGCTTAGTATTTAACCTAAAATTGTTGATCTTCATCAGAGAAAATCATCAAACATTAGTAATATCCCACAATAGTTCCTCAAATCACCATTTTTATAGCTAGAATCACTATACACGCCGGTTTGTATGAGTATACTCCACATCATATGGTCTGTATGACGGTGAAGACTGACACAAAAAACGAGTGATGTTAAAGAGTTAACTTTGATAAATTAATTAAAAGAACACAGAAAATTAGTTGAAAATTTATAGATTAATAAGAAAATAAAAAGGAAAGAAAAGCACTTATTTTGGTAAGTATTTTTCAAATCATCTATTTCGGTAAATATTTTTTCCACAAACCCTACTTGGAAAAGACAACTCTAGTAATATGACCCATATGACATATATGACCTTTTTTCGCCTATCTATATAGCCCGCGTGATGTGACAGGCACAGTAATGTACACTATTGGGGTGGTGACTGGTGCATGTGTAGCAACACCCTTTCCTAAATGTTAGCTTGTAAGGCTAGGGGGTGTGGGTTAAAGCCCATAGGGGCTTTATTACGCCCCCGCTAGATCCACCTAGACGCCACGTCATATGGGGGGCTTTAACGCCCCTCCTTTTAACTTGCATGCAATGGTTTAAAGACCCCCTATTAAACAAAAGAGTTAATTGTCATTTTAGTCCTTGAGGTTTGTCCAAATTTGTCATTTTAGTCCAAATAGTTTTTTTTCGCCTCTGGGTCCCTGACTTTTCTCTTTTGTTGCCATTTTGATCACATACCCTAACTCCATCCAAAAACCCTATTTCTAACCAAGGGTATTTTGGGGATTTTCATTTTAAATCTTTTAAATTGCCATTTTGATCCAATTCTAAAAAATCAAAAAAATCCTAAAAAATCAAAAAAAATCAAAAAAATTCTAAATCACAAAAATAAAAATCAAAATCAAAAAATTTATAAAAAATCAAAAGAATTCTAAAAAATCAGAAAAACTCTAAAAAATAAAAAAAACATAAAAATTCTAAAAAATAAAAAAAAAATTCTAAAAAATAAAAAATCATAAAAAATAAATAAATAAATAAAATCTAAAAACTCAAACAAACATATTTTAAAGTTTCAAATTCAAAAAATGACGATATATTACTCGTCCAGACGAATATATTTTCAAGTTTTATCTATTTTGTTGAGTGAATGAGTGGTAATAATGAGATAGAACCACTAACTAACGAACATGCATGTTATGTTTTAGTTTATAAAATTTATATTTCATGATATTTATATTTAGTAAATTATATTAATTGGTATAAAACTAAAGATGAAAATATTATTGTAATAAATAGTTTTGCTATGAAAACATATATAAAAAAAGGCCAAAGGGTGATAATTAATGTAGAAATGTAAGAATGTTTGTGAAAGATGTCAACTTAAAATGAAATTTGTTTTTTTAAATAGATAAATGGTTCTATCTTATCATTACTACTTATTCACTCAACAAAATAGATAAAACTTGAAAATATATTCGTCTGGACGAGGAATATATCGTCATTTTTTAAATTTGAAACTTTAAAATATGTTTGTTTAATTTTGTAGTTTTTTTTTATTTTTTAGATTTTTTAGAATTTTTATGATTTTTTTTTGTTTTTTAGAATATTTTTAATTTTTTAGAATTTTTTTATTTTTTAGAATTTCTTTGATTTTTTAGATTTTTAGATTTTTTTTTCGATTTTTTTTATTTTTTATTTTTTAGAATTTTTTTGATTTTTTTTTAGAATTTTTAGAATTTTTTTGATTTTTTAGAATTTTTTTGATTTTTTTGATTTTTTTAGATTTTTTAGAATTTTTTTGATTTTTTTTATTTTTCACATTTTTTTATAGAAATTTTTTGGCTTTTTTTGAATTTTTTTTTTGAATTTTTTAAAATTTTTGATTTTTTAGAATTGGATCAAAATGGCAATTGAAAAGATTTAAAATGAAAATCCCCAAAATATCCCTGGTTGAAAATGGGGTTTTGGATGGAGTTATGGTATGTGATCAAAATGACAACAAAAAGGAAAAGTCAGGGACCCAGAGGCGAAAAAAAAACTATTTGGACTAAAATGGCAAATTTAAACAAACCTCAGGGACTAAAATGGCAATTAACTCTAAACAAAATAAAAATAAAAAGATTTGATTGGTCGAAAAGAATGGGCCCCACCTGCACACCCCTTTAGCGCTCGTTATTGTGCTGGCGGGCCATCAATGGCGCCTCCTCTTTGACGGGCAGGGGGTGGGTGCCGGGCGCTAACGAAGGTGATGTGGCCAGGGACGGTATACCACACCCCTGGCCTAAGGATTACTTTATTGATTTCCAAAGTGAATCATTTGGTTGAATGTTGTTGCAGGACATCCATGGGTTATGAGTAGAGACCAAACCTTAATCAATGGCTGATCCACATGTGAAAAATGATTATATGAATACCAATATTACGGTCTAGTATTTCTTACGTGCACAAAGCAAAATGATATAAATTCGTCAAAGGGGCTATTGTTTACCTTTTAATGAGGCTCTTAATGGTTCAGAGCTCTTACTGGTTCAACACTTAATGGTTCAGACTGTTTGTTTCACGAGCAGATGTTTGAATGGTTCAGACATTTGTCTCTGAATGATTAAGACCTCTAATTTGAATTGGTCAGACATTTGCCTCTGAACGGGTAAACATTATACATGCTCTTAATGGTTTAGACCTCTTACTGGTTCAGCACTTAGGGGCTGTTTGGCTAAGCTTATTTTAGTGACTTATTTACTTATTGACTTTTTTAAAAGTTAAAAGGTGTTTGGGTTAGCTTATTATGTGAGAGGAATAAGTAAATAAGTCATTCCATTATGACTTATTTGCTTTTCAAATAAGCAAATAAGTTATAAGTAGCCCAAAATAAGCTTAGCCAAACAGCCCCTTAATAGTTCAGACCTCTTACTGGTTCAACACTTAATCATTCAGATGTTGCCAAACAGCCCCTATGGTGACAGTGGTAAACGTCTACTTCACTTCTAGTAGAAGTCTCCGGTTCGAATCCAGCTTCTATTGGTTTATGCGTTGGGCGTTTAAAGCTACAATTATTGATCGTCCCGAGTTTTCGGTTCAAAAGCACTAGGGTGGACCTTTACAAGTTCTCATGGTTAGGAGGAACTCCGTTTTATTTTTGCCTTGAAAGTTATATGAAAACATGTGTTTCTAAATGTTTCATGCTTGTTATTGTTTATTATATGGTTTAATGACTAAATTGACAAATACTGAAATGGGCTTAAACTAGTGCTTTAAAGTTTAAGTTATGCACAAAAAGGGAGTGATTTAATCTCATGCAAAATATTAAGAAGTTGGAACGAACCAACATCCAAGATCTAAAGCATAAAGGCCCAAAGTGATGCGGACTTTCAAATTCTTCCAAATCTTTCTAAATGGACTCTTAATGATTAAGAACTCTTCTTACTGGTTTAACACTTAATGGTTCATATTGTTTGTTTCACGAGCAGATTTCTGAATGGTTCAGACATTTGTCTACGAATGGTTAAACATTATACTATGTCTGAATGATTAAGACCTCTTATACGAATTGGTCAAACATTTGCATCTGAACTGTTAAACATTATACTGTCTCTTAATGATTCAGATCTCTCTTACTGGTTCAACGCTTACCCATTTAGAAATTGCCAACCAACCTCAGTTGTAATAGGCGGTTACACGAAACTACAAAGATGATCATAAAATAATATCCTCTCTTTACGTATCGTGTTTTTGTTATGTATTTACGTTAAGTGGATTTCGCTCTTTCATTTGAGAATGAATCAAGACCAAAGTTGGTTTCTTTAGAACACCCGATCGACCTTCGACCTTCATTTACATTCATCGATGAAACAAGCACTTCAGGCAAAGAAATCGGATGCGAAATTGAAATTACAATCATGTGTGTTTCAGTATTAGCTTGTCGTGATACATTCACCGCGCAAAATATATAAGGATGCATCCGATGAAATATTATCGTGGCGGAATTTAAAGGGGTCGCTAAACTAGCCAGGGACGACTTACGGATAGGACCTAACCGGTACTTTAACCGAAACACGAACAGTTAATTAATCAACTTCTTATAAGGCTTGCATGTGTTATAATCAGTTCAAAACGGGCTGTTTATCGAACCAAAACCAAAAAAATCTGTCTGACTCAGTAAAGTTGGGTTCGAGAACAGGTTCAGTCTCAAACCGAAAAGATCCGTTTTAGATTTCGGGTCAATTATCTTAAGAAACACAAACAGATCATTCAAGCTACAAAACAAGAAAATTCAAACACATAGTAACTGCTGCTGCTGCTGATTCATTTAACAATTCTCCTTAACTTCACCACAATCTTCAATAACAACCTTTGCTTTAGTCGAACCGCTATCGGATCCAATCGATTCCATCTCTTTCACAACGCTATACCCATCAACAACCTTGCCAAACACCACATGCTTCCCATCGAGCCATGAAGTTGCCGCAGTGCATATAAAAAACTGCGACCCGTTTGTGTTCGGGCCCGCATTAGCCATAGAAAGAGTCCCGGGGCCCATGTGCTTTAGTTTAAAGTTCTCATCAGCAAATTTGGCACCGTAGATTGACTCACCACCGGTCCCGTTACCCCTAGTGAAATCACCACCTTGACACATGAAGTTTGGGATGATTCGGTGGAACGCTGATCCTTTGTAGTGTAGGGGTTTCCCGGAAATCCCGATCCCCTTTTCACCGGTGCAAAGAGCACGGAAATTCTCGGCGGTTTTTGGGGTGACGTCAGCGAATAGTTCCATGACGATTCGGCCCGCTTTCTTTGTTCCGACTAGAATGTCAAAGAATACTTTTGGGTTCGTCATTTTTTGTCGCGTAATCTGCAAATTTGATGTAAGTTTGTAGGTTAATCAAGAAATTAACATAAATTGAGCAAAGATCCTCACTTATGTTCAAATGGGTTCATTTAAGTTAAATGCTATTTATTAATGGGTAAAATTAGGCGAAGTAGTCAAAAGCGAGAAAGACAAGACTGACAAGCACACATTCCTGCCAAATTTTGGCAAAACAATCAGTCTGAACATGTTTGAAACAGCTAAAAATGATCTGAAACATCCAAAAATGGCCTTGAACCATTCTAAAACATGTCTATAACCCCTAAAAACGGCTTTGTTAATACTGTGCGTCTTTCTTAAAAAAATCCCTCGCTTTTTAAGCACCTACGACTACCTACAAACTAGGTAAACTAAAAAACTTTAGCTAAAAATAAAACGGGTCAAACGGTTTAAAACTAACCCATGGCATAACCATGTGTTTGAATCACCTAAGAAAGCAGAAGCGAATCAATTAACAAGTTTTCTAGGTAAAGCGTAGTTCGTAAGATCACTTAAGGCAGTTTTCTTAAATTAAAATCATAGACACCATGAATGAACTAACACCTTTATCTTCGAGTGCACTTAGTACATAACAACTTTTAGACAGAAAGCTGCAAGAGCCGCATAATACACTCATTTAATAAAATATCAAAAGAAAATGAAATAGACGGTTACATAACTCTATACCGGATTACAGACTTAAGGGGCTGTTTGGCAAATTCTAAATGGTTAAGTGCTGAATCAGTAAGAGGTTTAAACCATTAAGACTTAAGTGTTGAACCAGTAAGAAGTCTGAACCATTAAGAGCCAGTACAATACTTAATCATTCAGAGGCAAATGTCTAACCAATTTAGATAAAAGGTCATAACCATTCAGACTCACGCAAATATCTTAACCATTCAGACATCTGCTCGCGAAACAAACAGTCTAGTCCAGTAAGAGATCTTAACCAATAAGAGGCCTGAACCATTAAGGGGCTGTTTGTTTACCTCTTAATGAGGCTCTTAATGGTTCAGACCTCTTACTGGTTCAACAGTTAATGATTTAGACTGTTTGTTTCATGAGCAGATGTCTGAATGGTTCAGACATTTGCCTCTGAATGGTTAAGATTTATATAGAGTTTGAATGGTTAAGACCTCTAATGGTTCAGACCTCTTACTGGTTCAACACTTAACTATTCAGATTTTGCCAAACAGCCCCTAAGTGTTGAACCAGTAAGAGGTCTGAACCATTAAGAGCCAGTATAATGCTTAATCATTCAGAGGCAAATGTCTGACCAATTCAGATAAGAGGCCTTAACCATTCAGACTCACACAAATGTCTTAACCATTCAGACATCTGCTCAAGAAACAAACAGTCTGAACCAGTAAAAGGTCTGAACGAACCAGTAAGAGGTCTGAACGATCACTAAGAGCTGAAACAAACACCCCTTAAAGCGCTTTGTAACGTTCTCGCACTTCTACACCTAAAACTGATTATTTTTTACAAAAAGTACTCTGAAATCAGAATCACAGTCCCTTCTACTCTCCAAATTGACTGTTTTAAGAACAAATAATCTGAAAACTCATAATCACTGCTCCCAAAACACTCAAAACAAATAACCCTTACTCAAATTCGAAATAACCAGTTTAAACGCACATCCAAACACTCTTTAAAACTACTGCAACTACAAATTCAACAGATTTAAACCTAACATATCAACAAGAAACATCAATTATACATAAATCTTCAATTTCGCACAACAATTAAAGGATTCAAACAGGATAAACAAAAGCTAGGGTTAAAAGGAAGAACGATGATACCTGTAAATCTGTAGTAGCCTCAGCAACAAGTTTGGAAGTATGAGGCTGAGGGGGTTTTATTAGGGTTTTAACTTTTGTATGTTTTTGGGTATGGCCCCTTAAGTTTATATGTATCACATTTTCTTCCCTTTGCTTCTTTGAATTAATTTCGTTTAGCGGTGTGCAAAGTCGGTTAACCGAGAGGTCGGTTAATTGAAAAGTATTAACCATAATTATAATTGATGGTCGGTTAACCATTGGTTATGGATCGGTTTTTGTTAATTATCCAATGTATATAAAACTTGTAAAACATCTAATCGATTTGGTTCGGTTATTTTCGGTTTTAGATATATGATCAACTGAAACCGAAAGTTCGGTTATTCAAAAAACAATAACCGAACCATCGAATCTAGGTGGTGACTAGGAAGGGCCGGTCAGAGTAGTGACAGCGGCTGGCTTCCAGTGGAGGTGGAGATCGACGGTTAGGTTGGTGGTGGTTGTGGGTAATTTTGTCTCACAATGGTGTAATCTCTTTTGGTTGATTGACCCTAGTATTTATATTGATCTACCCATTGTAGTTTAATACAAATACTAAAACCTTTATATTTATCAAATAAATACAAATAATATTATCTAAAAATTAAATATCACACATTATCTTTTTTTTAACGGTCAACAGAATTAATCCCGAGCACTCTTGGGGCACCCACTGGACCAAACGGAGTACTCCGAGAGTAACCCGAGTCCACCACCAATTCCGGGGAAAACCCGGTAAGCCGACCGCCCGTAGGCACGACGGTGAAATATCCCACATTATCTATTAATTACTTCTAAAATAACTAATAAATAATTAATTAAATAATCATTTCATAAATAGTTAGTTTAAATATTTTACTAAATATTTAATATCCGCATTACGCTAAAACCGCAAAGCGTGAGTATAATATTTAACCACTGAATATTATTTATTTATTTTCCATCCAAAGTGTAACTCTTTGGATCGTACCTCATTAACATCGTTTATTAATCAATCACCGGACATCTCATATCCAACATAAATAAATGCATTGTATTTGGCAATGATGGAATTCGGCTTCATGCAATTGAGGCTTACATCATATTTGTTTGTTTATCTTTTTGAATCAAGTTCATATTAAAAAAATAACCACCTTTATCTCCAAACATGGAAGCCAAAGACGAAAAAAAAAACATAAAATGGTGGTGACAAATTAAGAAGACCGAGATTAACATCTTTTGTAATTGTGTCATCATTTGCTATAACGATTGAGGGATGGTGACATAATAGAGTGTTGTCATCAGTATTGATTGCAATTTTTAGAGATATAGAGAAGGTAAGCCTACTCGGTGTGGTTGATGGAGGATGAGCCTCTACATCAGTGTCACGTAAGATGGGTGTGAGAATAGGGCAAAGATGATAGACCTAAGGAAATGGAGGGATGAGCCTATATATATATATGTGTGTGTGTGTGTGTGTGTGTTGTATGTATATGTGTGTGTGAGAGGGATTTTGTTTTTTTGTGCCCGTCCTCGTCGTCTCCTCCCCACCGATTTTGACCCCGACGTTCCACCCAGAATGGTGTTTGGGGGCGTCGCCGAGCCTGGACGACCCCCACACCGAGTGGCCTAACAAGGAAACATTGTAGGATGTAACCTTTTGATTTTTATCAACACATTGTAGGAATGTGATATTTTGATTACACTATTAAACGGAAATACATTTTGTATAACTAAATCTTACATTTGTATTAGGTTGTACACCTCCCATGACGTCCTCACTTTTCATCACGTATTGTCATGATTCACGGGTTCCCTACAAGATAATAAAGAATCAACCTTGTTTTTGACTAAGAATCTAGAGCCACTTAACAAATTGGTTTCACCTTTTTTTAGACTAAAAGTGGGTGAGAGAAAACAATTAAATAATGTCATGCCATTCTTTTATTATTTATTTAAATAAAATGTGTGTACTAGGTACATCACATAAATTAATAAATAATAGGAAAAGCTTAAGCCAACGAGATAGTGGTGGAGTGGTTAGGGAAAGACTTGTTGTTTCTTGTAACCCAGGTTCGACTCTCACTCTCCCTATTATTTTTTTGCGGCATCCAGGTGAAGGGCGAATATGAGCGGCGCCGGTTCGTCTTGGATGGGAGGCGACGTTTTAGCGATTATTCCACTATCGTGCCTTCAGGCGGGTGGAGTTCAGGTTTCCACGCATCTAGGAGAGCCAAAAGGCTAGCGGTGGTCAGTAGTCGACCTTGGCCATAACGTCCGGTCTCACGGTGGTTGGCACATTGTTTATTGTCGTTAAAAAAAAAGGAAAAGCTCAAGCCTTGTGCTTTGATAAAAGAAATAAAAAAGTAGAAAAAGTGTCCATAGTTTATTCAAAAAGTGAACTTGTGTCTTTATATAATATTTTATGTAATTATACGTGTTACAAGTTTCGTTCAAAAAATAACAAAAAAAATAAAAAAAAAATCTAGTGAAATTCTTTCGTATCTTGTAGTGAGAATTTGGTCGGTATCAATTAGGGTACAATAGCTTATTAATATGTGGTTTCATTTTAAAACATAAAGTGTCACACATCAAACAAATTATAGGTATATTATAGAGTAAATTGTCATTTTAGTCTCTGAGTTTTGTCTAAATTTGCCACTTTGATCCAAATAGTTTTTTTTTCCCTCTGGCTCCCTAACTTTTACATTTTGTTGCCATTTTGATCATTTTGTCTAACTCCATCCAAAAACCCAGTTTGTAACAGGGGTATTTTGGGGATTTCCTTAAAAAATGTTTTCAGTTGCCATTTTGATCCAATTCCAAAAAATCAAAAAAATTCCAAAAAATCAAAAAAATTCCAAAAAAATCTAAAAATAAAAAAAAATTCTAAAAAATCATAAAAATTCTAAAAAATCTAAAAATCAAAAAAATTCTAAAAGATCATAAAAATTCTAAAAAATCCAAAAATCATTAAATGTTTCGGCACGAACCGTTTCGACCCGTACCGTTTCGAACCGTACCGTTTCGACCCGTACCGTTTCGAACCGTACCGTTTCGACGCGAACCGTTTCGACGCGTACCGTATCGAACCGTACCGTTTCGACCCGTACCGTTTCGAACCCGAACCGTTTCGACGCGAAGCGTTTCGACCCGTACCGTTTCGAACCGTACCGTTTCGAACCGAACCGTTTCGACCCGTACCGTTTCGACCCGTACCGTTTCGAAGTATCGACCCGTACCGTTTCGACCCGTACCGTTTCGAACCCGAACCGTTTCGACGCGAAGCGTTTCGACCCGTACCGTTTCGAACCGTACCGTTTCGAACCGAACCGTTTCGACCCGTACCGTTTCGACCCGTACCGTTTCGACCCGTACCGTTTCGAACCGTACCGTTTCGACGCGAACCGTTTCGAACCGAACCGTTTCGACCCGTACCGTATCGAACCGTACCGTTTCGACCCGTACCGTTTCGAACCCGAACCGTTTCGACGCGAAGCGTTTCGACCCGTACCGTTTCGAACCGTACCGTTTCGACGCGAACCGTTTCGAACCGAACCGTTTCGAACCCGAACCGTTTCGAGCCGTACCGTTTCGAACCGAACCGTTCGCGTCGAAACGGTTCGGTTCGATACGGTACGGGTCGAAACGGTTCGGTTCGAAACGGTACGGGTCGAAACGGTTCGTGCCGAAACATTTAATGATTTTTGGGATTTTTTAGAATTTTTATGATTTTTTAGAATTTTTTGATTTTTAGATTTTTTTGAATTTTTTGGAATTTTTTTGATTTTTTGGAATTGGATCAAAATGGCAACTGAAAACATTAGTGATTAAGTACAAACTGGGTTTTTGGATGGAGTTAGACAAAATGATCAAAATGACAACAAAATGTAAAAGTCAGGGACCCAGAGGGGAAAAAAAACTATTTGGATTAAAGTGGCAAATTTGGACAAAACTCAGGGACTAAAATGGCAATTTACTCTATATTATATTAAAATAAGTAATAAACTATAACCAAGTTTCTATTTTTGTTTAAAATAAAATTCGTCATTGTGATAATATTTCACTTTTTTTAAAACTAAATAAAATTTTCTACCCATTAAGTAAATTCATAGAGATAAATGCCCCTAGAAAAAAAAAACTATCCAGGGCTCAAAATGGAAAAATTAAATATCGAGTGTTATTCCGTAACTCGTTAAATTATGGGGTAAAAAAGTGATGGACTGGCCAGGGAAATTGAACCTACGTTCACATGGCAACTAACTACAATTTGTGTTTATTTCCGATGTAAAAATATATAAGAGTAAACTTTACAATATATGAAAACTCTCTCATTATGCATCCTTTGGTATTGTATATTAGATCTCGACGCTTAATTGTATTTCTAGAATCGCATAAACAAAGAGGACCACCGATTCTTTTGATGAAACTTTACAATATATGAAAACTCTCTCATTATGCATTCTTTGGCATTGTAAATTAGATCTCGACGCTTAACTGTATTTCTAGAATCGCATAAACAAAGAGGACCACCGATTGTTTTGATGAAAATATCGCTTTGGACGAGTTCTAGTACTAGATAAAAGAACCTTGTGCTTCACTTTCTGGTTCAAGTTGTTCTAGCCAATTAACTCATGATCTCAATATGTATAAGAAAACTAAAGTAGTTCTTTAGTTGTATATCTATCCTTCTCTCTCACACATATAAGTATATATGATGGTAAAACACCTTTATATCAAAACTCTTTGTCCCTTGAAGACATTATATTATATACTATCTTAAATTACAAAGTCGGTGGCCTTTGCCACCGACATTACTCGCCCTACTCTTTGATTTCCCTCTTTTTTGCTTGCTATTTTATACTTTAGTCCCTCCTATGTACAATAGCGATGACCTTTCACCACCGCAACACAGCCGGCGGATTCGGTAGCAAAGGTTGCGGAGGCGGCGGTTTCAGGGTCGGCAGGGACGGCGGAGGCCGTGGCGGACGCGGCGGAGGTGGCCGCTTCGGCGGCGACCGGTTCAATGAAGGTCCACTGGAGCGAGTCGTAGGTTCGTATTCATCATTTGTTCATGCGTACCAAAACCCTAATTTACACATTCAAACTAATTATGCAGAGGTTTCATCTTTTGTTCATGCGTGTGAGGGAGATGCGGTTACGAAGCTCACTAATGAGAAGATTTTAATGCTCCGATTTATCTTCAGAACAAGACTCAGATTGGTAAAGTTGATGAGATATTTGGTCCAATTAATGAATCTGTGAGTATATTTTGTTTATGTTCTGGTAATGTATGTGTTTTATGTTTGCTATTGAAATTGTGTAGTTCTTTTCTGTTAAAATGTTGGAAGGGATTATAGCGACTTCGTAAGCGGCTGGTGATAAGTTTTATATTGATTCGGCGAAGCTTTTGCCTCTGGCGCGCTTTCTTCCGCAGCCCAAGTATGTTTTGTTAGTTGTGATATTGATTTTGTTACATCCAGGGGTGTTTACTGTCGGTCGTTTTTGACAAAAAATCTAGACACATCTGGCGGTTTTACTGGTTTCGCGGTTTGAACACTTATTTTAAAGTGGCTGACTTGCTTTGGTTTGGTCGGCTTTCACAGTTTTTGAACACCCTTATCTGGATGTTACCATATTGTAATATTAAAGCTAATGAGCAATGTCATGATGTGATTCTTGAATGCTTCTTGACCCAGGATCAAGAATTTGATCATACACCCTTGCAAATCATATGTTTTTATTCATGTTAATGACTTGATGCTATAATGATTTGGTTTTGTATGTTTGGACTTTGATTTTACAGGGGAGCAACAAGTGGAAGAGGTGGCGGACATGGGGGTGGAAGAGGAGGTAATAGAGGTGGTGGGCGTGGTGGAGGTTCTTTCCATGGTAGAGGTGCTCCAAGAGGTGGCAGAGGTGGTGGTTTTCGTGGTGGTGGTGGGCGTGGCGGTGGTTTTGCTAGGGGCCGAGGGAGGTCATAGGACAAGGTGTTAACCATTGGCCCATTGCTCACACGGCGGTGCTTCTTAAAGAACATAAATAAGGGTGTTTTGGCGCCTTCGATTCCGAAGAAGATGAAGCAAGCGACTGCATTGGTGGTGGGAAGGGAGAGAGAGACTTGGTGTCGAGGCTCAAACTGAACCATTATCGCTGTCAAAGTGTTGACTGTAATGTTTTCGAATATTTTTAGGCCGATGACAATAGCAGACGAGGTAGAGGGCGGCGGGTTGCGGCGGCAGGAGGTTGTCTATGGCATGAGTAGCTGTTGGTTTTTAATGGCATAGGCACCGTAGTTGACAGCTACCAAGGAGTGGGTGAAGCCGGCGGTGGCAATGGGTGAAAGGGTGTGCTTCGTTCGTTTGGTATTTGAAGTTGACGCTACACACATCAAATGAGAATCATAATAGCAGCGGTCCGGGCATATTGAATATGGATTTGTAAAAATGACTAATAAGGTAAAAAAACCGTCACATGCTGCTGATTCGAGATATATCGGCTCGGTTATAGTCACTCTTTGTATAAAGGGCTGTTAGAGTACACAATGCGAAGACAAGATTAACTTGAGTTCGGGGAATGTACTGTGAAGTCTATGAAATTAGTGTGGTAATCTCAACCTTCTTCCTTCAAATATTAATATGGATATATCAAAAGATAAAAGGTTGTGATATCCAATAATTGATGTGCCTGAGATGATTACCAAAATATGGCTTTTGTTCTCGAATTATAAGCATACACTTTGTTTATTTAACCTTTTTCAAAGAAAGTGGCTTCCACTTATAGAAAGTTCATTGAAATTGCCCACGAAAGCCTTGAAAATAGGATCAAGTGATCCCAGCAAGGCTAACTTTTGATCATTGAATGGTAGGTCTATGTGCTTTATATATGTATCGATATGATTCGAGTCACCTATAATACGTTATAATTGTACGGTATAAATTTGATTTATTTTACTTTACGTTACGTTTTGATCCAATCGCAATGCTTATGTAGGTTACATTAAGTTTAATCGGATACGCCGAAACACACGTTTTTGTGTGGTTCACATAACATTTGAACTAATTCATTCGATGTTTACGATATTCGAAATGTGCGATGTACCCGCGTCGCAACGCGCGCGGGCAATATTACTAGTTTACTTTATTTGTAGTGTTTTTATTTTTATTTAGCCTGTAATAAGAGAGGCTCTGCTTTTTATTTTTTGAGTAAATTACTTTTTAAGTCTTTGTGTTTTAATGGTTTTAATCATTTGAGTATAAAATCAAAATGTTTAACACCCTGAGTCCCTAGACGTTTTTTTTTTATAACCATTTGAGTACAAATTTTAACCTTTTGAGTCCAATTTTTTTTTTTAAAAATTGGACTCAAACCGTTATAAAATGAACAAAATTGGACTCAAAACGTTATAAATTAATGACTAAGGACTCAGCACGTTAAACTTTTTAATTTTGAACTCAAGTAATTAAAACAGTAAAACACTGGTTCCGTGCAACTACCCCCCCCCCCCCCCCCCCCCAACAGTAAAACACTAAAACACTGGAACTTAAAAAGTAATTTACTCTTATTTTTTATTATAGCTCTTTGTGGAAAGAGAGAGAAAAGGAGACCATGGATATAGAATATATTACATTGCATTTTCAATATTTATTAAGCATATAACAACAATTGTACCTGAAATATATGTAAGACAATAAACAATTCACCTTGTTTTAAACTAAGAATCAAGTACCATTTACCAAAAGTGGTTTCACCTTTTTAAGACAAAAAGATGATGGGAAAAATAATTAAATAATGTCATGATGTTTTGTTTATAAAAATCAAATGTGTGTACTAGGTATATAACATAAAATAATACTAAATAATAACAATCTTGAGCTTTGGTCAAATACATTAAAAAAAAAAAAAGAAAAACATACATACTGTTGTAGGAGAGGGTTATCTTGAGAACGCTAAATATTGCGAGAACCGTGAGAACGAATGAAAAACCAATCAAAACCAATTTGTTTTTAATACAAACCTCATTGTAATTAAGATACAACATCAAAAAAAGAATTTACAACATCAAATAATTCATTTATCCTTTCAAAATCACTCTTTTTAAATTTTTTACTCATGTGTAAATGACAAACTTACACATGTGTAAATTTTCTTTGTTTACGAATTCACGTAAATTTAAACGTGTAAATTAAATTTCTAACATTGTATTCGAATAATAATGATAAGTGTAGAAATTTTTTTTGAATTTGAATTGTTTTTTACCAAGTTCTCGCGGTTTTTTCATTTGTTCTCACGGTTCTCACAATATTTAGCGTTCTCATTTAAACCTTCAGTATTTTCAAAAAGTTAACTTATGTTATTTTATAATACTTGGGAAAATCTTGAAATTCAGGGGCGTACCCACCCTAAGCCAAGGGTGGGTGGGCGCACCCCATGGAAAAATATTTTTAGTGTTATTTTTTGCCGGAAATCACGACCGCACCCCTTGGAATTTTTCAGCCGCACCCCTTGGAATTTTTCAGCCGCACCCCTTGAAAATTTTCAACCGCCCCACTTAGAAAAAAATAATTATTAACCACTTATTCACTTAATTATTTAATCCAGTCAAAGCCCAATCTGCAATCAATTTTTATTAACAGAAGTCTAAACCCAACCTAAAGAAATTTGAACTAAATAAAATAACCCAAACCCATCCACCCATTCCATTTCCAAATCCCGCCCCCAAAAAAACTCCTAGCGCCTTGACGCCACTGCTCACGACCTGGTGACTTTTTTTACCGGAAAAACCAAAATTCCGGTTTGACCAACCCATATCACGTCAGAATTCCAATATAGAACTAGTATGGTTTATTTATATATTTATTTTGTTTTATGTGATGATTAGGAGAAAATATAGATGTGTAAGGGTTTAATCTTTTTATATATTTTTTATTTTTTTGTTGTTCTAGACTTGTAGTTAAATGATTTTGTTGTTTTATTTATAGCTTTGTTTATTTAAATGATTAGTTTCAAGTAGTCAACATTTAATATTAGGGCTTGAATGTTTAAAATATAATTGAAAGTTATGGGCTATGGTTGAACATGATTGTTTATTTTGTTTAAGTGTTTAGTGTTGTTTTATGAACTTATGGAGCAAATTATATGTGTTAGGAACAATGAGTAAGAATGTAATGAACTTATGACGTGTTTAGTATCTTTAGATGATATTTTGGGTATATTTCAAAAAAAAAACCTGCAGGGCACAATTTTAAATACGCTTGTAATTTGTAATGACGTTTGACGTGTTTTTGATGATTTATAAATTTTAGTTTGATGTTCTTTTGTCTTACATGATCCGACCCGACCCACTATGAACCGATATTTTTATACAGCTAGGTGTCACGGGGTTAGTTTTCGACCCCCGTGTGGCGTCCCCAAGTCCCCGGGGACAAGCCAATCCATCCCGCTTCTTTGTGTGGGTCACTGGTTTCGTCCTGCCTTGGACTCATCAGGAGAGCGGCGCCAGCTCTCGACCAGTGGTGCGTTCGTCGTTTGCACGACTAGGCACGTATACCTCTTCATTGACACTGACTCCGTCCCCTGATAAAGTCCAGGACTAGCCAGTAACCCAAGCGTTCAAGCACAACCCATAGCATTGCGATCTTCAAACATTTGGCCCGTGACACTCTCCCACCACCATTTCATGCACGTCCTCGTGCATGCTCGCCGTCCCATACCAGCTCGCATACTTGACAATGCATGATCCCCCTTATGTTGAGCATGATTCACTTTGGGAGGGCAGGACACCCGGAAGCACAACAACAATGATCTTCTGTCGTGCATGTTCAATATAGTACGTCAGTTTTGGTTTTAAGTGGCGCTGACGTCCGCCGTATCGGATTAGGTGCCGATGATTCACCTTGTTTCAGGAATACGGGGACCTGAATAGTTGTAGCAGCTTTCACAAAACTTTCTTTTTACGGCGCTGCTTGAACCGTAGATTTTTGAACATAACACGGAGGGCTTCACTGCAACTATACTTGAGCGGCTCTCACGATCCCATACTCGCGGAGTACAAAGACCTTTGCCGAAGCAAACCCATATTTGGTTACTGGCTATGGGCTGTGCTTGAACGCTTGGGTTACTGGCTAGTCCTGGACTTTATCAGGGGACGGAGTCAGTGTCAATGAAGAGGTGTACATGCCTAGTTGTAACACCTCGGAAATTTACGTCCAATAATGTCTTGACACGTGTCATAAGCTTTGAATATGTGAAAACAAACTTTAGAGGGACTAAAGTTGACAAACGGTGAAACTATGTAAATTCAAGGGTTCAAAGTGTCAACAATGAATAAATAAGCCCTACAATAACCCTACATGATGCTTATAATCTTAAACGGGTAAATCATGGATCATACGAAGCGAAAAATGAAGGAAAGTGAGGAATTACAAACTACGGGGACTAAAAGTGTCAACATGTTGAAATTATACCTCTGAGTGATCTTTTGGCAAACCCGAAGCTTTGTAATGATAAAATTTACTCACGAGAATATGTGATAAAAATTTCATGAAGTTTCGTGAACGTATGAGAAAGTTATGATTAAAACCGTACACGAAAGGTTAAATGCGTTATCGTGAATTTCGTGACTTTTCGGGTGAGCGCAAAGTGAACCGAGAACTTTGCCAAGTTTATAAAAGTCCCTAGGTTCCTAAAAACCAGATTTGAGGGTCTAGAGTGCCAAATAAACGAACAAAACACGTAACATAAGAGCAAGGACTGAATTGTAATTATCAAAAAACCTGCTGAACTGGTCACCCCACCCTCGCGTTGCGCGACCGGGTCCTCGCGCTACGCGAGCAACTGCCCAGCGACAAAAGTCGCGACCAGCTGTCAGTCAGTCTGTTTTGCGAGTTGGTTACAGCTGTGATCGATTATAGAACTGACCAATCAACTTTCATGCAATCTGAGACCTCTGGACACTTCCCACAACAGCATAAAACATCTGAAACAGCCATTAATCAGATCAAATCTGCATAAAAGGCTCTTGAAGTTGCAAACTTTAATCACTTGAAACTTTCAAAAACTCACAAGACTTCTCCTGGAGCATTCTGATCGACAAGGCAGCCTCATAAGTGATCACTAAGCTTGTTAGGACCTTTGTAAGTGTTTATATCATCCTCAAATCCATTCTAGCTTAGTGTTCTTACTAAAAGTCAAACATATCGTAAATATAGTTTGACTTTGCAATTAAACGAAATGTGCTCAGTCATATCTCAAATTGAAAGTACCTGCATGTTGGTATTTATGAGTATAACAAACCCCTAAAAGGGTATGTTCAGATTCACACTCTAAGCATGCTAATTGTCGAGTCAAAGTTCTTCATAAAAAGTCAACAGAATATGTTTTTGCAAATTTAAGCATAATCAGTAATGTAGGCTACATGCAACCTGTTTGATCATCAAAATAACTTTATAAATAATGTAAGAACACGTTTCAACTCGATCAACTCGACAATTTTCTGTATTACACCCGAATCGGAGCCGAAAGTCTCATAAATGGACTTTTTCTTTGACTATCGGTTCTGATCCATACATGCATGTTAAGATCTGCACTAGAGCATATTATAGACCAACTTTTATATAAGATTAACCCTCTGGAATTTTACAACTTGATTCCATGGTTAACCGATTCATATGCATGTTACCGGTTTATGCTTAAAGTTGACTATTTTGCCCTTTTTAATATAAAACGCGATTTTTAAAAAAGTGAAAGAGTAAAATCATTTGTTACTGATTTATAAACATGCACCGAAAATTTCATATCAGTTTGTGGCCTAGTTTAAGAGATATGCTCAATATCGTAAATCACAAGCTTTATGTTAAGTAAATAGCGCATTTAGCGCAAAGCCTATTTTAACCCACTTTTTGGTATCAAACTTTTTATACACTGATGTTATATAATATTTTAAGATTTTTAAAGATTTTTATTTAATTTTTGGAAGAGCATAACGTAGGTCTTTAAGTTAAATTCGGTAAATACCGAAATTGCCCTTTTTGGCCATAAAACGAGTTTTATAAATCCGATTGACCCCAAACCACTTCCTACTGATTTTAGTTATTAAATAAAGTATGTTGAACCTTCTGGAAGTATAAAAATCTCAGCTTTCTTTTACAAACCCGGAAACGGCTCTAAATCGCCTTTTTAGGCATTTTTAACGCATAGTATATACTATAACCATATCAAGCATATAAGAATTATACCTACTGATGTAATTAGCATATTTTCATATAAAAACAGTAAGTACAACTTTATAAACTCAGATTTCTAGTTTTGGCATTTTTAGCCCTTGTGAAATTACCAAAATGCCCCTAGGGTGCATAGTTTGATTTTAAATGATAAGTTTTACATACGGGTCATATCACACTGTTATAACATAATAAGTTAAGTATATTTTCTGTATTAATCAGGCCCATAACTCAGATTTACGAATAAACTCTTTTACAACCTCTTTAAATGACCGAAATGCCCTTATAAGGCATAAATTGATTTTAAATCCGTTCCGGGAAAAATAGAAAATAACTTACTGATATTATAACATATTTAGAGCATATTATCTCAGGTAACTTGCATATGACTCTCATGGTCGCCCGTAACGCACTTTTCGCGTTCGGTTCGGTTTATGTAACTAGTTTACATAAATTGGCCGAAACGGGTCAAACATTATCATTTTTGTCTCAAAATCCAGAATGTGTTTAGTAAACCCATATTATACAAGTCTTCAAACTTGTCGGGTCAAATTCACATTCCATCCGGTCTTCGCTTAATCGTGCGTAAACCGTGTCATCCTTAAAACTAACCGGTCTAGGCTTAGGCTTAAATAAAGACCCGTTAGAAATCTAATAGGTTATTATAAACCTTTGTTCCAGATTAGGAGCACCAGTAAAAGATACTTGCATTTTTCTTGATTGTGATTGATACTTATTCAGGTAAATACTCTTTGGCTTATTTTCCCTATACGGGCTTGGGTTACGGTATTTAGAATACCGCTTGATCGGGCATTAAATCCTCCACTGTTGCGTGGGTAGTTGGAATAATTTAATCGGCTCGTTTAAACAGTCTTGTTCACTTAAGGCCTTTGGGGGGTTAATTGACCATGTCCCGGATATCCTTGGCATCATTCTACGAGATGGCCACGACCTGAGCACGGGGTGTAGGCGTACACCTTTCCGTGTATAACTCTTTAATGTGGTGGGTCCATTGATCTTTAGCCCGGACTAGATCCGGGCCACTGAACGCAAGTAACATGTAATTCGTTCACACGATTATTATATTAAATAATTGACCCAAGTTAATAAAAATGTTTTGTGCCTTGTGCATTTAAATCAATTTTCAACCTTTTCAAAATGAGTCAGTCGAATTGTATTTACCAGTGTAAACTGACGTATTTTTCCCAAAAAGATTAAGTGCAGGTACTACACGTAATAGGCTGGCAGGCTTCTAGAGCGTCCACAATAGGTCTCGCAGCTTGGACGACAAATAAACTGTTGAACAATTATCCTATTTTATTTCGATCCGCCTGTGGATCCGTTTCAACTACTTGTGATAATTAATATTACATTTTATTTTAAAGTTGAAATGTATCTATCTTTTGCTTCCGCTGTGCATTATTATATTGTGTTGCTTGTCTATGATGATACCAACGACGTCACGATACCCCCACCGGGCCCACCGGTGACACGTGGAAATTAGGGGTGTGACACTAGTCGTGCAAACGACGAACGCACCACTGGTCGAGAGCTGGCGCCGCTCTCCTGATGAGTCCAGGACTAGCCAGTAACCCAAGCGTTCAAGCACAGCCCATAGCATTGCGATCTTCAAACATTTGGCCCGTGACATAGGGGCCTAAAATCTTTGAAAATATTCCGCACCCCCAGGAAAAAATTCCTGGGTCCACCACTGCTTGAAAACAAATCTTTTACCAACATTTTTTTACAAAACACATTGATTTTTACCTCACTCAAACATACACATTCTAAAAAGAAAAATCAAACAACACCACATAACTAGAGTCATCAAAGAAGTCTGGAATCTAGCCAACACTATAAAAATTGAAAAGTCCAAATGCCAACACAAAATAAACGAGTAACTAGATGTAAGACCCCGCCGCGTTGCAGCCGGGGCTTACAATTTCAGCCGGCATGGGTTAGTTAATAATTAAGGGGCTGCTTGTTTACCTCTTAATGAGGGTCTGAATGGTTCAGACCCCTTACTAGTTCAACACTTAATGATTCATACTGTTTGTTTCGTGAGTAAATGTCTGAATGTTTCAGACATTTGCATCTGAATGGTTCAGACATTTGCATCTGAATGGTTCCGACATTTGCATCTGAATGATTAATTGTTATACCGAGTCTCAATGGTTAAGACCTCTAATCTAAATTGGTCAGACATTTGTCTCTGAACGGTTAAGCATTATACTATCTCTTAATAGTTCAGACCTCATACTGCTTAATTGTTGCCATAAAATGTTTACATCGAAACGTAGAGCAAATCGAATTTATATCGACACGCACATAAAAATATGCACATAAAAAATAGTTTTTCTTAAGTAAAAGAGATATAGTTGTAAACTCGAAACAAATTATTAGTAAAAAACTTCATAGGTTAGATATGTTCGTAAAATCGTGTCAAGTAGCACTAATGCCACAGCACTGCCAACAACCATCAACATCAGAAGAGTTTGTAAAAATAAAATAAATAAAAAAGTAAAAAAATAACACCGAACGAAAAACAACCGTAGAATCGTTGAACCACGTACGCCCGTTGCAGCGTGTTAATTCGAAAAAAATTAGACATAAATGTAAAACGTAGAAAAAAATAACTAAGTCGATCCAGGACATGCGTGTTGCGACGAACTTGTCAAATGAAGAAAAATAGACGTATTGCGACTGCCAGTCAAATGGGAAAAAACAGACAAAAAACGTTGAATCCTAGACACATGTGGCGTGTTGACTCAAAAAATTTATAACGGAACTTAAAACAAAAAACTTATGAAAGATGAAAAGTATGGGGGACTAAAGTTTAAAACAAAAAAGTGTTGGGGGTTGAATTGTAAAAGATGAAAAGTTTTTTGGTAAAAGTAAAAAAGTCAAAGGGTTAAAATGTAAAAGATTAAAATCTTAGGGTTAAAATTGAAAAATTGCAAAAGTTTTTTGAAAAACTCCCAAAGCCTATATTTCAACAACATATAGCACAACTATGTTGGAAATTTATAGTTTGGAAATATTAAAACATGTGTATCCTTCGGCTACACTCTAGTCGATGCTCACTCCACAAAACTAAATCTTAATCGGCCAATCCATGTAAGTAAAGTGTCAAAGATACAACTGACACTCAGTATACTAGCTAAGCTGATCCAGAGGCATGAAAACCTCATATTAGTAAGCTCAAGTCGGCTCCTTCTATCCCGGCTCGACTCTAGCCGGCTATCACTTTCAAGGCTAAATTCAACTAGTGGACTTTCTCCACGCGTTGCAGCGGGGAAGTCGGTTGGCATAGGTTCGATTTACTAAGGCATCGGTATAGTAATCAACCCTTTATATGGCGATCGAAAGATAAACCCAAAAAATAAAGTCATGATACGCATAAAGGATATCGACGCATGTTTTACATCGATCAAAAACCAAAAGAATATTGATAAAGGTCTCAAAAGTACAAATACCGGTACCGATGTTCGGTTGAAAGCAACATGGTACCGATGTTGTTCGAACAGTATAAGTTTTGTTCATCACCGACATTCGCTATAGCTTATAATATAAAAAAAGTTACTCCCCCGCACTTTGCGGCAGGAAGTCGGTTGGTATCAGTTCGATTCAATAAGGTATCGATACAGTAATCGGCACTTTGTATGGAGATCGTAAGATAATTCCCAAAATATAAAGTCATGATACGCCTAAAAGGATATCGACACGTGTCTTACAAAGATAAAAAACCATAAGAATATTGATAAAGGTCTCAAAAG
Organism: Helianthus tuberosus; assembly: GCA_030545235.1. Classification (NCBI taxonomy): domain Eukaryota; kingdom Viridiplantae; phylum Streptophyta; class Magnoliopsida; order Asterales; family Asteraceae; genus Helianthus; species Helianthus tuberosus. Next base: position 6,873,932 of record CM060411.1, on the reverse strand, counting down.
TACAAATACCGGTACCGGCGTTCGGTTGAAATCGACAGGGTATCGATGGTCGGACAGTATTAGTTTTGTTCATCACCAACACTCGCTATAACTTATGATATAAAAAGGCACTCTATACCGCTACCAAAGTTGTTCGAACAATATTGATTCAGTTTGTCATAGTAAAGAAAAAAAAACAATTGTAATTGACTTTGTTCAATTTTGAACAAAGCTTTTATCGAAATAGAGATAAAATAAACATGTCACAACAGTATATTCGGATTTCGGAGTTTTATAAAACATTACACAATATTATTAGGATAATGAAAAATAGTAAACGACCTTAATTTATAAACATCATGTCTTTAAAAATTCTAAAAGAAACAAAACATATTTAAGATTAATTATAATAATAAAATGTAAATAAACACTATAAGTTATTATCATATCCACTCAAGTTAGCACATATCTATAATATTATAAAAAGGAGAAGTGATGTACCAAATTGTAATTTTACTACAAGTACAAGTTATTAAGCAACATTTATAAGGGAGTGCAAGCCAATATAATAGGGATTTGGCTTTATTTTTAAGACGCCGTAGGGTTAAAATTGGGATTTTGTAGTGGGATTAAATGCTGCCTCTTCATTTCTTTCTTTATGGCCACCACAGTCAATAACCCTCTCACAGCGATATAACACGAAGGGCTGCTCATTAAGATAAGATGATCTCGGATCGATTTGTAACTGATGATGAAACTGATGAAAGCACAATCAGTATAATTATATTCAATATGATCTCGGATCGATTTGTAACTGATGATGAAATTGATGAAAGCACAATCAGTATAATTATATTCAATTGCTCGATAACTCGAAGGTTACACCACCACCAGAAGGGTTGCTCATTGACATAAGATGAAATTGAATCGATTTGTAAGGATCAGAATTCACGAATCAATCAATCTTCTTCAACACTCCTTCTTCTATTTCAACATCAGAACATCCAAAACTTAATCCCGCTCCTTCATCTACAACATTCATCGACTCTCACTCAGGATTTGAAGGTAAGGTTAATTTGCTGAAATGGAATACACATTCAAGGTTAATTAGATTATTAGTCAAATTCATATGTCTTCTTTACTAAATTTGTGATTAATCCGCAAACCCTAGGTTAACGGTTACCATGAATTCGTCTGGATTTTCTAATCAAATCATGATTAATTCACAAACCCTAGGTTATCTATTGATTTATCTGAATGAATGCGGGTATAAGTACAAATTAAGATCAAACTAAAACTAAAACTGGAGCTGGACTTTGAATTCGTTTGTGATACCAGTTGCAGTTATGTTTACATCATACTTTCAGGTACTTGGGGATGCTTGACATGTAGAAGAGGTAATATTCTTTTATTTGTTTAAGTATACAAGATTAATTGTTGGAATTCACATGTTGACCCAGATGCATTACCCAACCTGCCCAATTTGGCACTTAAGAAAGATTTTGCAATTGCTTATTTTGAGTATTGTTTTTAACTTTTAATTAAATCTTGGTTCTAAGTTGTGTTTTTTTTTTTGTTCTAGTTGGCAAAATGATGTATTTGTAGTGGCGGAACCAGGAGAATTAGCTGAGAAGTTTCTACAGAGTGTCAAATATAGTCTGTTATCGTTGTTAAAAGGCCGACGTAGAAAGTACACGTCAGCAATTACCAACATCTCTGGCGTTTCTGATTTGGTTGCATGTCGACCTTATTTTCAAATAGGCGGTGTCGTACATCGTTATATAGGACGCCAGACCCAAGTATGCTTATGTATCTTATGGTTGTTTATTTATCTGTCTTAATAATTTAATGTCAATGTGATTCAGTAACTTTTTTCTGTCAATTAAATATGCAGGTGATGGAAGCAACCAAGAAATCCGGGCCTACATGTTCCGTAGGACAGTTCCTTCTATGCACTTAACTCCTGAAGACGTGCGTTGGATGGTATGTTTTTAAATAATCATACTTGATTTTTTTAAATGAAGTTTAGGTCTAATTTGGCTTAATTTACTTGTATTTGTTTGTTTTATTGCTGGAAATTTTGCAGGTTGGTGCTTGGAGGGATAGGATAATAATATGCACATGTTTATATGGTCCTTCACCGGCTCTAATAAAGGCATTCCTAGACTCTGGTGCTAAAGCCTTCATATGTCCATCATCAAAACTCCAAGAAATGCAGTTGACCACGTTTAATGGGACAACTGACTTCAACGATCTGGAAAATGGGAAGTTTGAAATTGGGGTAGATGAAGGAGACGATGAATACACAGAAGATGAGCTATGAGTGGAGCTCGAGTTAATGTTGCTTTACAACAAGCTCTTGCATCTCACCAGAGCATACGGTATTCATGTCATTTCCCTGTTGTACCTTAACCTTGTAATACAAATACAAGACATAAATTTAGAAAAAAGAACATTACACAACAGGAACTATAGTTAAAAGGATTGCCCATGAGATTTTCAAAGAGATTGTTTTTGTGGCTGAGTATGTAGAGAATAGAATAATGAAGAGGTACACTACAATTTTGAGGGTTAAAATTATATTGCAGATGTTAGTTGTAAACTTTATTTACACCTTTAAAGGTGTATTTTTGTGAACAACAGATAATCTTTATTATAGAACTGAAAGTACAGCAAGGATAACAAGCACGGTGAACAACACCACCGATTACAAACAATCAAACAAGTAACAGGTCTTCAACCGAAGATTCTGTACTAATAAACTTGAACAGCAGCACAACTTGATGAACTCGAACAAGGAGAGAAAGCGACCACCCTTTGAATGTTCTAGAGAGCACCTATATGACTGCAACCTTTTTACGTTTTGGGATGAATAACCAGCAGGGAGGCAAGGGCTGATATAGGCGAGGAATCCCTAGGACGAGCCCAACAGCAGCCCATGAAGCAGAAGCCCAATAAAGGAAGAAGCCCAACCGAAACCTCACAAACGGTAAAAAAACACAAAAAAGGAAATTATATGAGAGATTGAATTGGAAACAAAAAATAAAGGAATTATATATTTTAACACCCCCTCTCAATTCAATGCTTGAAACAATCAAACATGTTAAGAAGAGCACATACCTTTTCATGCGGACCTGCAGATAGACCTTTTGTGAGGATATCGGCAGCTTGATCCTCTGTTTTGATTCCCACCGTTTGAATAATACCTTTAGATATTTTTTCTCTCAAAAAATAAAGATCTATTTCGAAGTGTTTTGTTCGTTCATGAAATACGGGATTGGCTGCTATGGATATAGAAGCCGTGTTATGACAAAAGAGTTGAGTGGGTAGTTTAACATCAACCTTTAATTCTTTCAATAAGTTGGATATCCACATAACTTCGCATGTTGCAGCACACATAGAACGATATTCTGCTTCAGCAGAAGATCGTGAAACAGTGGACTGCTTTTTTACTTTTCCATGAAACAAGGTTATTTCCTAAAAAGACACAGAACCCGGTAATAGACCTTCGGGTTCCCAAACATTTAGCCCAATCTGAGTCAGAGAAGGCCCTCATTTTCAAAGAATCCCCTTTTGCAAAGAAAATTCCTTTCCCAGGGGCACACTTTAGATACCTTAATAGTCTCATAGCAATTTTAAAGAGAGCTTGAGTGGGGGAATGCATAAATTGACTGAGATAGTGAACCGCATATCCGGTCTAGTGTGAGAAAGATAAATTAGTTTTCCAACCAATTTTTGATAAACAGTTATATTGGTTAAAGGTTGGTTTTCCTTTTCACATAGATTGTTTAAAACATGATTGGGTTCCAAGGGGTAACTTACTGGCTTACAACCAGTCATACCAAATTCAGCAAGTAAGTCAAGACAATATTTTCTTTGGGTTAAGCAAATGCCAGCAGAATTTTTAATAACTTCAAGACCCAGAAAATATTGTAAATTGCCCAAGTCTTTTATAGAAAATTTGGATTTTAGTAATAACTTAATTTCACTAACATGCTTAGGGCAGCTACCAGTAATAATAATATCATCTACATAGACAAGAAGAATAATAAAACTAGAATATTTTGTCATAGTAAACATGGAATGATCACACTTACTTTGTTCAAAACCTAGATTACGTAGAACGGAAACGAGTTTTTCGTTCCACATCCTAGGTGCTTGTTTTAGGCCATAAAGTGACTTTTTTAATCTACAAACTTTTGACCCGTTAGATTGATCATAGCCATCAGGTAAGCACATAAAAACTTCTTCATTTAGCTCACCATAAAGGAAAGCGTTATTAATATCAAGTTGAAAAATTTCCCAGTCAAAGTGGACAGCTAAGGACAACACACATCTAATAGTGACCATTTTTACAACCGGTGAGAAAGTGTCAAAGAAGTCAATTTCTTCTTTTTGGCTAAAACCTTTAGCAACAAGTCTAGCTTTATACCTTTCTATTTCACCATTAGATTTGTACTTTATTTTATATACCCACTTACATCCAATAGCTTTCCTATTAGGAGGTAAGTCCACTATTTCCCATGTGTCATTTTTATGTAAAGCTTCGATTTCTAAATTCATAGCATCAACCCAGTTGCTATTAGTTTTAGTTTCGAAGAAATTTTTTGGTTCACAGCTTTTATTAAGAATAGCAGCAAAGCACATCCCTTCAGGAGATAAGTTAGCATAATTAAGGACCCTTTCTAGACCATATTTTACTTTCCCATCTACCACAAAATCATCGAGTTTAGAAGGAAATTTGATATTTCTAGAAGACCACCTAAGATTAATGCTTGGTTGATCCTGAATTCCTCCCTCAAAATTGTTGTTGTCCTCATATTCAGTGTCATGCTCAGCCCTGTCTGGTCCTGATTCTTCACTACTGGGTTGCTGATTGTCAGCCATCCCAAAGGTAGCACTTGAATCAGTTGACTGCTCAGACCCATGTCCTGATGAGGTGCTTGTTTGAATACTCTCATCATTGGGAGTTTGGTCAACATTAGGGCGTTGGGTGTAGATTAAATCAGATAAGTCAAAAAAGTTTAGGGTATTGACTTCAGATAAGGTATCAGGATCAACGGACATTTTCTTTTCTTTAAAAGGAAAAACGGTTTCATAGAACCTAACATCCCTAGAATAAAACATCACCTTTTGATCAAGACTCAAAAGTTTATAACCCTTTTTCTCATTTGAATATCCAATCAAGACACATTTTTCAGCATGTATGTCAAATTTATCAGAGTTATTTAACACAGTGCTAAAACAAAGACACCCTACTACCCTAAGTTGACTTAAGACAGGGGCAAAACCAAACACTAGATCATATGGAGACTTCCCATTTAACACAGATGAAGGGGTCCTGTTAATCAGATAAGCAGCAGTAAGAACACATTCAGACCAAAATTTGAGAGGAAAACCTCCTTGAAAGAGTAATGTTCTAGCAACATTTAATAGATGTCTATGTTTTCTTTCAACGACTTCATTTTGTTGTGGGGTATGGACACATGAAGTCTGATGGAGGATACCATTTTCATAACAAAAATTGTTCATTTGTTTGTTAATAAATTATGTTCCATTGTCACTCCTGATAATTTTAATAGGTTTACTAAACTGAGTTTTTAGCATATTGAAAAATCCTTTAATATGGTAAAAAACTTCCTCCTTTGACTTCATGAGGTATGCCCATACGGCTCTAGTGAAGTCATCTACAATAGTAAGAAAATATCTAAAACCATCCCTACTTGGAATTCTATAGGGACCCCAGACGTCTAGGTGAACAAGATCTCCTAATAATTTTGATTTGTGTTCACTTAAGGGAAAAGGTTCTCTATGTTGTTTAGCCCTATGACAGGTTTCACAAGGTGATAACTTAGAGCTAGTTTTAATGTTTAATTCATTCTTTAAAACATGCAAAACAGGTTGAGCAGGATGTCCTAACCTAGCATGCCAGAGATTAACATCACAATTAGCACTACACACCTTATTTGAAACAGAGGAGCTACCACAGAAGTAAAGACCATTAAACTGATTACCAGTCACCAGGACTTTCTTTAGATGAGAATCCTGTATGTAACAGTTATGTTCATCAAAAGAAACAATAAGCTTACAATCTCTAGCAAGTTTATGAACAGAGATTAAGTTAACACAATAATTTGGAACAACAAATACATCATAGAGAATGACCTTGTCACTTAATTTTATATCACCAATTTTGGTTACTAAAGCACTAGTGCCATTAGGATGCTTAACTTTGATGTTGAATTCAGTTACATCCTTCTGATTTATAAGACAGTCATCAATCATAACCATATGCTGATTTGCACCAGAATTAATTATCCACCCAACCTTTTTCCCATTGTTAATAAAGTTTGAAAAACAACAGATAGGTTTGGAGTCACAAGTAGGTTTCAATGTAACAAAGCTATTTAGACAAATAGAATTTGCACACATACCAGCAAAGTTACTATTCTGAGTGTCACCCTTAGGTTTATCATTCAAGAGACTAAGCAATTGAGCAACCTGATCATTGGTTAAAGAGCTCATAACAGAAGAAGAATCAGTAGTATCAGTAGTAACATTATTACTTACCCTGCTACCCTTGTTCCCACCTGTTTTAGTTTTCATCCAAGAAGGATAGCCAACAAGTTCAAAGCATTTTTCTATTGTATGACCAGTTTTATTACAGTGAGAACATTTAAGATTAGGATTAAGAGTTTTTACCCCTTTTTTCTTTAAATCAACACTTTGATTTGCTCTGGCAGCAAAGCCAACGGCACTATTAGGGTTTTTATCATAAATTTTTTTTGAGTGTAAATGAGACTCTTCTCTGGAGATGATTGCAAAAGCATCTTTCACAGTGGGAAGAGTTTCACGAGTTAATAAATTAGTTCTAACAGACTGATATGAACTATCGAGACCCATCAAGAATTGCATTAGTTTTATAAGATGATTAAAGTCATTAAACTGTTTAGATGCATCACAAGAGCAGGCAGGTAAAGCAAGAAGTTGATCTAATTGTTTCCACATGCAGTTCAACTTATGATAATATTCAGAGACATGCATACCATTTTGACTAAAAGAGTTGATTTTTTTGATATGGATTGAACACAACAGAACCATCTATCTTATCATAAGTTTCTTTTAGATCTTTCCATACTTCAAAAGCAATTTTTGAATAAACCAAGCCAAGATATAACTCCTCAGATACAGAATTAAGAATCCATGTAAGAACAATAGAGTTGCATCTATCCCATTGTCTACCCAAGACCTCATCAGTTTTAGATCTAAGACAAGAACCATCAACAAATCCTTTAGAACCATCAACAAATCCTATCTTATTTTTTACTTGTAAGGCAAGATACATAGCATTGGACCAGATCCTATAGTTTTCTGCCCCTTTGAGTTTAATACTCACTATAGATAAATTAGCAGAGTCACTAGGGTGTAGAAACAAACACTAACATCAATTTTGCTAACTAGGGTAGTACTAGGGGATGTAATAGCAGAATCATCACCAGACATAATGCAAACTCAGTCAAAAAAACAGTTATCTAACAGTAACAGAAAGCAAAGTGAAATGACAGCCAAACAGGAGATAGATAAGGAACAGACAAGACAAATAAAAACAGGAAAACAACGAAGCCTGAACAGAGGTCCGTTCAGAGGTTCATCACTCAAAGGTGCCTCCGCATACGTTATTCAGGGAGCTATGACACACAAACCAAAAACAATGCAGCAGATAAGCAAATAAGACTCGATCAAGTGCCGGCCCGACTAGTCCGGTAAACAGGGATGCCTAGACACACTGACTCAGTGATGCAGGACAAAAAAGAAATAAATTACTGAGATAGAACAATCTCACAGTGGATGCGAATAGCTCCGGATAATCACGCTTGTAACCTTCACTTAGGGTTACAAGTCTGATTATAGGTAAAGAAGACCAATAAAAACCCTGTTGGTTTGCTCTGTAACAGAGACCAACGAGAGTCCTTCAGAAGCACAAAATGAAACCCTAGAAGGGATTTCAGTCTTTAGTCAGCCGCAAGAGAAGAACCGGCGATCAGAAGAATCAGCAACAACTGTCCCCAAACCCTAGAGATAGGGTTCCAGCTTCAATCGGAGATGACCTTTAAGCAGATGGACAGGGATCGGTGGATTCACAGGTACCGCCAAGATTCCCTTATGCCTTTAAATCAAAACCCTAGATCCGAAAGGATCTGATCGAACGAGCAACAGCAGCGGAGATGAACAAGTATCAGAGAGCCGATTGTGGCTCTGATACCATGTGAACAACATATAATCTTTATTATAGAACTGAAAGTACAGCAAGGATGACAAGCACGGTGAACAACACCACTGATTACAAACAATCAAACAAGTAACAGGTCTTCAACCGAAGATTCTGTACTAATAAACTTGAACAGCAGCACAACTTGATGAACTCGAACAAGGAGAGAAAGCGACCACCCTTTGAATGTTCTAGAGAGCACCTATATGACTGCAACCTTTTTACGTTTTGGGATGAATAACCAGCAGGGAGGCAAGGGCTGATATAGGCGAGGAATCCCTAGGACGAGCCCAGCAGCAGAAGCCCAAGAAAGGAAGAAGCCCAACCGAAACCTCACAAACGGTAAAAAAACATAAAAAAGGAAATTATATGGGAGATTGAATTGGAAACAAAAAATAAAGGAATTATATATTTTAACAATTTTCTTAAAGATAGTAATAGCTCATGCATAATGAATTGTACTTGATGTTTACATTTTGATCACTTGTCATTGACACACACAGATACACACCCACTTGCCTATTATTTAGCTTTTTTTTTTTTTTTTTTTTTGTGTGTGTGTGTGTGTAGTGAATATCTAGGTTTTGATTGGAGTTTCGCATAAAGCAGTTTCATGATTATTTATTTTTTAGTATAAACATCACTTTTGGCAATCCCTAACTACCCTTCCGATTATCTCATTTGACTTTAGTAATATCATTACTAATTACAGTTGTACTTCTATAAGAATAAATTACGTGAAACCCGTCACGCAGCGCGCGTCCAAAAATATAAGTACCCGCGACAACGCGCGGGCATTCCCACTAGTAATAATAATATTATAAAGCTCTTATACATAATCTAATAGAGTAAGTTACAAAAATCGTCCTTTATGTATGTCACTTATTGCAAACTGTGTCCTTTGTCTTCAATAATTACAGAAAACATACTCGATGTTTGCAAACCCTTGCAAGTTATGTCCTTTAGCCTTAACTCCGTTAATTTTGGTGGTTAAATCTGACCAAATGGACTCCACATGAGAGCAAAATGACAAAAATACCCTCACGTGGGGTCCATTTGGTCAGATTTAACCACAACAAATTAACTGAGTTACGGCTAAATGACATAACTTGCAAATGTTTGCAAACATCGAGTACGTTTTCTATAATTATTGAAGATAAAGGACACAGTTTGCAATAAGTGACATACATAAAAGACGATTTTTGTAATTTACTCAAATCTAATACATAATATGACAACACATCATTTAAAGACTTGTATGTTGTTCAGTTGTTATCAGTTTGGTTGGTTTGCATTCTATGTTTATTTTTTTCAACGTTGCCGTACAAACATTATGGAAAACGACTATTGTGCCGTTATCGTACCAACCCAAACTGAAACCCACTGAACATCATTTGTATCATTACCAAGATTTATTTTGATTGTTTTTCCTTTCGATAAACTAAGATCGTATCGCTATTATACCATACCGAACTGAACATCGGTACCGGTATGTATTAACTTTTATGGTTTTTTTAATAACATATATCGTGTCGCTATCGTAGTGATTCGAACGTAAGTTATTATAAAAAAATCAAACTGAATGCTAAACACAGTACTACTAATAAAAAGAATAAACACCTAATAATTATCTTATTATTAAACACCTAAATAAATTATTAATAAAATATTCCTAAATAAAAACAAATACTTAAATCTGTTAATAAATATAATTAGTTTAATATAATTAAAAATATTTAGCTTAAATAAAATATTATATATTAAAATACTGTTCATTAAGACTTTGTGTTAATATATATAATATAATATAATATATAATATAATATGTATAATATAATAGGGTATGGTTCAAATGAAAACCACTTTTATTGTGAAAACTCGAAAACTAACTAAAAAAAGCCTAAAAAACACACAAAATTTTTTTTTATAAAAATCGCTGGTTTTTATATATGAAAAAAAAAAAATTCAAAAAAAAAAAAAAAAATTTTGTAGTACACATGTGTAAACACATGTGCACTACACAATTTTTTTTTTTGAAAATTTTTTTTATATAAAAAAACCTACGAAAATTATTATGAAAAAAAAAATTGGTATGTTTTTTTGGCTTTTTTAATTAGTTTTCGAGTTTTCATTTGAACATTCCCCTAATATAATATGTGTATAATTTGAGTTTAGTCAACTAGTTTTTCAACGGGCTTTATTATTGTCACCTACATGACTTGGTGGTTTTATAAAATATTTAAAAAAAATAATTAAAAATTATAAATGAAATTTTAAAAATTATATTTTTATTTATAAGATAAAACATTATAAATACCATCCGCGCATAACCCTCTTATCTTATTCACCTATCATGAAATTTCAAAAAATTCAAACCCAAAATCAATAAAATGGTATTAATATATTATCACACGTGCATAACCCTTTTATCTTTTTCACCTATCACGAAATTTCATAAAAATCAAACCGAAAATCAACAAAATGGTATTAATGTATTACCACCCGCGCATAAGCCTCTTATCTTATTCACGTATCACGAAATTTCAAAAAATTCAAACCTAAGATCAACAAAATGGTATTAATATATCGTTTACACGTTAGTTAACATAACTCTCCTCCGTCCCTTCCCAAACCTCTCAATTTTATGGGATTGTCACGACTAGCTAAATTACTAGTTTTATACAATTGTCATGGCTAAACCTCTCAATTTATAATAGTGTCACGCGAAGAGTTGTCATCATTTTTCACATTTTATTGATTCAAACATTTAAACTTTGTAGTTCCCTTAACAATGGTATAAAATATGGAGTTTTGGTAAGGGGACCGTACGTAAAGTAGTAGACATCCAACTACTCTACATTGTTAAAATATGGTAGTTTGGGAAATTTGTTACAGTTTTTACTAAGAAAAGTAAAGGTACAACGTGGTCTTAAAATCTATCTAATTTGTGTAATAAATAAAATAAACACCGGTCACGATTTTTATTTTTTTTGAACGGTAAATTTGAATCACTGACAGACTACTAGAGTATCATTGTAAACGATTTTTATTTAAACCTACTTTTTTATATTTATAAAAGTTGTCCGAAAAGCGGTACTTGTTTTTAATTAAAAAAATTAAAGTAGAGAGATATCTACAAATAGTCCAACATCAACCACCATATATTTGTCACAAAATCCTTTTGCTTACCTGTTGTTGATATGTCATATAAAGGGTATCAGCCATCAGGGCTGGCCTAGGGGATTGGTGAGCCGCACCCTCGGTCGAGACCAATTTATTTGAGGGTCTAATTTCTTTTTAAAAATTTTTTATATGTATATTTTAAAAAATGTGAAACTGAAAAAATTTATTGGACTCGCTCTATAAAAAATCAATCTTACAAATTATTGGGCTTAAATAATTTTTTTATCCATATCTAAAATCTTTAATCTTATAACATGTCGGGCCTCTTAGATTTATTTTGATCTATATACATTATTATCCAAACATCTATCTAATGTTATTTTATTGTACATTCTCTATAAAAAAAATTAATCTAACAACTTATTGGGTTCAAATAATTTTATTTTTTTCATCATTAAAATCTTATAACATATACGACTCTTAGTCTTGTTTTGATCTATACCGATTATCCAAACATCTATCTAATGTAATAAAAATTAAAAAGTTAAAAAATAAAAACTAAAAACTAAAGACCAAACATTGATGATGATGAACTTTATATAGAGTTGAAATTATCTGCCACATTAAAAACCAGTGAATTTGGTAACTCTATATTTTTGTTATGTTTTATTGCTATAATGTTTACTGTCGTTTAAATAATCTATATAGTTCGTTAGGGTAAATAGTCTTTTTTTCCCAGCTATTACCGAGACACTTAAATCCTCAAGCATGGCTTTAAGGGATATTATTGTGATTGTGTTATTATAGATTAATGAATGACATATGTTTTAAAGGGCAAGGCTAACATACCCCAGTTTCTATTACTTTTACTTGTCAAATTTGGTACTATTTTCTTTTTAACTATCAACCCCTTATGTTAAATCAAAACTTTTAAAGTTTTTTTTAATGTTTTGTTGTCTTTCTTTTTTATATTTTTCTCTAAAACTTTATTATTATTATTATTATTATTATTCAAACCCTGACTAAATACTTAACAAAAGCTGTATCTACACTAACTATATACTTACACATACTATATTATAAACCTTACACCTGCGGTATATTTTTAAAGGTTTTTCTTTTTTTTTATAAAAACATTGTTTCAGAACCTTCTTTTATTCTTTTAGAGAACGTTTCTTTTTCAATTTTATAAAACTTTACTTTATTCAGTTAACAGTTAATTACATAGTTAGTTTTTGTGGTTTGCACAAAGTAACATACTTAAGTACTAATTAACTAATATATATGTTAAGTCTTCTATGGGCATATTAACTGTGGTTTATTTTATCTGTAAATGTTACTAGATATATTAGTTATACATGATACTGATTATATATTATTTAATCGATGACCATTAATACTGATTATATATTTTTTAATCGATGACCACGAACATACAGCTTTTTAATTGTTCGGCTAGGTTTACTTTGGTATATATTGATGAGATTTCAGTCCCAGAAAAAAAAAGGAAAATGGCAATCACATACTATTAATGCAATTCAACGAAAATCACAAAAAATAACAATTTCTGTGTGTGTTATAGAATATCTTTTTTTTTTTACATTTTCTGTATAAAATAGATAAGTGAATCTTTGATCGTTTTTACATTTTCATGTTTATAATATAGATAAGTGAAGCTTTTTTTTAATGATAAATTCTTATAATCCTTGTAGTTTGTGGAAAGTGAATCTTTGATGGTGCATATACTTTTCAATATATATACCCTAAATTTTATACACAAAAAATATTACGCACGCATATATTATCACAAATAATATTTTACATACTCGAATAATATTTTTTTTAAACATTTTTTGCTTTTTTACAAAGTGTTTTTGAAACTTTTACAGAAAAAAATTCTTTTTAAAAATATGGATTTTTCAAGAAGGAATATAACAAGTATTATTATGTTTTTTTCAAAGGTGGATATGACAAGTAAAAATGAGGTATATTATATGTTTAAATTTTTATATGATGTACCTATTTCTTTAAGTAGATAAAAACCTTTTTAATACATATATACACACCAACCAAATGGATACATAGAAACTTCCATCAAAAGTTACAAATAAACTTCTCAAACTTAACCTTGCAACCTTTATTCATCTACACCTGCACCATCTCTCTTTCTTCTCCGGTCATTAAAGTATCCACTAGGGTTCAAGGGTACTCTCTGATCCGGTTCAGATCATGTCAAACCGATGGTGGACCGGCGGCCAAGTCAACGCCGGAGCCGAAACATCATCAGGCGGTTCTCCAGCAATCAAGAAACCGAATCTTGGAATCTCAATGAACAACAACCCAACTGCAAGTGAAGGAAATGAAGCAGGTAACACCAGTGATGAGCCAAGAGAAGGCTCAATCGATCCCTCAAACCGTAGGCCAAGAGGTCGACCTCCAGGATCGAAAAACAAGCCAAAACCACCGATTTTTGTCACTAGAGACAGCCCGAACGCGCTGCGTAGCCATGTCATGGAGGTGGCGAGTGGGACGGATGTGGCGGAAAGCATAGCGCAGTTTAGTCGTAAACGACAGCGTGGTGTGTGTGTGATGAGTGCTAGTGGAACGGTTATGAATGTAACCCTAAGACAACCTTCATCACCTGGTCCAGTCATGGCTTTACAAGGGCGGTTCGAGATTTTATCGTTAAGCGGAGCCTTTTTACCAGGCCCGGCACCACTTGGATCCACTGGCCTCACTATATATTTAGCTGGAGGTCAGGGTCAGGTGGTTGGTGGGAGTGTCGTGGGGTCGTTGGTGGCGTCAGGGCCAGTGATGATCATCGCCGCCACGTTTTCCAACGCCACCTATGAAAGACTTCCCATTGAAGAAGAGGAGGATACAGATAGTGTCCCCCCTAGCCAAGGTGGCCTTGGAGGCAGTGCTGATGGATCACCAGCACCGCCACAGCATCCGAACCAGTTGCCAGGATATATCCAACCTAATTTGATCCCAGGTGGACCGATGAACCATGAAGCTTTTGGTTGGGCTCATAGCCGGCCGGCATACTAGAGGGTTGGGAAAGAGAGCAAACCCTGTGTAGGAGGCTTTCGTGTACATAAGGTCTAGAGGATGTCGGGACAACTTGGGTCTAATGTATACATCTAAAGGGTTTGAGGTAATATATTAAAATCTAAATAATTATATTATAATAATCATATGAATTATCAATAGATATATTATTAGAATTGTTTTCAGGTAAATTGTGATGTTGGATGCATTAAGGATGATGATCATAATATTGTAACTAATGCAAATAAAAACAATAAATTTGGACGTTTGCATTTGTATAGTTTTCTCGAGTTAATTATCTGTTTTCAGTTTTATATACAAAAAAATTGTTCTATCATTTTGGATTCTTTTATCCATAGTGATTATGCTTAATTTTTCTTTTTTAAGAATCATATGGTTCTTATTGTATTTTGTTTCTTTTGAACGGTAAACATGTAACAAATTTTGTAAATATAAATTTTAAGATGTAATCTTGATCTTATAAATTAATATTATTTAGTTTTTTTTTTCGTATCCAGTTTTGTTTATAGCAAAACATTACTAAATGTAGAATTAGGAACTTTGTGAAGATTCGATAATCCAATCAAATTTTGTTAGGTTTTTTCTTCATAAAAGCAGGTTTTAAGTAATTAATAATTTTTATAACATATAACAATTCATCCAATAATACATATAACTAGTGAACTTCCCCCGCGCGTTGCGGCGGGAAGTCAATTGGTATCGGTTCAATTCAGAAAATTATTGGTACCATAATCGACACTTTGTATAGCGACCGAAATATAAATCCCAAACAAGAAAATCATGATATGCTCAAAAATATATTGACACATATTTTACATCGATCAAAAACTATAAAAATAAATACCGATAAAGATTTCAAAGGTATAAACTTACATGGATAAAAAACTATAAAAATAAATACCGATAAAGGTTTCAAAAGTATAAATGTCGGTACCGATGTTCGGTTGAAATTGACGTGGTACCAATGTTGTTCAGACCTATCAATTTTGTTCTTCACTGACACTGCCTATAACTTTTGATATAAAAGGTACTTTGTACTGCAACCAAATGTGTTTAAATAATATCGGTCCAGTTTGTCACGGTCATAAACAAAAAAAAATCAATTATATTTGACTCATTCAAATTTGAACAAAGCTTTTATCGAAATGCATATTAAATAAACATGTCACAACAGTATATTCAGAGTTTTAGAAAGCAGTATACTATATTATTAAAATAACGAAAGAAGGTAAACGACGTTAGTTTATAAAATATCGTATCTTAAAAGTTATAAAAGAAAAAAAAAGTATATTTAAAATTAGAATCCAAAATAAACAAATACTTAAAAACATTATATCAAATAAACATAGTCACAAAGTTAGTTTTTTTTAAATGTTAACAAATGCAAATTATTAGAAAAAGTCAAAATAAATAATGAATACACATTACTTAAAAAAATGCTCCAAAAATAGAATCAAGAAATAAGTATATGCTCAAAATTTATCATAAAAAATATACTTATAAAAATTACATCATTGTTCATCAAAACTTAATATAATATAATATAATATATGTTGATTTCTATACTGATTGCATGAATCATACCGATATCATAATTAATCGAACCAATACCAATCCGATGCCCGCAATAACATACCATCACACTGCGCGGTCAAATAACTTTGAATATTAAAAAAACAAACACAAATGAAAATTTAGAATTTTTTTAAAATTTTTACGATCGTAGTTATTACTAAAAAATCAAATTGAATTCCAAAAGAAATACTACTAATAAAAAAACAAAAAAAAAAAAACCTAAGAATTATCAATACTATTTATTACTAAAAATTAAATAAATAATAAATAAAATATTACTATTATTAAAAAATAAAAAACCAAATACTTAAAAAATTTGGAACACTATTTATTACAACTTTTTATAAATTTAATATATATATATATATATATATATATATAGGATAAGGCTAGGTAGAAAACCCTCTTTAGGTAGAAAACCCGGGAAACTCAAAGCTCCCGACATTTTTTTTTTTGAAAAAAATAACACATGTAATATACATGTTTTTAAGAGTTTTGGGCCAAAAAAATCAAAAAAGCGCCGAAGGGTTTTTTTTAAAAAAAAAAAAAACAAATTTCAGCAACTTTCAGCATTTGTTGTCTAACACATGTTAGTTAACGAAGTTTTTGGAACTTGTTTATTTTTTTTTTAAAAAAGTACTCGGCGCTTTTTTGATTTTTTTGGCCCAAAAGTCTTAAAAACATGTATATTACATGTGTTATTTTTTTCAAAAAAAAAAAATGTCGGGAGCTTTGAGTTTCCAGAGTTTTCTAAGAAAGATAGGGTTTTTTGTCTAGCCCAACCCTATATATATATATATATATATATATATATATATATTAAAAAACAAACATAGATGCAAAATTAGAATTTTTAAAACTTTACGATTGTAGTTATTACTAAAAAAACAAATTGAATTCGAAAAAAATACTACTAATAAAAAACAAAAAACAAATACCTAAGAATTATCAATTACTATTTATTACTAAAAATTAAATAAATAATAAATAAAATATTACCAAAAAATAAAAAAAGCAAATACTTAAAAAATTTGGAACACTATCATCACAACGTAGTTATTACTAAAAAATCAAATTGAATTCGAAAAAAAATACTACTAATAAAAAACAAAAAACAAATACCTAAGAATTATCAATTACTATTTATTACTAAAAAATAAAAAAACCAAATACTTAAAAAATTTGGAACACTATTCATCACAACTTTATATTAATATGTATAATATGTATAATATAATAGCGTATTATCATTTTTTAATCAAAGGAAGCTTTTTATTAATTAACTTTTGCGATTCAATCAGATTTTATTTACTTTTTTTCCAATGCATGTAGCTTTCAAGTAATTAATTTTTTGTTTCTTTTCAAATAACTTTTAAAATACTATGTTATATATAATTTTAAGTATGTTGTTGCGATGGGGATATTTTTATCTATGTCTTGTTATAAGTTTTTTTTTCTGACTTTTAACTTTTAAGATACGATGTTATATAAAATATAAAATATGTCGTTGCGACTTGCGTATTTTAATCTACGGCTATATAACTTTTTTCTATAATCCATATGCTCTTTGACATATAACAAATTCATTTATTGGGTTTTTATATTTTGGTTGTTATAACGAGTGTCAGTACTATGCTAATACAATAATGATTCAAATCAATAACGACTATGTTCTCACCACAACACGTAAGGATTTCTTCTATTTATTAAAGATGATTAACTTTATTTTAAAATTAGTTAGACATTATTGTTGAATATATATATAGGGTATGGTTCATGAGTGAACAATGATGTATTTGTGAACAAAATGAACTTATCATGACCACTGATTTTGTAGATCTAGATTTTTTCTTTAGTGTCAAGATTGTAATTATTTTTTGTAACTTACATGTATTTTAATATGCATAAGGGTATAATTGTATTTTCCTCTCTTTATTTAATTAATTGTTTTCTTTCCTCTCTCCTGATTTCTCTTTCCAATTAAAAGAATATTTAATTACGTTCTTTATTTTTTTTCTCTCACATATTACCTAACTTAATATTTGATAATTTTAAAAAAATTCAAACATTATCAAATATTGTTCTATCTAGAACATGACTAAAAATATTTAATTACATTCTCTATACATATATATATTAGATCAATGTTTGATGAAAAGATGTATAGTGGAAACAATATGTAGCAATACACAAGTGTATAAGTCTGGTATATATCGACATGTATACACTATGTACTTGAATAATACACATGTGTATACGTCTGGTATATACTGACCTGTATACACATATGTACTTGAATAATACACAAGTGTATAAATCTGGTTTATACCGACTTATGGAAACAAGATGTAATAATACACAAGTGCATAAGTCTGGTATATACTGACTTGTATACGCATATGTTAAAAAAACATAATTTAATTAGGTTTAATATTTAATTTTAAAAAGAACATTACCCCTTCAATCTCTTATAATTAAAGTAATAAAGAAATAATTAAAAATGAGAGAGAGAGAGAGTTAAGAGAGGAGAAAATTAAGAGATTTTAATTAAAAGTACTTGGCTAATGTCAATCTTACACTTTTAATCTAAAAAATGATCAAGGGCCAAGATTAGTTCACTCAGTTCACTCTCAAGAAGTTGTTCACAAATGAACCTAATCATATATATATATATATATATATATATATATAGGTTTAAATGAGAACAATAAAACTATGTAAGAAGTAAGAACATCTTACAAATCAAAAACTTTCGTTTTAAATTCTTATTTATTTATTTATATTACAAGGTATAAGAGTAAAGTACATAAGTACATTGGTTAAGACAAATTCACTTTATAAGCATCTAAAGTCAAATAATAACCATTTCATTTTTCTTATTTTTTTTTACATAATTTTAAAGTTCAATTAGTTTTTCTTTATTATAAGCATATATTAAAAAATTACGTTAACATATAAAAAAAATATTTTTATATGTAATCACAATAATGTGATTTGTAGAATAAGGCGTACGATAAATATAAGATAAAGTTCGACATGTGTAGAACAAATTTTAATATGTGTAGAATAAATTTAGATATGTGTTGTATAAAATCTTTTTGACTAATTAATTAGAGATATAAGATTAATGTTTAGATTTAAAACTCTTATACCAAAATTTATAAAATGACCTTTTGATATTAAAAATAAAGTTTATATTGTTATATTACTTACAAAATTGTCACTATTATTTGTAACCCTTGATCTAATTAATGTAGGGTTAAGATTACCTCTTTCTCTTCTCATATTATAATATTATAAAGTTTTATTAAAAGCTTCATCCCCTATATACTATTTAGTACTTTGGATTACTGAATAAGCCTAAGTAAAAAAATGATAGTGGATGATACGGTTGTTATTTCATTATCTCCAAAATGAAGTTAAATTGGTCTTGTTGACAAACTCATCCTCAAGAGTTGTCACGATGGATGACCCAATTCCACATGTACTTTGTGGAAGTTTAATAAACTAACACTAAGCCAAAAAAGCCCTACTGCAACACAAAAAAAAGTGTGAGCATATTTCTTCTATCACGCTTTTTTGAGCTCAAGTGTGATCAAAGGTCTAATTAGTGTGGTTAAAAAAGTATCAATATTTCTTGTTGGAATCGAACATTATGTCCATTAAGTAGCAACAATCAAATGATTTAGTGTAAGTGTGACCGTTTCTATTATATAGTCTTTAAAAAGTTTGTTTTAGCTACATCAATTTAAAAAAAAAAGACGTAACAAAAAAGGTTGTTGTAATCAAGCATTTCGTCAATTAAGTATAGCTAAAGCCTAAAGGTTAGTAATGACTACATGAATTTACTGTAAATGTAGGCGTTATAAAGTCACATGAATTTACTGTAAGTGTGGCTAAAAACTATTTGACAATAAAAAAATTGTAATTTTAAATGTGGCAATTGTCTAACATTTGGTCACACTGTTGGTGCAGTTTTTGTGTCCGATGTTGTTCGAATAGATTAGTTTTATTTTATGCTGATTATGTAATAGTTAGTGAAACGGTCAAACGAACGTGTATTGACCACCTCGTTTGAAGTGGTCAAACGAGAGGGTTATTTGTTTAGCCGTGTGTGTGTGCAAGTGAAGTGGGTGTGGCTATAAATACCACTCCTTTGGTTCATTTGCAACTAGAGAGAGTTGGCAGAGAGTGTGAGGAAAGTTTTAGACTTTGGGGGAGAGATCACCACTTGGTCTCTCCCCAGATGTATACTCCTTTGGTATTGTTCGGTTAGCTTGTAATCGGGCCGATTTGTAATGTTATACTACCGGATTAATACAAGAAAGTTGTTTGTTAGTCTCTAATCTCTCCCGTCTTGAACTTAATTACACACTAATCACGGGTTTCGGTCCGGAATCACGAACCTACAATTGGTATCAGAGCCATGGTGCCCGATTTAGCGAATCTAACAGTTTGCTAAGTCACATATGCTCTAAATCTGTGATTTTCGTGATTTTTGTTCAAGATGTGAAAAAGGTGTAAAGAAGAAAAACCCAGATTTGAACCCAAATATCCAGATCTGAGATGAATCTGACTGTACAAAAGGGTTGGTTTTTCTGTTTTACACCAAGAAAGTCAAGTTTTCATCTTGTTTTGAAGGTTTTTTCGTCAGATCTGCAGAATAACAAGTTGCTGTGTTGTTGAAGATGGTGGCGGCTGTTGAAGAAACACTAGGGTTTCTTCATATCTGCATCCACGAAGAATCTTTCTCTACTGAAGAATCCTTTGACGAAGAACAAAATGGTATACGAACACTTCAAGGTCGACGAAGATTGTATACACGAACAATCAGTGTTCATTGTTCACCATGAAGAATCAATGTTCACCCCGAAGAATCATTGTTCACCGTGAAGAATCATTGTTCACCATGAAGAATCATTGTTCACCATGAAGAATCAATGTTCACCATGAAGAATCATTTTTCACCATGAAGAATCAATGTTCACCAAGAAGAATCATTGTTCACCATGAAGAATCGTTGTTCATCATGAAGAATCAATGTTCACCACGAAGACTTGATTGTTCGTGGTCTTCTGAAGGTTCGTTGATATTGTCCACGAAGATGTTTAAAGATGGACTCAAACTGTTAAGCCCAAGGCCATGATCCACGAAGAATCAATGATTTGTTGATAAAACCCAATTACAACAAAGACCCTCCACGAAGACTGATTCTTCATTGACTACACATATTCTTCGTAGGCCTATTATTCATTCAATATCTTTTGGAAGGTGAGCTGGAGAAAGACATATATCCATTGGGCCTGACTTGGGTGAAAGACTGTTATTGATGGGTCTCACCTGATCATTCCTAGACCAGATCATTCGTGGGAGTCTTATACTTCGTGAACTTCGTTCAGATTTCGGCCAGGTCGTTGTTTGGGCATTGGATGGGCTCCATTGGAACAAATGTTTTAAGATGAGACATGGAGTCGTGGACTCGTCTCTATTCGTGAGTTGCAAAGTAGGGTCGGGTGTTCGTGAAAGATAATTGAGTCGAGCTTCAACGTCAAATTCGTATGGGTTCGGGAGCGCGCGGGATGATGAAAACTTGATTTTTGTTAAACGTGGGGTAGTCACGGTTACCGATGCAAATGTCAAAATTGGTGACGTGACTATTATGGGCCAAAAACAGTATATTTTTCTTCCGCACGTGAAAATTTGTTTTGTTATCGGTGTTTGTAAATGTTCGAAAGAATTTTGTTTATTGTCATCTTCTCGCATTTGGTAACGATTGAAGGAACCTAGAGAGCCAAGACCGGTCCTAACGAGTTCACAAAGTCGAAGAGTTATGGCTATGAAGGAAGCTTTCAGATTAGGTGTTAGCAGAACTTTGGGGGGATACAAGTCGGATCCTACGGGGCTAGGGGATTTTCATTATCAACTAGAATATGCAAAGAAGAAAGTCGCTTTCGTGATCTTTAGAAAAACCGAGAACGTTTGAAAGATTCTGCTCAGTGGAGAGAACCTGTTAAGTGAAGTTGACGACAGTTCTGCTCAGTGGAGGGAATTTGTCAAGGTTTAGAGATTTTACCAAAGAAATGGGGGGATAAAAATTTTCATATGTTTTGGAATTTCTTCGATGAATTTCTAAACGCAACCACAGGTGGTGGAGTTTGTGTTTTTCTGGTGATACCAAAGGTTCTGTGTGGAATGTTTTGCACAGACACATATTTGAGGATTTTAATTAATTCTCCAGCCAGCGTGAAGGGTTTTGCATGGAAACATACAGGTATCTAAAGTCTACAGTAGTTTCAAAGCGCTGTTCACTGAAGACCTGGGGAATCTTTATGAGATTTTACAGGGATCTGGGTGTAATTCAATTCGTTGAGTTCGCAAACGATGTACTTAGTCAAGCTGACATCTTGAGTACTGATGCTAAAGATCCGTAGTGCATTACTTGGTCAACTTCACAAAGGCGAGACAATGAGATCTGGATGTAGTTCAACTAAGCATACTGGTTGAGCTTGCAAGTGATATACTCGGTCTAGTTGACTTCCTGAGTGTTGATGCTGAAGATCAAAGTGCATTACTTGGTCGATTCCACAAAGATGGTTTACAGAAGACAGTTCACTAGAAAACTCTACCAATGTAGTATGCTTGAATGAAATGGAGTTCTTATGACAATATCAAGACTGGATGCAGCTTTTAAAGAATGGAACCCTTATCAAATGCCGGTTGGAGTATTGGAAGATCAGCGGAAGATCGGTCAATTTAGCCTTGCGAGGAAATTGCACAACACTCAACCGGATACGCGTACTTTGAGGGGGAAATGTTATACGAGAAGCTTCAAGGGTTTGGTATTGCTATGAAGATTCAAGTGAAGATACTACTTACCAGGATCATCGGTCAAGGGGGAATTTGTTAACACAGAGAAGATAACATCAACAAATACTTGACTGAAGATCGATTGTAGTTGCATTTTCAGCATTCGACAGCAACGGACAAGGGGGAATTTATTGGTGCAGTTTTTGTGTCCAATGCTGTTCGAATAAATTAGTTTTATTTTATGCTGATTATGTAATAGCTAGTGAAACGGTCAAACGAACGTGTATTGACCCGCTCGTTTGAAGTGGTCAAACGAAAGGGTTATTTGTTTGACCGTGTGTGTGTGCAAGTGAAGTGGGTGTGGCTATAAATACCACTCCTTTGGTTCATTTGCAACTAGAGAGAGTTGGCAGAGAGAGAGAGAGTGTGAGGAAAGTTTTAGACCATGGGGGAGAGATCACCACTTGGTCTCTCCCCGGATGTATACTCCTTTGGTATTGTTCGGTTAGCTTGTAATCGGGCCGATTTGTAACGTTATACTACCGGGTTAATACAAGGAATTTGTTTGTTAGTCTCTAATCTCTCTCGTCTTGAACTTAATCACACACTAATAACGGGTTTCGGTCACGAATCACGTTCCTACACACACATATTTAAGTGATGATCATGTGACTAATTGTTGTGTAAATCCACATGAAATTTTGTAATTATAAGTGTAACTATTGTCTAACCTTTGGTCACACATATTTTTTCCCATGGCATTTGCTATCATTCCATCACAAAAAAAGTGAAGATGGTGTCGCTAATTGTTATGTAAAGCCATATACTAAAAAACACGCCTATTTCCGACAAAGTTTTTTTGTCGGAAATTGGTCGTAAAACGGCGTTATCGACCAATTTCCGACAAACTGGCTTTTCTCGGAAAAAGCTAGTCGGTAAAGTTTTCCGACAACATTCTGATGATGATTTCCTACATATTTCCGACAAAAAAGATGCTAGAAGTTCCGACAAAATTCCGAGTAAATTCTGACTACATTTTTCCGACAACATTTCAATGACTATTTCCTACATGTTTCCGACAAAAAACGATGTTCAAAGTTCCGACAAAATTCCGAGTAATTTTAATAATTAGTTTTTTTATTTCTTTTCTACTTTTCCAACCATTTCCTACTATTTTCCGACCAAACAGTTTTAATTATAAAAAATAACCAAAAAAAATTCTGCTAAAAATGTAGAAAAAAACAACAAAAATCATGTTTAAAACATAAATCTACAAACTAAGATACGATTATCACATTCCGTTCAAAACTTTCAATACAAATACAATACTGTTATCAAATTACGAGCTTATTCACAAAATATGATACCGTTGTCAAATTACAAGTTTCCCACAAAAATATGACACGGTTATCAAACTACAAGTTCAACCACAAGAGACGATAAACTTAAACTAGACTACGATGGAGGATTGCCTAGATTACCAAATTTTTTTAGTAGCTCGGTTAATTGTCGTTGCACTTCTTCCTTCATTTCTTCTCTCACTTGTTGTTGAGCCTCTCCAACACGGGTTTGCAACATATCCTCTTGAGCTTGCAAGTTTTTCACCTAAAAATTGTTTAGTATACATGATATTAGTAACAAATTGAGATGTCAAAATAATCACAAGTAAATAAATTTTAGGTCTTGTTTTTTTAATCTGTATTGCATGATGGGTAGGGCCGCCCGTTTTCACCCGAACCCAATAACCAAACCCGACCCAAATTACCGAACCCAGACCCAATATAACCCACAAAAAATTCCTAAACAATCTATTTTGCAGCCCAATATCTAGTCTGACACGGACAACCGAAAATAATCATCTTTTTAATATGGTCTATTCCGAACCAAGTATTTTGCAGGGAATGAAGTTAAAACAATCTATTTTGCAGCCCAAAATAATCAACACATATATTATTTCAATATATTTATACAATTTTCTATAATTTTTATTTGTTTTCTAAAGTCAGAGAATGAAGTTAAAAAGAGTGTATGCTTTTCATATTTCTTATACTCATCTTTTAAATTTATTACCTGTGCATCTCATATAAGGTGTCATATAAATGAAATCCTAGTTCGAATCAAGTAACAAAAGAATGGTCAGTGGTTCGTGGCTGAAAACTAAATGTTAAAACTTAAAACCAGGGAACAAAGAATGATCTGGCATGTTAAAACTAAATTCTTTAAATTTCTGTCACGCTGTTCTTCTCTTTAATAATGTAACTTACAATAATAACCAATTATAACTTTTTTTTATTATAACGTAAGCTTGTATTAATCGAAATTGTCTTTTATTAGAAACTAAAAGGTGATGTGTAACAGTGTAAGCGTATCAAAGACTCCCCATGTGGGTTCATGTAACAGTGTAAGCGTATCATAGACTCCCCAATCGGGTAGTGCTACTGTTCACCAAACTTGTGAAATGTTATAGATATAATATTTAACAATACTTGCTCTTGTGAGCGCTGGTAGTCCGCATACGATGCCGACCCCGACGATGAAGATGGTGTGCCGTTAACTATACATGAAATATTTTTTATTTTACGAACTTATACGTATTATACATATACGGACGTATGTGTATACTATCGGGATCGGTTACTTAAGACTTATATGTTTTACTATACATGTGTGTATACATTGAGACACATACATACCTATCCACACATGCACATACACATAGATATAAGTGCACACATTCACACCCAATACATATACGTAGGTATGTGTATGATATCATGATCAATCATTATTAAAAAAACCAAAAATTAACAATAATCTAAATGTTTGGTCGGAAAATGGTCGGAAGTTTCCGACCATTTTTTTTAATTTTCGTTTTCGAGTTTTAAACGTTATTTTTTCGGTTCCCCCTTTTGCGCACCATAACTATACATGAAATATTTTTTATTTTACCAACTTATACCTATTATATATATACGGACGTATGTGTATACTATCGGGATCGGCTACCTAAAACTTATATGTTTCACTATACATGTGTGTATAGATTGAGACAGATACATACCTATACACACGCACATACACATAGATAGAAGTGCACACATTCACACACAATACATATACATAGGTACGTGTATGATATCATGATCAATCGTTATTAAAAAACGAAAAATTAACAATAATTTAAATGTTTGGTCGGAAGTTTCCGACTAGTTTCCGACCATTTTTTTTAATTCTCGTTTTCGAGTTTTAAACGTTATTTTTTCGGTTCCCCCTTTGCGCATCATAGCTATACATGAAATATTTTTTATTTTACTCATCTATTTATTACAATTTGCTAAAGGATTTCGACATGTTTTTTTATCAACGTTTCGACTTAGGGTTCTTTCGTGGGGTGAATACTAACTGGTCTACACATCATCAATACCAAGCCTTGTAATTTTTAACAGCCATGTAAAAGCATTAAAAAACTTAGGTAACAATACATTACAAATACTTTTATTTGTTCGATTGAGATTAAGCATACATTGAAAAATCAAATCAAATAAAATTTGACATAAAAAATAATTTGAACGGATTTTTTTTTTAAATTATAAGTAGTAACTAGTATTAAATATCATTTATGTTATAACTAGGTTATAACCCGTGAATACTCACGGGTTGTTAATCTATCTTTGTAAAAAAAATAATAGATACATATATATTAATAAATGAAAAAATGCATGATGAATAAGGTGGATGAATAAATGATAAGAACGTCTATATGAGTAAAAATTAATAAAATGTAATACTGAGAACAACAAACTTCTCTTTTATTCGTTCATAATCATAGCATAAAGAACACTAAACAATTTAAGCAACACCTTCTTCATTAACTTTTTTTTTAACTTCTACTTTAACACGTCCAAGATGTCGTTCAGGAATACGGACCAAAGCTTATGTCCCTCTAAAAACCATCATATCAAATTTTGACTCAGAAATCATATCGAAGATAATAAAGTGTTCATCTTCAATTTTCATGTCTTCTTTAATGCGATCCCATCCGGTAGTCATATAAAAATTGTCACCATGTTTTTCCATAACAACCAACCATGTACGGTTAGGAAAAGAGGTTATAGTAACATGTTTCGTATGTAGTATGTTCTTCAACTTATGATGAACAAAAAATCTATCGATAAGCTGCAAGTACAAAAAAAAATATTTTATATTAAAGAAAGTTTTGTAAAATTTGTCAAATACCACTATAGTACAAACATAAAAAAAAATTACCAAATGATCTTTATGTTCAGAGAATTGTGATGTTTGGCAATGTAAGAAATCACCTTGAGCAAGTGCAAAATCTTGATAGAAATATATCAATCTAAAAGTTAGACTACCTTCGTACTGAAACATAAGCAATGAATTCTTTGGTAATAGTAGTGACTGAATCATATTGAACCATCCGTCGTGAAAAAAATATGAAGAACCTGCTTTTCTAATTTTGACATTAAAAATTCTTTCATCAAGTGTAATGATTTGAACCATACCATCAGTAGCTAACTTGAAATCAGCTACCCAGTTGTGGTAACTCCTCGGTAAAATCTATATGCAAAGTAAGAATTAATACAAACATATAATAAAGAAATAAAAATAATTATAACATCAACATACCCAAGAATTCATCTTGTTGTTTGATAGAAAACGTAAAAAACAGTTAAGCATCTTCACTGATAATAAAACTTTGAATTAGATGAAGATGCTTTAGGTATTATCTATTTTCCATATATAATGAAAATTGTTAAACTTTTATTACACATATTTAACAAATTTCTTTAAATATATAGATACAAATTTATGATGCAATTATCATTAATAAGTAAATGTAAATAATTACTATAATTAAAAATCAACAAAAAAATGCAACCGTTTGTATTAGAAGATTATAAAATAAATAAATGAAGGTTAACTTTATAGGTAATAGATATTTCATCATTACAATCTACATTTATCAACACATCCATCAACTCACCAATCTTCATCATCTCTATTGCAAGAAAAAAAAATCTCCCTTCACCGTCGTTTGGATTCCGGTAAACTTCCTTCCAAAATCCGATTAGCTAAAGGTCGATTTTTTTGTGAAATTCAGCAACTAAACATGTTTTAGTTAGTATATGCAGAAGATACGGTGTTTTATATGAGACTAAATCGGTGTTAGACATGAAATTGAATTTTAGGGTTTAATCATCTTGAAGCTTTGATAAATTTGGTATGTTTGTCATCTAATGTAGATATTTCGTGTGATTTACATTGTGGATTATATATTTAATGAAAACGGTATATTCGGATTTTGTAATGAATCATAAAGGAAGGAAAACATATATGTTATTATAAATTCATTGATTAAAACGAATTTTTGTTTAGTTGTACTCAAATAATATGATACATCATCAAAGTCAAAGAAGTTGGCAAGTATCGTTGAGAAGTGTAAGCGGGGAATCCGTTATCACTGACGGATAGGGTAATGTCGTAAGGGATCTTGAGTTGACAAAGAGGACGTTCTTGCTGTTTAGGATAATCGAAGATAAAAATATTGAAATCGATTGTTTCGTAGAAAACATATGTGGTGAATCATTTGTGACAGTAAACCGTTACGGAGTTCTAAAGATAATAGTAAGTATACTAACATGTTTGATTCAATATTTATTTTGTTATACTTGTCAACTAAATGGTATACATATATATCTAACAATAAAATGTTACATAACTTTTCAGGTGATTCCAGAAGCTTATATCACAAACTGTTACTCTTACTCCCCAGTCAACGATTGTTATAACATATATGTAGCAGGTCAGACTTGGAAAGTTGAGACCGACAAAATCAATGATAATTATGTTTTTACAAAAGGTTGCCCGAAATTATTTGATGATCTTGAAATAGAAGAGGAGGATATGCTGTTGTTGATGAAGATGGACACCGTTACATTTGAGTTAAAATTTAATCGTAGAGGAGTTGAGGTAGTTTTAAGCAAGAAGGAAGAAACTGAAGATGACTTTCTGCTGGAAATACCTAAAGAAACATACTATGAAAACGATAACTTTGTAAGTATTTTGAATTAAAGTAGCATGGTTTACTACAACATACGACTTAGTTACGCATATTATTGTATAACAGACCTTGTCTTAAGACGAAGCCTCAATAGATAAGTTGATTTCTGAGGTAATAAGTTTACATGTATATAGATTGGAATACATTACAATAAGATTTTGTGGATTTTATTAATTATCATACACAGATGCATGAAGCTGCTAACAAAGAAGAGGTGAATAAGAACATTGGTGGAAAACAAAAGTCGAAGGTAGGAAGAAAGAGTTTGAGGATGGAAGAGAGAAACAACCCAAGAAAAGAAAATGTAATTATTTCAAACATAATAATAGATCAGTAATTTCATTCATATATGTAGACATATTTAGTTAATGATTGTTGGTTAATGTTATTTAACTTTAATCATTGTATTAATAGTTTAAAAAGAAAGGGAAACAGACTGCGGCATATTGTAATCCAGACGATAGTAAGCGGTTGATATGTGGAACAGAAGTGGAAATGCCAAACGTCTCAACATTTAGACGGGGAACTCGCAGTCGGTTGGTATGTATAGAAAAAGTTAACAACATTTACTTATAAATATTTTTTATACATTAATGGATAAAATATACTACTCTAAATATAATGTGTATCTGTAATAATAAGGTTAACGAAAATGGAAAGAGATATGCTAATGCATTGAAGATATTGGATGTTGAACCAAAACGTGTTGCAAGGACAAATAATGTTGAAAAAACTGATAATTATGAATTCGCAAAGAAGGGAAAATACCGCATGGTATGCTTTTTTACACTAATCATTCATTGAGAGTAAAAGTATAACAATCATAAGCCTGATTTAGCTGTTAATTCTCGTATACATGCAGAGAATGTCTGCTGATGTTGTAAGAATTGTCGGATTCAAAAATAAAGTGCATGAGTTGAAAGTGAAGAACATGAATGGAAAAACCATCGATATGAATCTTAGGCATCAGAAGAATGGAGATGGTGTAAGGTATGCAATCGAAGGTTGGTCGATGTTCATGAAGGAGAATGGCCTTTGTGCGGGTGACACAATGCATTTCACATTTGTAAGTTCAGGAAATCTCCTGATCTTTTCACACGTGGATGCAGTTAATGCAGGTTAACATGTAATCTTATAAGCTAATGTTGAAGGTGTTTGTGAAGACGAAATCATGAGTCTTTTGTGCTACTGATTTTATGTATCTTTTTTTGGACATGCACGTTCTCTTCTTATCATGTTCAATTTTCTTCGTTGGTAGTTTAAGCTTGAAAACAATTAGTGGTATGTTATCATGACAGATACCATATTTTTGAATATAACTAACAATGGTATCGACTATAAATGCTTGTTGATTATCGATGTTAAAATATATATATTTACAAATTAAGATGTGGTTGTTTATATGTGATTTGCATTTATTATATAAGTTCTAACTCATATTTACTAACAATTTAATGTAACCTTAAATGTTGAAGTAAACAGTAAAGATGAATTTCATAAAAAAATCAATGAAGAAAAATAAAAGTTGGAAATTACTATTAAAATACTGAAAGTATAAATTTCAGAATATCTCTTTGTAGACTACATTGGTAATTTTATTAGTAATGTTCCCATCACTGTCTAAATATTAACATCTTTAAGCCATCCATACTTTTGAATCTTGAAAGCGTCACATATACTTGTCCGTGAGTGTTCAATATCTATTCACAGAACCTTGAAGATGTTTGAAAGTGTGTAAAGTATCTGTATTTATAGACATAAGCCATAACTTATTTATGTAATTAATAATAAAGATTAGTAAAATCAGTTGCAATCAAATTAATGGTCTGAAATATGGAAACAATCTTATATTTATAAGTTTGGGAAATTAAAAAGAATGTGTCAACACTAAAATCGAGTTGCTATAATTACGATATTTATTAAAATAAATATAGAAATGTAACTGAATTGTATAAATATTTAAATAAATGATTAATGTTCATTTCATGAAAAGTAATTCATTAAGGTCAAAAGTAATATGTAATTTTTCATTTTCTTATTTTTATATTATCGGATGATTAAATTATGATACAATAAATAATAAATGTAGTCTTATAAAATAAGGAACATAACCAAACATGATTTCCAACCAAAAATAGTAAAGAATAGGTCAAAATGTCATAATATATAGGGAAACCATAAAAATGTATTCAAACATCAAAAATCAAAAACCACAAAACAAAATTCCAATAGTCCAATAACAAATAAATTGTTTTTATTGTAACCACCATTTGCAAAATCTCGTTTATCAATTCTTGCCTAAATCTTCGTCAAGATCATTGTTCTCAACACACATGCGAGGCTTACTTGCTGCCGACCCCAATCCCTCTTCAATCACATAAACATCACCAAGGTTACGCTTCAAATCAGAAGATGATTGCTTCAAGTCACCCACGTAATCCTTTGAAACATGTGTGGAGTTATCCCCAGTGTAAGAATCACCATCCTAAAAAAATAAACAATTTATAATAACACAACTATTAAAAGTATATATCAGTATATTTTTAAAGTTAAACCTTAGAGCATTCACCACCAACATATTGGAACTCAGACTGACTCATACCAAACGAATCAGAGACATCAAGCTGTAAAAAAATCGAAAGCATGAGACAAATTGTTTATACATATAAATATAACATGAAGTAATTAATAGCATCTATATAATATATAAACAAACTTATAAAAAAATATTACATGACATTGAGAGGTAGCAGACGGAGTCTATTTCAAAGCATCATTCTTTGTATTCCAACCATCATTGAACTACATAAAAGAAAATAGTAGCACAATTTAATAGTGTACTTATCTAATAGATATAATAAGATCTGTTAATAATTTGAACGTATACACTTACCAGCTTCTTAGCATCTTCCATCTCAATTAGAGCAACTATATGTCGATCAAACTTGTAGTCGTCAGTATCCTAAAAAATGACATCATAAATATAAAAATATAATAATACAACAATGTACTGGTTGTTAAAGTTTGTTAATATATATTAAAACATAGTTACATACATTAAAAATAGACTCAAAATTTTGAAGTTGAAAGTGACCAACACTATCCCCAGCAACACCTTCTTCAACATGACTTTCGGTAGTCTGTGGCTTCTCCTTCGACTACAGATAAAAAGTCCACATTAGTAACAATGTTAAATAAAATTCAACTAATAAGACCGTATCAATCAACTTTTACAACGAAGTAGCGTTGTTTTTAGGATCCATAACTACAAAGGAAGTAATCAATGTTTTTAAAAAATATAACGGTAATTTATTTATAGAAAGAATGTCTATTTACAGAAACCGAATAATAATTCCGAATACAAAAAATTAAACTTAAAACAGTAATTTGTTTATAGAAACAAAAAAACGTTAAAAAGAAATTAAAGGTATCCTTAAAGAATTAATAACTAACTAAATAGAAAAAAATATAATTGATAAAACAAACCATATGAACTTCAAAAGATAATCACATAAACTTTCAAAATAAAGCATAAAGACAAAACTTAAAACCAAAGACTATAGATATCAATAAACAAACAACACCAAGAAAATTGAACTAACCTGTTTTGGTTGATGAACACTCCGAGTTCGATTGTCACAAAAGATGGAGGGTTCACCATGAGAAAAACAAACCATAAATCATTCAGAACATATATTATTAATTTATGAAAAAAAAACCGAACAGAAAGGATAAAATCAAATATTACAAACTTAAAAAAGAGAAAACAACTATAACATTCAACTAACCTCTGTTGTTTGTTCAATGATCGTTTGTCCGATTGTTATCCAAGATTTAGGGATTCATATGAAAATCAAAATAAACCAAAATCAGTAAGTTTGATAAATGCCCAAGACATGATTAACGTTCATAGATATTACATAAATCAGAGAATGTAGATGATGATAACAAACCTCCGATCTTGATATTGTTTGCAAAAAACAGTGATTAAATCGGATAATGTATATCATAAAGAACAACACAAAAAATACAGAGAAATCTTCAAAAATTAGGATTAAACACTTACAATACATAATAATCTAATATAGAAACAATTTATTTATAGAAACAAAATCAATATTCCGAAAAAACATATCAGACCATAAATAAGATAAAATAAATAAAATCTTTAATGGATTGGTAATTAATACAATATAAAATTTATTAGTAACAAAAAAAAACGTAATCTGTTTATAGAAACAATGTCTAATTACAGAAACCGAGTTATAATTCCAAATACAAAAATTAACCTTAAAAAGTAATCTGTTTATAGAAACAAAAAACAACTTTATTGAGAAATTAAAGGTATCTTTAAATCTAAATTGAAAAAATGATAACTGCCAAAAAAAAATATGAACTTCAAACCATAATCACATAAAGTTTCAAATTAACACTAAACACAAAATTTACTAAAAAAAGAAAGAATTTACATATCAAAAAACAAACAATACGAAGAACATGTAACTAACCTGTTTTGGTGGACGAAAAGTCAGAGTCCGAATTTCACAAAAGATTGAAGGGTTCACCCTGAGAAAATACAAACAATAAAACATTCAAAACATATATTACTAATTAAAAAAACTGAACTGAAAGGATAAAATCAAATATCACAAACTTAAAAAAGATTAAAGAACTATAACATCACATAAAGTTTCAAATTAACACTAAACACAAAATTTACTAAGAAAAGGAAAGAATTTACATATAAAAAACAAACAATACGAAGAACATCTAACTAACCTGTTTTGGTGGACGAAAAGTCCGAGTACGAATTTCACAAAAGATTGAAGGGTTCACCATCAGAAAATACAAACAATAAAACATTTAGAACATATATTACTAATTAAAAAAAAACTGAACAGAAAGGATAAAATCAAATATCACAAACTTAAAAAAGATTAAAGAACTATAACATTTAACTAACCTCTATTGATTAACGAATGATGAGATTCCGATTGTAATCACAGAGTTAGGGATTCACATGAAAAACAAAATCAACAAAAAAAATTTAAAAATGTTCAATCGCTTACATTAAACATGAAAATTAAATCACTAACATCCAATCCCGTAAATTAGCATACTAAAAATTATCGTACTAAAAATAAATCACCATTTATTTATAGAAATAGAAACCTTAATTCCGGAAAATTATCATACTAAAAATAAGTCACAAAAATTTAAATTTGAGGTTTCAAAAATAAATGACAAACGAAATTTAAAATTGCTCAAAATTTTAAATTTAAAATTTGAATTTTGGAAATAGAAATAGAAACCTTAATTTCGGAAAATTATCATACTAAAAATAAATCACTAACGAAATTTAAAATTGCTCAAAATTTTAAATTTAAAAGTTAAATTCCGGAAATAGAAATAGAAACCTTAAAATTTTAAATTTGAGGTTTCAAAAAACGTAGCACCATTTATTTATAGAAATAGAAACCTTAATTTTGGAACATTATCATACTAAAAATAAATCACTAACGAAATTTAAAATTGCTCAAAATTTTAAATTTAAAATAGAAACCTCAAAATTTAAAATTTAAAATTTGAATTCTGAAAATTAAATCACTAACATCCAATCCCATAAATTATCATACTAAAAATTATCATACTAAAAATAAATCACCATTTATTTATAGAAATAGAAACCTTAATTCCGTAAAATTATCATACTAAAAATAAATCACTAAAATTTAAATTTGAGGTTTCAAAAATAAATCACTAACGAAATTTAAAATTGCTCAAAATTTTAAATTTTAAATTTGAATTCCGGAAATAGAAATAGAAACCTTAATTCCGAAAAATTATCATACTAAAAATAAATCACTAACGAAATTTAAAATTGCTGAAAATTTTAAATTTAAAATTTGAATTCCAGAAATAGAAATAGAAACCTTAAAATTTTAAATTTGGGGTTTCAAAAAACGTAACACAATTTATTTATAGAAATAGAAACCTTAATTCCGGAAAATTATCATACTAAAAATAAATCACTAACGAAATTTAAAATTGCTCAAAATTTAAAATTTAAAATTTAAAATTTAAAATTTGAATTCTGAAAATTAAATCACTAACATCCAATCCCGTAAATTATCATAGTAAAAATAAATCACCATTTATTTATAGAAATAGAAACCTTAATTCCGGAAAATTATCATACTAAAAATAAAGGAAATAACAAAATCTTTAATGGATTGATAATTAATACAATACAAAATTTATTACTAAGAAAACAAAGACATTCAAATTTTAAAAATATCATAGTTAGATTTTCAAAAATAAAAAATAATAAAAATAACTAAAAAATTATACAGATTAGCATAAACAATTTAACCTATAACAATTATCGAATCAAAAAACACCAAAACAACCATAAAATTAAACTTAGCTCTTCTGTTCGACGAAGATTTAGAGTCCGGCAGTTGCATAAAATTTAGGGTTTCTCATGAAAAACAAAAACCAAAATAAAAAAATCACTAACAACATCACTCTTTGAAGACATCAAGAATAGATCCATTCATAAGATTAGAATCGGAGAATTAAAATCATCATCAACAACAAAAAAATTATAGAAAAATGATAAAAAAAAAGTGCGATTAAGCATTTACAATACATAACAATCTAATATAATTTACATACCTGCAGAATAAGTGGAATGATCTAGAAAAAAGAACAACAATAATCATTAGCATTTTCCGAATGGGTTTTGACAAAAAACAACCTACTATACGATCGAAGAACAAAAATAAAGAGTATTTCGCTGCGATCATGTAGTTTACCTTTGATTTGTGAAGGATTCTTGCTTTAAGTTTATGATAGGAGAAGGTAGGTAGAAGAGAGAGAACAGAGAGAAAGAACTTGTTTGTAGGAAGATGTTTATGAAGAATAATTGAGTCAAAATAATAAATAGGATCCATATTCAAAATGGGTTTTTTGGAAAACCGGAATAAACCGACCCAAATATTTCGGATCCCGCGTGGAAGTAAGTTTTGGTTTGTGTTTTGTGAATTTGGTTTGTTTATAGAGAATTCCCTCCCAAAATCACTCTCTACTTAACCAATGGTTGCCACATCATCAAAATGGCTTCACCATTCAAGGACACATAGCCCACATCATCTCATTTATTAATATATATAGATCATCATTCTTAATTATTTATGTTCAAATAATTTTAATGAGATACCGGTGAATAAAATTTATTGAAAAAGTTTAAATTTCTTTTCCACGTTTCTTAAAAGAAAAAAAAGGGAAGGCAATGTAGGCTTTACAAGGGAAAAGAAATAAGATAAAATTATAGTTTTGATGTGATGGGAATCAATTAGAAACCCTGGATTAAGGTAGTCTTGGACCCCAAATTAAAGCATTATGCATTATTAGACACTTTAATCGGATAGTAATATATTATAAAAGGGAATATTTTTTCCAATTAAGTAAAATACATTTTTAAATACGTAATCAGTAAGAAGGATTGATTTTGTAAAATACTTCCAAAGAGATAAAATAAGGTACAAAATAACTCTCTATGCGAATTCAAACAACTAGTTAAATTTTCGCCCGCGCGTTGCGGCGGGGATCCAATGACTGCAAAACGCGTGTCAGTAACGGCAAGCAGATACCGAATATCAAAACATAAATAAAAATGTCGTGAAAAAGATAGTCAATCCGTCCTAAAAAAGCGATTTTAAATAACCTAATATATAATAATAGGACCCACATGTTCTACACGTTGGAAATTCGGTTGTTTTCAGTTCAGATATTACGGTGCTAACACGTTAAAATATGGATGAGCTCGGTACCTGTAACGGCACCGAAAGTGCCGATCCAGAAAATCATCGAAATTAGGTACCGGCACCGAAAATGCTCGGTACAATACGATATGGTATTTGAAGGTAAAAAGCAATAAATATATGTATGGTGCTAGACCGGTGTCGAACCGAAAGTAACGATTCTGAAAACGCCAAAAGGTGGGTATCAAATTGGTACCGAAAATGATTTGGTATAGTAAATTTGGTACCGATACGATACCGGTTTGATTACAGGATTTGATACGATTTGCTCATCAATAATCTAAATATCCAAGTTAATTTTACATGCTACAATTCATTCATTACGTAAAAAGACAAAAAATAAAGCAAAATAAGTTGTTGTGTATATAAAACATCATTCAAACGAAATACAGTTTACTTACTCTGTGTATGAAAAGTAATCTAAAATGTGCAATTACTTGCATTGGTACGTTGCTACAGGATTTGATGAGCTCGGTACCAACCGTTACCGAAATCCCCAAAAATGGGTACCGGTACCGAAGATACCTGGTACAGTACGGCTTGATACGGACGGTACTGGTACGACACCGGTATTTGAGGGTAAAACCCGATGAATACCGGTGCCGAACGGATACCGAAAACACACTCAGTTTGGTAAATTTGATACCGGTACCGGTACCCGATACTATTCATTCATTTATTTTTCTATTAGTTTTCGTTGAACTCTTTTGAATATTTAAATTTATTATTACTGTTCAATTCGTTTAATTTTCAATATATAGGTCAATTTAAGTTTATCATTACTAAAATAGTCAAGATGATTTAAAAATTAAAAAAATATTTAAATGGTCATATAATTTATTAAAAACACACAAAAAAGTGCATCAGAAATATTTTAAACAAGTTGGCAGTACATTCAAAAGGATTAGTTCACCAATTATAGTGGGAATAAGTCGTGATTAAGAAAATTAAATAATTGATAACCTAACTTTAGAAAAAGTACGAAAGTGTTACCCACCCATCCACTTGCCACTAAAAGTAAAGCATATATGTTTATTTTATTCAAGTTCATTGATAAAATATAGTTAGACATAAGACTGGAAGGTATGGGGGCCGGCTAGGCCCGGCAAGGACCGGCGCCGGTCCCCCACACCGCCCCCCTCCATCCCACCCCGGCTAAACCAGCAGCTCCTCGCCGAAGTTGCCGCCCCACTTTGAAATATATATCCGTTGTTTAACGGATAGAATAATAAAAAAAAAAATTTCTTTTCCACTTTAAATATTTATCAACTTCTTCCATTTCTCATCCATTTCACATCCATTTTTATACCATTTCACATCCATTTCTCCTAATCTTCTCCTTTTATCATCCATTTTTTTAAAAAAACACTCTCATTTTTTTTACCATCATGAATCCATTCAACCCAAACGATCCCAACCCGAACAATCCCAACCCGAACAATCCAAACTTTTTTTCTAGTTCCGCTTACACTCCGACTATGGATTCTTCGTGGGGGTCTCCACCATTTACGTTCTCGGGTTTCCAACAATCACCTAACGCCTTCAATCAAATGTACCAACTTCAACAAATGCAACAATACCAAGCATTCCAACAATTCATGCAACGCGGCTCGCTTCAACTTGATCAATTCCAATCGCAACCGCCAACTTCCCAACCACAACACTCGGTTCACCTTGACGATGATGATGAAGTCGTCCCCGAATCGCCACCTAAAGAACTCAAGCGCAAAAAAAACAGGGGGAAGGGGAAGGCGGTTGAAACCGAACCCGTCACCGAAAAAAAAAAGCGGTTCGAGAGCAAAGCCGAGACCATGGACAAAAGTAGAGGAGGAGGCGCTAGCTATCTCGTTTATTAAGGCCTCAACTTGCCCGATTTTCGGTATGAACCAAAGTTAATTTTTTTTATATAAATTTAAAAAGAATTATTTTTTAGTTTTACTAATCCATTTTTTTTAAATTTTAGGGAACAATCAATCGGGTTCTGGTTTTTGGAAGAAATGTACGGAAAGATTTAATACCCTTATGGGGGAAGGCCCCTACCGTGATCTCGAATCCGTATCGGGCAAGTGGCGGAAAATGAACAAGTGCGTGAATGATTTTATCGGGATTTATAACCCACTTTACATCCATCGTCCTAGTGGGACTAGCGACGAGGACGTTCTTAACCTTGCGATAGCTAAATGGGAAACAAAAAATCCGCCTTTCCCGCACCTCCGAGCATGGAACGTTTTAAACAAAGACCCTAAATGGGCGCCGATTCCAGATGAGGTCGCAACCGCCAAACGGACTAAAACTTCCGAGTCCCGAAGTTATAGCGCGGGAGGCTCCACCGCTCGTTGTCAAATCGACATAAACGATGAACCGGAATATGACGAACAGGAATATCACGAACCGGAACGTCCCACCGGAAGGGACAAAGCAAAAAAAGAGGCGGCCGCAAAGCGCAAAGGGGCCGGCTCGAGTGGAGGGGGCGGCTCGGGTGGAGGTGGCGGCTCGAAGGCGTCTTCGAAAATGGACGACTTAATTTCCGAATTCCGTTCGTTCCAAGATTTTGCGGCCGAAAAATATAGTCACAAGAAAAACGTGTCGGCCGACTATGCTCGAGCGGAGGATTTTAGGATAATGAGGTTGGATCTCGACTCGGTTCCGGAGGATGAACGAGAGGTGTATCGAAGGATGAAGGAAGAGGTGAAGAAAAAGTGGACGTCGTAGGTTTTTTTTCATTTTTAGGAAATGTAATTTTTTTTTTCGGCAATTTTTTTTTTTAGGAAATGTAATTTTTTTTTTCGGTAATTTTTTTTTTAGGAAATGTAATTTTTTTTATGTTGTGAAATGAAATTATTTATGTTGTTTTATGTTGTATTTTTTAATTTTTATAAAGTTTTTATTAACTTATTAAATTAAAACTTAGGAAATTATAAAATAATGAGGTGGGGCCCCATCCTCCATCCCCCTCAATTATCATGGAGGCACATCCCCCACGAGCCGCCTACGTGGAGGCTCATCCCCGTGGGGATGGGCCAAACCATACCCTTTAGTCTAATAAAGATACAATTTGAGGTGTCTAAAGACATCCAAGATCATATAACATAATTAATGATTTTTTCATATAAATATACCTCGTTTTTAGAGTTAATACCCTTAGTCCCTGTGGTTTATGCATAGTAACAACATAAAATACTAATAGTTTAAAGTAACAATATAAGGTATTAACTTTTAATTCTGTAACAAGTTGAGTTACTAACACTAACCTTTGTTTATTTTTAACTGATTTCAGGGGTATTTGCGTCCTTTTGGAAACAATAATTAATTTTCGGTATACAACAGAAACCTCGAGGGATCATTTGTGTAAATCAATTTTTGTTTAAATTATTCTATATGGACAACTATTCTACAGGTTGGCAAATCGTGTCTTATCGGGTTTAACAGATCTCTAACGACGCGTGTAACACAAGTATCAAACATGAATACAACTGGTTTAACTACTTTATATCTCATGTTTATAACACAGTTTTACGTTTTATGTACCAAGAAGAAGAAATGATGGATCCTAATCTCATAATTATATTTATTTTTAAAAAGTAAAAAAAATCACGTTGTGTACTTTTTAGTAAACAGGTCTAATCGTGTTTTATACATATATTAATTGCCAGCCCTATTCTACAGGGACCATTATGTAATTTCCATATATTAAAATAAAACCCAATTGTGCACCACCAGACACCAGTCCACCAGACCACAGCCACAATATCACCGCCACCCCCTCTTCTTCCACCACCCCCTTCGGCCACCATGGCCAGAACCACTGTCACACCCCGATTTCCACGTGTCACCGGTGGGCCCGGTAGGGGAGTAACGTGACGTGGTTGGCAACATCATAGTCAAACAACACAATATATAAATGCACAGCGGAAGCAAAAGGATAAATATATTACAATCCGAAATAATGTAACATCAAAGTATTACAACGGAAGTAAAGGATCCACAGACGGATCATAAATAAAATAACAGTGTTCAACAGACTTTAGGCATCTAAGCTTGCGAGACTCTTTACTTATGCTAGGAGTAGCCAGCCAATTCCGATTAGTACCTGCACTTAGCCTTTTTGGGAAAATACGTCAGTTTACACTGGTAAATACAATCAACCGACTCATTTTGAAAAGAGTTTAAGAAAATGGATTTCAGGCACAAGGCACAAATAATATTTTATAACTTGGGATAATTATGTAAATATATAAACTTGTAAACGAATTACATGTTTCTTATGCGTTCAGTAGCCCGATCCGTAGACCGGGTTAAAGATCAATGGACACACCACTTTATATAATGAGACACTGACAGGTGTACGCCTACACCTGAGTGCTAAGGTCGTGGCCATTTCGTAAAATGATGCCAGGGATATCCGGGACATGGTCATTAACCCCCCAAAGGCTTTAAGCAACAAAACATTTCAAAACGGAGCATATCAATGATTTAACCTCTATTCGATTAAAGATTCAATGCTGGACCAAGCGGTATTTTATATACCGTACCCCAAGCCCGTATCGGGAAAATAAGTTAAAAGTATTTACCTGAGCTAAATATAATTTCAATCCTAGCCGTATCAAATCAGCAAGTGCAGATAGCTTTTACTGGGCTCCTAAATCTGGAACGAAGGTTTTTTAATAACCTATTAGAATCCTAACGGGTCTTTAATTAAGTCATGACTTAGACCGGTTAGTTTTCAAAAGGAAGATACGGTTCAAACGCATGATAAGGCGAAGACGGGAATGGAATGTGACTTAGACCCGACAAGTTCGGAGATTTGTATAATATGGGTATATTATACACATTCTGGATTTTGAGATAAAACCGATAAGGTTTGACCCGTTTCGGCTAATTTATGTAAACTAGTTACATAAACCGAACCGAACGCGTACGAAGCGTAACGGGTATCCATAAGAGTCCTAAACAGGTTTCCTAAGTTAACATGCCTTAAATAAGTTGTGATATCAGTAGGATATCACCCATGATGCCCAAAACGAGTTTAATCTCTTTATAAGCCCCGCAGGGGCATTTTGGTCATTTTAAAGATTATAAAAGGAATGAATTTATCTTCTGTGATCCGGGTCTGATTAAATCAGTAAAATGGTTTATTTTAACAGGTTATAACATTTGGTTATAAGTCTTATATGCCAAAATAGTTTTAAACCCTAACTATGCGTATAATACGCGTATAAAGTCGTTTTAAGCGATGTACGGTTAAAAATAGGATTCTGAGTTTTCTGGTCATTTAAACAGGCTTAAAACACTTCATTTATTATTTAAAATCAGTAGCAATTTGATTGGTATCAAAAGGATTTATAAAACTCATTTTATACCCGAAAAGGGTATATTCGGTATTAACCGAATTAAGGCGCTAATCCTAGCTTATGATCAGTTTAAAAATAATTAAAAATATTCAAAAATCCCAAAATATTATTTAACATCAGTGGGTAAAAGTTTTGGTGTCAAAAATTGGGTTGAGATAGGCTTTACGCTAATGACGCCGTTTATTTAATAAAAGTGTTATAATTACGTCATTAAGCGTAACTCCTAATCTAGACTTCCGATTGACGTGAAAATTTATAGACATGTTCAATAATCAGTAACAAGGACTTTTATACTTTCACATCTTCAAAAATCTCGTTTTATAAACATAAGGGCATTATGGTCATTATTTAGGCATTTAACGGAAACGTCGGACGATCGAGGTTTCAAGTGGTATAAACGCAGAGGGTTATACCAACATGTAACTAGGTCCTAATGGAACTTTAAGGCATGTCTAAACCTATCATAAACAGGTCAGAATCAAGGTCAAAGCAGAAAGTCAAACTATGCGACTTTCGGCTCCGAATCGGTTCAAAACTGAGAGTTGTCGAATCAAACAAGCCTAGACAAGTTTTCATACTTATTTTCAGATTATATAACTGATAAAACAGGTTACACGCCTTCTGTATCGTTAATTTTGCGATTTATGGTTCTATTGACTTTTTCGGAAGAAGTTTGACTCGACGAACGACATTGTTAGATCGGGAATCAAAGGGTGCCC
The DNA here is from genome assembly GCA_030545235.1 of Helianthus tuberosus. Taxonomy (NCBI): domain Eukaryota; kingdom Viridiplantae; phylum Streptophyta; class Magnoliopsida; order Asterales; family Asteraceae; genus Helianthus; species Helianthus tuberosus. Next base: position 6,831,129 of record CM060411.1, on the reverse strand, counting down.
TTTTAAGGGTTAAGTTCCCACAATATTACCAACTTGTAACAACTTTCGTTTCGAAAAATCTCTGGACCGTTTATGATTTATCGCCAAGTCAAACCGTAGTTACGACGGTTTGATTTCTAGGCTATAAATTAACCATAACTCAATCGAGAAGGTTCAAGGGCACTTACATACGTCTAATGGATGATTTGTGAGCCTTGTATCAGTTCCGGAGCTCCTCCAAATGTCCAGAAGTTGATATGTGTTGAATGTTGAAATACAAGACTTTTAAATAAGAACTTTGATCATCAAAGATTGATTCCAAATGAGTGTAAGATGATCCAAGATGCATGTATATGGCCTTTATAAGCTGTAAACCACTTTTGGAAGCCCATAGAATCGAAAAACCATGTTTAAAGTCGGTTAGAACATGCAAACAGGCACCTGCCTGTTTTTTCTGCATCTGCAGGCCTGACGCGGCCCGCCTGAGATATAAGCAATCCTTACGCGGGCCGCCTGGGACATGACTTCAGGTTTCAAATTTTTCAGTTATTGCATTTTCGGTCCCTGGTCCTTCTAAACGTCGCTATCACCTTGTTTCTTGCATTATAAACTCTCCAAATTGATTTATAAGGGCTTCAAGACTTATACCATCTTTGTGAAGTCCTCGGGTAACTTTGTGATCACCCAAAAAGCCCTAATTTTTAATGTTGACGATTCTAACCCTCACAAACGAATTTTATCATAACTTTCTCATACGGTAACGAAACTTGGTGAAATTTTTATGGTGCATTCTAGTGAGCATAATTAATCGTTACAAGGCTTCGGGTTTGCTAAAAGGTCACTCAGAGGTATAAGTTAAACATGTTGACACATTTAATCCCTGTAGTTTGTAATCTCTCACTTTCTTTCACAATTCTCATCGTATGATCCATGATTCATTCGTTTAAGGTTATAAACATCAGGTAGGGTTATTGTAAAGTCTAATTATTCATTGTTGACGTTTTGAACCCTTATATTTACACAGTTTCATTGTTTGTCAACTTTAGTCCTTCAAGAACATTCTTTCACACGTTCAAACCTATGACACGTGTCAACACATTATAGGACGCAAAATTTTCGGGGTGTTACATCCTCACCCCCTTAAAAGAAATCTCGACCTCGAGATTTGTTAGAATGCTGGAAGTACTCTTTGTCGCATAAGGGACTTAACTTTTATAGCATATCTGGAGTCTTTCCAAGCTCCCAAAGTGGCCATTATATTAGGCGTATGTATCCTTTTGGAGCTTCTTGACCTGTCGATCCTCAATCGATACAGGATGCTCATCATATCATAATTCTGCATATCATTATGTGATAGTGCTTCTTGACTTATTGGCGGAACACATCCTTCAGTCACTAGTGTGCAATGTATTGCGAGCTCCGTCAAACTCCTTAAGTAGGTTTTAGCTTACTAGCTACTTGATCTTGATACATTCGATTTCCTTCGAATGATTTTCATATATTCAGAGCTTAACTAGCCTGAAAATTTCACAAATTTGGTACACCCTTCCTGGGTGATATCTTTTGTTAAACCATATTCCTTAACAAGAACTTAGGAAGTTTGCTATTTTCATAACTCCTCGATTTCTTGCCATATACTGGCAACCTACAATCGATTATGGATTTGTATAATCTTATTTGTTGTCCCCCAGGAAACTTTCAGATCTTGATAATTGGACTTACCAATTCTCTATCTAACACTAGATATTTAACATTCCATCTATTCAAGGTCTCCAAAGGAGTAGCCTTAATACTTACATATCAATTGTTATAGTAAAGCTTATTTTTAAGGTGAGATTGTTATTCTAACCACTGCTTAACTAATTTTAAGGAATAGCTAATCCTTGTCGTGAGTCGAACAAATCGACAGTCCTGGGCAGCTGATGGCAAATCCTTAATCGTTGCCTAATTTGGGTTGCGGTAAAAATGCATAAGCAAGATGAACCGTCTTTCATATCTAACTATACCAAACTCTCTGGATATTGAGTTAGGCTATATGAATCTATATCTTAAAACTTATTTGACCAGGGTTTTCAATTCTGCCAAAATGGTACTAGCTGTCTTGGAGATCTCATAATAATGCAGCTCTAACTGGGATATATCCCTTAACTCTACCTGCCTCTCTGGGGTAAACAGGGTAATCTTAGAAGAAGATAATCAAGATATAAGGAGGTTACAGAGATTTTATAAATCTCAAGCTCTAATTCATCCATCTTTGCTTGTGTCCATTAAGTGACACTTTTATGTTACGAGTCCACGAATTTCTTGATCTGGAACATTTACTTGGATAATTCCATCCTGGATATCTCCTCTGAATACCATTAGTTGAATTTAGTACCATATGACCTCTCGGAATACCTTTGTGGTCCCATGCATTAAACCTCCATACTGATCAGGCATGGAAACAATCTATGGAACTTATTAAGATACACCAATCTTCATATGACGCTTTTATCATACCACCTGGTATTCGGAATCGGTAGAGATTAAAGAGATATCAACTATATATGCTTTCGCACTTCCTTTTAGAGAGATGATACTTCTAAAAAAAATTTATGCCTAAAGGTTTCTGACAAGAACAGAAGAAATGGTTCATATTATTTGCCTGCAGGTTCTACCTTACACTTAACATCTGGGGTTCTTTCAGGGAAAATTTCTAAAAGTTTGCTAAGTTTATGGTCTGGTGAGAGACTTAACAGCACCCGTAACCACATGTAATTTATAGCAATAAATTCACAATAAGGGTTTATCTGGTGAAATTCACAATATGAGCTGTTTCTAATTATTCAACAGGAGGGCTAAACTCCTCCACTATTAATCCTTCTAACTTAGCTGTAATATCTTAGATACCCTTAGGGCAGTCTCAACTTTGACTCGTTACTTCTTAATCATTATAACGTGGGTAGCTGAGGTAGATCCATAATGGATTCTTAATGAGTATGTTTTCAAACCTTAATGTGCCCTCTTATTGCCAATGCTAACCACTAATAATTTTGTGCTTTAATAGGGTACTATCTCAGCCAATGAATTAAAATTTGCGACACACTGTCGACAGTCTAGAACTTTTATGGCGAGAGTCAGAAAATTCTTATTCCGTCTTTTCCCTTTCTCGCGAAACGGATACTAGGTTTTTTTTTTCTTTTTTCTAATAAGGTCCTTAAAACTTGGACCATTCCACAATGTATAATATGATCTCTCTTGAGGATTTCCTTAATATCCTCACTAATTTAGGGTATTGTCATCAAATGACTGTGATGTATGCTTTACCAGGTTCTTCCCAGCATAACCGCTGATATACCTAATGGTTTCTACTTCATCCATCAATTTTCATGAAATCGATGGCCCCCTTTTTATTATTGAAATCTCTTTCTGAGTTTTTCCATACTCGAAGTTTTGGTATAAAATACCGAATTCACCAAGTGCTTAGTCAACCTAAGAAGGATAAGTAGGTGATTGTAGTAAGAAGTAAGGAAGTTATTGTACATGTGCTTATATTAAATAAGAATGGAAATTTCACAAACTAGGCACCTAGCTCGGTTGGCTAGGCGCGCGAAAGGGTGCGGCCTAGACCCAGGTTCGATTCCGGGGACGGCCAATTCCACCATTTTTTTGACGCGGGCCGCGTAAGGTATCACCCAGGGCTTACGCGGGCCGCATGGATCTTCTGATCCTAAGCAAACCTTCAAAATGACAGTCTTGATAATTAACTGCTTCTTATCACCCACAATATGGGCTTGGTCACAAGACGACAAATCCTTACCTATTACTATATAGAGTCCTCTTATTAACGAAACAAGGACAGCGGAGAAGGGTAATTCCTAATGGATATAAAACATCCATTTAATATTCCTGGAGCAGTCTCCGAGGTGTTATCGGTCAATTTTACTTTATACTTAACGCTTAGAGTTGTTAACAGGCAGATTTAATGATTTACGATATCTATTGTCTATGAGAGACTTATCTGAACATGAATCAATTAATACTCTAGCATAAGCGTTACTGGTAAAGAAAGTACCTGTGGTGACATTGTTATCCTGAACAATCTCCTGAGCATCTATTTGAGAGCTTCCAGCTTTGGTCTTCTTATCTTCCTCAAGCTTTTTAGCGTGTTTAGGGCAGTTGGTCTTAATGTGCCCTTTTCCATTGCAACCGTAGCAGGTTGCGTCTCCCAATCCCTTGCAACCCAAGGTCTTATGCTCCCTGGACTTGCAGATTCCACAGGGTAGAGGCGGAACTTCATATCTGCATTTCCCGAGGTGATATTTCCTACAGGTTTTGCATTTGGGCTTTTTACCAGTCCGTGGTTTGTCCTTCGAATCTTTCCCAGACTTCTTGGTTTTATTAGGGCAATTAGTTTTGATGTGCCCTATTTCATTGCAACCGTTACAGGTTGCGTCCTCCATCTTCTTGCAGTCCAAGGTCTTATGCCCCTTGGACTTGCATATCCCACATGCAACAGTTCTCGACTGTGTATGCAAGTTCGATCCATACCTGCACTTCCCGAAGTGGTGTTTCTTGCAGGTTTTGCATTTGGGTTTTTCACCTGATTGTTGTTTGTCCTTTAAATACTTGCCATACTTAGCTGCTCCTTCCCTGGCAGCCTTTGGGCAATTAGTACTGATGTGGCCCATTTCGCCGCAGCCATGACAGGTCGCATCTTCCACTTTCTTGCAATCCAAGGTCTTGTGACCCTTGGTTTTGCAAATTCCACATAAATTAGCACGTGGGTCGATGGTGCATTTTCCAGAATGTTGCTTCCTGCAGTTATTGCATTTGGGCTTTGCCCCCTTTGGCTTGGACGGGCTATGGTTTGAACCGGTCTTACCCTTTTTACGACCTTGAATTGGGGTATCATCGCCCTTCCATTTGTGATCCCTCAGCACGCGATCCACAACGTTAATTATGGCCGTATTTAACATAGCCTGTAACTCGGTTCTTGTTAAGTTCAGTCTTACTTCATCATTCTGATTAACTGGATGATGGTGAGCTTCAGAGGAGTCAGCCATGGTGAAGCTTTGAAGGCTACTATCCAAGTAGAAACAATTTGTTTAATCATATAGTGAATTGTCGAATTTGATGAATAGATAGCCATGGCGCAATTAAACCATATAGGCCAATAGATAGAATTTAATTTATTTGATTATGTTTTGCCTAAGTTTAAATAAACCATCTTTGGCATTTAAGCGAAAAATAATCCTCCATATTTATTGGACAGGGGACATAAGTCACGACTGCCAATGTCATACTGACATCTTTTATATATAGCACAAGGGCTTGTTCCAAAAGACTTATGATGGCTCGGAGGCCTTGTCACTAGGGAAATTTTTAAAACATAATCGATGATTCCTTTGGGTCGGAAAATTTCATAGTTCATTGTCTTGACAAGAAGTTATGAAATAAAACTATCTTTTTCATGTATTCATCTTTACTCGTATGTATACATCCCAAATGGATGTTTTGATGCGTACATCATTTTCGACGTTTACCAGCCATGATTCCTATTGATCATTTACGCTAAATAAGGGATTTGGAAAAATTCCTAATATAAGGATGACAAGTGTGATTTTTATAGCATCACGGTTGTCGGGAGTGTTAACACATTTTCAGATGTTAACAAGGATCTGAATCTCTTTTTAAACAGGTTTTACCATCTTAGCTAGGTCAAACCTTTTAAGATTCTCTTTTAATATCTATATTGGCAGGTAAGGAATGATGTTTATTTTATCCAGGATTTTTATCATGAATCCTAATTTATAAGTTAGTAATAGCACAAATGGCCTAGTCGCGTAGACAAGCTTAATTTATAAGTCATGATTTCAGAGAATCAAGACACGAAGGTATACTGATAGCACAAATGGCCTAGTCACAAGGACAATTATAAATTATAAGCTATGATTTCAAAGAATCAAAGCATGAAGGGTTGAACCTAGTTCATTACCTTTATCTGACAGGGAGTCGTCGCTACTACTGTCTTTTGGCTCATATGGAAATGAGCAGGGCCTGTAGGCGCTATATTACCACGTATGGTCAAAATATGATCATCTCAAGTGATGATCTAAACCCATGATTCAGAGATCATTACATTGGGTTAGGAATCTTTTGAAGAATCCATTAATAAGAATGACGTGTGTGATTTTAATGAATCACGTCTGTCAGGAGTGTTAACATATTTACAGATGTTAACAGGGATTCGAATCTTTTAAACAGGTCTTACCATCATGGCCCGGCCTTAAAATGACCCGAAGGCTAGGTTTCACTCTTAAGATTTTTATTAATATTTAACGCAGAACAATCCTAAATTGAGGTGTTAAATATGGATCTGAATCTAATTATGGAACTACCATCTTTGCCCTGCATCAAAATAATGCGTGGCTAGATCTCGTCCTTTTTAGAATTTGCCATTTTATATAAAGGTAGATCTTATAAAAAGGAATGTCTGAATGAAAATTTAAAGTTAATTATTCCACTATAAAATTAAATATACAGATGTGCCCTAGACGGGACTTGAAAGGAATAGTGTTGTCCTCGAAGGAACTGAAAGGTAATTATGTCCTTATAAGGACTATTAAGGAAACGATTTTTTTTTTTTTTTTTTTTTTTTTTTTTTTTTTTTTTTTTTTTTTGCAAAAAGAGTTTCTTCTTCATTTTATTTCTGAATGCCTTCTCCTTGGTTGCATGTTTCGTCCTAGCCGCTGTACGAAGGTCAGCAAATCAAGGCTCCTGGTGTGGAGAATTATTATTACGGCTTCTTCGCTTGGCGACGTATCCAAAATATAAAAATTTGGAAGCAGAATTTCCAGATAAGGATTGAGAATATTCCTATGTTAAGTCTAGACTCAGAAGGTCAAGGTATGTGCTAATTGTGTCATTGAGATTAAACACAAAAAGATAGTGTTTAATTCACTCAATGTTGGCTATGATACCAACCACTGTCACACCCCGATTTCCACGTGTCACCGGTGGGCCCGGTAGGGGAGTAACGTGACGTGGTTGGCAACATCATAGTCAAACAACACAATATATAAATGCACAGCGGAAGCAAAAGGATAAATATATTACAATCCGAAATAATGTAACATCAAAGTATTACAACGGAAGTAAAGGATCCACAGACGGATCATAAATAAAATAACACTGTTCAACAGACTTTAGGCATCTAAGCTTGCGAGACTCTTTACTTATGCTAGGAGTAGCCAGCCAATTCCGATTAGTACCTGCACTTAGCCTTTTTGGGAAAATACGTCAGTTTACACTGGTAAATACAATCAACCGACTCATTTTGAAAAGAGTTTAAGAAAATGGATTTCAGGCACAAGGCACAAATAATATTTTATAACTTGGGATAATTATGTAAATATATAAACTTGTAAACGAATTACATGTTTCTTATGCGTTCAGTAGCCCGATCCGTAGACCGGGTTAAAGATCAATGGACACACCACTTTATATAATGAGACACTGACAGGTGTACGCCTACACCTGAGTGCTAAGGTCGTGGCCATTTCGTAAAATGATGCCAGGGATATCCGGGACATGGTCATTAACCCCCCAAAGGCTTTAAGCAACAAAACATTTCAAAACGGAGCATATCAATGATTTAACCTCTATTCGATTAAAGATTCAATGCTGGACCAAGCGGTATTTTATATACCGTACCCCAAGCCCGTATCGGGAAAATAAGTTAAAAGTATTTACCTGAGCTAAATATAATTTCAATCCCAGCCGTATCAAATCAGCAAGTGCAGATAGCTTTTACTGGGCTCCTAAATCTGGAACGAAGGTTTTTTAATAACCTATTAGAATCCTAACGGGTCTTTAATTAAGTCATGACTTAGACCGGTTAGTTTTCAAAAGGAAGATACGGTTCAAACGCATGATAAGGCGAAGACGGGAATGGAATGTGACTTAGACCCGACAAGTTCGGAGATTTGTATAATATGGGTATATTATACACATTCTGGATTTTGAGATAAAACCGATAAGGTTTGACCCGTTTCGGCTAATTTATGTAAACTAGTTACATAAACCGAACCGAACGCGTACGAAGCGTAACAGGTATCCATAAGAGTCCTAAACAGGTTTCCTAAGTTAACATGCCTTAAATAAGTTGTGATATCAGTAGGATATCACCCATGATGCCCAAAACGAGTTTAATCTCTTTATAAGCCCCGCAGGGGCATTTTGGTCATTTTAAAGATTATAAAAGGAATGAATTTATCTTCTGTGATCCGGGTCTGATTAAATCAGTAAAATGGTTTATTTTAACAGGTTATAACATTTGGTTATAAGTCTTATATGCCAAAATAGTTTTAAACCCTAACTATGCGTATAATACGCGTATAAAGTCGTTTTAAGCGATGTACGGTTAAAAATAGGATTCTGAGTTTTCTGGTCATTTAAACAGGCTTAAAACACTTCATATATTATTTAAAATCAGTAGCAATTTGATTGGTATCAAAAGGATTTATAAAACTCATTTTATACCCGAAAAGGGTATATTCGGTATTAACCGAATTAAGGCGCTAATCCTAGCTTATAATCAGTTTAAAAATAATTAAAAATATTCAAAAATCCCAAAATATTATTTAACATCAGTAGGTAAAAGTTTTGGTGTCAAAAATTGGGTTGAGATAGGCTTTACGCTAATGACGCCGTTTATTTAATAAAAGTGTTTATAATTACGTCATTAAGCGTAACTCCTAATCTAGACTTCCGATTGACGTGAAAATTTATAGACATGTTCAATAATCAGTAACAAGGACTTTTATACTTTCACATCTTCAAAAATCTCGTTTTATAAACATAAGGGCATTATGGTCATTATTTAGGCATTTAACGGAAACGTCGGACGATCGAGGTTTCAAGTGGTATAAACGCAGAGGGTTATACCAACATGTAACTAGGTCCTAATGGAACTTTAAGGCATGTCTAAACCTATCATAAACGGGTCAGAATCGAGGTCAAAGCAGAAAGTCAAACTATGCTACTTTCGGCTCCGAATCGGTTCAAAACTGAGAGTTGTCGAATCAAACAAGCCTAGACAAGTTTTCATACTTATTTTCAGATTATATAACTGATAAAACAGGTTACACGCCTTCTGTATCGTTAATTTTGCGATTTATGGTTCTGTTGACTTTTTCGGAAGAAGTTTGACTCGACGAACGACATTGTTAGATCGGGAATCAAAGGGTGCCCTTTTAAGGGTTAAGTTCCCACAATATTACCAACTTGTAACAACTTTCGTTTCGACAAATCTCTGGACCGTTTATGATTTATCGCCAAGTCAAACCGTAGTTACGACGGTTTGATTTCTAGGCTATAAATTAACCATAACTCAATCGAGAAGGTTCAAGGGCACTTACATACGTCTAATGGATGATTTGTGAGCCTTGTATCAGTTCCGGAGCTCCTCCAAATGTCCAGAAGTTGATATGTGTTGAATGTTGAAATACAAGACTTTTAAATAAGAACTTTGATCATCAAAGATTGATTCCAAATGAGTGTAAGATGATCCAAGATGCATGTATATGGCCTTTATAAGCTGTAAACCACTTTAGGAAGCCCATAGAATCGAAAAACCATGTTTAAAGTCGGTTAGAACATGCAAACAGGCACCTGCCTGTTTTTTCTGCATCTGCAGGCCTGACGCGGCCCGCCTGAGATATAAGCAATCCTTACGCGGGCCGCTTGGGACATGACTTCAGGTTTCAAATTTTTCAGTTATTGCATTTTCAGTCCCTGGTCCTTCTAAATGTCGCTATCACCTTGTTTCTTGCATTATAAACTCTCCAAATTGATTTATAAGGGCTTCAAGACTTATACCATCTTTGTGAAGTCCTCGGGTAACTTTGTGATCACCCGAAAAGCCCTAATTTTTAATGTTGACGATTCTAACCCTCACAAACGAATTTTATCATAACTTTCTCATACGGTAACGAAACTTGGTGAAATTTTTATGGTGCATTCTAGTGAGCATAATTAATCGTTACAAGGCTTCGGGTTTGCTAAAAGGTCACTCAGAGGTATAAGTTAAACATGTTGACACATTTAACCCCTGTAGTTTGTAATCTCTCACTTTCTTTCACAATTCTCATCGTATGATCCATGATTCATTCGTTTAAGGTTATAAACATCAGGTAGGGTTATTGTAAAGTCTAATTATTCATTGTTGACGTTTTGAACCCTTATATTTACACAGTTTCATTGTTTGTCAACTTTAGTCCTTCAAGAACATTCTTTCACACGTTCAAACCTATGACACGTGTCAACACATTATAGGACGCAAAATTTTCGGGGTGTTACAACCACCATCGACAAAACTCTGCCACCACACCACCTCCACTCGACATAATTCGCCACCGCTCTCGTCGGAGTTCCATTCGTCTCCCATCAACCACAATAATCCAAAACCCAGACAATCTAAGAAAGGTTGAATGGTTGACTCGATCTTATATCCAACCTATTCTTCTTCTCGGTCTCTCTCACCCTCTCTTCGATAGTGGTGCGTTAAGACGAACATAATATCAACACCCTCCGGTAGTAAATAAATGACATGGAAACACGACAACTATTCATGTGTGAAGGGGTATGGTCCCAAAGAGCGTGCGCGGACGCGCACCCAAGGAGCCATACTATTCTGGAAACTTCGTCGCCTAAATAGACTTAGAACATCGACAGAAAAAACTGGCGATAGACCTGGGACACCACTGACAATAGCAGGGGAGCACGAGCGATAGCTAAGGAAAAGACACCACGTGGCACCAATCATTGGTCGTCAGACCCTGCTACAGAATCCCTAGGAGACAGCTATCGACAACCCGATAAGAAGTAATGGGAGACGCTGAGCTGGGTGAATAACATCGTGCCAGGTCAGCCCTAGTACGGATTAACGGCCCTGTCATGTTAGGGGAGATAAAACGAATATCCCCAAGATCGACAACTGGCGAAGACCCAGCTGGCTCCTACCTCCTTCACAACCCTTCGGCTATAAATAGAAGACCTAACTACCAGGTTTAAAGATCGCTCTCTTGCTCTCTCACTTATTACACACACACTTATTTCCTCAAAGCGGGTATCTTATTCTCATGCTGGAGGGTGGTTACAAGGAGAACCACCAACCGTTCCTTGTAACGAGTTCATGATGTTGTTTCATTTTGCAGGGTTGATTATGGAAAGAATCAGGTTTAATCATTATAGATGAGACAATTCGCCTAAGCTTAACCACCGTGTTTATTTAGTGTTTCTTCAATCTGGGATTCGTGTTGGAAATTTTAGTGAAAATGAGTTTTTCACTAATTATTTTGGACATCAATAATATTTATATATGTGTTGTATAAATAATTATTTATGGGTTTGTGTTCAAACTATGTCCAAATAGAGCTAAGATGAATGAGATATCGAAGCTTGAAGTTGTATGTTTGGAACAAACAAAGATGAGAAAAAATGGATTAAGTTTTGTCAACTTGTCCCACAGAGGTGGAGTGACAAAACTTGAAGTGGTTTATAAGGAGGAGCACTCATTGTATATTGTTTCCTTAAAGGCAAACACTAGTGTGGACCCTAAAGGGTGCGCTCGTGCACACACGCACGCGTGTGGCATGGGTGATGGTCGCAATTTGACGCACTTTGCACTTTGTACACTGCCTTTGTATTTTGTCCATGAGTGTGTGGTTAGATACATAGCGGGTCCGCTTATGGCGCACCTTTGGGTGGCGTAGGCGGATGCCATGGCATGGCACATGTCAATGTGGTGTGAGCTCCTTAGGCGTATGGCGCACGTCATTGGCTAGGGCGGAGAGTGCAGGTGGCGCACGAGTATGGATGGCGCATGACCAGGTGGCGTCGTGGTATGCGTAGCGGCATTCGCATGACGCGAGGCTTTGTGTCCGCGCGTGTTCTAGTGCGGTGCGCGCGTATAACATACTGGCGACCTACGACACGCATAGGCGCGGGTCCGACTATATAGTGTGCTGCTCGCTTGCAGGCTGCTCACGGTTAGTCAACCTAATCTCTGTCAGTTACGAGATCGTCATGAATTAATATGACAGTTACGTTGACTACTTCAATGGCAGTTTAATCCAAATTAAAACCTGGTTATTACAAGATTGATTGTCTTGTAGTTACAAATTAATTATCTTGTTTAATATTGTAATTATTACAAGATTAAATAGGTTTTAATACATTGTATATAAGTAAAAGGACCATGGTCCATTGTAAAGGGATCATACGAAAAATTATACACATGTGATAATCTCTTTGTTCTATGAAAAATTTAGAGAAAGTGTATTCTCTAAATTACAATTTCACACAACTTCATCTATTTTTTCATAACACCAAATTATACCCGGTGTAATCTCGGGCATGAGAGCCATCTCCGGCAGTACAACTACTGCTTCGGTTGTTGTACCCTGGGAGACAGAACCGTCTGAGAGGAGGCGCGGAATCTGTTTTAAGGGAAGCGTGTTGAACACGTGCCTCAACCAAAACCGTCAACAATTTCGCTTGTCTTGCAGCGAAGTTTCGATCTGGAAGGTGCGGTTGAAGTTACCAAAGACGCTTGCTTGAATCAAGATTGGTACAATCATATTGTATTTTATATTCGTTTATTTAATTTTTGTAACCGGTATTTTATTAGTCGAATTTCCTACAAATAACGAGAGTCTCGTTATTATATATTTTGTAATATATTTTATTAAAAAGTGAACCTAGTTCCTACAATTCAAAATGCCTTCGAACCGAACCAGGAAGGTAAGAGGTTGTTTTTAGATACATACGGTGATGTAGATTAAAATGGTAGGATTGTGAAGATTGCATTGCAATCAACACACTAATTGGCCGGTTTCTTTTCTTTTAATCATTTTCTTTGCTTGTTGATTTCTAACTAAGACCGTGGGGTATGGTAGGCTTGGGTTGGGGCATTTGTTGACACATGGAATGGGAAAAAAAACCCACGCCCATAGGGTATGGTGGGGCTTGGGTTGACACATAGTTTGGTTTGGCCATTGAAAGCCCGCCATGTAACCTTGTTAGCCCGCCCCACGCCCGGCTTCAAACCCACGCCAAAGGGGCCACGCCCAAACCCAAGCCCCCGGGGTGGTGGCTTGGGCGTTTTCAGCCAACCCAAGCCCCATACCCCATGGCCTAAATTATATCATCAGTTTATTGTCATTATAAGTTGGTTTCTGTTTAGAATAACATCAGTTAAATTAATTATTGATTACTGAAATATTTAGGAATAATGGATTTTAATAATTACAATTATTGCCTGTTGGCCGGCAACCGTCCCAACTTTAAAAATTCCCACTGACGGTCCCATATTTTCACATATTAGCCTTCAATGGCCCTGACTAACAGAACCCTAACGCCGTTAGTGTTTGGTCATCGAAAAAACGTTTTTGGTAGGAAAAGGTTCTTGGATTGACTAAAGAATGTGATACTATTCTGAAAAAAATCTTAATTTGATAAAAAGGTTTTCCTGAATTATCATCAACGTTTGTAAAAATAATGATTTTTCAGGTAGAATTTAACTAGTTTTGATGTAATTTTTCAAATAGGTACTTTTTAAGTCAACCTAAAAAAAGTTTCTTTTATATTAATTCTTTTCATATTCATTCAAACCCTATTTTGGGTTGCAATTTGTGTTTCATACCCATCGAGTAGTCAAATTTAAATAGTTGTTTTTTATTTGACCACTCTAGATCAAGTGGTGGAGGGCTTGCATTTCTCTTGAGAGATGCAGGTTCGACTCTCATTTGGTGTAGAGTGAGGTACTGGTGGGCAATGATAGGAGACCCAGGGAAACCTGAGTTGGATCCTTGAGCCAAACGGGTTTTACCGGCAATTTCACCGTCGTGCCTATGGGCGGGTGGGTTACCGGGTTTTCCCCGGAATTGGTGGTGGACTCGGGTTACTCTTAGAGTACTCCGTTTGTCCAGTGGGTGCCCCGAGAGTGCTCGGGATTAAGTTTGTTGGCCGTTAAAAAAAATTAACTTGTATGACTAGAGAACGGTGGACCATGTGCTATTTAAATAATAATCCATAATGTTTGGCATGGTATTATTAAATTATTCAGCCGTTTCTATTTAAATATTAAGCATGCCCACCTGGTAACGTTGTACTGCTATAGTCATTTAATCGTGGTAAGAAAAATAAACTTTAAAAAAGCAATAATTATCAAAATTCTTGACATTCATGGTTTTGCTGTCTTTATAGTTGATGTTCTGATTTTACGTTATTCTTTATTCATTGAATCTTGGATTGTTTATGTCTTGCTGAAAAGGTGTACGATGAAATGCATGCAGTTTATTTTGATGTTATTTGGTTATTTTCTTTGTAGTAAATCAGGTATATGCTATAAATGAAGCCTTTAAGTAATATATATCTTAGATATATGTTAAAGTACTAGCATGCGACCCGTGCGTTGCAGTAGTGGAAACCTGGTTATAGCAAACAAAAGAGAAACCCAAAAATATAGTCGTAATATGTTTAAAATGTGTTCAATTCAAGGTTTTTTTGTGTTATTTAAGTTAGTTTTATCACAATATTAGAAAATTGTATTTAATAATAAAAAGTTCTAATAAATACATAAGTTAGTTTTATCACAATATTAGAAAATTGTATTTAAGTTAGTTTTATCACAATAATACACTTATATTGAAATGGATGACCGAGGATGGCGGAGATTATAATTTTGGTGGAACCATTTGAGGTATTCCGGGTTTTTTTGTTATGCCTTCAGAGAGGTGTTTCGGTGGGGTTGGTCTGGTCCGGTGATATGGGTGTCGAGTTCCAAGCCAATGAGGGTAGAGAGAACTTGTTTTCGCCATGAAGGGAAGTTTTGGGGTGTGAGTTTAATAGGGAAATCAAGCTCTTACATTTGTCATCTTTGACTAAATAATAGAGGCAATAATACTGTGATTTGGTAGGAGATATATATATATATATATGGGATCCTTATTATTTTGAGGAGGTATTTACCGCATCCTTGATAATTAATACGATCATATTTCCAACATTAACATATTAACTAATGTTTTAAAGTAGAGGAAACACTTCTTGTTGTTGTAATTCTCATCATACTCAGTAAATCCCACCAATAGCAAAGCAAAGGTAGGGTCTGAGGAGGGTAAGATGTAGACAGCCTTACCTCTACCCCGTAGGAATAGAGAGGCTGCTTCCGGTGAGACCCTCGGCTCGACTTCTTGTTGTTGTAATTGTGTTGATTATATTGGTTTGATTTGGGCTTGTTTTTTTCTTCTTCTTGTAGGATTGAAAGAAACCTGTTATCGAATGCAAAGGCCGTCTCATTCTTGTTGGTATACAGACACTCTTGATGTCTCGTTTCTCACTTGCATATCAATTGAAATTCCAGTAAAAGAGGATCGGAGCATGATCCTATCGAAAACGAATGATGGTATGTGCTGATAGGTTAATACATTTGTGAGTTTTGATATCAGATAACTTGGTTGAAATGTTTGCAGGAAATACAACTGATACTATGGATCGTAATTTATATTAGCATTTCATACACTCCAACAATTTTGTTTACTGTTGACTTATATATATATGCTAGACCAACAAGTGTGATTAATCATCACAATCCTTGAAGGCACCGGTTATATAACTAAAATAACTACCCTTAACTGCCGGATATTGACTAATAATTATACTTATAGTAGCTAGCCTAGTAATAACACTTAACTAATAACTTATATATAACTATATAAGTCTAGGTTACTAATAATAATATATATTTTAACATTCCCCCTAATTAATCTATATTATGCGGAAACTCCATGACTCAGGGGCGGAACTAGAGGGGGGTCAAGAGGGTCCGTTGACCCTCCGGTCACCGGAACTTTTTGAATTTTTATTTATAAATTTTGAGTTTTTGAAGAACAAACTTAGAGTTGGGCCCCCTAATTTGAACCAGTATAGAATATAAGCTTATGATAACCCCCTAACAAAGTCGTTCTGGTTCCGTCACTGCCATGACTCTTTTATTGATAATGTCGAAGCACTCTTGAGGGTTCAAATTTTCATCTTCAATCTTCTTGTTATTATTAGCCGTCGTTCATCCCAGCAACCTACTAGATATCAAATAAATGGCCTACTGTCCATAAGTCACAATTACAACCCATGTAAATAAAGTGTGTGACCCATTAATAAACATACTAAAAGCCCATTATCCATTTACTAAGATTAAATAGGGTAACATCTTCAACACCTTGATACTTCCATGAAGGTTGCACTATGATCTTTTTTTCGGCTTCCACATAGGATGCTTTGGCAAGCAAGTTCTACACAGAATGCATTCATAACTATTGATTAATCCACTCAGGTTCGATTCTCGGCCTTCTTTAGATCCTGAGTGGAAATTGGTCTCGTACCACACATGTTCGAGTTCCTGATATGCTTAGGGCTGTAAACGAACCGAACGAACACGAACAAGGCTTTGTTCATGTTCCTTCGTTAAGGAAAAAAATGTGTTCATGAACACTTACCGAACGAAATTTTATGTTCGTGTTCATTCATTAAGGAAATGAGAGTGTTCACGAACGGTTAACGAACACAAATAAATTTGGCCAATGTAAGACCCTTACTATTATTTTACGATTTTCGTATAGTTTAAGACCATAATCCTGTAATTACGGTTACAATTACTATGAAAAATACGGGTTATTAAAAACTTTTACAATTTAAAGTAATACAACATAAAGTGATTTAATTCATCATTTAAGAATAACGACGAAACAACTTGCGGAAGCTTCATTTTCGTGTGTTCGGTCCTTTGTCATCGCTTGATCTCCATCCGGGTACACTTAATATCACCTATGATCATAATCAACATAAAAGTTAGTTTTGATAACTTAAATATAAGTTTAAACAAGCTCTACACATCAAATAATCAACAAAATAATTATTTCCAACTTTGATGTCTCTCACGTGTCGCGCGAGACTCATCTCAATGTGTTGCGTGTCGCGACGTCTGTCGCGTGTGGTGCCCGAAACGATGTTACCCGTCGCGATTCCAAGTCTGGGAGCTGCATATCTGCCCAACTATGGTTTTAGTAAAAAAAAAAAAAAGAACTTTAAAAGGGCATAACTTTCATTCTACTTACCCGTGTTGCGTGATTCTTTTTCCTACGCGTCCGTAATTTAATTACGGACCCGTTTATCTTCTTGTTCACATCAAATTCAGATTTATAAGCTTAAGGCTTATAAATCCCTTTTTATGATTATTCGACCCATTTAGAGAATTTAAACCTATAAGTTTATATTTCACTCATTCTTTTCACCCATCCTTTTTCCCACATTTGTATTATCTACTTACATTCCACCACAACTATTCTTGTGGTGGACTTAGTATATTTGAACAATTTGTTTCGGATTCTACACTTCGGTTGGTTGTTTTACGGAAAAGACCCATTACTAGGCATTTGACCCAAAAGGCCTATGTTTAATACCTTTATACTTATTAAAAGCTCACCTAATTATAATACATATTCCTAACCGACCTCTAAGGGTCGTTGCCCAATTTACCCTTCAAGGGCGTTTTGGTCAACTTTAGTCCCTTATTTTACGACAAAGGACTTTAACTAATTACTTAACCAAAAATTGCACTTTTAACAATAAGTCTATATATGCGTACCTGGCCCGGGTCAACAAATAGACCCGATTTATACCTCGCTTTAATCATCACACAATCTATGGCGACACAATTATCCGATTTTCTAATCGCTCCTGTCAATATAATACTTGACAACCACATTAGTCGCTATTGTCAAATGGCGTTGTCACCACCATTCGACCCGTTTGGCCTATATGCCCAATATTACCCCTTTTTACCATTCATTATGGTTTTCATCACTTTCGCTTATTCCGACCCATTTCAACTTACGTCGGAACATCATATTTCAAATATTAGCTTATCATTTTCATAACCTTTATAACCATTACGCATTCTAAAATAAAAGGGTGTAAGATTCACTTACCTTGCATCCATGCCACGGTTTTCTTTCCATACTCGCTCCGTTTGACCCGCTTCATCCACAAGCTTTCACCTAGCTTGTTAAGCGCCAAACTATTATCCAATGTTCACAAGGTGGTTAGATTAACCATAATTTAATATGATCTTCCACCTTACACATTTCTATGCATTCATCCGAACACTTAATATAATCACGTTTTACACACAACCAAGTAGACCGCGATTTCATTTAGGCATTTCATATCACTGAAAATGGGCTGTTTTTTGCAAACTTGTTTAAGCTGTTTACAAGTCTTCAAAAATTATTATTTTTTTATGTGGCGTACCCCTCGGAGGGTTTGGCCTTGTGTTAAAATTTCAAGATCTAACTCTTTACCAAAAATTTGTAAACATTCATTTACTAAGCTGCAATCAGATTCGTCACTTCTGACTGCAGCTTACGGAAAAATTCATTTAAAATACCTCGTTTATCCGATTGACGAAATTCCAATTGGCGATTCTTTTAATCACTTAAAACTATTTACTGTAAAAATTTGAAATCATAACTAAATTCCTAAATTGAGTTATGACATTTGTAATGGGCTACAAATTCTGCCAGAAAACGCAGCTTGAACCTTCGATACGGAAAAATTAATAAAACGCTCAATTTTCGTCGAAAAAATGCGATTCCAGTGGGGTTTTAAAGATATTTCCTGGAATTACATTTTAGGCTCAAGAAACACATGTTTTTGTCACGTTTTGTCCATGTTACAGCCAATACAAGTCGGCTGTAAATTCTTATCAGGAGCTGTTTGAATTCAACTTTCAATTAAAGCATGTTCTTGACATCATAACACTAATTTTTTAGCAATCAAAACCCTAAAAACATTTCATACATGAATTTAGCATCAACAAAATCTGAATTTACTTGAGCTAGGCATGATTTCAATATATACTTGTCTAGGGTTTACTCTTAAACACTACAATGTTCCTATTTCATCCATATAACAAGCATGCATCAACAATTTTTGAATTCTCTAGGTTTACTCAGAAATTCAACTAGAGATTTCTTATGAAATTTACATACCTTGTGACTCCTTTTTCAGTGGAGATCACTAATTCGTGCTCGGATTTTGATTTGGGATTGATTTGATCCTTCTATTTGGCAGATTTTGCAAGAGTTAGGGTTTGCTGAGGAGCTCCTGAATCGCCAATGTGTGTTTGGTGTAATTATTTTGTTTTAATATTACTTGTTTCAATTTTAACAACTTTGGTCCCTCAACTATCGTTTGGTTTATAAAAGACTTACTAGTCCATGCTTCTTTTTTGTTTTTAACCAAATAATTAACTAGGTTAATTACGCCTAGTTAACTTAGTGAGTCCCGGAAGTCCTAACCCGTTTATTTTAAGCTCCGTTAACTCGGGCCTTTCATCCCTTTTATTCCTTGAAAGTTCTTATCCGCCTTTTAATTAATATTAGGATTATTTATTTAAATTCTAATATTTATCGGGTTACTTTTGCCGCTAACGGTACTTTACCCGTCTTTTAGTATTAACGGGGTTTGATTACCAAACCCGTTTTCGGGGTGTTACAGCCAACACAACGAAGGATAAAGGTGGATGGCCCATAGAGTAGCACTGGAACTTGAATCCCTTACTGTGGAACGGAGGTCGATCTATTCGTCGATGTAAATAATGAGAAAGGAAAAGGAAATGGTACATAAACAAAGTGAAATAAAGTTTCCTAGTTTAGTCGTTATGGTAGTAAAATAAATAAAAGTTTAATAATATAAAAACTAAAGATAAAATATACGAAAGTACAAAAATCTTTAATTAAACACAAACATACAAACATAATCGAAAGCATATAAAATGAACCAAAGTTCACGAACATCTTACCGAACGTTCACGAACACAATTGAACGAACGAGACATCTGTTCATGATCATACATTTAACTAATCGAACGAAATTTCTTGTTCATGTTCGTTCGTTTATTAAATGATCGAACATAAACGAACTTCCCGCCGAACGATTCACGAACTGTTCGCTAAACGTTCAGTTCGTTTACAACCCTAGATATGCTTTTCTCTTCCACAGTTCCACTAAGGATCCGGTTCTTCGCATGTCATAGGTGGGTTGCTTCTATAACAAGGTTCGAGATCATCAGTAAAAGACACGTTACACACAATGTTCGCATAACAAGGTTCGCATGTCATAGGTGAAATATTGTTATTCATGCTAACACACAATGTCTTTCTTGGATCGTTACACACGCTCTAGTACCAGTTGTTGGCAAATCAGAGTATTAAAACACATGAACACAAGAAATTTTGTGATCAACTAAATCACCACTCTACATTTAAGGGTCGTTTCATTTTTAGTAGGATTGGTTTTGCAATTCAAAAGGGGGTTGCGGCATAGCTTGTTGCCCGTTACTTGCCACTTGTTTGTAATTTGTTACTTTGGCATTTTAATGAAGATGTTAGTATCGAAGAGTAAAAAAAGGAATTGCATAACCTAACACATCTATTTATACTAACAAATCACATGGAAAATAAGCTACCGTAAACCCACACCAATTCAAACCCATCTATATAAAACTATAATCCAATCGAATAATTATATCTACCCGTTTGAACATTTTTGCTGACCAAGGGAAAGAGAATACAACATGAGTTGAAACTCAAAGTGTATTGAGTTCTGTTGTTTTCAAGGTACAAAATGTCAAACCTAAGACCAATTTTTAACGACTTTATTGCTTCAGTTACTACACAACAAAATTAGTTAACAGTTTTTAAATACTAAAAGCAGTCTAGATGTCGACAGTATTCAGTCTTGATCCTCCTTGAGTATATCCAAGTATTTATTAGCTTAATTTATCCGATCATTTAGTTAGTCGTATATGTACGCTATTTGTGTGTTATTGACTTATTGTATCTCCAGTTTATATGTTATCAGTGCAAAGTGTACACTTTTAACTGAGGAAATGGGATAAACACAAGGTGGTGGGGGGGGGGGGGGGGGGTCGTTAGTCTTTACTTGAAGCAAATAAGCATGAGGTTAAGCCCATAATTGGAAAGCTTCATTTTTTTACTTGAAGCAAATAAGCATGAGGTTAAGCCCATAATTGGAAAGCTTCATTTTTTGATAATTATATAAAATAATAATCACACACCTTCATATATAATCTACCACAAACATTACATCAACAACAAATATTACCTACAGTTCATGACAATACTGCATACAACATAAATAACAATATTTCACCTTTTATTCATACTAGCATATAGTTGCTATATATTGATGACTCAATCCAACAATATGTCATAATTATATTTTACATACATGGGTTAACTCAACCATTTGGCTCATCCTCCCAGCACTCCCAACAACCGGCCCTATCTTTTGGTTGGTTTTTTGGTTGAAACATGGATCCTGTATAGTAAACACAAATAAAACTAATATGATCAACATACAACGATCCAAACACACACACAACACATATATGTATGTATGTATATAATTGAATTCATATGAGAATATTACTATGAGAAAAAATGTTCCCACGAAATTGTGAATTTAGAAACACGACGTGTTTTACTCACTCAAAATAAATTGTTCGTAAAAATATAGTCTTGTCACATGATTGCAAGACGCAAAATAGTGTATCTATACATTTATCGTTAGTAATCATACCTCGTGGATTGATGACTTGGTGTTGTGGAGAGCTCTGAAGGAGGTTTCTTCCTCCGGATGTAATCAGGACAAGTGTAAAAAGAACTATTAAGAACAATCTCACACCACTCAACTTCATTTTCAGAAATTGCGATGGTGGTGATGGTGCAATGCTTTGATTCATATAGGGGCGGGGGGTATATGTATTGTAACCTAGATAACACCAATTCTTCTAACAAATAAAGAATAAAAAACAAAGGGCATTGGTTGAAATAATCAAATCGAATTACATTAATTATGAACTTAAACATCAGGAGGTTGACATTTCAACATCTTGAAAAGGGTTCCTTTGTAGAGAGTTTCCATATAATTATCCGTTGAACATGAGTTTTCAAGCCGATCCTATAGTTCCAATTTTTATGTATCCTACCCTCCAAATAATTTATAGGAAAAATTAGTGAAAATGTGTTTATTTTCAACAAAATGTTATATGTATTTTTCCCATAGTTTGGACAAATATATTTATATTAAACCTTAGTAATACAAGTATTATTTTGTGGGTTTGTGTTGTATGCCATGAGGACTTTAAAATGAACCAAACCACATCCAAATCAGAGCTAAGATAAATGAGATATAGTTGCTTAAACTTGAAACTAGAGCACGTGAAAGCTGGGAAAAGGAAGATGATCAAAACGTGGAAATGTGGGAATCCCCACATAGGAGTAGGAAACAAAGGTGGAGTGATTTATATATATATGGTGCCAGTTTGACCCACTAGTTGTTTGCTGGTTAGTAGTTAGATCCAGTTGTTCCGCACCAACAGCTCGATGTTCACACGACAACAGTTATTTCACATAAGTGACTTGAAACAACTGACAGTTTCGCTTAAGTTCTTGACAAGCCAGTTTCAACGTCAACTCACTCACCTATATAAAGTAAGGAGTAAGGCCTCCTTAGTTTGCAAAGACAATTTTTAGACAAATAGCAATATCTACACGTATTCCAACTCTCTCTATCTTACATATTGTTTTAGTTGTTGTACCTTGAGAAACAAACGAGTTTTCTTCGGAGATTTGAAATTTGTTTTTAGGGTCTCGTGTTCACACGATCCTCTGCCAAAACCTTTTCTTTGTTTAGCATTTTTGTTTTGTATTTTGCTTATTTCAGTTGTAGTTTGTATAGGTAATTTGCTGCTTTTATTTACTCTTTGTTTTATGTAGGTCCAACTAGCGGAGGATCTAGTCGCCTAATCCTTGTATACGAACTGACCCGGTTGTGCGGAATCCAACCGGGAAAGCAAACCGAGATAATGGACACGAAAACAGAAAGATTAAATGTTTAACGCACACTTGTATTTATATATCAGAAGAGTTTTACAAACAAGATAAACAATATCAAAGATCTCTCAAAACTCTCCTGTTCTCACACTCTGTTTTCTGTTGTGTCTCTTTGTTCGCCTTTTTTGTCTTCGGTCCACTGCTGTATATATAGGCTGCACTAGACAAAACATCTGGATGTAGTCGACGAAACCTGAATGTAGTCGACGAAGCCTGAATGTAGTCGACGAAACAACAATGAAGGACCATGATGACGAAACTTCCAGGAGTTTCGTCATGCACAGCTGAAGGAGTTTCGTCAACAGCAGGTCAGGAGAGTTTCGTCAACAGCATTAACTGGAGAGTTTCGTCAACAGCAGGTAAGGAGAGTTTCGTCATGCAGGCATTGGAGTTTCGTCGCTGTTCACATGCAGGCTGTTTTGACAAGGGCTGCATTCTGCACACTCAAAAACAGCAGCAACAAATGCATCTGCAACCTGCAGATCAGCATCGTTCACCGAGACTTGATGGAGGATCTCGAGTCTCGGTCTGCATCTTGTAGCGATGTCAAACCGAACGGGCCGCGTCCACATATATGCATCAACAAACTCCCCCTTGGACGCTGCTCGTGAGGTTCATCTTTCATGTCTTCCATGTCGGAGGATCTTCAAAGTCTTCACGTGTCGTAAGTAGAAAGTGTATCAACAAACTCCCCATTTCATTTAGGAAGTGTGTTAACAAACTCCCACTTAACATAAGCTCTCCCTTGAGTTATGCTCGTGAATCTTTTGATCTTCAATTCTTTAGATCTTTGTGGTGTTGATGATAGGTCAGCGGCAACTCGATCATCTTTATCTTTTGAGTGCCTCCATGTCGTGTCTTCATTCCGAAGCTTGTCTTCTATCACGTTCGCATCTGCACATACAAGAAAGCTAAACGCGCAATGAGAACAACCGCTTGGAATATAGTTAACATAAAAAAACGACACACATCTGACCAGTTTTCAATCAACTACCGTCCGACAGTTTGAAAGTTTAACGTATTTGTTCAATTTTAGTATTTAACTTTCAAAAGCTTGCAAATTTCGACCGTTTATGAAGAATCAGTCGTTTTGGTTTCGATCAAATTTCAGGTAACAAAGACTCGAGTTCCAACATCGGGTAATCAAAAGAAATTAGAAATAAAATCTTTTTGGCTTTTATAAAGTTTATATTAAAACACACCTAAAATCTTTTTGGAATTTTGAATATTTCAAATGTAAAGACAGAAAGCAGTAAATAAATATATACAAAGATGCAGAAACTGAAAGCAGTAAGTAAATATTTACAGACATTCTTTTTGCGAGTTTCGAGGGTAAGAGAATCTTATCAGTGTACAGTCACGCCAAAACGCTCTTGTTGTTCAATTAGTTAACATTAAGATAAGCATCCTATAACAATTATCGGTATTGTTGTCCACATAAGCTCAACTTATCAGATGTAATCGAGGCGAGGGGATACGTTAAGGTATGATTTATACTTACCGACCGGTGTTCATCCATACACGACACATTCCCGTATCAAGGTATGCACGAGAGTTCATCTTACTGGTGAGTATACCATTTATCATCTGTTTTTACGTATATGAAAATATGAGATACTCACTTATTTTGATTTGAAAACAAGCCCTATGTGATAGAATCACTTATTGATGAGGAACTTGATATTCGATGCATGAGGGCACAGGAGCAAGTCCGTGAACAGGTCAGTACAACGTACAGCAAAAAGACGAACTTGACTCCCGGATAAATGTGATATATTATCACTTATTTTGTTTGGACATGTGATTGTTGATCACTTATTGAGGTTGTGTGCAGTATGTACACGTATGTATGGTATCAAGGAAGATCTAGACTTCGTCTCCGTTGTTTTCGGTAACAGAAACAACCATGATACCCAGATGATAAACAGCATAAAGACCACATATCTCAGAACCTCGGCAATCTATGAAACGAAATTTCGGTACTAAGACCATATGCCAATGAGCGGTTCCCACACAGTCTTCACTCGATTTAAGTTTATATCACCCTGCACACTCTAAGATGATTGTGAGCCTACCGATACATCTTATATAGAGCTGCTTATCGTTTTTCATTTAAGGTTTAAAGAGGTTTCGACAGACCACTGATGTACTATCATTTTCTCTTCAGCTCGCCAGAAAACTCATTTTTGTTTTTGTGTTTTTGAAATTTTTCGATGTTTTTGAATTTTCAAATTTTGGATTTACTCCCCCTAAAATGTAAAAACTATGATAAATTAAAAACACAAAGATATTTACAAAAACGATTTTCCGATGTCGGTTTTACTCTTGCTTGACCTTAATGCCGTTTACCAGTAATAAAAAGTCAAATCGTGATTTATCAAATGCTTTGGTAAAAAGGTCGGCACGTTGGTCATCGGTGTGGACCTTAACAACATCGATTAGTCTTTTGTCAAAACAATCACGTATGAAGTGATATTTAATTTCGATGTGTTTGGTCTTTGAGTGCTGCTCAGGATTTCTAGTGATCTGTAAGGCAGCAGAATTATCAACGAAAATAGGAGTAGTTAGGAATTCAAAACCGTAGTCGCGCATTTGTTGTTGAATCCACAGGACTTGGGAGCAACAACTTGAGGTAGCAATGTATTCAGCTTCGCATGTTGATGTAGCGACACAAGTCTGCTTCTTGCACTGCCATGTGACTAGGCGATTTCCTAAAAACTGACATCCAGCCGTTGTGGATTTGCCGTCGATTTTGCATCCGCCAAAATCAGAATCACTGAAAGCAATCAAGTCAAAGTTATTATCCCTAGGGTACCATAGACCGGTGTCAGGGAAACCCTTCAAATAACGAAAAATCCTATTTACAGCTGCAAGATGTGAGGCCTTCGGGTTAACTTGATATCTGGCAAGCAGGTACGTAGGATACATTATGTCTGGTCTTGATGTTGTGAGGTACATAAGAGATCCGATCATAGCGCGGTAGTATGAGGAGCTAACAACTTCACCCTTCAAGTCAGGATGAATTCCATGATTTTGCTGCAGTGGGGTACCAATGGGCGATGTGTCGGACATCTGAAATCGGTTCAGGATGTTATTGACATACTTAGTCTGATGGATGAATATCCCAGACTTCGTTTGTTGCACTTGTAAGCCCAAAAAGAAATTCATCTCCCCCATAACGCTCATTTCAAATTTCTCCTGCATAACACGCTCGAAATTCCTACACAAAACATCGTTAGTAGAACCAAAAATAATATCATCTACGTATACCTGTACCAGTAGAAGATCTCCATCTTGTTCTTTGATGAATAAAGTGCAATCGATAAGACCTCGACGAAATCCATTCTACAGCAGATAATGAGATAAGGTTGCATACCAAGCTCGCGGTGCTTGATGTAGACCATAGAGAGCTTTGTTGAGCAACCAAACCTGATCGGGATGAATAGGATCTTCAAAACCTGGATGTTGTTCGACGTACACCTCTTCTTCAACCACACCATGTAAGAATGCACTTTTCACGTCCATCTGGTAAACCTTGAATCCCTTGAAGGAAGCATAGGCTAGAAAGATTCGAATTGCTTCTAGACTTGCAACTGGTGCATAAACTTCGTTGTAGTCGATCCCTTCAATCTGACGAAAACCTTGAATGACTAATCTTGCTTTGTTTCGAATGACTACTCCACGGTCATCCTTTTTGCATTTATAAACCCAACGGGTACCAATCTTCTTGTAATCGTCAGGTTTATCAACGAGTTTCCAGACACCTAGCTTCTGGAATTGTTGCAGTTCTTCCTGCATAGCTTCAACCCAAAAATTATCTTTCAAAGCTTCTTTAATAGATTTTGGTTCTTCTTGTGAGACATAACATGCGAAGGACCAATCGTTTTGTTGACCAAATTCTCGAATCGCCACATACAAGCCTGCATTGTTGTCGTTTCGCAACATGTTTCTCGTTTGAACGCCACTTTGTACATTACCAATGATGTTTTGTTGAGGATGGGTATTGTGAATTCTTGTTTCTAGATTATCTGGAACTGGAATATTTGTACCCAGATTGTTGAGATTGAGATCAACAACCAATTCAATGCCCTGAACTGGCGAAGAGGATGATGCAGTAGCTTCAGCTGTTTTAGGGGCATCCACTGGAGGTGTAGCCTCTGAAGTACCATGAACAGCTTCTTGGTCTGCATCGAGAAATTCATCATCCTCTGAAGATTCGTTTAGTTCGGTAGCATCGTGAAAATCCTCATTGTCGAGATCATTATTGTTCACTGAAGTTGGTTCTTGATTGTTGACAATAATTGGACGAACCAACGGTGAATCTGTTGCGTTGTCACTCTCGAAAAACATCCTTGCCGCAACACTTTCTTCGACTTCTTGAATATTGATCGAATTGAAAAAGTCATCGTACTCAAACATCCATGGTTGACCTGGACATTTGACTGGCAATGTGTGCCGTTGTACTCTGACTTCAGACCATTCCTCGACCCTTTTAGTCTCTAGATTCCTGACTTTTAAGTTCGGGGTGGCATAACCAAGAAAGTAACCTTCAATAGCTTTTGCCCCAAACTTTCCATTAGGATTGATCATTGTGCAAGGAGCTCCAAACGGTTCAAGATATGACAAATCTGGTTTCCGTTTGTGAAGAAGCTCGAAGCAGGTCTTGTTGTGCCTTTTGAATGTAAGGACTCGGTTCAATGTATAACAAGCAGAGGACACAACTTCAGTCCAGGAGGGAATCGGCAATTGTGACTCTACCAACATCGTCCTAGCAGTCTCGATCAATGTACGGTTTTTACGTTCAGCGACGCCGTTCTGTTGAGGAGTGTAAGCTGCACTAAATTCGTGAAGAATACCTTTTGAAGTACAGAACTCCTTCATGGCTTGATTTTTAAATTCTGTTCCATTGTCGCTGCGAATCCGTTTAACCTTCAAAGTATACAAATTCTCAATCTGAATGATCAAGTTTTTGATAATACCGAAAGTATCACTCTTGTGTGCCATGAACGCCACCCAAGAAAATCTTGAATAATCATCTGTTATCACGAGGCAGTATTGATCATTCCGAATGCTTTTATGCTTAACAGGACCGAACAAATCCATGTGCAAACGTTCAAGCGGAACGGCCACCGTGTTGATCTTCTTAGTCGGGTGTCGTTTCTTGCTTTGCTTTCCTTTTTGGCATGAAACACATACGTCTTGAAGATGGAAGTTTTTAAGAGGAACACCATTCACTAATTCATTCGAAACCAAATGATTCATTTTGCGTAAGTGAATGTGACCCATCCGTCTGTGCCAAGAGATTGAGTCTTTTTCTGTGGCTTTGGAAACGAAACAAGTTGCTTGTGCAGACGTAGTAATAGCTTGGCTCATATCAAGGACATACAGATCATTAATCCTTGGAGCAGATAAGAGAATCCATTCTTTCGGAATCTTGAAGCCGGGTTTCAGCACATAACATCCATTTGCATCAAAGTGTACTGAAAACTGCTTATCACAAATTTGTGAAATGCTGAGAAGATTGTGATCAAGTTGTTGCACAAAGTTGATCTTATCAAAGCTTACAACCCCGTTGGATACCATTCCTTCACCAGTAATATATTCGCCTTTATCTCCAGCAAAAGCAACATAACCTCCTCTAATAGATTTAATGTCGTAGAGAAGCTTCATGTCGCATGTCATGTGCCTGGATGCCCCACTATCAACAATCCAATGACTACTGATAGTTCCTCCTGGAACACCCTGCACATGAACTCACATGATTAGTTGGAGATGGGGACCCAAGCCTTTGTAATCTTGGGTCTTCCATTTTCATCGACAACAATTACTTCCACTTTCCGATGGTTAGGAAATTGTGATGCTCCCCCTGAATTTGTGGTCATTTTAGGTTTCCATGTCTGTTGAGTTTTACCAGTTTGATTGATTGAAACTTTAACTTCGTGATTGTTTTAAGTTTTTGAAATCTTTGAAGTTTCTGGTTTAACTGAAACAGATTGTTTTTGAACCACATCGGTTTTAAGTGCTTTCTCAATTACCTTGACTTGTTGGCGTTTCTGTTTCTTTTCCCTTTCTTTTACAAGACGGGGATCTTGTTTTGTAGAAACAGGTCGCTTTCGGTATTTTTGTTCACGGGGATCATCAACTTTGGCTTTTAGTTTATGAAGATACGGACAATTTCGAATGATCTTCGTTCAACAAACCCCGAAGTAACATGTGATTGTCTTGTCGATGAACTTTGTGATCCCGAGGTACTTGGTTTTGAACTGTTTTGTTCATTTCTTTTCAAAATTTTAACTTGATTGATATGATCTAAGTTAGATTTGTTTGCAAAAGTTTCCAATTTGTCCGTTCCCTTTGATTTCGCAAAGTTCACTTTCTTGTTCTTCTTTTGGTTCGGTTCCTTTCGACCTTGAGTCGTTGATTTACCTTTTGGTTTGATATGATTTTGCTGCTTTTTCACTGTTGGTAATTTTTTATTGCCATATTGTTTTCGAACTTCGGCCTTTGGAATCGGAGGGCACTGTGTTACCACAACATGTGAACCCGACTTTCCCAAAAACCTACTTGTCGAATCTTCAAAAACTCTACTGATTAAAGATTGATTTACATTCTTAATCGGAAAATATTTATCAGAATAGATTTTATCATCACCAACAAGAGTGTACAGCAAATTCACAGTCTCAGATTCTTGCGAGGAAGTGGACTCGACCAGAACAGTCTTAGCAGGTTTTGCGGGAGGATCACATAGAATATTATTCTCGAGAGGTATGTCCTCTTCTTTGATTACTGCATCAGACTGTGCTGAGTCAGTATCATCGGATTCATCATCTGAAGAAACAGCATCCTCAACAATGACTGGAGGATCCTGATTTTGTTCAGCAGTTGACACACTTGTAACTGTTGAAACATCCGAATCTGATGATACTTCATTTTTGTATCTAAGTCTGGTTGCAAATTCCTCAATGTCTAAAGGAACAGATTCCTCATAATAAGTTCTATTCTCCTCATCAGGCATTGCATCATAATTTTGTCTAACAGGTGGTGGACATTTCTTGTATCCAATACACGTGACATCCTTTTTCTCTTTTTGTATGTCAATGATGTGATCCAGCACATACCTAGAGTTTGAATAACTGTCTAGCTTAAGCCGGATCGCCTCACTTTCACACTTTACACAGGCTAACTCTTTTTGCATGATTTCGAGACGATTGATATAACAGTTTATGTCAGTTTGTTTTCTTGAAACCATTTTTGTTAGCTCGGTTTTATCTTTTCTTTAATTTTTAACCACCTTTTTAAACTCTTTTTCATGGTTTTCATAAAACATGTTAGCCTCTTTGCATTTCGAAAGATCCACTATCAACTTTTGATTGTCGATATATGTCACGTCATACTTGCTTTGCAAATCATCATATTTACCTTGCAAGTCCGACAATTTATCACCTAAACTAACACATTTATCACATTTATCAGAAGTTGGTTTATCGACACATACCTGACTTGATGAACTGCAGACATTAGCCATAAAGGCTGAATGAATAGAAGAAGAAGAAGAATAAGCAGCTTTATCCACCAGAATTGATCTTCTGTCATTCCTTGCTGCAGCTTCTCCCAACAATTCATCAACATCTGCGTCGACTGACACACTTGACGTTTCATCCAAATGATCATCGCCTGAAGTTGAGGATTCTTCATCTGAGCTTCTATTGTAACCAGAACGGTCTTCATCTTCAGAAGATTCACCACCACTGGCGGAAGATTCTCCACCACTGGTGTGTTTCAGTTCCTTTACAACTTCAGCAAAACAAGCTGTTCTATCCTGAACATCACTTCCCAATTGAATCGACCAGTCGCAACCTTCATCGACTTGTACCACAAGAGCCTGGTTGGCATTTCATGCTCCTGCTTGATTTGGATTGTTCACAGGCATCAACGTACGCTCGTTATTCCTGTTTTGATTCTGATTCGGTTGGTTGCCTTGATTGCCTTGATTCCTAAACGAATTCTGGTTCCCATGCTGAGCTGGCTTTGTACATTCTCTCTTGAAGTGACCTCGTTCACCACAATTGAAGCACTTGACTGATTGTACCAGTCCTTTCCATGAAGTCTTTAGCTCGCCTAACCGCACTAGCAAAAGCCCACTTGATATCCATCATATCCATTTCCTCCTTATTGATCTGTTGATAATCTTCTTGTGTCAGATTGATGTTTCCAATCTGACCTGCTATCAACCCACAATACGCGCTCACCAATGTGTTTAGTAGCTCCATATGATCCTTAGCTACTTCAACACTTACTTTTGAGAAATTCGAAGTGTCGAGTCGAACAGTATTTGGATTAGATGGCTGACCGGAAGATGAAGTGATTCCATAATAAGCTTGTTGTGGAACTGGTAGTGGATTTCCGTACAAATCAGTTGCTACAGGAGACCTTTGGGTTTGCTGCTGGGGAACTAGGTGTAGTGGATTTCCATACAAGTCTGTGGTTGAAGCTGGCTTAACGGGAACTTGTATCGGATTTCCATACAAATCTGTGTTTGTGACAAACGCCGTTTGAATTGGAGCTTGTGGAGCAGGTCTTGTAGAAGTGCTAGGAGCTCCATAATACATATCAGGATTTTGTCGCACTGGAACCCTTTTCGCCTTTAGGGTTTCTTACTGATCTTTGTTCTCCAAGAGCTGAACGAAGTCATTGATGTTTGTCGTAGCCAATGTGCCATTGTATTTCAGGATTTCCAAGAAACCATTCCATTGAGGTGGCAGTGTATCGGCAAACTTTGTGACAACCTCTGCTGGAGTTGTTGCTACCCCATAATTACTCAATTCAGTCAGCAAGTGATAATATCGACTTGTCAAATCTGCCAACGATTCTTTTTCCATACATGTGAACCCATCAAACTCCTTCTTGAGTAAATCATGTCGCAATTGGCGTGACGCTTCATTTCCTAATCCTATCGTCTTTAATGCATCCCATAATCGCTTTGTCGTCTTGAAGCTGACAAACTGATGATATATATCCTTGCTCAACGCTGGAGTTATAATAGAAAATGCTTTCTTTTCTAAATCATATGTCTTTTTCTCGTCTGCTGTAAGATCTGCAAATGTCGCGACAGTTGAAGCGGCAACATCAAGAGCTTGATCGAAATCTGTAGTAAAACATAACCACAGTTCCGTGTTTTGCCCAAGGACATACGTATGGAATCTTTCTTCCCATCCAGGATATTCATTCATGTGCATTAGCTTCGGTGGACGATTAAGGCTTCTGGTTTCACTTTCGCTTAAAAGTATACTTTGAATACTTTGAGTTTGATTTGAAACAAACGCCCATTGACCTGTCGAAATTGGATTCGCTTGCGATGGAATAGACGAAGATGCGGGTGCGGGTGATTCGGCACATGATGGCGACAAACCCGTGCTTCTATATTTGCTCTCCGTATTAGATGCGGGTGCGGGAGATTCGACCCATGATGGCGATAAACCTGTGCTTCTATATTTGCTCTCCGTATTGAATGGAATACCCCACCAGTCCGGATTCATTTTGAATGAATAATAATGAATACCTGATTAAATCACTTGAAGCAAACAGTTAAAACACTTTTTGAAACCTTCTGTTAAAAAAAATTGACAAGTGTCTCGACGAAACTCAATGTCTTTAGCGAAACACTTAACTGACGAAACAAGGATTTTTCTAAATGACAAAGTGACGAAAATCTAGGAAGTTTCGTCTAGAACAATTATGACGAAAATATGAGTTTCGTCAAAAACAATTCCAAAAGAGAAATGGGAGTTTCGTTAGACACTCATATAGTTTCGTCAAAATGATCACAGACAAGACAGAAAGTTGGTGAGATATTTAAAAAAAAAAAAATACTCAAAAATTATCCTGACACACACAAAGTTGGTGAACCAACTTTTCAACCATCCATACCTTTACCCATGCTAGACTTCTCCAACCATCATTGTTTTAGTCAAGATTTTCAAAGTAATATTATAATAATAACAACACTTCAGCTTCAAAAAAAGATCAAAACACAAATGTTTTTGAAGAACAACATGAACTTTTTGAAGATCCTGATGAACACGATGAAAATTCCGGTCAAACTTATGAGTTTTCCGGTCACCGGACAAATTTCCGAGAACAATTTTGCACAAAAAGTTTAATAAAAACCAAATCTTAACATGTAAACAAGGTTTTTCAGCAAACTAATCAGCAAAATATAAGGATTTTCAAGGTTATAAACTTGTTTTTCCAGAAAAGATGAGCTTCAAACACTCGAAAAACACTCGGTTTTAACAAGGAGAAGAGCCAAAGCTCTTATACCACTTGTAGGTCCAACTAGCGGAGGATCTAGTCGCCTAATCCTTGTATACGAACTGACCCGGTTGTGCGGAATCCAATCGGGAAAGCAAACCGAGATAATGGACACGAAAACAGAAAGATTAAATGTTTAACGCACACTTGTATTTATATATCAGAAGAGTTTTACCAACAAGATAAACAATATCAAAGATCTCTCAAAACTCTCCTGTTCTCACACTCTGTTTTCTGTTGTGTCTCTTTGTTCGCCTTTTCTGTCTTCAGTCCACTGCTGTATATATAGGCTGCACTCGACGAAACATCTGAATGTAGTCGACGAAACAACAATGAAGGACCATGATGTCGAAACTTCCAGGAGTTTCGTCATGCACAGCTGAAGGAGTTTCGTCAACAGCAGGTCAGGAGAGTTTCGTCAACAGCATTAACTGGAGAGTTTCGTCAACAGCAGGTAAGGAGAGTTTCGTCATGCAGGCATTGGAGTTTCGTCGCTGTTCACATGCATGCTGTTTTGACAAGGGCTGCATTCTGCAGACTCAAAAACAGCAGCAACAGATGCATCTGCAACCTGCAGATCAGCATCGTTCACCGAGACTTGATGGAGGATCTCGAGTCTCGGTCTGCATCTTGTAGCGATGTCAAACCGAACGGGCCACGTCCACATATATGCATCAACATTTTATTATTGTAATTCAAATTAAACTATTTTATATATTTTATATACAAACGGATCCTACATAATTTTTCCATGATATTTTAATGGAAGGAGTAGTTTTACGTTAACATAACATGTTATTGTTGGTAAAAAAAATCCCTAGTTCACCACATTAAGAGGAATTGTATCCTCTCTCAAGATATACAAGAAAAACATTATCCACGTGCGATGATTGTGTTGGTAATTAATGTTGGATCTCGTATGCACAAGTCTGAAAATAATTAGTAGTGCTAGTGAAGTTGATCATTTATGTCACACAATTTGTAACGCAAACCGAATAACTCAAAAAAGAATTTAAGCGTCCAAGCGAATTGCATTTGCATATTTAAAAGAATCTAAATGCTTAAAAATGAGTCGGGCTTAGTTGGATGACTCTCAACCACAATCCAAATAGTGTTGATCTTGACATTTTTATTGTAGACTTGGCACCAAATCCATAGAAATATTATCTCATTTTCAGACTCGATGTTCAATGACTTCGACCTTCCATACGCTTTTAATGTCCGATCTTTAGCTACTCATAAGTTAAACATTTACATTCTTAGCCACATCCTCATTCATGCCATTCCACCATAATTTTTGCCTTCAATCTCTACACATCTTGGTGCCTCCCTTGGTGCATAGAAAACAGCGAGCTAAGTGCAACGACGAGTAAAGCTTTTCGCGAGTGGAATCACTTGTCACATAGTGTCTTTTTTTAAGGAGATAAAGAAATAGTAAACAAAGAGAATGGTTTACCAGAAATCATACCTAAATTTTAATGTTTTTATATATATAAATGGTCAATTCCAATAACATTTTGCGTATATGAACTTAATAATATACATAAGTTGGTATTTTCAACGTCTTGAAGAAGGATCTTTCTTGGCACTCACGTTTTGAGGCTTCATGACATTTTCAGTGCCCGCAAACATAGACATGTATGTATCTACCAATTTTAAAATTGGATTGAGATGAACTTAATAATATCTATATTTAAATGTCTTGAAAATGTTAGCTGGAAATCAAAGTCTATTAGAGTTATGTTGTTGACATGGTTACAAATTTCAAACATAACACTAAATTATATGTATTGCTTCAGTTATCATACTACACAATTAGTTAACACTATTTAAATACTGAAATCAATCTTGACATGGGCACACCCTTGATCCTTTGTTGAAATTTCCATGTAACTATTGCTTATTTAATTTGATTAGCGAACCAACCAGTACCTTTCCTTCTCTTATTCTGACTAAGAAAATCAATATACTTCAGTTTTATTTTAAATAAAATCATGTCTTTCAATTTTTTTTTTAAATAAAATCATGACTTTGGCCAAAGATTTGGAATACTTCAAATTCTTATTTAATGATTGAAATGAATAAATGTAAAAATTTATTGTATTCTCAAATACGTAGTACACCACTTTAAAAACTTATCAACAATAATTTAGAAATTTTATAAGGTTGCAATCACTGGTATAGATGGAGAGCAATTACTATGGAAAATGTTATAGGGTTGCAGTTAGACCTGCTATTTTTTCTATGAGACGCACGGTTGGGCTATCAGCAAATGATAACGTTATCCATGTGTGATGATTGTGTTGGTAATGTTGGATCGTGTATGCACAAGTGTCAAAAAAATTTGTAGTGCTAGTGAAGTTGATCATTTATGTCACACTATGTATAATGCAAATGACTGAATATGTTTAAAAGAGTTTAAACGTCATAGCTAATTGCATTTGCGTATTTAAAAGAGTCTAGATGTGTAAAAATGAGTCTGATTAGTTGACACTATTCATGTGCATCGGCTTATAAGGACAAGACAAAGAAGGTGCATGATGCTAAGCTAAGATTACAGAAGTTATTTCTTGGGAAGCTGAAAAGCAAATGGATGGGACCGTATCTTATCACGCAGGTCGGTAGTTACGGAGACATAGAGATTGAAGACTTCCATGTTCACCTAAAGCAAGTAGTGAATGGACATTGGCTGAAACCGTATTTGGAAGCGAATGACGTCAATGGATCAGATAAACAGTTAAAGAGCTTTATGTTTTTTGGGTAAAGTTAAAGAGCTTTATGTTAAGCACTCTGGTCTAGGATGAGGAATAATTATGTCCAAGTTTGAAGTCCGGCGAAGTCTAATAAACTTAGCGCTCTCGGGAGGCACCCCGAGGATGTAGAGCAGTGTATCATTCTTTGTTTGGTTTCGTTTTATGTTGCGTGTGGTTTTGCAGGGTATAACTTATTAATCACCTCCACAGATGCATTTACCCAAGTATGGGGATGTTCGGTGAAATCCCAGGTATGTCTAGACGCAATTGAGGACAATGCACTAGTAAGTGGGGGATCACGAGTAAGAACACACGTGTTTTAATTGATTTTTTTTATAATTATAAACAAATAAAAACACAAAAACAATTAATAAAAAAATCAAAAACCCAAAAACAAGTTTTTTAGTAATTTAAAAAAAAATTAAAAAGTATAACTTTTTTTTGAAGTATGGATTTTAGTCATTTAAAAAAATTTAAAAAGTATAATTTTTTTTTTTTTGAAGTATGGAAAAGAATACAAAATGTTGTCGAGATAGTGAAAAAAGATTTAAACAATACTTTTTGTCACTTAAAAAAAGTCAAAAATAAAAAATGACCGGCGCAAGCCATGCCATGTGCATAGCCTCCGCTACCCAAAGTCTCCATAATACAGAACTCAAGCGACTTAAGCTACGCATAGGGTGTAGCCTACGCCACACATCAATATCATCAAACATAAGTTAAATGACTTAACTCACCTAGGAGGCGTAAGCTACGCAGCGAAGTAGGTCAACGTAAGGGGGTGACTCTTGTCGGGCTATACTCAGGTTAAAGTCTTTGTGTCCATTTAAAACCCGCTAGTTTTCATCAGACAAAGATTTCAAATACACTTTCAGTCACATATCACGATTATCACATACTTCTCTCGTCGTCATCTTCATTAGAACCCCAGTTCATCCATAACCACTCATATCTCTAAATTCTTCATATATCACCAAATCAAACGATTCTTGAGTCTAACTTGATTAGTTTTTCAAGGAGAACAAAAGCCTCTTGTTTGTTTTCCACGGTTCTCACTCGTTTGCGAGAAATCAGATGAAGAAGTAACAAACCCTAATTTTCCAATTTGGGGTTTTTGATTCTGGGTTTATAGAACTTCAATCTAAGTCTAATCAAGTGTTATTAAGCATCAAAGGTATGTTTTCACCATTTAATCTCATGTTAGTAAGGTATGCCTTGTTTATGACATGATATTGAACTTTATGCACGATAAATAAGAATGTGGGTGAATTGTTTATGATTTGATATAGGGAATGTGGTAGAAATTTGATTGATATGTTAGATATTGGGATTTTTTCTAAATGGGGTATGTTTATGGCTACTTGTTGATGTAATTAGGCTTGTTGAACATTAATGGAAATGACATTGTGTTATAATTGGTATCTAAACCAAAAGGATAATGATTTGGTGAATTTGGTAACTTGCAAAAGTTTTAAAATCTTGTTCATAAATTAATGGGATAATCTTTGTGGGTTAGATTCAAGTAGTTTTGAAATTGAAATTTGACTTGTTGTGTTTTGTTGGATGTTTACATGTTTGTAGGATGGCTAAGACAAAGAAAGTTGCTGGAGCAGCTCATAAGGGCAAGGTTCTTGCAAGTTCTTCATATGGACCTGCAATGTGCTGGTAAGCAACAATCAACTAAGAGTGGAAAACAAATTCAAGAGGATGAAGATATGCATGAAGCAATGCATCTTGCAAAACAAAGAAGGTTAGAATAGCAAGCACTAGAGGAACAAGAAGAAGAACGACAACCTACTTAGATGGGTGGGGTGTTAACCCTATTCAAAGAGCATTGGTAACCAGTTTTATATGATCTAAAATTCAAGGAGGTGAAACGTAGAAAGGATGCTTTTCTTCGTGGACAGGATGC
This sequence comes from Helianthus tuberosus, assembly GCA_030545235.1. Lineage (NCBI taxonomy): Eukaryota > Viridiplantae > Streptophyta > Magnoliopsida > Asterales > Asteraceae > Helianthus > Helianthus tuberosus. The sequence continues at coordinate 6,793,150 of CM060411.1, read as the reverse complement.
TTTTCTTTGTGGACAGGATGTGACTTGGATGGGAGGGGTGTTAACCCTATTCAAAGAAGAAGTATATGGACTCGATGCAAGAGTGGATGAGCACATTGAAGGTTGATTGGGGAAGGTCAAAGAAAGATATGAGTTTGATTGGCATGGCTAATGATATTGATGTGAATATATCACTTAAAACCCTAAGGAAAATAACAAAATTTGATTCCAAACCAAGCAAAAAGTATTCCTATCCATCTTTGGATGAACTGTATAGGAAACCTGAAGAGTAGCCACGATGAAATGAAATGGTTGATCATCCCGCATGTTAGGTTGATCACAACTTTGTTAAAAATTCATGGTGTGTTAGTTCCCTCAAATTGGCACTCGAAAATATTATACTCCTTTCACATTCAACAAGATGAAGAAGGGCATTCTCAACCACTGAAAGATATCTTAAATTGAAGCATAACCCTGGGAAGAAATTAAGAGAATTGATGCCTGATGCGTGTCCGTTGGTGATGAAGCTTTTAGTGATGATAGTGAGGTTTATGCTAGAGAAGATGAAGAGGAAGAAGGAGAAGATGAGGTAGAGATGGGATTTCATGGGGGGGGGGGTGTCAACTTCGAGTATGGCGTATTTTGGGTGGAACATACTGATGTATGCAAAAGTTGAGACTATGAGACCTCCTGGTATAGTGGATAGCCTGATCATGCTCAGGTTTTGCATGACCAGAGGAATTACTATGCATTGGAAGACAGAGAAATGAGTGTGTGGTGGAATAAAGTGCATGCTTACAATTTCCAGTTAGGAACTAATGACATGTATCGACTTGATCAAGAAGTAGGAAGAACAGAGCATGGAACAGTGGTATTAGATTCTAAGTTGTTGTTGTTCTTTAACCTTTAATCACTGAATTTGAGTGTGTTCGTGAAATCTAGGATTGGTAATTAACTAGGTTACAATGCAGTTGCATCAATCTTTCGGTTTCGACCATGGATCATTACAACCAAATATATCATATGTAAGTTATTTATCAAACAAGTAGGTTAACAAATCATGTCTATGTGATAATTAGGTTACCCGATTTTCTACACAAATCGAAAACCCGGAGCTTGGTCCTTTTCTCACAATTATTTACAACCACGCTAATCAAAATCGTTTTACTATAACTCTCTCAATCAGCAAAAAAAAAAAAAAAATTCAATAGTTTTAGTATTAAATAAGTAATGAAAACAATAAACTTTAACACTTTCCACTAGTTCCCTGTGGATTCGACATCTTACGTGCTCTTTAGCAGCAATAGTGATTAGGACACTTTTTAATTATATTTTTGACCAACCTTACGACATCTTAATCAATTATATTACATATAAAAGGGCCTCAAAGCAAAAAAAAAAAAAAATGAGTATTTCATTTTCTTTAATTTCTGTATGGTATTGTTATAGTTTTATCATTTAAGAAAATAACATGTTACGTGATTAGGGGTCTGTATTCCATGTCGTATGGTGCAAGAACCCCTCTTGTTTATAGTTTATACCAATATAAGTTGCAAAATTTAAACAAATAAAATATTTCCGAAAGATATCTTTTTTTTAACGGCAAATTTCTTTTTAATCATTGTTGTCTGTGTGACTTTAACCCAAGGCCTCCCCCTCCTAAAGTGTTTAAAGATTTTGTCTTTGCCAATGGACCACCACCCCATTGACAACTAAGAGATATCTTAATCAAATATTCTTTATTTATTTCTTTGAGTAAATTGCCATTTTAGTCCCTGAGTTTTGTCCAAATTTCCCATTTTGATCCAAATAGTTTTTTTTTTTTCATCTGGGTCCCTAACTTTTCCCTTTTGTTGCCATTTTGATCACTTTGCCTAACTCCATCCAAAAACTCCATCTTTAACCAGGGGTATTTTGGGGATTTTCATTTTAAATGTTTTTAATTGCCATTTTGATCCAATTCCAAAAAATCCAAAAAATTCCAAAAAATCCAAAAAATTCTAAAAAATAATAAAAATTCTAAAAAATCATAAGAATTCTAAAAAATCCAAAAAATTCTAAAAAATCCAAAAAATCCGTTTCGGCGCGAACCGTTTCGACCCGTACCGTTTCGAAGCTGAACCGTTTCGACCCGTACCGTTTCGAAGCCGAACCGTTTCGACCCGTACCGTATCGAACCGAACCGTTTCGAGCTGAACCGTTTCGAACCCGAACCGTTTCGAGCTGAACCGTTTCGACGCGAACCATTTCGACCCGTACCGTTTCGAAGCCGAACCGTTTCGACCCGTACCGTTTCGACCCGTACCGTTTCGACCCGTACCGTTTCGAGCCGAACCGTTTCAAGCCGAACCGTTTCGACCCGAACCGTTTCGACCCGTACCGTTTCGAACCGAACCGTGCCGTTTCGACCCGTACCGTTTCGACCCGTACGTCGAAACGGTACGGGTCGAAACGGCACGGTTCGGTTCGAAACGGTTCGGCTTCGAAACGGTACGGGTCGAAACGGTTCGCGTCGAAACGGTTCAGCTCGAAACGGTTCGGGTCAAAACGGTACGGGTCGAAAAGGTTCGCGTTGAAACGGTTCAGCTCGAAATGGTTCGCGCCGAAACGGATTTTTTGGATTTTTTAGAATTTTTTGGATTTTTTAGAATTTTTATGATTTTTTAGAATTTTTATTATTTTTTAGAATTTTTTGGAATTTTTTTGATTTTTTGGAATTGGATCAAATTGGCAATTGAAAACATTTAAAATGAAAATCCCCAAAATACCCTTGGTTAAAGATGGAGTTTTTGGATGGAGTTAGGCAAAGTGATCAAAATGGCAACAAAAGAGAAAAGCTAGGGACCCAGATGCAAAAAAAAAACTATTTGGATCAAAATGGCAAATTTGTACAAAACTCGGGGACTAAAATGACAATTTACTCTATTTCTTTTCTTTACTCGTGGCTTTTAACCTTATAACTTTCTTAACTTCGGCAAAACTATCTCGTTAAAATATAAACATATAAATAAACAAGATTAATTTCCATAAAATATTACTTATAAAATTCATGATAATATTACATACAACATGAATAACAATATTAACCTTTTATTCGTATTAGCATAGGTGCTATTGATGACCATGTTGAAGGACAATTCGTAAAAAGATGAAAAAAAGAAAGAAAGAATTTGAAAAAGAACCATGTATCCTCCTAATAATATCTACATACATTGGATCAACTCAACCATGTGGTCATTTGGGAGGGGGGCCATGCTCATCTTCCCAACACTGCCAACAACCGCCCGACTGCAAGAGGTATCTATGGTTTTCTTCTATTGTTTTATTCATGGGTCCTGTAGAAAATAAACACAAAAGAAAGTTATATAAATAACATACATCAAAACACATATACATATTCATAATTTGAATTCATATGAGAACACTTCATGACATGTTAACTCATTCAATATACATATTTTCTTTAGATTATATTGTTCTCACATTAGGATCATACCCGATGGGTCGTTAATCACAGGATGTGGAGAACTTTGAAGTTTTCTTCCTTCTGATGAAATCAAGAGAAGCGATAAAAGAACTAAGAACAACGTAACACGACTCAACTTCATTTTTAGAAAACTTGTTTTTGTGCTAGTGTTTGTGCAGGTGCTGGTGTTATGCTTTGATTCATATATATAGGGTATGTTGTCAACCTAGATAACAGGATTTGGAAAAGGTAAACAAAGGACAATGGTTGAAAAGTTCAAATCCAATAACTTGTATAGATACATTAGTAGGTTGACATTCTCAGTTTATTAAAAAAAGTCCTTTTTGCAGTTTGTGTAAATTACAAAACAGTTTCACAAATCATATGTTCAGTCTACCACGTTTGAGGTTTGTTTGTCCTAAACACCTACTAATCATAATATATTAAAAGTGGTAAAATATGTGGGGATTTTTTAATAGGAAACCGTAAGTATAGATCATATGAATATATAGAAACCTCATCATCAATTTCTCCACTAAACTTATTTTGTTTTAACACGCCCCTAGTTACATATTGAGTTAAAGTAAATCCGGAAGAATTAGTTTTTATTCAGGTTATTTATGTATTTAAATTAATATAATGTAATATATGAATAATATAGAAACCTCATCATTAACTAAAAAAAAAAACTAAGGAAATAAATTAAAACAAGTAGGATGGAAGCGGTTGATCCATTACATGTATACATATCAACGGACCCTTTAGTTTCCTTTTTTACCGTACCAAAAGAAAAATATTGTACTCCTAGGAATACAACAATGGTTTACTACTTTAGAATTGACTGTCGCATATAAATATTACTTAAGATATAATCAAATGTTTTATATAGAAGGTGTTACTTAATATTACATGGCGAGGGTGTGGTTTAAACTTTAAAGCTCTAGGTTTTATTACGCCACATAATCACCACGTAGGCAACAGATTAGCAGGGGGCTTTATCGCTAACTTACACGGTGTGCAATAACGCCACTTATAAACCCTTTTAACTATATTAAAAAAAAGATAAATAAAAAAACTGATTCGTTGATGAAGGTGGGGCCCCTTGATTTCTTCCTATCGCGCCCGCTATTCCTTTGGCGGAAGCCAAAGATAGCGCCCCCTCTAACTGAGGCGGGGTGGTGTAAGGCACCATAGGGCGATAAAGTTGACGAGGTGGCGGGGGTGCACGAAGCCACACCCCCTTGCCTAACAATGAGTACTATGAACTCATAATTAATTAGGGTGGATGGATAACTCATTTCATGTACCATAGCGTCCTCTAATCATGCAATGTCATGTTATTTTTACCCTAAGCTACCCTAACACCACAAAAACACGGATAGCACTCCTTTCAAGTATCCTAGAACCTTTTATTTCATAAATAAAAAATAAATTCAACAAATTAAGATAAATAATTCTTTCATTAAAATAAAGTTAATACAATAATTCAAACTTAAAAAAACAAACAATTACACACAAAGAAATAATAAAAATACAACTAAACTATTCCTTATCTGAATCAGGAAGTATGGTAGATCTTGAGTTGCAAGATGTGTAACGAAAATCAAATTGAATTTGGAAATGTGTATCTCTCACCAAGGGCATCATCATCCAAAACGAGCTGCACTGGTGGATCCTGCATGTGAACCGATGAGAAAGACTTTTTGTCGTCCTTTAGGATCCTATTGTAGAATATAATGCATGTATATATCACGCTCCTAATATTGTCTGCATTCATAGCCCGCATGAGACGCCTAAGTATGCCCTATTTTTCCTTTAGAACACCAAAAGCGCATAAAAACTTTGTCACCTTTTACACGATCACGTGACACAATTCTTTAGTAGATGTTGAAGTTGTCGTGTCTTCCTCTTCGCCTTGCTCGGTGAGATCTTTGAAAAACTGTATGCTACCGGTATTTGAGAAGATATCACTATAGGAATCATTGAGTGGAATGAATAAACCAGTGTCATCATATGAAAAATTAGTCATGCTACTGGGTAACTGATAAAATTGAAAGGATTAGAGTAGATAGATGAATCATTATGGTGAAATGGTTGGGTACTTATATTGTTTTTTAAGGTGTTTTTGTTTTCACCACCCAACGATCATATTGACCATCCCGAACCGTCACAAAGACCATGCAAACGCATGGCTTCCTGTACCCTCAAATTATACTCGCCAAGCCTACCCGAGGAGGTTTGGCGGTGTAGTCGTGGCAGATATGAACCCAGAAACCCAACTCGAGGTGCGCCCCCTCCACCCTTACACATTAAGAAATGAAATTCAGATTTCCATTACACTTAATTCTATTCAATTTTGCAAACCAAACACACCACTAATAAATTTAATATGATTTTATAATAATTTTGAAATCTACATGACTTTCTCAAGTGATAAGAAAATCATAGGTGTTAATCGATCATGCACTTTGTCGGTTGATAATTTATTTATTTTTTAATTTGGGTATTATCAACATTGACTGTGCATATTAATAGCCAGGATTGGTATAGACATCTGGAATTCAGGAGCCCTGGCCTTCAAGTTATCTTGTGCATTCGTTGCATAACCTGGACGTTTCATTAACCATGGTTTTGCTGATTCAATTTTTGGTCAGTGTGGGTTGGCCAATCGAGTGCAAAGCTTCTTTGCACTTTTGTGCAACCTTTTTGTGTGTTTATCGAACGACTTTTTGGTTACAATTTGAAATACTATAATACGATTTTATCATTTATATCACGTGTTTTTGTTTTTATTATAATAAAAGAAACAAGGTTTATCCCTCGCTCCACGTTGCAACGAGCACTTTTTCTTTTTTAGTCTGTATTTTCATGTGTTATAAAATTCGCGGCAACAGTAGTCGTATTACAAAAGAACGGATTTGGCAATCTATGATGTGGCAAGTCTGGATTTTGAACTTTGACCAGCGTTGTGTTGCTCTTATTAACATATTAATATTGCTTTCTTGACTTCGACAAAACTATCTCATTAACATATAAATAAACTAGATTAATTCCCATAAAATAGTAGTAACATTCATGATAATACTGCATACAACATGTTACATGGATAACAATATTAACCTTTTATTCATATTACGCATATAGGTGTTATTGATGACCATGTAGGAGTATAATCCGTAAAGAACCATGTATCCTCCTAATTATATCTACATACATGGATCAACTCAACCAAGTGGTGTTTTGGGAGGGGGGCCATGCTCGTCGTCCCAACACTTCCAACAACCGCCCGCAGGCAAGAGGTATCTATGGTTTTCTCCTTTTGTTTTATTCATGATTCCTGTAGAGAGTAAACACAAAAGAAACTAATATAAATAACATACATCAAAAGACATATACATATGCATAAATTTGAATTCACGTGAGAACACTCCATTTCTATAAAAACTAGCTTTTAGCACCCGCATGTTACAGCGAGACCGTTAAACCAGACAAAATATAGACGTAAAAATGTTAAACCACGCATTCGCGTTGAAGCGTGTTCACTCGCCAAGTTCAAACCTAAATAGGAAACATTGTCGTATAATAATAATAATAATAATAATAATAATAATAATAATAATAATAATAATAATAATAATAATAATAATAATACATATTCCCATGAAATTGTTACTCCAGATTGATGACATGTTTACTCATTCAAAAACACTTTTTTCTTCAGAATATATCGTTCTCACATTAGGATCGTACCAGATTGGTCGTTAATCACAGGTTGTGGAGAGCTTTCAAGTTTTCTTCCTTCTGATGAAATTAGGAGAAGTGAATAAAGAACAACTAAGAACAATGTAACATCACTCGACTTCATTTTTAGAAAACGTGTTTTGGTCGTAGTGATTGATTCATATATATATAGTGCGGGTTTCACTATGACAAAAATGTTACCATTCCTAAGAAAGTTTCCTACTCATTTCCAACAAACGTAAATTCCGAATATTTTCTCACAAAATCCTAATGAAAAACCTAAAAACCAACAACAAAGTGACAAAAAGATATAAGTAGGAAACACGTGGGAAAATCCGATGAAATTCCGACAGAATACATGTCTATTTTAACAATTCGACTTTTTTATTACAGTTCCATCATGGAACTGGTTTAAATGTATCTTTATTTTAAACAACGCAATTTTTATACCAGTTTATTTTATGTTAAACACCGCTATAAAATGCTATTTTTTTACAAGTGGAATTTACTTTCTCACACAACATGGAATGGACAAAAATGAAATATGGATGAATTATTTGGTAAAGCAATGAGCCCTTTTAAAGCTAAATCTTTCGTCCAAACTTTCGTTCTTATCTAATGTGGGAAGCTAAATCTTTCGTCCAAATTTTCCTTAGCTTATCTAATGTGGGATGAGCAAAAATAAAGTATAGATGAATTATGTGGGAAACAAAGTTTCCTAATTTTATAATAATTTCTTTAATCCAAATTTACTTTCTCATCCATGGATGGACAAAAGTGCAAAACTTCTAAGAGTTTTGGGGATTTATGACTTTAAAAGATTGTACCTTACATTTTAATTTATACTTATAATTACTTAACCTTCTTATTTTCATAAAATTACTTTTTTTGTCCTCTTAAATACATTATAATATATAACTATGTATGATATATCATGTATGCATGCATGCATGCGACCTATTTAGCCAATTTGAAGTTGGACCGAAAAGAAAAGAAGGTATAGTTTTTTAAACGTCTTGAAATTTTCAGGAGGAACCGGCAAGAGAAAACAACAGTTGAATTTAAAAAGTCTACCGAGTTCTGTTGTTCTCATGGTTATAAATTCCAAAATCCTATTTGTATTAAGTCAACGTTGAAAAGAAGGTATAGTTTTTTAAATATTAAGTCAACGTTGATGTTGAGACTATTCAACATTGATCCTTCGTAGAGATTTCTACGTAATTATTCGCTTTTTTTAATTTGTCTTCCATTAATTCACAATTTATGAAGTCACACTTGACATCTAATTGATGTACAAGCCACTCTTTGAGCAGCTCAGAAAGAACAACCCTTGCTACATGAGCAAATGTCTCTTCAAAGTCATTCACTACAAGAATGGGAGGTCATTAGCGGCGCCACCATTAGCGGCGACAGGCCTAATGTCGCCGCTATTGGTCGATCCGCGTCACAGACCCTGAGACCAAACCCCAGCCGTTGATCAAAATCCTGATCTAACGGTTGGGGATTTAAGAAGTATTAGCGGCTACAGATCATGAGCAATACCGGCGACACCACGTCTCCGCTAAAAGTTTATGTCAGAACTTTAAACCCTAGCCACACAAACCTTATCTCTTTTTCACTTATTAGCGGCGTCAAGGGCAATACCGGCGACACGTCGTCGCTGCTAATGATCTATCCACCTACCAGTCAATAACAACGTGAATTTCTCCCTCCTCTTCACTTTTCCCCCCAAAAAAAACTTCACTCCTGGCAGACGCGATTTTTCCCCCAAATTGGTTAGTTAAACTTTGTTTTTGTTAAATTACTTCTTTATTTTGTTATATACATGTTATAGGGTTTAATTTTTGTGTATTTTTGTGTTTATGGAAGAGAAATCCGATCCTTGGTCTACTTCTCCGATCACCACCATCACAAATCCTGTCACCACCATCACGAATCCGGTCACCTTCTCTTTGAAACTTGAAAATACGGTTAGTTTTATATGTATATTTTTTTCAAAGTTTATAGATTGTATAATTTTTGGTTTAGGTATGTAAATGTGTATGTAAGGATGTTTGTTTGTATGATAAATGTATAATGTAGGTGTATTTGGTGAAAATGTTTATAAGGAAATCTATGTATTTGTGTATGTAGGTGTATGTAAGCATGTATGTGTGTATGCATGTCTATGAATGTATGTATGTAGGTGTATGTTAGTATGTCAAATGTATAATGTAGGTGTATTTGGGGAAAATGTGTATATGAAAATCTATGTATTTGTATATGTAGGTGTATGTAAGCATGTATGTGTGTATGCATGTCTATGAATGTATGTATGTAGGTGTATGTTAGTATGTCAAATGTATAATGTAGGTGTATTTAGGGAAAATGTGTATATGAAAATCTATGTATTTGTGTATGTAAGCATGTATATGTGTATGTAAGGATGAATGTTTGTATGTTTATGTAGGTGTATGTAAGCATGTATGTGGGTTTGTAAGTCTATAAATAAAGTATGTGTTAATGTGCATACATTATGTTTAAGTTTCATGATTTCTATGTTTATGGTCATGTTTGAAAAAAAATGTTTAAGTTGATAATTTCTATGTTTATGTTTAGGTTTGAGAAAAAAATATATTTGAGATGATAATTCGAATGTTGTTTATGTGTAGGTTTGAAAAAAAAAAGTTTAAGTTTGATAATTTGTATGTTTTTGTTTAGGTTTGAAAACATTTATATTTAACTTTGACAAATATATATTAGCTAGGAAATACCCTCCTTGAATTAAAATTATCATTTAAAACATAACGAACATAGAAAATACCCGCCAAAATTGAAATCACCATTTAAAACAAAAGGAGCTAAGAAAATACCCGTCCGAAATTTAAACCATCATGAAGAACATTACATATTTAAAAAACTGTGCCTGATATTGAATTCATCATTTCAAACATAACGAGCTAAGAAAACACCCAATCGAAATTGAAATCATGATTTAAAACATAACGTTCCGCCCAAAATTTAAAACAATCATTAAGAACATAACAAGCTTAAAAAATTGTGCCCGTGTTTGAATGAATCATTTTAAACATAACGAGCTTAGAAATACCCGCCCGAAATTGATTTAGAAATTAATTTCGGGTTGTCCCCGTTTATCTTGGGACTGCTTTTTGAATACTTTATCTCATTTAGGATGTGAATGTGTATTACATGATTGTTTGTTTAAGAAGGATTCGGTTATCATTTTCTCTTTGCTCCTCGGGTATATATATCATTACATATATACTTGGGAGCTAAGAGGAAATGCTGCCGAATTTTTCTTAAACAAACAATCATGTAATACACATTCACATATGAGATAAAGTGTTCAAAAAGTGGGTTTAGCAGCCTACCCTTGTCTTGTTAATACTAAATTAGATTTTCTTTCAGTTGCATAATGCCTATCGATAAAAGTTGGATTGATTCCCCACGTCATTCATGTCACACCCCGACTTTCCACGTGTCACCGGTGGGCCCGGTGGGGGAGTATCGTGACGTGGTTGGCAACATAATAGTCAAACAACACAATATTTAATATGCACAGCGGAAGCAAATGAAAGATATAATTCAACCGAATATAATATTGTAATATCAAATATCACAACTGTCGATTGTTTATCCACAGACGGATCGTAAATAAAATGGAAACAATAGTTCAACAGACTTTAGGCATCTTAAGCTTGCGAGACTCTTTATTGATGCTAAGGAGATAATATCCAGCCAATTACGCTTAGTACTTGCATTTAATCTTTTAGGGAAAATACGTCAGTTTACACTGGTAAATACAATCAACTGACTCATTTTGGAAAATGATTGAAAATTGGTTTGGATGCACGTGGCATAAACATTTTATTTAACTTGGGAGAATTATTTAAATATATAATCTTGTGAACGAATTACATGTTCCTTGTGCGTTCAGTAGCCCGGATCTTGTCCGGGTTAAAGATCAATAGACACACCACATTATTCTTTTGTGCATTGACGGGTGTACGCCTACACCCCGCGCTTAAGTCGTGGCCATTTCGTAAAATGATGCCAAGGATATCCGGGACATGGTCATTAACCCCCCAAAGGCTTTAAGTAACAAGACTGTTTAAACGAGCCAATCAAATTATTCAATTACCCACTCAACGGTGGAGGATTTGATGCCCGATCAAGCGGTATACTATATACCGTAACCCAAGATGGGTATAGGGAAAATAGGTTAAAAGTATTTACCTGAGCAATGTATAAATCACAATAAGCAAACGCAAGTAGCTTTTACTGGTACTCCTAATCTGGAACGAAGGTTTATAATAACCTATTAGAATCCTAACGGGTTTTTAGTTAAGCTTAAGCTTAGACCGGTTAGTTTCAAAGACACGGTTCGTACGCACGATTAAGCGATGACCGGATAGAATGTGATTTAGACCCGACAAGTTCGAAGACTTTTTTAATATGGTTAATTCATACACATTCTGGATTTTGAGATAAAACCGATAAGGTTTGACCCGTTTAGGCTAGTTTATGTAAACTAGTTACATAAACCGAACCGAACGCGTAATAAGCGTAACGGGTAATAATGAGCGCCATTTACAGGTTTCCCTAATTTAATATGCTTCATATATGTTGTGACATTAGTAAGATGTCTTTTATTATGCCCGAAATGAATTTAATCACAAACTATGCCCCGTAGGGGTAGTTTGGTCATTTTAAAGGTTGTAAAAGAGTTTAAGTGTCAACCTGAGTTACAGGCCTGATGTAATCAGCAAATATACTCAATTTGCTAAGTTATATCAGTAGGTTAAAGTATACAAGTGAAATTTATCTATTATAACCAAACTATGCCCCGTAGGGGTATTTTGGTAATTTCACATAAGCCGAAAAGCTCAAAACTGAAGTCCGAGTTTATCAACCTTTGCTTACTGTTAAAATATTATAATTTGCCTCAAATATCAGTTGGTATCAACCCTTGTATGTTTAAAATAGTTTTAGTACATACTATGCGTTAAAAACGCTTAATAAGGCGATTAAAGGCCATTTCCGGGTTCGATACTTAAATCTGATATTTTTATATTTCCAGAAGGCTTAAAATAATTTATTTATCATATAAGATCAGTAGCAAAAGGTTTGGAGTCGATTAGATATGTAAAACTCATTTTATAGTCCGTAAGGGCAAAACCGACAATAACCGGATTAAGCCTACGACTATAAGTTATGCTCAGCCTAAAATTAATTAAAAATCTTCAAAAATCCCAAAATAATATATTACATCAGTGGGTAATAAGTTTGATATCAAAAAGTAGGCTTAGATAGGCCATACGCTAATTATGTCGTTTAATTAACACAAAGCTTTCAATTTACGCTAATGAGCATAACTCTCAAACTACACCTCAAACTGATGTCAAACTTTCAGTACAAGTTTATATATCAGTGACTAAGGTTTCTACACTTTTACATTTCCAAAAATCACGGTTTATGGTAATAAGGGCATAATGGTCAACATATGAGCAATTAACGGAATCATGCGTATTAATCGGTTAACTAATGAACCAAGGTGTATAATCACAGAGGGTTATACTAGCATGTAACCTGGTCCAAATGAAGCTCTTAGGTATTTCTAAATCATACCAAAACGGGTCAGAACTGAAGTCAAAGCAAAAGTCAAAGCTTTGCGACTTTCGGTTCTGAACCGAGTCTAAACAGGAAATTGTCGGGTGGAACATGTTTAGACATGTTCTTACACTAATTACTAAGTTATATTAATGATCAAACAGGTTGTATGTGTCCTACATTGCTAATTATGTATTAACTTGAAATTTAGCATCCTGTTGACTTTTTAATAACAAGTTTGACCCGACATTAGACCTTGTTAGAGTGGGAATCAGGGGGAACCCTTTTAAGGTTTTATTACCCACACAATTACCAACTTATAACTACTTTTAATTCGAGATTTGACTGAGCCATTATTAATTAATCTCGAAGTCAAACCGTAATTACGACAGTTTGACTTTTAGCTAAATAACTAAGCTAAACTTAATTAAAGAAGGTTAAGCCAACTTACAAAGGTCTAATGATTGATGAGAAAGGCCTGGAGAGTGCTCTTGTGCTCCACAATTGATCAGAGATGTTTGAGGAAGGAATGATCAAAGTGTTTGCACATTGGAGCTTTATATAGTGATTAAGGCACCATAATGTGTTGACATCTAAGTCTAGTACTGACCACAACACTTCAACAAGTGTTCCTAAGTGTTTAGGGGTTGTTTAGGGGTCTCTTGGAAGGGTTTAAGGGGAATACATGTCGTTTAGAAGGCTGAACATGAGAAATAAACGAGTTGCTGCATCTGGGCATTGCTTGCGCACCGCAACATCCAGAGTGTTGAGGTGCGCAAGGGTCTGGTCAGCATGATACATCTTTCAAAAGTTGACATTTTGGCCCCTACACATTCTGGATTAGAGATAAAACCGATAAGGTTTGACCCGTTTAGGCTAGTTTATGTAAACTAGTTACATAAACGGAACCGAACGCGTAATAAGCGTAACGGGTAATAATGAGAGCCATTTACAGGTTTCCCTAATTTAATATGCTTCATATATGTTGTGACATCAGTAAGATGTCTTTTATTATGCCCGAAATGAATTTTATCACAAACTATGCCCCGTAGGGGTAGTTTGGTCATTTTAAAGGTTGTAAAAGAGTTTAAGTGTCAACCTGAGTTACAGGCCTGATGTAATCAGCAAATATACTCAATTTGCTAAGTTATATCAGTAGGTTAAAGTATACAAGTGAAATTTATCTATTATAACCAAACTACGCCCCGTAGGGGTATTTTGGTAATTTCACATAAGCCGAAAAGCTCAAAACTGAAGTCTGAGTTTATCAACCTTTGCTTACTGTTAAAATATTATAATTTGCCTCAAATATCAGCAGGTATCAACCCTTGTATGTTTAAAATAGTTTTAGTACATACTATGCGTTGAAAACGCTTAATAAGGCGATTAAAGGCCATTTCCGGGTTCGATACTTAAATCTGATATTTTTATATTTCCAGAAGGCTTAAAATAATTTATTTATCATATAAGATCAGTAGCAAAAGGTTTGGAGTCGATTAGATATGTAAAACTCATTTTATAGTCCGTAAGGGCAAAACCGACAATAACCAGATTAAGCCTACGACTATAAGTTATGCTCAGCCTAAAATTAATTAAAAATCTTCAAAAATCCCAAAATAATATATTACATCAGTGGGTAATAAGTTTGATATCAAAAAGTAGGCTTAGATAGGCCATACGCTAATTATGTCGTTTAATTAACACAAAGCTTTCAATTTACGCTAATGAGCATAACTCTCAAACTACACCTCAAACTGATGTCAAACTTTGGGTACAAGTTTATATATCAGTGACTAAGGTTTCTACACTTTTACATTTCCAAAAATCACGGTTTATGGCAATAAGGGCATAATGGTCAACATATGAGCAATTAACGGAATCATGCGTATTAATCGGTTAACTAATGAACCAAGGTGTATAATCACAGAGGGTTATACTAGCATGTAACCTGGTCCAAATGAAGCTCTTAGGTATTTCTAAATCATACCAAAACGGGTCAGAACTGAAGTCAAAGCTTTGCGACTTTCGGTTCTGAACCGGGTCTAAACAGGAAATTGTCGGGTGGAACATGTTTAGACATGTTCTTACACTAATTACTAAGTTATATTAATGATCAAACAGGTTGTATGTGTCCTACATTGCTAATTATGTATTAACTTGAAATTTAGCATCCTGTTGACTTTTTAATAACAAGTTTGACCCGACATTAGACCTAGTTAGAGTGGGAATCAGGGGGAACCCTTTTAAGGTTTTATTACCCACATAATTACCAACTTATAACTACTTTTAATTCGAGATTTGATTGAGCCATTATTAATTAATCTCGAAGTCAAACCGTAATTACGACAGTTTGACTTTTAGCTAAATAACTAAGCTAAACTTAATTAAAGAAGGTTAAGCCAACTTACAAAGGTCTAATGATTGATGAGGAAGGCCTGGAGAGTGCTCTTGTGCTCCACAATTGATTAGAGATGTTTGAGGAAGGAATGATCAAAGTGTTTGCACATTGGAGCTTTATATAGTGATCAAGGCACCATAATGTGTTGACATCTAAGTCTAGTACTGACCACAACACTTCAACAAGTGTCCCTAAGTGTTTAGGGGTTGTTTAGGGGTCTCTTGGAAGGGTTTAAGGGCAATACATGTCGTTTAGAAGGCTGAACCGGCGAAATAAACGAGTTGCTGCATCTAGGCATTGCTTGCGCACCGCAACATCCACAGTGTTGAGGTGCGCAAGGGTCTGGTCAGCATGATACATCTTTCAAAAGTTGACATTTTGGCCCCTGCACTTCCAAACTTGATTTTTAAGATGCTTTCTTGCACTTGTAACCGCCAAACTTCACTTTTAAGGACTCTAAGTCATAAACTAACTTTGTTGGGTCCCCGGCTATTCACACGATCACCGAAAAGTCTTAAATTTCAACGTTGACGCTTTTAACCCCTCGTATACGAATTTGATCATAACTTTCTCATACGATAACGAAACTTTATGAAATTTTTATCACACATTCTAGTGAGCATAATTAACCGTTACAAAGCTTCGGGTTTGCTAAAAGGTCACTCAGAGGTATACTTTAAACATGTTGACACATTCAACCCCTGTAGTTTGTAATCTCTCACTTTCTTTCACAATTAGCTTCGTATGATCCATGATTTATTCGTTTAAGGGTATAAACATCATGTAGGGTTATTGTAAAGTATATTTATCCATTGTTGACATTTTGAACCCTCATTTTCACATAGTTTCTTTATTTGTCAACTTTAGTCCCTCTAGAGTATTCTTTCACACGTTCAAGCTTATGACACGTGTCAATACATTATAGGACGTGAATTTTCGAGGTGTTACAATTCACCTCACTACAAGCAAGGACTCAAGTCATTTATCGAGATGTGTGAAAGAGTGATAAAAAACCACTATGAAGTTAGATGTCCGTGTACCAAATGTAAAAATTCCGGCTTAAAAACTATGGCAGAAATGATATACCATTTGCGTATTAACAGTTTTTGGAAGGAATACACGAAGTGGACCTATCACGGGGACACGACTCCAATTGCAGAAGTAAACAATGTTGCGCCACAAGACGGTATGGTAAACGTTATTGAAGACATTTGGGGGGAGCGTATGGAAGAAGATACATACCTTAACCAAGAGAACTCGAATGGAGATAGTAGCGGTGTTGTTGATGATTTTGAAGACCTGGTAAAGGAAGTTGAAACAGAATTATATCCTGGTTGTACCAAGTTTTCTTCTATCGACTTTTTAGCAAAGCTTTTGAATATAAAGGATACGTACCATTTGCAAAATGAAGCAGTAGATCGACTCCTCTCGTTGTTGCGAGAGTCAATGCCAGAAGGCAACAAGATTCCCCCTTCCTATTATGTAGCTAAGAAGACATTTAAGAAGATTCGTTTGGCATATGAGATGATAGATGTGTGCACAAATGATTGTGCTCTCTTTTGGAAAGAAAACGAGTCCTTGCAAAATTGTCCCGTTTGTAATGAGAGTCGATGGGTCGATAAAGACACAAAAGGCACGAAGGTGGCTCGTAAGGTGTTACGATACTTTCCTTTGACGCCTAGACTACGACGTTTTTATTGTTCAAGGCACACAGTGAAAGATATGATATGGCATAGTACCGGACGATCGGAAGATGGGACTACGCATCATCCAGTTGATGGATCTGCATGGCAAGACTTTGATAAAAAGTACCCAAACTTCGCGATGGAGCCACGAAATGTTCGCTTAGGGCTTGCAGCTGACGGTTTTAATCCCTTTAACAACGGCAGTGGATCCTCGACTCATAGCACGTGGCCGGTTATACTCACCACATATAATCTGCCTCCCTGGCTATGCATGCGAGAGTCCACATTCATGTTGACCTTGTTGATTCCTGGCCCTAAATCACCGGGGAAAGACATGGACGTTTTCCATAGACCGTTAGTGGATGAGCTTAAGCAATTGTGGCAGACAGGTGTACGTACTAAAGACGCAGCAACAAACACATACTTCACAATGAAGGCGGCGTTGTTATGGACCACAAATGACTTTCCAGCCCGTAGTAGTCTATCAGGTTGGAGCGGACAAGGCTACATGGCATGCACAACTTGTAACCAAGACACTCCTTCAATACGTGTAACTGGTAAATGTGCTTATGTTGGTCATCGCCGGTTCTTAGATGCCAACCATCCTTGGAGAACAAGTCTCGACTTTAACGGGAGACCCGAGACACGAGACCCTCCGAGACAGTTTAGCCCAGCTGACATAGAAGCTCAACTCGGTCGTTTAATTAATCGTCTGCTAGCCAAGCATCCAGATTTTGGAGGTGGGAGGATAACCCGGTCAGATTTCGAGTTGAACTGGTCCAAAAGAAGCATATTTTTTGACCTTGAGTATTGGTCTTCTCTGCAGCTGAAACATAACTTAGATGTAATGCATATAGAGAAAAATGTGTGCGACAGCTTGCTTGGTACTCTTCTAATGAACGATAAGAGCAAAGACACGCCAAATGCGCGGTCTGACTTGGAAAAACTAAACATAGTCAACGGTGTTAGGTTTAAGACACTTACACTGCTGGCATAGTCAACGGTGTTAGGTTTAAGACACTTGAGCGTGATGCAAAATGCGCAATGCAAAACTCTGGGGTGGAAGTGGTTGGAGAGAACGGTGTGAAATTTTATGGCCAATTAGAAGAAATTATTGAGTTGCGTTATACAAATAATTATTCCACTGTCCTATTTCGGTGCAAGTGGTTTGATACTCGAAGGGGTGTAAACCATGACAATAATATCACCAGTATAAGCACTGAACGTGAATGGGACAAAGACGATCAACTCATATTTGCTTCGTAATCCAAACAAGTGTTCTTCATCCAAGAAACGTCTTGAAACCAAAAAAATAAACATAGGTGGGTAGTCGAAAATGTTAATCATCGAAAAATTTGGGATCGGCCATTAAGTGATGATGATCGCGTCAATAAGGTTCAAAATGTTGACAAAGGCTTAGAAGATAATGACGTTGTCGACAACAACTCTTCATCTGACTGTCCACTTGTCATTGACTTGACCCAATACTTTCAAATTGGATCTTCTCATGTTACAGCGGGTGAGCCTTCAATTGAAGTTGATCCCCCAACGGCTACCGTCGATGAAGTGTTTGAGGTCGAGACTGATTGTGATGAGGTCGAGGCTGATTGTGATGAGGATGATCCCGATTATGTGGAGTCTGACTAAAAGAAAAGTTATTGTTATTTATATTGATTTGTAATTGATAAACACTTGTTTGAAATATTTATTTGAATTTGAGTTACACTTGTTGTACTTTCCCTTAATTTCTATTAGATACACATGCTGTAACATTTGTAACTTTATAGGGATTATGTTTTCGGTATTGCTGATATTCGCTTATTTGATGGCGGATGTGGCCCCTTGGGGACATGGGGGTGACGGCGCTGGTGATCCACCGCTTCCTCCTGGTGGATTTCGTGGCACACACGAGACAGACGGTAAGTCTTTTACTAAATTATTTTGTAGTCCTTATATTTTATATATTATAAATGTTGTTACTAATTATTTTTGTTTTAATTGTAGCGGTTCCCCCAAAGAAGGTTAGGGGGAAAGCTAAAAACGAGAAACTACGGCGTCTAGTAAAAGCGGGGGGGGGGGGGGGGCTGTATCGCTTACGTTTGACAGACAGGTCACGTTTACCCCTGTTGGTAAATCAAGAGACATGTTTTCAAGGGAGGCCGGCATGTATATGTGGCGAAGCATCCCGTTTGATAAAATTGGATGGGATAATGTTGAACAACATTACAAGGATGCCGTCATGAACCACTTACGGGTAAATAAGTTATATGCATAAAATTTTATCAAATATTTAAGCACATGTAAATCTAATTTATATATGATATTTTAACTTTTTTATTTAATTTGTAGGAAAATTTCAATTTTGATGAAGTGGAACGTGATTATGAGGCGAAAAACTTGAAGGGTGGTATTAGGAGTGTGCTTATGAAGCGGTACACTGACCGCAAGTATGAAGCTAGACAATTATTTGATAGCCAGGGAGGTTACGATGATCTTGAGAGGGCAAGGGCATACCATCCCGCGGATATGCCCTATGAAAACTGGTTGAGAACCATCGAAGGTTTCCGGCAAGAAAAATATATTAAAAAAAGCAAGGCCAACAAAATAGTACGCGACAAACAACAATTCCCATACCGTGGGGGGACATCATCGTACGGTAGCACCGCCTATAAAAATGTAATGTTTTATGTATGTGTGCGTGTGTGTAAGCTTTTGTTTATTTAATGTCTAATCTAAGTTTAATGTTAAACATGATTTGGATTGGGTACCTACGTATGCTAAAACCCACACGGACAATCAAGGGAATTGGGTTGATCCGGTTGCTGAACAAAATTACGTACGTATTTCTTTTAAGTATTATTTTCTATAACAAATATATATATATATATATACACATATATATTTAATCATCTTCGTAAAATACAGCGGAACATACAACAGGCCACAGATGATGGAGCGGTGATGGTCCTCCAATTGCCCCGTATCAAGAAGCGTTGGGAGAGCGGCGAGGATGGTACCACGGGATGGGGCCTAAACCTTCTTCCAACACGTCCTCGAACACGTCCTCGAACATGTCGTCTTCGCAAGCTCGGACGCAAGAACCCTTTTCCGAGGTAAACTACGCAATTTATAAAATGACAAACGAACGCATGTTTGCTTGTTAAATATATGTTGGTAGCGTTAATTAATATGCTAATATACGTTTTGATATCTATTATTGTAGGATTTTGTTAACAGCTTGTTTCAAACTCCGTCATTTTTGAACCAACTTAACAACTATCTTGCTTCACAAGGGAAAGGAAAAGGAAAGTCAAAAGACTACAATTCTGACGACTTATTCGATAAAGAATCCGACGAAGAGTGACTTGTTTTTAATGTATGATTTACATTTAATTAAACGTTGTAGGATTATAATGTACGACTTAAACGTAGTTTTTAATTATATTACCTTTAGTATATGTTCGTGGCGTATGTTTGTGTTGTTTGAAATAGGCAGGTTCTGTTTTTTCGGCCGGAAAAATGGCTGGGTGCTGTAAATACAGCAGCTGTATTAAAAAAAAAGACTTTTAGCGACGACATGTGTCGCCGCTATTGATATATACCCTTTAGCGACCAAGAGCAACACCGGCGACCCTTTAGCGACGACACCTGTCGTCGCTAAAGGTTCAAGAGCAATACCGGCGACGCATACGTTTAGCGACGACAGGTGGCCAATACCGGCCAATCAATACCGGGGACATGTCGCCGCTAAAGGTCAATAGCGGCGACAAATTGGACCAATACCGGCCACACCTGTCGCCGCTAAAGGTGGCCCGTTCTTGTAGTGATTCAAAGTTAATAGCATTCTGTTGTGAGTACCCTTTAGCCACTAGTATGGCTTTGTGGTTAAGACCATGTGTAGTGGTTTGGGTGAATAAAGCTCATACCTTTGGGCTTTTTTCGCCACGTGTCAGTACAATCAGCTAGGGGCATTATTGAGCGTTTTTCTAAAATGAGTGTAGTAGGGATGTGGGCATTATATTAAAAAGGGGTGTTAAACAATTAAATAAAAAAAACATCCAAAAAATGGTATTGGGCAAGCATAGGAAAGAATGCATGTGATTGGCCAAACCATTTGATGTTTGGTGTGATTTAACACATGCTGGTGGGGATGGGGCATGATTGGGCGTGTTTGGGGACTTTTTTTTGAAAAAATCACGCCAACTACACATGGTCTAAGTATCGTACTATCTCGTCCTTGTTTGGTGTTAAACTTCAATTGATTATTATATGATCGAAATATATCTTTATGATGTGCTTATTTTTATCTTCTCTTCGATAAAATATTTCTTCAAAATTGAAAGGGTCAATCACTTATCCTTTAGAACTTTTAATAAATAACTAGTGGGTTACAGCCGCGCTTCGCGGTGGGGCAAGCCGATTTTTGATCCGATATAGCAGTCGAAAGAGAAAACTTACAAAATAAAGTCGTGGTAAGTAAAAAGTATGTCGACACGTATTTTACATCGACCGGAAAACTTGATTACAAAAGTACTTAGAAAGTTAAAGGGTTGTCAGTGTTAATGCTAAAAGTTGAGAAAACACAAAAAAAAAAATATGTCGAAATGTAAGTCAACTTAAATTTATATTGACACGTAAGTAAAAATAAAGACGTAAAAGTCGATTAAAAAGTATTTAAAAAGTTTAGAGGTAGTAAGAGTTAATGCTGAAAATTAAAGGTTAAAAGTAAAAATAAAAAAATCACCGACTAAAAAAATATTTAGAAAGTTAAAGGGTTGTCAGTGTGAAAACTGAAAGTTGAGAAAACACAAAAAAATTTTATTTCGAAACGTAAATCAACTTAAGTTTATATCGACACGTAAATAAAAATAAAGACGTAAAACTCAGTTAAAAATTATTTAGAAAGTTAAGGGGTCATAAGAGTTAATATTGAAAGTTAAAGGTTAAAAGTAAAAAAAAAACAAAAAGACAAAGTCAAAGATTAAAAAAAATTACTATAACACTATTAATTGGGATGTTTCAAATCTATACTATATAATAAAAGAAACCAGCTTTGGGACACGTGTCACTCATTGAAGGCGTCTACATTTTAATTTCCTGCATTTTCATACTTATCTTATATCAATTAATTAAATAATAAATAATCAATTAATATTAAATCTTATCTTACTTTGAATGTCGGATATAATCATTCTATTTAATCTAATAATATATTATCTTCAAATTTAAATTATAAATTAAAGATTTTTTAAATAATAGCACAAAACAATAATCTTAAACTTAAAAAGAATAATACGTTCATATAAAAAATTTTAAGTACAAACAAAATATACAAAATATAATTCTGTTTTAGATTTTCCAAATTGGGGTTCTAATCAATTCGAATTAAATTTAACCAAGTTTATGACTTGATTCGAATTAAACCGAACCAAATTTATGCTTTTTTAAACGAATCCAATAGCATATTATTTACTATACAAAATTACATTTATTTAACCCGTGTAATACATGGTGTTTTTAAAGATATAACTTTTTTTATTATTTAGTATATATTCGCCCCGCTGGTTTATAAAGATATAACTTTTTTATTATTTAGTTTATAAAATTACATTTATCCAACCCGTGTAATATACAAGGTTACAAAATTACATTTATTTAACACGTGTAATACACAGTGTTTTTAAAAATATAATTTTTTTATTATGTAGTATATATAATTAGATTTATTCAACCCGTACAATACACGGGTTTTATTATTTGGTATATAAAATTACATTTATTCAGTACAATACATAGGGTTCTTAGAGATATAATTTTTTTATTATTTAATATATAAAATTACATTTGTTCAATCCGTGTAATAAACGAGATTTTTAAAGAATAATTGTTTTAATTTAGTATATAAAATTACATTTATTCAACCCGTGTAATACACGGGGTTCTAACCTAGTTAATACATATACATATATATGAATGTTCTACAAGGTTCCGAATATACCATTTTCGGTTAAAAATACATAGGCTCCTTATTAAAAATGAATTGTTCAGTTTGGTTAAGGATCCACTTCAAACACGAATTCGAATATATTTTTAAATTTCGCTTTGTTCGGCTTTCCAAGTTTTCAACTTATAATATGTTACCTTTATATAACATTGTTGCAAGACGTTTCAATACAAAATTTATTCAAAACCATGTAATTACAAATTCGACGTTAATCGGAATAGTATTGGTGTTATTTTAACCATACGAGTATTCATTTTATGGGTTCTTGATCTATGTAAAGCACATGTGGATCCTTTCAGGCATTTAGATTATCTCATTCGGTTGTTATAGCAAGTGGCAGTACAGTAAAAAAGTTGAAACGATACCAACCAAATTTCGGTACGCGTGCATATCATGGGGTAATCCCTATAGTTTGGCCATTTTTTGCCACTTTATTCAATTTTGTTTTTCGTATCTAGTCCCTCTGGTTTGAAAATCTTGCCACTTTCGTCCACTTCATTAACCCATCCAATTTTCTTAGTTAAATGAAGCCCAAGTATGTCTTTTTATACGTTTTTTTTTTATTTTATTTTATTAAGTTTCATTTCATCAACTCCCTATAACCCCCTTTTAAGCCCTAAAAACAACTATGAACATGAAAGGATGTGGTACTTGCATGGGCGGACCTACCCTTTGGCCATGGTGGGCGGCCGCACCCCTTGAAAAAAAAAATTTAGTGTATATTTTAGGCAAAAAACCCGACCGCACCCCTTGAAAATATGGTTGAACACCTTCTCCGCACCCCAAACAAATAATTTCTGGGTCCGCCACTGGGTACTTGACATCTTATCTTAGGCAAATCATAATGTTGGATATCCCGAATTGAAAAAAAATGAACATGAAGTGGGAGACCACAAAAATAGTAAGATATGATTACATATTAAACAAAGAAATTTTACATTAGGCAAATCATAATGTTGGATATCCCGAATTGAAAAAGAAATGAACATGAAGTGGGAGACCACAAAAATGGTAAGATATGATTACATAACAAAGAAATTTTACATAAAATTCACTCTAAAAACATAAACAATGAATTAACCAAAACTATATTACTACTATGCCACAGTAAAATCTACTTGTATTATATTTGAAAAAAACTAATTATACTTTTTTTTTTATTTAAATGTGGTTGTTGTGCACATTTTAGGGCATCTTGTTGACCAATTAATTATATTTCAATTTCGTTAGTGGAAGTTTAGTTGTCAACCCGTTGATTTTGTATACGAAAATGACTGATCTAGTTGTGAACCGGCTTGAGACTTTTTTATGTGTTGCTACTTTTTAACTAATAAGAAACAATTAGAATATCAACTTAACTCTTACCTCTCTAATATATATATATATCTTTGGTCTAACACATAAATGGGGCACACCATCACTGACAAATTTGGCTGATATCTTTGAAGTAATTCGGGAGTCGCCAGGATCGAAAAAGTGGAGGAAGCTTGTGCATATCGCAGCTTTGGCAACCACGTGGAAGATTTGGCTAGCGAGGAACGAAAAAACTTTCAACGGCAAGTTCATTCCGGTCCGACATGTGGTGGACCGGATTAAAGAGGACTCGTCTTTGTGGGTGTCGAACCGAACTAAGCTCCCCTCCATTTCCTGGGAGAATTGGGTTGAGTTTGAAGTCTCCACTTTGTGGTAATTTTGTTAGTCGAGTTGTTTTTTTCTTTATTTCGGGTTTGTATCGTTTTCAGCGGCTTGCTGGCTCTATATCTATATAAAGAAGTTTTGCCGTTTAAAAAAAAAAAAAACATCACTGACAAATTTAAGAATCCATATTTTTCAATTAACTCATTTACTCAAAATTTAGCATATTTTCATTTACAGAAAAACGAAATCATAACTAAAGATACTGAACCAATCAAGAAATAAATAGTTTGTTTATGATTTTTATAAACTAGTTTTTTGAATCGTGTATGGTTACAAGTGTATATAAAACCGAAATAACCGATTCTCCAAAAAGTGAATTGTTATATTTTTTTTGTTTTTCATAATTATATGTCACAAACATTTGGTACATTCTTTCAAAATAATATATAACTAGTTGTAGGACCCGTGTGACCACACGGGTAGCTTTAACAACCATCGAAATAGATTATAATACATCATTTAAATTGTTTGTATTTAGTTACATATCTTTATAAAACAATGTTAAAGCCAATATGTGTTAGAACATAAAAATTTTATTACTGTGTTATTTCAAAAATTATTAGCTAAGGTTTGATATAGAAATAACCTAACTAATTGATAATATGTTATCTAAAATGAAAGCATGACCTAATTTTATGTTGTCTAATAATAAAAAGATGACCTAATTTAAATAACCAAATGTTATTGAACAATTTAATAAAGCCCATATGTTTGATCCTATTAACATTAATAATGGGTTAGAGTTTAAAATGCCATTATTAATATACCAACTGAATTGAAAAATGAAATATTTAGTGTACTACAACTGTAAATAACTCAGTTCTATTTACATAATGTAAAAACAATATGTCACCAATGTACAAACTTTCATTAAAACCAGTCTTATTTGGCCCAAAGAAAACTTGTTCTTACCTTAGTGTAACAAACGGGTTTTCTTTAGTAAATGAGATCAAAGTACATCTTATATTCTATTAAAAAGAAATTGTTTAATAAAATCTTATCTATTAATTTATTAAAAGTTAAAAAGAAAAGAGATCCATTTATAAAATTTCTTAATAAATAACAAAAAAGTTTATTTCCAAACAAATCAAATGCACCGATCATCATCATCATCACACTTCTCAAAAAATCTCCAAATCTCTCTCTCAACTCTCAACACCGATCATCATCATCTTCATCCATCTTCATCTTCATCATCTTCATCCATCTTCAAATCTTGTGTACCTTATTTTTTCTGTTTTACACCGATCATCATCATCTTCATCCATCTTCATCATCTTCATCCGTCTTCATCATCTTCATCCATCTTCATCTTCAAAACAGAGGTTTTGATCATCATCTTATCTATATATGTTTTTGATATTTGTGATGTTTTTGTGAAAAAACTGAGGGTTGATTTGGGTATTTTGGTTTCAGTTTTTGATAATGATAATCTGAATGCCGCATGATGATGATGATGATAATCAGTTATTTGTGAATGTTTTTGTGAAAAAACAGAGGGTTGATTTGGGTATTTTGGTTTCAGCTTTTGATAATGATAATCTGAATGCCGCATGATGATGATAATCATTTTTTTGTGAATGTTTTTTGTGAAAAAACAGAGGGTTGATTTGGGTATTTTTGTTTCAGTTTTTGAAAATGATAATCTGAATGCCGGATGATGATGATGATAATCAGTTTTTTGTGAATGTTTTTGTGAAAAAAACAGAAGGTTGATGATGATGATAATTAGTTTTTTGTGAAAAAACAGAGGGTTGATTTGGGTATTTTGGTTTCAGTTTTTGATAATGATATCTGAATGCCGCATGATGATGATGTTGATAATCAGTTTTTTGTGAAAAAACAGAGGGTTGATTTGGGTATTTTGGTTTCAGTTTTTGATAATGATAATCTGAATGCCGCATGATGATGATGATGATAAACAGTTTTTTGTGAGTGGGTTGATTTCGAGTATTTTGGTTTCAGTTTTTCAGGTTTGTTTGTGATGTTTTTGTTCTGTTTGTTTGTTTTGTTTTTGTTCTGCTTTGTTATGTTTGTTTGTTTTGCTTTGAAAAAACAGAGGGTTGATTTGTTTTGCTTTGTTCATGTTTGTTTGTGATGTCTTTTGTGAAAATATTGTACAGAATGGCTGCGGATGTAAAGAAACGCAAAACACCAACTACGAAGGCGAGAACACTTGACAACCTCCTAGAAGATGGTGCGGTGCACATAAGGAACTGATTGATCATAACGATCAATTGCATATGAATGAATACAACCCCAGTGGCAGATATGTAATTAGCGAGCTCTGGAATTTCAAGGAAAATTGAAGAGCTACACTGGGGTTATATTCATTCATATGAATGAATATAACCCCAGTGGCAGATATGTAATTAGCTACACTGGGGTTATATTCATTCATATCTGCTACATTCCGAAGTGCATCCGTCAGTAAAGATCCACAATTGGTTGTGGTGGTATGACGTTTTGTCTCTGTATTGTATGTTACGGTCTTTTGTTATCGAGTCTGTAAGTTCAGTCAAGTCTACGAAGTTGGTATGACGTTTTGTCTATGTATTGTATGTATTAAAAGTTTACATTTAATATACAATTTAGGCTTTAATAATTTGTTATATATAGTATACATTTAATTATTAGATTGCATTTATTTAAAAAGAGTTAATTATTAGATTGCATTTATTTAAAAAGAATAAATTTAAATTATTAAATCAATGATTTCTTAACAAAAAAGCAAGAAAAGAATTTAGGGGCTCAGGTTGATATTTCACTCATACCATAGGGACGCAAAGTGTTATTAATATATGCCAAAAGACGGTCTTACCCTTGGCTCAAACGTTCAAATAGACGGCACACTGACGGAGGGACTCAAAGTGTTATGAATTCATAAGCTCAGGGGCTCAAAAAACGAAAAAATGAATTTAGGGGCTCAGGTTGATGTTTCACACAAACCACAGGGACGCAAATTGCATTTTTCTCTAACTATAATGATAAAAGTTTTTGTCTATGTAAATATGTAAACTATCATGTGAACAAATATTTGATGAATTCACATTCGCATTTTAGTTAAGTGTACATTAAACTTGTCGACTGATTAACTATAGAAATAAGAGAAGCCTAACTAACCTTAGAAACATTATTTGTTGCCAATATACCAGTTCAATACAAGAGAAGCATAACAAACACACGGGTAAAGAGGCGTGCACAAAAGAGGCGCATCCAATTCAGATGATAATATATCATTTAAATTTTGGTCTTTAGTTCTATATCTTTATAAAATAATGATACTGGGCTAGTATGTATTAGTATTATAATAACCATAATGATAAAAGTTTTTGTCTATTATAATATGTAAACTGTCAACATATACAAATATTTGATGAATTCACATTCGCATTTAAGTTAAGTATAAATTAAACTTGTCGACTGATTAACTATAGACATAAGAGAAGCATAACTAACACAATAAACATTATTTGTTACTTGTATACCAATTCAATACAAGAGAAGCATAACGAACCCAGGAAACATTATTTGAAGCATAACCTGGACTTGCTATAATTCCACCAGTTCAGTATTTAATCCTAATATACCAACTCAATAGAAAAATGAAATACTTAGTGTACTACAACTGTAAATAACTCATGTAACAGATTTGGAACCATAAGTGATGGAGGCGCCCAAGGTCAGTCATGGCAAACTCTCGTGAGAGGGTGCCAATGATAGACTGCAACAATTTCTCATTAGATGCGGTTAACACAATATCATCAACATATAGTAACAGGTAAGCGATATTAGAGGGATCCTGCTGATAAATAAAAAGAGAGTGATCACAAGCACTACTTTTGAAGCCATGAGAGGTAATAAATGTAGCAAACCGTGTATACCACGCTCTAGGAGCTTGTTTGAGGCCGTATAAAGATTTCTTAAGCCGACAAACAAAATCGGGGCACCGACGATCAACAAACCTCGGAGGCTGATGCATAAAGACAGTCTCATTCAAAGTCCCGTGTAAAAAAGCGTTTTTGACGTATAACTGATGAATAGGCCACGACTTAGAAACTGCCAATGATAACACTGTCCTGATAGTTGCCGGTTTAACAACCGGGCTAAACGTCTCCTCACAATCAACACCAACCGTCTGAGAGTTACCATTAACTACTAATCGAGCCTTATATCGTTCTAACGACCCATCAGAGCGAAACTTATGTCTGAACAGCCACCTACAACGGATAATGGGTCGATCTGTGGGTCGGGGAACAAGCTCCCATGTTTCATTTTCCTGTAACGCAGAAAATTCAGTCTGCATGGCATGTAACCAGTTAGGATCGGTAAGGGATTTGGCATAGGTCTTTGGCACGGGTGAGATGGTATCGGTGGTAAGGATGTGGTGAGGTGGTGGATAAGGATAACGGGATTTGGAACATGTAGTCATTGGGTGTTGATTTGGATGAGGTGGTGGGTTACCTGGTGCAGCGGGCTGTGATGGCTGAGGGTTGGAGGCGGGGCTGGCCGTAGGTTGGTTAGGCTGAGATGGTGGATTGGGCTGGGTAGAAGCGGGCTGAGGTAGTGGGTTGGGCCTGGGTCTACGGGAGTAGTGGAATGGGAAGGGGGTAACTAGTGATGGTGGTTTGATGGGTTGTTGGAAAGTGAAACCGAGGGGTAGTTGGTCATCAAGGAACTTATAGGTAGCGGGGGTGTGAGGCATGGAGTAGGGGAAGACATGTTCATCAAAGGTGACATGTCTAGAAATGTGGACTTTACCGGTTGTGGGATCAAAGCACCGGGAGCCTCGAAAATCGGGAGGATAACCGAGGAAGATGCACCGAATAGCCCATGAGTGAAGTTTATGAGGCTGAGTGGCGGAGGTGTTAAGGTAGCACGCACACCCGAACACACGTAAGTGCTCGTAGTCTGGATGGCGGAGGTAAAGAGCAAAGGTGGGCGTATAAAAGTTTAACCGTTTGCTCGGGAGAATATTGTGAAGGTATGTGGCGGTGTGTAAGGCTTCGACCCAAAAGCTTGGTGGGAGATTGGCATGGATTAACAAGGCTTGGATGATGTCGTTTAGGCGACGAATCATCCGCTCAGCACGTCCCTTTTGGGAGGATGTTTGTGGGCAAGAGAAACGAAACAAAAGGCCATGATGAGATGCAAAACTCTTGAAGGCATGGTTGTCAAATTCACCCCCAAGGTCACACTGAAAAGTATTAATGTGTCGATTAAATTGGGTAAGAATTAGTCGGTGAAATTTAGTAAA
The DNA here is from genome assembly GCA_030545235.1 of Helianthus tuberosus. Taxonomy (NCBI): domain Eukaryota; kingdom Viridiplantae; phylum Streptophyta; class Magnoliopsida; order Asterales; family Asteraceae; genus Helianthus; species Helianthus tuberosus. Next base: position 6,763,312 of record CM060411.1, on the reverse strand, counting down.
GGTTGGAAAAGCTTCAGATTTAAATTTCAACGGATACACCCACACAAAATGTGAAAAATTATCAATAAGCACCATGTAATACTTATAACCGGATTTGCTTGGGATAGGTGGGGTCCATAAATCACAGTGTATGATGTCAAAAGGAGCAAAAGTGAATGAATTAGATGCATGAAAAGGTAAACGTTTACTATTCGCCAATTGACAAGAATTGCAAAGATTAGACATATTGTCTTTATTACAAGAAAAATGAAAAGTACGACTTAAAATGTCTAAGACTTGAGCCCCTGGATGACCAAGCCGTTCATGCCAAGGAAGAGCAGGTGATGCAATAAAACAAGCTTGAGGAGGCAGTTGAGGTGGTGTGAATGGGTAGAGATCCTCGGTGCTGTTATGGCGAGAGAGAGTCCGTTTAGTGATGAGGTCCTTCAAAGAAAAACCAAATGGGTCAAATTCAATGGAAACATTATTGTCACGTGTAAAACGACGAACAAAAATAAGGTTTCTAATGATATGAGGGCTGTAAAGGACGTTGGGTAAGATATAGGTACGGTTAGGTAGTGCATGAAAGCCCGTACCGGATCCTTGGATTGGTACACAATTGCCATTGCCTACTAAAATTGAATTGCGTACAGTAGATGAATCAGGGAGAATGATTTTACCATGATCACGGGTGACGTGCGATCCAGCCCCGGTGTCCATGATATCTTGGTTCCAAGAAGTATTTTGTTGCTGAAGTTGCATCTGAGCAAAGGTTGCACTTAGGTCTGATGGACTGAGGGCATCATAAGTGAGACCCGGTGACTGATACTGTTGTGGAGACCCTGTAAAGTGAGCCTGTGGTTGCTGAGTAGCAGGCTGCTGTGGTGAGAAAGTAGTATTGGGCCTCATGTATTCTAGGTCGGGTAAGGACAGGGCGGTGGAGTCCACCAGGCCCAATTTGGGTAAGATGGTGCAGGAGAATACCCGTTCCCAGAGTAGTAGGACCGGCCACCACTCGATCGACCGCCTATGTTGTTTCTTCCACGACCTCGGTATGAAGACTGGCCTGGGTCTTGGGACTGGTCGGCGACGGCTGAATGACCCGAAGGCTGAGCAGAATGTTGGGCTGGGGCTGCGGTAGCTGGTGCGAGAAGGACAGAGGTTGATAACCCCTTCTGAGCGTCAATCCGAATAGCTTCATCATGTAACAGGCTAATGGCCAGATCCCAATCAGCATCACGGTTGTTGATGAAGGAGGCCGTGGTACTGTATTCAGCGGGTAACCCGCGAACTAGTTGGAGAACAAGTCTGGAATCGGAGACTGAATGATCTACGTCAGCAAGTTGATTGGCCAGGCTTTTCAACTGTTTACAATAGTCATCCAATGAAGAACATGCTGTAAGGGTTAGGTTGCAGAAACGGGTTTCGAGGGCTACAGCCCTCGCCTTCTTGTTGCTTAAAAATATTTTTTCTAACTTGACCCATGCATCACGAGCCGTTGAATTAGTCTCCAAGATCTGGTCCAAGAGATCATCTGAAACAGTATTGTATATCCATTGGAGCACGAGAGCATCCAACTCTTTCCACAGCGGGTAATCAGGATTGGTTTTATCGGGGGCTGGTGTCTCATCAATGTGGTTCGCAACCTTATAGGCTACGACGTGAAGATTGAACAGTTTGGTCCAGGATGAATAGGTTACGACTGTGCCATCTAGGGTTCTGATTTTGGTATGAATATTTGTAACAGAGTAGGCTGGGTTTAGGGAAGTGGTTTGGGTGGTTCAGAAGATGATTCTGTTGTCTTACTCATGTTGGTCGACGGCTGAGCTAGGGTTGAGAAGAAGAAAAGAAAAATCGAAGAGAGCTAGGGTTGGCAGAACCGTAGCTCTGATACCATAAAGGTTTGTTTATTTCTGTGTGTCGTACATTCAAGAATAAGGACCCATTATATAGGGTAAATTACATGACAGAATATGACAGCCTATCCTATAAATATAGAAACTAGATAATTATACACAATAATATATCTGCTAAGACTTACGTGCTCTTTAGCAGCAATAGTGATTAGGGCACTTTTTAGTTATATTTTTGACCAACCTTACGACATCTCAATCAATTATAATACATATAAAAGGGCCTCAAAGCAAAAAAAAAAAATGAGTATTTCATTTTCTTAAATTTCTGTATGGTATTGTTATAGTTTTATCATTTAAGAAAATAACATGTTACGTTATTAGGGGTCTGTATTCCATGTCGTATGGTGCAAGAACCCCTCTTGTTTATATTTATACCAATATAAGTTGCAAACTTAAAACAAATAAAATCTTTCCGAAAAACTAAGAGATATCGTTTTTTTTAACGGCAAATTTCTTTTTAATCCTTGTTGTCTGTGGGAGTTGAACCCAAGACCCCCCCCCCCCCCCCCTTCCTAAAGTGTTTAAAGGTTTTGACTTTACTAACGGACCACCACCCCATTAACAACTAAGAGATATCTTAATCAAATATTCTTCATTTATTTCTTTTCTTTACTCGTGGATTTTAACCTTTTATCTTTCTTAACTTCAACAAAACTATCTCGTTAACACATATAAACAAGATTAATTTCCACAAAATATTATTAAAGTTCATGATAATATTGCATACAACATGAATAACAATATTAACCTTTTATTCTTATTAGCATAGGTGCTATTGATGACCATGTTGAAGGATAATTCGTAAAAAAAGAAAAAAAAAAGAAAGAAAGAACTTGAAAAAAGAACCATGTATCCTCCTAATAATATCTACATACATTGGATCAACTCAACCATGTGGTCATTTGGGAGGGGGGCCATGCTCGTCTTCCCAACACTGCCAACAACCTCCCGACTGCAAGAGGTATCTATGGTTTTCTTCTATTGTTTTATTCATGGGTCCTGTAGAGAGTAAACACAAAAGAAAGTTATATAAATAACATACATCAAAACACATATACATATTCATAAATTCATGTGAGAACACTTCATGACATGTTAACTCATTCAATACATATTTTCTTTAGAATATATTGTTCTCACATTAGGATCATACCCGATGGGTCGTTAATCACAGGATGTGGAGAACTGTGAAGTTTTCTTCCTTCTGATGAAATCAAGAGAAGCGATAAAAGAATTAAGAACAACGTAACACCACTTGACTTCGTTTTTAGAAAACTTGTTTTTGTGCTAGTGTTTGTGCAGGTGCTGGTGTTATGCTTTGATTCATATATATATAGGGTATGTTGTCAACCTAGATAACAGGATTTGGAAAAGGTAAACAAAGGACAATGGTTGAAATGTTCAAATCCAATAACTTGTTTAGATACATTAGTAGGTTGACATTCTCAATTTATTAAAAAAAAAAGTTCTTTTGCAGTTTGTGTAAATTACAAAACAGTTTCACAAATCACATATTCAGTCTACCACGTTTGAGGTTTGTTTGTCGTAAACACCTACTAATCATAATATATTAAAAGTGGTAAAATATGTGGGGATTTTTAATACGAAACCTTAAGTATAGATCTATGAATTAACTTTTATTCAGGTTATTTATGTATTTAAATTAATATAATGAAACTAAAAAAAGAAATCATTAAAAGTTGAAGAAAAAAAAAAAGTTGCACGATACCATTGTTTATACGATACCCGTGATCAGGGATAAGCAAATGGTACCGGGTAACAGTACTGAATTTCCCGAACTAAAAGATTTTGAAAATCAATTCGATACCGACTTTTGGTGTTTTCTGTATCAGCCTGGTGTCGGTTTTTAACTTTATGTACTGATAACCGTACTGGTATTTTTGATACCAGTACCGATTGGCAAAAGCTTATCTAACTTAAAAAGTAAAGAAGATAATAAAACTATTAAAAAAACATATATATTATTAACTTTATGTACCGATAACCGTAATGGTATTTTTGATACCAGTACCGATTGGCAAAAGCTTATCTAACTTAAAAAGTAAAGAGGATAATAAAACTATTAAAAAAAACATATATATTATTAACTTTATGTACCGATAACCGTAGTGGTATTTTTGATACCAGTACCGATTGGCAAAAGCTTATCTAACTTAAAAAGTAAAGAAGATAATAAAACTATTAAAAAAAACCATATATATTATTATATCTTTTACTGTTCAAATCATTCTATTATTAATATATATATATATATATATACATATATATATATATATATATATATATATATATATATATATATATATATAGGGGAAGGATCCACTAAAAAGTGGATTTTGCCTAAGTAGCCTAAGAAGGATTGTGATGATGACATGTGGCACTTCTAATAAGTAGGAATGAAGGACATTTTGGTCCTTATAAATAGGAGTGAAAATGACATGTGGCACCCCTTTTGTTTTTAAAAAATATAAACAAAAAAATCTAGTACAAAAAAATCTAGCACAAAAAATCTAGCACAAAAAATATAGTACAAAAAAATATAGCACAAAAAAATCTAGTACAAAGAAATATAGCATGGAAAAATTTAGCAAAAAATGTAGTACAAAAAAATCTAGCACAAAAAAATTGAGGAAAAAAAAATTTAAGACAAAAAAATTCAGCACAAAAAATTTAGCACAAAAATATAGTACAAAAATTCAGCACAAAAAATGTTATATAACATAGAAATACAACACATTTAAGTGGGTTTTTTTAGTCTTCATATTTTATATAGCAATATGGTACTCAAATTAAAGATAAAAAGACGCTCGATTTTATGGTGAAATTTTTATGAAAAAATAATGTCGTATAAAAAAGTTATGAACGTTTAAAAAAAGAGGGTGGAATATGCATGTGACTTGCATGTGGAGAGAGAAAATCCATAAATATGATTTTCCCAAGATACCCTTCCACTCCTCCTTTCTCCTACCCTTTCATCTTAACCATTGGTTTGAAAAATGAATGGTTAAGATTCCTTCTTAGGCTACTTAGGCAAAATCCACTTTTTAGTGGATCCTTCCCCTATATATATATATATATATGAGAATGTAATATATGAATAATAGGTGAAATGTGGGACTGGTGGGGGGAATATTCTAAGGTGAGATTATTAATGGCCAGTAAGGTCTAGGTGGGATTATTACAGGCCAATTCCCCTAATTGAAATGTTGAAATCCAATAACTTGTATAGATACATTAGTAGGTTGACATTCTCAGTTTATTAGAAAAAGTCCTTTTGCAGTTTGTGTAAATTACAAAACAATTTCACAAATCATATGTTCAGTCTACCACGTTTGAGGTTTGTTTGTCGTAAACACCTACTAATCATAATATATTAAAGAGTTAAATGTCATTTTAGTCCGTGTGGTTTGGGTCATTTTGCCAGTTTAGTTCAAAGTTTTCATTTTTCGCATGTGTGTCCAAACAGGTTTCACCGTTGCCAATTGCCACTTTAGTCTACTGTGTTAACTTTATCCATTTTTTCTGTTAACGAGAAGGGCAATTCAGTCATTTTATATAGCCCAATTGCCCTTCTGGTTAACATAATTACATTAGAAATGACCGAATTGCCCTTCTCATTAACAGAAAAAATAGATAAAGTTAACTCAGTGGACTAAAATGTCAACGTTGAAACTTTTTTGGAGTCATAGACGAAAAATGAAACACTTGAATTAAACTGGCAAAATAACCCAAACAACAGTATCTATATTAAAAGTGGTAAAATATGTGGGGATTTTTAATACGAAACCATAAGTATAGATCTATAACGTACGTCTGTACTATTTTGTTTTAACACGCCCCTAGTTACATATTGAGTTAAAGTAAATCCGGAAGAATTAACTTTTATTCAGGTTATTTATGTATTTAAATTAATATAATGTAAGATATGAATAATATAGAAACCTCATCATTAACTGAAAATTAAAAAAAAAAAAACTAAGGAAATAAATTAAAACCAGTAGGATGGGAGCGGTTGATTACATGTATACAAATCAACAGATCCTTTAGTTTACTTTTTTACCATACCAAAAGAAAAACATTATACTCCCAGGAATACGACAATGATTTACTACATTAGAATTGACTGTCGCATATAAATATTAGTTAAGATATAATCAAATGTTTTATATAGAAGGTGTTACTTAATATTACATGGCTAGAGGGTGTGGTTTAAAGCTCTAGAGGCTTTATTACGCCACATAATCGCCACGTAGGCGACAGATTAGCAGGGGCTTTATCGCTAACTTACACGATGTACAATAACACCCCTTATAAACCCTTTTAACTATATTAAAAAAAAGATAAATAAAAAAAACTGATTGGTTGATGAAGGTGGGACCCCTTGATTTCTTCCTCACGCACCACTATTCCTTTGGCGGAAGCCAAAGATAGCGCCCCCTTTAACGGAGGCGGGGTGGTGTAAGGCGCCATAGGACGCTAAAGTTGATGAGGTGGCGGGGGTGCGCGAAGCCACACCCCCTGCCTAACAATGAGTACCATGAACTCATAATTAATTAGGGTGGATGGATAACTCATTTCATGTACCATAGCATCCTCTAATCATGCAATGTTATGTTATTTTTACCCTAAGCTACCCTAACACCACAGAAACACAGATAGCACTCCTTTCAAGTATCCTAGAACCTTTTATTTCTTAAATAAAAAATAAATTCAACAAATTAAGATAAATAATACTTTCATTAAAATAAAATTAATACATAATTCAAACTTAAAAAAACAAACAATTACACACAAAGAAATAATAAAAATACAACTAAACTATTCCTCATCTGAATCAGGAAGTACGGTAGATCTTGAGTTGCAAGATGTGTAACGAAATCAAATTGAATTCGGAAATGTGTATCTCTCACCAAGGGCATCATCATCCAAAACGAGCTGCACCGGAGGATCCTGCATGTGAACCGATGAGAAAGCCTTTTTGTCGTCTTTTAGGATCCTATTGTACAATATAATGCATGTATATATCACGCTCCTAATATTGTCTGGAATCATAGCCCGCATGAGACGCCTAAGTATACCCTATTTTTCCTTTAGAACACCAAAAGCGCATAAAAACTTTGTCACCTTTTACACGATCACGTGACGCAATTCTTTTAGTAGATGTTGAAGTTGTCATGTCTTCCTCTTCGGCTTGCTCGGTGAGATCTTTGAAAAATTGTATGCTACCAATGTTTGAGAAGATATCACTATGGGAATCATTGAGTGAAATGAATGAATCACTAATAAATTTAATATGATTTTATAATAATTTTGAAATCTACAAGACTTTCTCAAGTGATAAGAAAATCATAGGTGTTAATCGATCATGCACTTTGTCGGTTGATAATTTATTTATTTTTTAATTTGGGTATTATCAACACTGACTGTGCATATTAGTAGCCAGGATTGGTATAGACATCTGGAATTCAGGAGCCCTGGTGACGTGATGTCGTAGTCACAATCAAATTTAATCCAATTACTACTAAATAGTTAGTGGCAAGTGGGTATCGAACACAGGGAGTTTGTGGAATGTGTGTTATTTAAAGGTTTGTCTAGGTTAACTAAAATTAAACTAATCGCAATAAAAGTAAATTTCAAGAGTTGTTTGATTGATTTGAGTTTTAAAACTAAGATTACTATTCTAATTGCAAATTGAAAGTGTTGGTTGTAAACAGATTAGAGACGAATGACCATCTTTAGTTTCCGGTTTGCTTCAACGTTTTTGCTATCATTCACTAGAAAGAACTACATAGACATAGTTCATGTGCAATTACTTGTTGTGATAAAAGGGAACTAAGTACTCAGATTCCTAGAACGTGAGTTTGTTACCAGATGACCAATTAACCCTTACCCAATCCTAATTCTACCCATGATATCTCGATTGCCAACGGCACCAAGAACATATGGTTTCAAAATAGAATAATCACAAGAATCAACCATTTACAAGCAAATAAGAACACACCATGATAAACAAAACATGAAATTCAGCTTACCATTCTAGAAATATGAAATCAAGCACAATTGTCTCCACAAACCTTCAACTAAAGATGACCATAAAGTACTTAGCCACTCATGGCTTGAATCAACATCATCACACAAGTCTTAATGTTCATAGAAATCACCAAACATAAAAACAATGATTCAAGATGTCTTCAAGCTCCCAAGAACAAGCAAAATCGTCTCCAAAATGATGTGTAACCGAATGGGAATGATTGGACATGAAAAGACACCATAAATCCGCATTAAAAGGTGGAAGTTACACATTTACGCAGGTCAGCGCCGTAAGCTACGGTGGCCACCGTACCTTACGGTGGCTTGGAATGGCTTACGGTGGCTTAAAACTGGCTTACGGTGACAATTTTTGTCAGTCGGCGCCGTAAGCTACGGCCCTTGCCGTAGCTTACGGCTGGCTTCAACCTGAAAACTTGTTTTCAGCATAACTTTTTGGTTTCAACTCCGTTTTCTTCACCGTTTTCGCCTACGTTCTCGTAATTTCATCCTCTATCATGTGATATTCTTAGTTCTTCCAATCCAAAATTTTATTTTTTTCATTTATTCTCCGTCTTTCAATCTCCAATCTAGTCGCGTCTATTCGAAGCTTTCTTTCCCCACTTTTAGGCCCCGAATGTACCTGAAACACAAGCAACTGTAGTTATCTAATTCAAGATAATTGCACGGATAAATGTAGGATTAAATTATACTTTATAACCATTAAGGGTCATCATACGGACTACCCGTCACATCCCCATACTTAACCGTTGCTTGTCCCAAGCAACCCGTTCAACAAAATACAATTTATTCAAGCGATCAAGTACGAACCCAGCAAACAAAATGTCCTCATTTACTAACTCTTTCTTGAAACCGCACATAACACACCACTCACAATAACTCTCCTCTCGGTGGCAAGTAATAACTAGCGAATATAAGCTAGATCACACTCAAAACAAACGTGTGGTTGCACGACAGTAAGCTTGTAGTTGAATCGGTCCTTCGCCTAGATGATTTGCTAAAACATGCACATGAATCAAAGGGACTTAAAGGTTGAAACGTGGCAAGGCAAATGGGTAGGAAATGGAAATATATGAAAAGTAGCTAATGATTCAACCCGGTCTTTTATTCTAACGAAAACAAAATATAAACAGCTATATATAAACTATCTCATTCATTTTTTTTTCATTTTTCATTGCTTTCTCTCTCTCTTTTTTTCTTTTCTTTTTCATATCTTTTTTTTCTTTTTTTTTTCTTTCAATTTAACAAGCATAACAAACATGCATACTAGAACAAGATGATTATACTAATAGACCGGGTCAAATACTGGTTAATTTTTAATAGAAAGTAGGCACGGGTTAACAAAAGATCAGCTTAAAGCTCAAATGGGCTACTAAAGTCCAAACCCCCGCCCCTCTCGCTACCATGCTCATATATATAATTTATGAGGTCCAACCCCCCAATTCCCACACTCGCACACACCTTGACGAGGCTACCTAAATGCCCTTATCCTTTTCACATACATATTAAGCTAAAGCCTCAAACCGAATTCAAGCACAAGTTCTAATGCACCCCCACCCATTGCCACTCTCATCAAAAAAAAAATATTTCTAACAATTCAAATAAGTGGCTCAAACTCTCACCAAGAAAAAAAAAGGAATATGGATTGCCGATGTGTCATGCGGTTTAATACTCAAATGTTCAATTTTGGACCAATTTTTCGCTTGATTACAAAAATTTTCAAAAATTTCCCCCATCCCCACACTTGGGATACATTGACCCCAATGTATGGTTTTGAAGGGAAATATCGCTCCAAACATACCAAACTCTTTTTTTTTCTTTTTTTTTTATTTATTTTTAATCTAAAAGCAAACAAACTAACTACCAATATTTCAAAGCTAAATAACAAAACAAGACTAAGGATCGAGTACATTGACCTGGTGATGTTTGACACAACAGATGTTGTAGATAATCTGACTTCCTATCACCACCTTCACACAAATATCTGCACATCTTCCCCACACTTGAATGTCGCCATGGCCCTGAAACATAGAAAAATAAAGAAATAGCAAGATCAGTGAAAAACCCCGGGTTGCCTCCCGAGCAGCGCTAAGTTTTCGGGTCTTCAGCCAGACCGTGCCACCCCCGTTTATGGTGGCTCAAAGAAACGATTCCTACCATGTCCATCACTACATCGTGCCATTGAGTAAACTGCATCTGTCTCATTTTGATTCAGTGGGTAATCAAATACACTCCTACTTGATCCCGCATGCTTTTCTTCACGATCCGGTGGGTTATTTATTTTCATTCTTCGAAACACCTTTTCACTAACCCCGCTACCTTTCACCTCAACAAAATCGTAACTAATCATCTTAGTCTGAACATAAAATGACAACTTATGGTCCTTTTCGGTCATGGTAATGATTCCTTCTCTACAATCGATTTGAGCGTTTGCCGTATAGAGAAACGGTAGACCCAAAACCAGCCTTTGTTGTGACGCCATCATGGTAGTAGCATAATCTAAAACTAGAAAATCCACCGGGTATTCGAATTCTCCCAACCGAATTATAACATTCTTAACCATTCCCCGTGGGCACCTCCAACTTTCATCCGCCAAACTCACCATGGTGTCTACATCCTGAAGTGGACCAAAATCATACATGTCGTATAAATCACCTGGTAACACACTCATGCTCGCCCCATAATCCAATAATGCATGAGGAATTTTTAGTTTCCCCACTCGGATTGGCACGATTGGCGCTCCATACTCTTTATCATTCTCGACTTCGGCATCTTTTTCCAAACCTGCATTCACTTGATACGAAGAAGTTAGCAATGTTTCATTAAATTTAGTATTTGGAACGATGCTTACCACATTGATGTTAATGCTTTTTGTGTTCTCGGGATTTATCACCGTGTCACTTGGTGATTGACCTTTTGCTTTCTTCAATAATGCCACGTCACTTGCAAGTTGACCCATTTGAGTGGTCAACGATTGGATAGCTTTGTCCCGGATTTCACCTTTTTGCATGCGAACATCATCCATTTGATTTCTTCGCTGCATCTCTAGTTGCATTGCCTTGAGCATCTCCATAACTTCATTTCCACCTGAAGAACTTTTACCCGAGAACCCACTTTGATTATTGACCGGTTGGCGTGGAGCAAAGTTACCTTGACTTCCTTGAAAATTTGGGTTGGCTTGATTTGAGGGATTTCCATATCTAAAATTTGGGTGGTTTCTCAAACTGGGGTGGTAAGTGTTGGAATTCATGTTGTAATTTCTACCACCCCCACCTTGTCCTTGCAATGCATTCACCTCTTCATATTGCCCTTCCATTCCTTGGCAATTTTCAGCCGCATGTCCTAACTCATTACAAAGCGCACACACATCATAAATTTGATTAGAAGTTTGAACATTACCATCGTCTACCGCGTGCACTTGAGTTCGGGTAATGGCCGGTCGTGCTCTCCTTGATGCTTGAGCTTTCCTTTTTGATGTGACCGCCATTTGTTCCAAGAATTCCCAATCGTCATGCTCGTAGTTTGTGTCAAAAGTACCATTTGTGATCGACATTAAATCGCGGGCATCTTCATCACATAATCCCTCATGAAAAGCATTCATCAACTCCCATAGCTCTATCCCATGATGAGGGCAATTCTTGATCATCATGTTAAACCGTTCGAATGCTTCATGAAACATCTCACCAGATTGTTGTTGAAAACTTCTTAACCCTTTTCTAGCATCATTTGTCTTTTGAGCGGTAAAGAATTCATCCAAGAAGATTTGTTGCATTTCTGCCCACGTATAGAGAGATGCCGAAGGTAATGTATAGAACCAGTTTTTCGCCTTGTCTTCTAAGGAAAATTGGAATAATACCAATTTAACATCATCGGTGGAGAACCCTTGACTCCCAAGAGTGTTGCAAATCGAGTCATAAGCTTCCAAGTGAAAATAAGGCTCCTCTGTTGCTAGACCCTTATATTTTGGCAAACTTTGTAACGAGTTGGTTCGAACTTCGAACGTCCTTCCTTGTTCATTTTGAGGGATAACTACTGGTGAAGGATTATGAGTGATCACCGGTCTAAAATGTGCTTCTATACCTCTTGCATGTTCTCGAAGATGTCTTCTTGGTACACCCACCCGAACTCTTGGGCGTATAGGACCCATTGGTCTTTGAACTTGCATTCCTGGCGGCCCAAATTGTTGTAGAGGTGGCTGAAATCTCGGCCCCACATGAGGTTGATGAACTTGTCTTTGCATCGTTGGACCTTGTGGTGGCAATTGTTGAGGTATTATTTGTTGTTAAGGAATCCTACCAACACTTGACATTCTTTGATTTTGACCTTGAACATAGGTATAGTCCCCTTGATCTCCATCACCCCCATACACGTATCCTTCTTCTTCATATCCCCCAAAGTCGTCGTCATACCCATCATCGAACCCATCTTGTCTTACTCCCGAAGTTTGCCCAAATGGAAAAGATCAATATTGGAAACCCGATTGGTTCGGTGGTCTAAATGATGAAGTAGCGTGGACAACAGTTGAATTCTGTGGTAGTGTATAAGTTGAAGATGATTGACCCGAAGCTGGGAAGAAATGGGAGACTGGTGGAATTGTAGTAGAAGGGTTAAAGGTAAGTGTAGGTTCATCTTGGGTGGTAATAGGTTGTGTAGTGTTGGTTGGTGTAACATCTTGAGGTGGAGTAGGGTCGGTAGTAGTGTTAGGCATGGTGGTATTTGGTGAAGGTTGTGTTGACGATGGTATGAAAGGTGGTATAAGCTCACCCGTATTGGGTGGTGGTGGTGGTGGATCCATGTATCTGATTGGTCTAATTGGCGTAGTAGGTGTTGTTGGTGAACCGCTGATTTTATTTTCTCTCAGCAAAATTGTGTTTCCTCTCAAAGTCCGTTCAATTTCTGGATCAAATGCCAAAGGTGATAGCTTGTGAGAGCTTCTAGTACGCATGCACCTGTAAATACTTGCACACTAACACACCCAGCGTAAACTAGAAAAATAACAAACTTAAAAAGATAAAAAATAACACACGTTGCGCACTACTCCCCGGCAACGGCGTCAAAATTTGACGTGATGTCGTGGTCACAATCAAATTTAATCCAATTACTACTAAATAGTTAGTGGCAAGTGGGTATCGAACACAGGGAGTTTGTGGAATGTGTGTTATTTAAAGGTTTGTCTAGGTTAACTAAAGAGTAAACTTCCGTTTTGCTCCCTGTGGTTTGGTCACTTTAACGGTTTTGCCCCAAACCTTTAAAAATAGCCATTTTACTCCCTGATGTTTTGGTTTTGTTGCCAGTTTGCTCCCTGCGGGGAGCAAAAATGGAAAAAACAAACAATTTGGATGGAGTTAGAGGCGGGGAGCAAACTGGCAAAAAAACCAAAACATCAGGGAGTAAAATGGCTATTTTTAAAGGTTTGGAGCAAAACCGTTAAAGTGACCAAACCACAGGGAGCAAAACGGAAGTTTACTCTTAACTAAAATTAAACTAATCGCAATAAAAGTAAATTTCAAGAGTTGTTTGATTGATTTGAGTTTTAAAACTAAGATTACTATTCTAATTGCAAATTGAAAGTGTTGGTTGTAAACAGATTAGAGACGAATGACCATCTTTAGATTCCGGTTTGCTTCAACGTTTTTGCTATCATTCACTAGAAAGAACTACATAGACATAGTTCATATGCAATTACTTGTTGTGATAAAAGGGAACTAAGTACTCAGATTCCTAGAACGTGAGGTTGTTACCCGATGACCAATTAACCCTTACCCAATCCTAATTCTACCCATGATATCTCGATTGCCAACGGCACCAAGAACATATGGTTTCAAAATAGAATAATCATAAGAATCTACCATTTACAAGAAAATAAGAACACACCATGATAAACAAAACATGAAATTCAGTTTACCATTCTAGAAATATGAAATCAAGCATAATTGTCTCCACAAACCTTCAACTAAAGATGACCATAAAGTACTTAGCCACTCATGGCTTGAATCAACATCATCACATAAGTCTTAATGTTCATAGAAATCACCAAACATAAAAACAATGATTCAAGATGTCTTCAAGCTCCCAAGAACAAGCAAAATCGTCTCCAAAATGATGTGTAACCGAATAGGAATGATTGGCCATGAAAAGACACCATAAATCCGCATTAAAAGGTGGAAGTTACACATTTACACAGGTCAGCGCCGTAAGCTACGGTGGCCACCGTAGCTTACGGTGGCTTGGAATGGCTTACGGTGGCTTGAAACTGGCTTACGGTGACAATTTTTGTCAGTCGGCGCCGTAGTAGCTTACGGCAGGCTTCAACCTGAAAACTTGTTTTCAGCATAACTTTTTCGTTTCAACTCCGTTTTCTTCACCGTTTTCGCCTACGTTCTCGTAATTTCATCCTCTATCATGTGATATTCTTAGTTATTCCATTCCAAAATTTTATTTTTTTCATTTATTCTCCGTCTTTCAATCTCCAATCTAGTCGCGTCTATTCGAAGCTTTCTTTCCCCACTTTTAGGCCCCGAATGTACCTGAAACACAAGCAACTGTAGTTATCTAATTCAAGATAATTGCACGGATAAATGTAGGATTAAATTATACTTTATAACCATTAAGGGTCATCCTACGGACTACCCGTCACCTGGCCTTCAAGTTATCTTGTGCATTCGTTGCATAACCTGGACGTATCATTAACCATGGTATTGTTGATTCAATTTTTGGTCAGAATAGATATTGTTGGTCAGTGTGGGTTGGCCAATCGAGTGCAAGGCTTCTTTGCACTTTTGTGCAACCTTTTTGTTTGTTTATCGAACGACTTTTTGGTTACAATATGAAATACTATAATATGATTTATCATTTATATCACGTGTTTTTGTTTTTATTATAATAAAAGAAACTAGGTTTATCACCGTCGCGGCGTTGCGACGAACACTTTTTCTTTTTTAATCTGTATTTTCATGTGTTATAAAATCAGCGGTAACAGTAGTCGTATTACAAAAGAACGGATTTGGCAAATCTATAATGTGGCAAGTCTGAATTTTGAACTTTAACCAGCGTTGTGATGCTCTTATTAACATATAAATATTGCTTTCTTGACTTCGACAAAACTATCTCATTAACATATAAATAAACTAGATTAATTCCCATAAAATAGTACTAACATTCATGATAATACTGCATACAACATGTTACATGGATAACAATATTAACCTTTTATTCATATTACCATATAGGTGCTATTGATGACCATGTTGGAGTATAATTCGTAAAGAACCATGTATCCTCCTAATCATATCTACATACATGGATCAACTCAACCAAGTGGTGTTTTGGGAGGGGGGCCATGCTCGTCGTCCCAACACTTCCAACAACCGTCCGCTGGCAAGAGGTATCTATGGTTTTCTCCTTTTGTTTTATTCATGATTCCTGTAGAGAGTAAACACAAAAGAAACTAATATAAATAACATACATCAAAACACATATACATATGCATAAATTTGAATTCATGTGAGAACACTCCATTTCTATAAAAACTAGCTTTTAATTAGCACCCGCATGTTGCGGTGAGACTGTTAAACCAGACAAAATATAGACCTAAAAATGTTAAACCACTCATGCGCGTTGAAGCGTATTCACTCGCCAATTTCAAACCTAAACGGGAAACATTGTCGTATAATAATAATAATAATAATAATAATAATAAAAAGAATAATAATAATAATAATAATAATAATAATAATAATAATAATAATAATAATAATAACAATAACAATAATAATACTAATACTAATACTAATAATAACAATAATAACAATAATAATACTTCATATTCCCATGAAATTGTTACTCCAGGTTGATGACATGTTTACTCATTCAAAAACACTTTTTTTCTTGAGAATATATTGTTATCACATTAGGATCATACCAGTTGGGTCGTTAATCACAGGTTGTATAGAACTTTGAAGTTTTCTTCCTTCTGATGAAATCAGGAGAAGTGAATATAGAACAACTAAGAACAATGTAACATCACTCGACTTCATTTTTAGAAAACGTGTTTTGGTCGTAGTGATTGATTCATATATATATAGTGAGGGTTTCACTATGAGAAAAATGTTACCATTCCTAAGAAAGTTCCCTACGCATTTCCAACAAACGTAAATTCCGAATATTTTCTCACAAAATCCTGATGAAAAACCTAAAAACCAACAACAAAGTGACAAAAAGATATAAGTAGGAAACACATGGGAAAAATCCGATGAAATTCCGACAGAATACATGTCTATTTTAAAAATTCGATTTTTTTATTACAGTCATGGAACTGGTTTAAATGTATCTTTATTTTAAACAACGCAATTTTTTATATCAGTTTATTATATGTTAAACACAACTATAAAATGCTATTTTTTGTACAAGTGGAATTTACTTTCTCACCCAACATGGAATGGACAAAAATGAAATATGGATGAATTATTTGGAAAAGCAATGAGCCCTTTTAAAGCTAAATCTTTCGTCCAAATTTTCCTTCTTATCTAATGTGGGAAGCTAAATCTTTCGTCCAAATTTTCCTTAGCTTATCTAATGTGGGCTGAGCAAAAATGAAGAATAGATGAATTCTTTGGGAAACAAAGTTTCCTAATTTTATAATAATTTCTTTTATCCAAATTTACTTTCTCATCCATGGATGGACGAAAGTGCAAAACTTCGAAGAGTTTTGGGGATTTCATGGCTTTAAAAGATTGTACCTTACGTTTTAATTTATACTTGTAATTACTTAACCTTCTTATTTTCATAAAATTACTTTTTTTTGTCCTCTTAAAATACATTATAATATATAACTATGTATGATATATCATGTATGCATGCATGCGACCTATTTAGCCAACCTGAAGTTGGACCGAAAAGAAAAGAAGGTATAGTTTTTTAAACGACTTGAAATTTTCTGGAGGAACCGGCAAGAGAAAACAACAGTTGAATTTAAAAAGTCTATCGAGTTGTGTTGTTCTCATGGTTATAAATTCCAAAACCCTATTTGTATTAAGTCAACGTTGAAAAGAAGGTATAGTTTTTAAAATATTAAGTCAACGTTGATGTTGAGACTATTCAACATTGATCCTTCGTAGAGATTTCTACGTAATTATTCGCTTTTTTAATTTGTCTTCCATTAATTCACAATTTATGAAGTCACACTTGACATCTAATTGATGTACAAGCCACACTTTGAGCAGCTCAGAAAGACCAACCTTAGCTACATGAGCAAATGTCTCTTCAAGGTTAACTAGTTAAATTTCCGCCCGCGCGTTGCGGCGGGGACCCAATGACTGCAAAATGCGTGTCAGTAACGGCAAGCAGATACCGAATATCAAAATATAAATAAAAATGTCGTGAAAAGGATAGTCAATCCGTCCTAAAAAAACGATTTTAAATAACCTAATATATAATAATAGGAACCGCACGTCCTACACGTTGGAAATTCGGTTGTTTTCAGTTCAGTTATTACGGTGCTAACACGTTAAAATATGGATGAGCTCGGTACCTGTAACGGCATCAAAAGTACCGATCCGGAAAATCATCGAAATTAGTTACCGGCACCGAAAATGCTCGTTACAATACGGTATGGTATTTGAAGGTAAAAATCAATAAATATAGGTATGGTGCTAGACCGGTGTCGAACCGAAAGTAACGATTCTGAAAACGTCAAAAGGTGGGTACCAAATTGGTACCGAAAATGATTTGGTATAGTAAATTTGTGTAACACCCTTAAAATTTCTACTTGAATTTAGTAATAATTCATAAGATTTTATAAGAAGATATCCAAATCAAAACCTTAGTTCAAGAACCACATTCTAGAGTATCAAACATTAGTTATCTACCAACTAATTAAAACATCCATACGTTGTTTAACAAACGGTTTACAGCATAACATTCTTTTTAAACAGAGTTAATTATTGCGGAAGCTTCAAAATCTTTTGTTCGGTTCTTCAAAAGCTAGCTTGACCGTCATCCGTAGTCCTTGGTTACCTAAAAGCTGAAATGTTTACATTAAACATTAGTATTAAAGTACTTAAAAGAATACATAATCGAAACCACGTTTAAAACGAATTCGATTTAACCATTAAATGCCAACATCTATAGACATTTCAGAGGTCTACCGTAACTTACGGTACCTATCGTAAGTTACGGTAGACATTTGAAGATTATGGTCTACCGTAAACCAGTAGACATCCACCGTAAACATCCTGATCTCTATGCACCGTAACTTACGGTAGCCCCTGCACATTCACATTTTGGCTTTTTGCTTGTTTTGCTCACACGATTTTCTCAAATCCTTATTCTAACAAAATCAACATATTAAATACTCATGTTTTAATATGTCCATATTTAATCGATAACAATAGATCAATAAATCATGTTACGAAGCAATATCCATGCTTTATTGGATTATTTGACCCGTTTGGCTCGTCTACGGAATTCATCCCTTATGACGACTACCAACGAGTTCTAACCAAATTTTGACCAATTATTCAATATAGCGACATCACCGCTTTAATTCAGAGCAACCTTTATTCTAAATTTCAACTACACATATTACAATCATCAAAATTTACTTAATGTAACGGGTCAAGTTACATACCTTTTAAGCAAGCCCTTCGAACGTGCGTCCACACCGGTTTGCCCGCTCGATGCCCCGGCTTCCTTTCCTATAGAGTTCAATCATTTTATGTTTAGAACTCTTTGTTTCACATACATAACGCATATTTTGTCATACATCATAATTTTGCGTTTTTAACTTAACAATTCAGTTTCAAGCCTTCTTTGAGGCATTTCAACAAACACTATAAAGGCAGAATTTTTATATCTTTCATATTCAAGTTCATAGCTTACTTATTAGCTAACTTAATCATCAATAAGCCTTCATATAGCAATTTAAACATCATACTTTCCTGAAATCACTTTCTATGATCAAATTACACTAGGATAATCATTCTAAACCCTAATGTTCATCATTATCTTATGAAACCCATAACCCACCTTCAATGTGTTCATGGAATTTCCTGAATTTGGACATGATTTCCCATGTAGTTGTCTAGGTTTTTACCTCTAGACACTATATTATCCATAAACTAATCAAAACACAAACATGCAACATCTAATTTCAGATTTTCCAAAATCATGAGAATTTCAAGTTGAAAGTTTTTCTCAAAGTTTTACATACCTTGTAATCCTCTTGTGATGAGAATCTGTAATCTATGTTCGGATTTTGATTTGGGACAGAATTCAACCTTCAATTGATTGATTTTGTGAAGTTAGGGTTTTGGTGAGGAGTCCTGGTCGCCCCCTGCTCTCTTGATCGACCAGACACACTAATTTGTGTGTTTGGTTTTCATTTATTTTGTTTTAATAAATTCTAGTTTCAATTTTTACAAGATTAACCCCTCCTCTTTTGTATAACTTATAGTTTGGTGTTTTTAATCCTATTATAAGTTATTTCTAGACTATTAGCTAACTAGGTTAAAATTCCTAGTTAGTAAATTCTTGTTTATTTATACTTTATAATCCTAATATAAAATTTTGTATTTTCGGGATGTTACAAGTCCACCCCCCTTAAAAAGGGTTTCGTCCCCGAAACCGAATTACGTACCAAATAAAGTAGGGTAGAGGCGTCGCATCTCCTCTTCGGACTCCCATGTGGTATCCGCACCCTTCCTGTGTTCCCATTTAACCTTCACCTGGTTAATCACTTTATTCCTGAAGGTCTTCTCTTTACGATCTAAAATCGCAATTGGTTTTACTGCATAGTTGAGGCTGTTATCCACCTCGATATCATCGTAGTGGATACGAGCAGTTTCGTCTGCTAAACATTTTCGGAGATGTGACACGTGGAATGTGCTATGAATCCCACTCAACTCCTCGGGTAATTCGAGACGATAAGCTACTTTACCAACCCGTTCAGTGATTCTGAATGGCCCAATAAATCTCGGGCTTAGTTTCCCCCTTTTTCTGAATCTAATAATGCCCTTCCATGGGGAAACTTTTAGCATAACCATATCGCCAACCTGAAATTCAATTGGCCTATTCCTTTTATCCGCATATGCCTTTTGCCTGACTTGAGCCGCTTTCAAATGTGCCCGAACCTTATCAATCTTTTCATTTGTGGCTTGTACTATATCTTGGTGGGCGAGTTCACGTGGACCCACTTCACCCCAACATACCGGGGTTTGGCACTTCCTACCATAGAGCATTTCGTACGATGCCATCTTGATACTAGATTGGTAGCTGTTATTATACGAAAACTCAACTAACGGCAGGTGAACATCCCAACTTCCTCCAAAGTCGATTATACACGCCCGTAGCATGTCCTCCAATGTTTGTATTGTTCTTTCACTCTGTCCATCTGTTTGAGGATGGTACGCAGTGCTAATGAACAATTTGGTTCCCATTTGCTCTTGGAAATCTCGCCAGAAATTTGAAGTAAACCGGGTATCCCTATCAGACACGATTTGCTCATCAATAATCTAAATATCCAAGTTAATTTTACATGCTACAATTCATTCATTACGTAAAAAGACAAAAAATAAAGCAAAATAAGTTGTTGTGTATATAAAACCCCATTCAAACGAAATACAGTTTACTTACTCTGTGTATGAAAAGTAATCTAAACCGTGCAATTACTTGCATTGCTACGTTGCTACAGGATTTGATGAGCTCGGTACTAACCGGTACCGAAAATACCGTTACCCAAATCCTCAAAAATGGGTATCGGTACCGAATATACCTGGTACAGTACGGCTTGATACGGTCGGTACTGGTACGACACTGGTATTTGAGGTTAAAACCCGATGAACACCGGTGCCGAACGGATACCGAAAATACACTCAGTTTGGTAAATTTGATACATGTACCGGTACCATATAACATTCATTTATTTCTATTTTTATTACTTTTCATTCAATACTCTGTTTAATATTTAGGTAAATATTTATTTATTTTAATATTTATTTATTATTACTATTCATTTCGTTCTCTTTTTAATATATAGGTAAATAGCATTCTGTTGTGAGTACCATTTAGCCACTAAGTATCATACTATCTCGTCCTTGTTTGGTGTTAAACTTCAATTGATTATTATCTGATCGAAATACATCTTTATGATGTGCTTATTTTTATCTTCTCTTGGATAAAATATTTCTTCAAAATTGAAATGCTCAATCACTTATCCTTTCGAACTTTTAATAAATAATGTTCTACAAGGTTCCGAATATACCATTAGATGGTTAAAAATGCATATGTTCCTTGTTAAAAATGAATTGTTTAGTTTGGTTAAGGATCCACTTCAAACACGAATTCGAATATATTTTTAAATTTCGCTTTGTTCGGCTTTCCAAGTTTCCAACTTATAATATGTTACCTCTATATAACCCTGTTGCAAGACGTTTCAATACAAAATTTATTCAAAACCATGTAATTACAAATTCGACGTTAATCGGAATAGTATTGGTGTTATTTTAACCATACGAGTATTCATTTTATGGGTTCTCGATTTATGTAAAGCACGTGTGGATCCTTTCAGACATTTAGATTATCTCATTCGGTTGTTATAGCGAGTGCCAGTATCGTAAAAAAAGTTGAAACGATACCAACCAAATTTCGGTACGCATGCATATCATAGGGTAATCCCTATAGTTTGTCCATTTTTTGCCACTTTCATTCAGTTTTGTTTTTCGTTTCTAGTCCCTCTGGTTCGAAAATCTTGCCACTTTCGTCCACTTCATTAATCCATCCAATTTTCTTAGTTAAATGAAGCCCAAGTATGTCTTTTTATACATTTTTTTAATTTTATTAAGTTTCATTTCATCAACTCCCTATAACCCCCTTTTAAGCCCTAAAAACAACTATGAACATGAAAGAATGTGTTACTTGACATCTTATCTCAGGCAACAAATCATAATGTTGGCCAAATCGAAACAAAAATGAACATGAAGTGGGAGACCACAAAAATAGTAAGATATGATTACATATAAACAAAGAAATTTTACATAAAATTCACTCTAAAACATACTCGATGAATTAACCTAAACCATATTACTACTATGCCACAGTAAAATCTACTTGTATTATATCTGAAAATGACTAATTATACTATTTTGGTTTATTGGATTTTATCGCCTCCAATTATTGGCTATTAGCAGCTGTCGCCCCCAACTATCACTTTGACGCCTGTCGCCCCCCAACTTAACACTTAGTGTGTTCAGTCACCACGTCGTTAATTGATTACTAACTTTTGATCATGTTACTATATAGTTGGTGTGTCCTAAGATCCCTAAAACTTTCCTAAGATTCCTATGACACCCCCAAAAGTATAGTAACATGATCAAAAGTTGGTGATCAGTTAACGATGTGGTGATAGAACACACTAAGTGTTAAGTTAGGGGTGACGGGCATCAAAGTGATAGTTGAGGGTGACAGCGGCCAATAGCCAGTAGTTGAGGATGATAAAATCCAATAACCTATTTTTTTATTTAAATGTGGTTGTTGTGCACATTTTAGGGCATCTTGTTGACCAATTAATTATATTTCAATTTCGTTGGTGGAAGTTTAGTTGTCAACCCGTTGATTTTGTATACGAAAATGACTGATCTAATTGTGAACCGGCTCGAGACTTTTTTATGTGTGGCTACTTTTTAATTAATAATAAGAAACAAGTAGAATATCAACTTAACTCTTACCTCTCTAATATAATGTTTATCTTTATGGACCCAAGTACAGCCTATACATATATATCTTTGGTCCAACACATAAATGGGGCACACCATCACTGACAAATTTGGCTGATATCTTTGAAGTAATTCGGGAGTCGCCAGGATCGAAAAAGTGGAGGAAGCTTGTGCATATGGCAGCTTTGGCAACCACGTGGAAGATTTGGCTAGCGAGGAACGAAAAAACTTTCAACGGCAAGTTCATTCCGGTCCGACATATGGTGGACCAGATTAAAGAGGACTCGTTTTTGTGGGTGTCAAACCGAACTAAGCTCCCCTCCATTTCCTGGGAGAATTGGGTTGAGTTTGAAGTCTCCGCTTTGTTGTAATTTTGTTAGTCGAGTTGTTTTTTTCTTTATTTCGAGTTTGTATCGCTTCCAGCGGTTTGCTGGCTCTATATCTATATATAGAAGTTTTGCCGTTCAAAAAAAAAAAAAAAACCATCACTGACAAATTTAAGAATCCATCTTTTTCAATTAACTCATTTACTCAAAATTTAGCATATTTTCATTTACAGAAAAACGAAATCATAACTAAAGATACTGAACCATCAAGAAATAAATAGTTTGTTTATGATTTTTATAAACTAGTTTTTTGAATCGTGTATGGTTACAAGTGTATATAAAACCGAAATAACCGAAATATACGTACATTCTTTCAAAATAATATATAATGTCACATGTTTTTCCATTCTTCTTTGCAACGATTTCCAGTTTTTTTATTTAATTTGCTTCAAAACCGGATTGGATTTATTATCTGAAACAAGCTCGAATTGACGCATGTTTTAAATCTAAGGTTAACCTAACTCAATCGACTTCAAATATAGCAAAAAAGCGAATCGTTTGTAACCAAACCTCTTGGTTACAAATATTTGTAAACCAAAACATTCATTTGAGGTTCGGTTTGGCCCATAATCGAACTGAGCACCAATGCACCCGACAGATTGTGTTGTACAAGTACACAAAATCAAACTAGGATACATACTTACTAGTCCGTATACTATACTCGTTAAAACAAAAGATGAATGTTACGATTCGAATAAATGTCAAGTGTCCAACAACAAATATTACATGACTAAACAACATGAAATGCGAATCACACATTTCATCTTACCAGCACTGCCAACAACCTCCCCACTGTTTCTCGTCTTCATGTTTTCTTAATTTATCAATATTGGATCCTGTAGAGAGTAAACATAAACAAAACTACTATAATCAGAAATGAATACTCTCAAACAAAATTTATGAGAATAACTGTTCCCAAGAAATTGTAAATCTTGATTGGTGACATGTTTCACTCATCCAAAAAACTTTTTCTTAAACATATATAGTGTTCTCACATGATCACAATCATATAAGTATAGGGCTATAAACGAACTAAACGTTGGACGAACGGTTCATGAACCGTTTAGCGGGAAGTTTATTTATGTTCATTCGTTTATCAAATAAACGAACACGAACAAGAACTTTCGCTTGTTTAGTTAAATGAACGAACATGAGTAGAGGCCTCGTTTGTTCATTTATGATCGTGAATGTTTAGTAACGTGTTCATTTGTGTTCGATTGTGTTTGATAGTTCATTAATGTTTTTAATTTTTTTATTTATGTAAATAATTCAAAATTCCGACAAATAAAATATTTAATAAGTGTCGGTGTATTATATGTTTTGTTCGTGCACGCTTGTTTGTGTTCATTTGTTTCCAGTTGTGTTCATAAACATTAGTTTGTTCTCAATTGTGTTCTTCAAAGTTTATTTCATTCGTTGCCTAATATTAACAAACAAACACGAACACATTCATTTCATTAACAAATGAACATGAACATAAAATCTCATTCGGCAAGTATTAATGAATAGTTCGTAAACACATATATTTCTTAACAAACAAACATGAATAAGGTTTTGTTCGTGTTTGTTTTGTTCGTTTGGAGCCCTATATAAGTATATATACACATTAATCATTAATGATCATCATACCAGATGGGGCTTTACTTGGGGGTTGTGGAGAGCTTTGAAGGCGTCTTCCTTCTGAAGAAATATTCACCGTCAGGACATACATAAAAACAACTAATAAGAACAATGTAACACCACTGAGCCTCATTTTCAGAAACATTGGTGCTGATGCTGGTGGGGTGCCTTGATGCATATAGCTGAGGGCATATATATATATGAGTGTGCCTATTGGCACACTAAAGTGCCTATTGGCACACCAAACCCTAGCAAAATTAGGGTTTATTTACGCTGCGTATTGGTCAATACGCAGCGTATAGGGTTAAACCAATACGCTGCGTATTGACCAATACGCAGCGTAGATAGCCCATATATCTCAGTGCCTGATAACCAATCATTGCACAGAAAACAATGTGTGTCTATGCTGCGTATTGACCAATACGCAGCGTATTGAATTTTACACTAATGGTCCCTGGAGTTTCAAAAATTGACACAAATGGTCCCTTATTTTTGATATATTTACACTTTGGTCCCTGGTTTTTCATATATTAACACAAATGGTCCCTGGTGTTTCATATATTGACACAAATGGTCCCTATCAAGGACTATTTTTGTAAAAACTGAAACTTCAGGGACCAAAATGTAAACATATCAAAAATGGGTAAAAAGGGGGTCTTCTTTAAAGAACCGGCCCTTGCAAGACTCGAACTCATGACCTCTCGTTTAGAACCGCAACGCCTTAACCAGTTTATCCTCTGTCCAGAGCTGTTAGAGTATGAAACTTAATACCTTATATACCCTAGCTAACCAATACGCTGCGTATTGGTCAATACGCAGCGTATATAAAACATCTGCAAAATTGGGGTCATTTTGGTAGGTTTGAACTATCAAAAGTTTACCAGGTTTATATACGCTGCGTATTGGTCAATACGCAGCGTATATAACCTTTCTGAATTTTAAAACTTCTGTTTTAAAAGGTCCCTGGAGTTTCAAAATTTGACACAAACGGTCCCTAACGAGCGTCGAAGTCGAACCGTAAGGCGCGTAGGTCCCTAACGAGCGTCGAAACTAAGGTCCCTAACAATTACGTAACCATACGCCTTTCCCGTTTCTTGTACCCAATTCTTCAAATCAGTTTGAGACATGAAACGATAAAAAAAAGTTACGTTAATAATAATAATAATAATAAATAATAATAATAATAATTATAATATTTTTAATAATAATAATAATAATAACAATAATAATAATAATATTAATAACAATTATAATTATAGTATTTTACCAATAATAACAATAATAATAATAATTATAATTATAATAATTTTAATAATAATAATAACAATAATAATAATAATATTAATAACAATTATAATTATAGTATTTTACCAATAATAACAATAATAATAATTATAATTATAATATTTTTAATAATAATAATAATTATTTTAATGTGATACCTCATTTATTTGAAACGGATTGCCCGGGGTAGATGGTTCATAAAGTGATGTGTTACGGGGCTCATAACCATATCCACCATGTTCTTCGTATCCACTGTAACCACCTTCACCCCCATATCTATCGTATCCACTGTATCTACCTTCACCCCCGTATCCACTGTATCCACCTTCACCCTCGTATCCACCTTCACCCCCGTATCCACTGTAACATTCGTATCCATCTTCACCCCCGTATACCCCGTAACCCGGATACGATTGCTGCGTCGGGTAATATGGTTCATCAACAGGTGCATTCTCAGCACCGTATCCACTTTGTTGCACGTACGGAGATTCATACCCGTATCCGTAAGCCGGATACACTTGATACGCCGGGTAATTTGGTTCATCAACAGGTGGAGTGAGAGTCTTGTTCAAGTCTGGCAACTGTGTTTTTTGATCAACAGGGACTCTAGACACAACTTCCTCCTCCTCATTGGCATCATTTGCTCCCCTTGTGTCGTTAGAATATCGATTACCGAAATAATTATCGGTCCAAAATGATGACATTTTAACAAGATTGAGCAAAAAAACAGAATAAATGATTTTGGTTTGGAATGTAAACTGTTTACTGAAGAACAAAAGAAATGCGAATGAAAGAAGCGAGCCAAGAAAGTACTTATAAATGAATGGAAGATGACAACATCGCACTGCTAAATAGACTTTCAATTATAGTGTATACTTTATTCCCGTGCCTGACAACATCGCATCAGAGTCAAATCAGCCTGACATACATACGCTGCGTATTGACCTATACGCAGCGTATATGAAGTTTAAACATACGCTGCGTATTGACCTATACGCAGCGTATATGAAGTGTTCAAATACGCTACATATAGGTCAATACGCAGCGTATAAGCTAACTCGTGTATATAAGAATTAAGTTTCATAATCTAACAGCTCTGGACAGAGGATAAACTGGTTAAGGCGTTGCGGTTCTAAACGATAGGTCACGAGTTCGAATCATGCAAGGGCCGGTTCTTTAAAGAAGACCCCCTTTTTTACATATTTTTGATATATTTACACTTTGGTCCCTAAACGTTTCAATTTTTACAAAAATGGTCCCTGATGTTTCAACAATTGACACTGATGGTCCCTGGTGTTTCGTAAATTTACACAAATGGTCCCTGATGTTTCGAAAATTTACATAAACGGTCCCTGAAGTTTTGAAAGTTGACAAAAATGGTCCTTGACTAATACGGTGCGTATTGACCAATACGCAGCGTATATATACCTTGTTTTCTGTGCAATGATTGGTTATCAGGCGCTGAGATCTATGGTCTATCTACGCTTCGTATTGACCAATACGCAGCGTATTGGGGTAACCCTATACGCTGCGTATTGACCAATACGCAGCATATTTAAACCCTAAGTGTGCAGATAGGCAAACTCAGTGTGCAGATAGTGAGAGCCATATATATACACACACACATGTATATACATATATTGTCAAACCAGATGACACGATTGCTTGTAGCAGATAAGAAGAAAGTAAACGAAGGAAATGGTTGAAATGTTCAAATATAGTAACACAAATTATTATCTATATACATGAGTAGGTTGATATTTTTTCAACAACTTGAAAAATGATTTGTCGTAGAGATTTATATAAGGGCTTGGTTATTCACACATCCCCCTTGGTTATTTGCACATCCTTTGAACCCTATAGGAAGCGTATAGGGCAATACGGTTCCTCTGGGTCCAAGCGTATTGAGCAATACACTTCCTATATGTGTACTTGAAGTACAAACTTTTCAGAAGATGGTCAGCTAATGATTAGGGGACCAGAGGAAGCGTATAAGGCAATACGGTTCCTCTGGGTCCAAGCGTATTAAGCAATACACTTCCTATATGTGTACCAAACTTTTCAAAAGATGGTCAGCTAAAAGGAAGCGTATTGCCCAATACGATTCCCATAAGTTTAAAAGGAAGCGTATAGGGCAATACACTTCATATTAGTTTTACTTAAAAATTATAAGTTGCATCAAATTTTTAACTTATTATTGTTATCTTATAATGATTTTATAAAAACACTTACTAAACAAAACAATATATATATATATATATATATATGAAATGTATGGGGCAATATGGTTCCCCTAGACCCAAAGTATAGAAAGCGTATGGTGCAATATGGTTCCCCTAGAGCCAATGTATAGGAAGTGTATAGGGCAATACGGTTCCTCTGGGTCCAAGCGTATTAAGCAATACACTCCCACGATCATCATCAATACTCGTCAGACTCAGCAAACTCCTCCTCTGTAAAGTTCGGGCCACGCCTAGTAGAGGGTGACGGGCTGTGCCGTGTATAGGACGTGTCTGGAGCCTATAAAAAATTCAAACAAAATACTCATTACATAACATTAAAATTGTTCGTAGAAAATGAAATAAAACAAAATAACATACCTGCATGGAAAGGTTGGACAGAGGAAAGAGCGGCATGGTCTGGCCGGACCGAGGAAAATGTGGCAAGGAAAGGTCAGGCTGAGTATAGGACGGGTCGTAAGGCTATAAGAATTTAAACAAAATACCCATTACATAACATTAAATTGCTCGTAGATAAATGAAATAAAAATAAGATAACATACATGCATGGACGGGAGGGGCTGGGTAAAGGATGGCATGGACGGGTCGGGCTGCTGCGTAAAGAACGGGCCCTGGTCCGGATAAACTCGTGGTGGTGGACGGGGTGGAACCGATATACCCATGTACTTATACATTTCACCCATGCCAGTCATCAGCCACCCTATGTTACCATGTAACAACCCGCACTTTAGTGCGTTGTTACTACTCGATATACTCGTTACGCCTAGCACCAGATATTCGGATCATAATGTAACTATATCGCATACATCGCTATTCAAAGGATAAATCGCATATTTTCGCAATACAATTATCACTACATCACATCACAAACACTAACACTCACGATGAAACTTAGTGAGGACCTATTCTACCCTCCTCGGTGGCCGTGATGTGTCGAAACGCAGATAATTAACGCTAACAAGGACTCTCGGTGAGTGCTATAGCTCCAGTCGTCGTGACGATGATGACAATACGAGCAAGTGGTACCCCGTCAGTCTTTGTGGCACAACACACAATAACGTTCACGACGACATCAGGAAAGGACCTATACTACCCTCCCTGATGGCCGCGAAGCGTCGCTAATAATCGCATACTCGAAACGAAAACCGATTGTTATATCGAAACTTGGAATACGAATACGTATATACGACCCTTTGGTGATTAATTATAATAAATAATAATATAAATATATGGAACGTGGCCCAAACTATCGCAACGCACCAAAAATGAGGAACGAGAGGCCTTCGTACGGATTGGCCAGCCGAACGGCTGGACCAACCGATCGGACAGACATGTCCAACCGATCGGACAGACATGGTCCAACCGATCGGACAGACATGGTCCAACCGATCGGATGGTCCAACCGATCGGACAGACATGGTCCAACCGATCGGACTGGCTTGCCAACCGATCGGACGGTCATGCCGGCCGATCGAACGGGCCGTCCGATCCTGGCCAACCTGCCCTCCTTTCCTTCCTCCTTGCCTATAAATACCCCTCATGCACCTCAAACACACTTGTTGTCACTGTTGCTGCTCGACCAGAAGTTCCAGCCCCTTTATCTCTCGATGTCTCGCGATTCTTGTAAGTTTTTAACTCAAATCTTGTACTTCCTTGATCTATAACCAATTCTACACCTTTCTACCTGTTAAATCTCCACTTTTAACCGTTGAATATCTGGATTTTGGGCATTCTAGGGTGACATCACCATAAAGTTCTTATGAACTTCATGGGTGATGTCATCCCAGGCAAGAACGACTCAGATCTGAGTGATTTCCATGCGTTTTTACATAAATCAAGTCTAAATCTATGTATTCTAATCAAGAAGTTGTGTGATTCCTAAGGATTCGAGGTGTCTTGAAGATGATGTCACCCTAAGTTCATATGAACTTCAAAATGTGACCTCATTCTTACCATAAACAACTCGGATCTAAGTAATTTCACCTGTTTTATAACGAATCTCACCAAACCTAAGTTGCCTAGCCATAGTGTGTGTGATTTCAGGTTAAACTTAAGAAAAGCCATCTAGAACGGCTAGATCTGATGGAACGGGGTGGTTCCCGGCCGTTAGAACGGGTCAGACTTGATGGAATTTCGGTTGTTTAGCCTGAAGGAACACCGTCCCAATCAAAACCGCTGAAAAACCGTCAAAATTAGTTGAATATCAACTGGATAGGCTGCCAGCCGATCGGACAGGTTGCCATCCGATCGAACCACTGCCATCCGACCGGACCAGCCCATCCGATCCATATTGTGATCTCGGGTGATGGGACCGGCAAGTTCGGATCATCAAAATCCGAGTTCGGCCGGTCATCCGGTCGATGTCTATAGCGAAATGTGGAGAGAAACTCCACTATCAACGGCCGATAAGATGGTGCAGCTCCTATTCGAAATAAACGATCCCACGGACTATCCTGCCCGATAACCTGTCGAACAGTGTCCGCCACCCCACATGGTTATCATAAATATGTTTTGGGTATTACAATAATGTATAAATGTTTATTTGACACATTTGTATAAAAAAAGGATTCAGATTAGGGGACCAGGGGAACCATATTGCCCCATACGCTTCCTGTACATTGGCTCTAGGGGAACCATATTGTCCCATACGCTTTCTATACTTTGGGTCTAGGGGAACCATATTACCCCATACGCTTCCTATACTTTCGGTCCAAGGAAACCATATTGGCCCATACATTTCCTCTATATATATATATATATATATATATATATATTGTTTTGTTTAATAAGTGTTTTCATAAAAACATTATAAGATAACAATAATAAGTTAAAAATTTGATGCAACTTATAATTTTTAAGTAAAACTAATATGAAGTGTATTGCCCTATACGCTTCCTATTAAACTTATGGGAATCGTATTGGGCAATACGCTTCCTATTGGGTCACTTTTCAACCTTTATAGTTTTGAACTGCGTGAGCGCCAGAGAATATTGTACCAATAGGAACTGTATTGCCCAATACGCTTCCTATTGGTGCCGCATTTAATGCTTCAAACCCTATGGGAAGCGTATTGGCCTATATGGTTTCTATTGAGGGATGTACAAAAGTTTTAGGGGATGTGTAGATACCATCACCCTTATATAATGATCGTTTGAATTAATGCTTTTCTCAAAGTAGAGATTGGCCGAGAGGTGCGCGAAAAAAAAACTGTTTGGGATCTAAAACTGGTTTTAAATCCGATCCAATTAGTTTGAGTGAAATGGCTTGATGCGTTGGTTTTAGTTACAGCGGTTTAAGATTATAGACTTTCTCAACATTGTCAGGTGATAATTTATAGGGTGCACGGGGCACCTTCGGTGACCCCATGCGGGGACTTCAAATGCCGTGCGGGTACACCGCCACCATCCAAACTTTACCGCGCTGGGACTTCATAGCTCGGTGTGTGCTCACCGACTGAGAGAGAGGAGAAAGAGAGGGGGTGATTGGTTGTTAATGTGGGTCCACCATTTTTCCACCAATCATATTTTTTTCTTCTTTTTTTATAAAAAAATAATTGTGTGAGTTGAGTGATGCAAACGTTTGAGTGTAAAATGGGGACTTAAGAGGGGAGTTGACGTGGCGCGTGCTGATTGGGTGTGTCTAAGAGAGGTCACTCCCCCCTTAGAGGAATGCCCCCCACGTATCCTGCAGGATTGGTATAGACATCTGGAATTTAGGAGCCTGCAGGATTGGTATTGACATCTGGAATTCAGGAGCCCTGGCCTTCAAGTTATCTATCTTGTGCATTCGTTGCATAACCTGGACGTATCATCGACCATGGTTTTGTTGATTAAATTCTTGGTCAGTGATGTGTGGTAAAATATACATATTTATCCCGTGTAAAATGTATAATTTTTGTATAGTTTTTAATTATTTTCATTTAGTTTTAGTGTTATATTATATTATTTTGTGTTGGGCCATGTCCTAGTGCAAAAGGAGTTAAAAATAAACTTAAACGATTAATAAACGAAGAACCGAGAGTTAAATAAAACTAAGGGACTAAAACTGACTAAAACCGAATAAAACTGAAAGTTGTTTAAAAATAGTTGTTGAAAATAAAGGGACTAAAAGTGACAAGAGGCTAAAACTTAATTAATTCCATGTCACTACATGACAAAAGAAAGAAAAACATTGAGTTCTGTATTTTCGTTGACTAAAAGTGATTATTATTTAACTTATTCTTTGTTTTGATTGGCTAAGCCCATCTTAACTTTGTGATGCAGCCCACTTATTGAAAAGAATAGGTAATAAATGAAAGACGCCAACAAGGTAAAAAGCAAAGGAGGCATTATAAGTGGAGTTGAACATCAAAAGGTGGGAGCCTGGTAATTTTCGAGAAGCCTATTATTGTTTTAAAAACATTGGCTGCTGTTTTGCTTGTTGGGCCGAAGCCCATCTATTTGGGGGATCCCTTTTAATAACAGTGGACGTGAATAAGGGGAGAGGCCTGTTTGACGAGAATTAGAAGTGAGGGCAATTAGGGGGGACGGCTACACATCAGACGGCTACGCACGGCAGAAGAAAAAGAAGAAAAAAAAATCAAGAGAGGAGAAGGGGATTGGTTTGAGTTTCAAAGTCACGGATCAAGATTCAAGTCTGGGTTCGCAAACAAGTTAGCTTTACAGTTTTTAATTAGACTTTGTGTTTTTTTAGACTTGTGAACATGATGTTTTTGATATCTCAGACTTGTTTATTGTTTATGACTATGATTCTTGGCTAGTTATTTTTCTACCCGGGTTTGTGATGATTATTCGTGTGAATTGGTAATTTGTCGGCTTTTGGTAATTTTGTGATGGATAAATATTAAAGTAAAAGACCTAATAATAATTGGCTAGATGTGTGTGCGTGCTTTATTCTAATTTATTATCGTTCAATCGTTCCTCATGTGTCTTTGTGAATGTCTTTCATGTATAGATGCATGTTAGGTTACCTACTTTGTGTTTGTAACTAGTTTATGGTTTATGGTGCACGTATTCCATAGGAACGCTGTTTGATAATTTAGAGGAGTTTAGTGTTCTACCTATTCTTGAGACCGGGAGGAGATAGATAGTTAGGATTGTCTTTGGTGCTAGGTATTTAGGTGCAGTGAGACCGGGAGGAGATCTGTCTAAGTGGCCTAGTATTATTTGTTTTCCTAAGTTTTGTCAAGTGTTTTTAGGTTACCCCATACACTTTAGGGTGTATTGTGATTGGTGAGACCGGGAGGAGATCTAATCTTTGGGTACTTTAGTATTGTTGGAGAGACCGAGAGGTGATCCAACCCATACCAGTGAGCTTTATTTGACCTTTAGGACCTTAGGAGAAGTTGATGAGACCGGGAGGAGATTCCACTTATCTTTAGTCTTAGAGTGTCGTATTATTAGAATCTGGTTCCATCATAGTTACCATTGTCAAGAGAAAACCGATAGTCACGAATAGGATTCAAAACCTGGGTAGTACCTTCTCATCATTGATTTTACCCTACGTACCCTAGTTGTGTCATGATAGCTTAGTTCTCTTAGTTAATTTAGGATATTAGTTTAATTAGTTAAAACCTCAAATCCAGACACAAATTAAAACCAGTTAAGTAATTAGTTGAGTCAGAGTCTAGTTAGCGTTGCTAGTGTCTCGTGGGTTCGATACTCGGACTTCATTAGGCTTTACTACGTACGATAGGTACACTTGCCTGTCAGTGGTCTAGCATTTAGAGAGTCTTAGTTTATAAATTTAAAACTAGGGTGTCTAGATTAGGTTAGTAGTTTTTTACAGACCATAATTCGCACATCAAGTTTTTGGCGCCGTTGCCGGGGACACTTAGGCGATTGCGTTATTAGCTTTAACTGATCTTATTTTTTTAATTGGTCTTATTTGTAATTTGAGTCTTAGAGTTTGTGTCTAGTAATAGTGTGTCGAGTCTTTATTTTTATAAAATTTTTTATTAGTTAGTTTGTTTTTTTTTTCTTTCCTCTCTCTACTTTGTGCTGTTTTTGCTACTCTCTTCATGGCAGGTTATCATAGCGAGTACCCTCCCCATGTTTGGGCGTTCGTGGAATCATGTCAAGTCTTCGCTCAGATAACATCAACAGCACAGGACCAAGGAGATCCAAGGTTTCCCGAAATGTTCACTATTCTTGAGCGAATGATCGAGACACTGAGTCAAATGATTAAGGAAATCATGAATCAGCATGTGGATCTAAGGTGTCAACACTGTGGTGGACCGCACTGGTACGAAGAGTGTCCGATTTACGTGAATCAGAAGAAAATTCAAAGTACAATAGGATTTACATGGGATGATTGCTATGATGATCATATTGACTTTGTGAGCTATGAGGGAGAGAAAGAAGAAGAAGTTGAGGAAGAACATGTTAATGAAGAGCTTCCCGGTGATCCAGAGTTGTTAGATGTAGAATTGGAGACGACAATGGACGATTCAGTCCCACCTCTAGTTCAACAGGACGTGACACCTAATTGGTATTCCACGCCATGGTATTACGGTCCTGAACCCATTGATGACGATTTCTGGAATGATGATGAGGGGGAAGACATGAATGAGCCACTTCACAAGATGGAGAATGAGAGAGGGATGCATATACCATCTTGGGAGGATGAGTTTGGTGATGAGTTGGTTGGTTTACCAACACTTATAGATGAAGAATTTGACCCGGTTGGTGATCTAGCATACCTAGAGACATTACTTGAAGAGAAGCCAACCATGGAGATCAAACAAATACCGAACGTAGAAGAAGATAAAGTGGCTGACGAGTTTGATGGCTGGCCTGTGAAGGATTTAGATGTTGGATTGCCACACACACCAACTAAATCACGGGAGAAGGCACAAAGAAATCGCTTGGATCAACATATCGTGAGGGTGCAAAGATGGTGTAAACAGAAGCATAAGGAGAAACTGAAGTGCAGTGACAACCATCTTCCGCATTACATGTCTTGTATCATGTTTGGTCCAGGTAAATTTAAAGTTTGGTGGTTTGACCCGGTTGAACGCTTAAAAATATTTTCTGGTTTCATCATTAATTTCTTAATAAACAATGATGAACAATTAAAACTAAATGGGTTGGATAGAGGTTGGATAAAGGAGAAGCCTCCTGATTAAATTTAAGTGTGGGGAGGTTTCATAGAGTTTGTATAGAGTTGTAGTTTTTGTATATTGAGTCTAAGTTAGTAGTTTTTGAGTCAAATTTTTTTTTCGAGTCGGTACTGCTTTGGTTTTTGTTTGTTTTTGTCTATGCAGGTTTGAATTGTACCACTCGTACTCAATCTCCATTCGGGTGATTTCGGAGCTGCTTTTCAGATATCAGGCATTTACCGAGCATGTCAGTCAGTGTCAAAGCCGATCGCGACCGAAATGCTATACGATCGAGCTGGATTGGACGAGAGTTATGGAGCATACGCCTTATTATAACCAGCTAAGTCCTTTCCAATTTGCCCTTAGTTTTTTTTATTTCTTATTTATTTTTAGTTTTTTTGAGTCGGTTTCCATCCTACATTGAGGGCAATGTAGAGTTTAAGTGTGGGGATGGGAAACTGTCGTTTAGGTCTTAGTTAGTGAGTCTTCAGTCATAAAAAATTGAAAAAAAATAAAAAAAATAATAAAAAAAAATTGAAAATTCAAAAAAAAAAAAAGAGTTGGTTTTGCGAGTCCCGGTCCTTTAGCGCGTAGAAAACAAAAACCTTTTCATAGCGTCGGTCAAAAACGGTTTAATTGTCGAATTTACGAGTCGAGAGCAAATTAAAACCAGTTAAGTAATTAGTTGAGTCAGAGTCTAGTTAGCGTTGCTAGTGTCTCGTGGGTTCGATACTCGGACTTCATTAGGCTTTACTACGTACGATAGGTACACTTGCCTGTCAGTGGTCTAGCATTTAGAGAGTCTTAGTTTATAAATTTAAAACTAGGGTGTCTAGATTAGGTTAGTAGTTTTTTACAGACCATAATTCGCACATCAGTCAGAATATATATAGTTGGTCAGTGTGGGTTGGCCAATCGAGTGCAAGGCTTCTTTGCACTTTTGTGCAACCTTTCTGTTTGTTTATCGAACGACTTTTTGGTTACCATATGAAATACTATAATATGATTTTTGTTGTATAATAACTAGAACCTATTAGCAATGTATAGAAGAGAATGGGAGTACAAGAGATGAATTTCTTATTGATATGATCTCACACAAAATACATGAGCCACTATATATAGGCTATAACATTAATACAAACATAATTGTGACATGGGAGTTAGAAATGTGGATAGTCACTAATAATGGATGCATTCATAACACTCCCCCTTGACTATCCACATGATGACATACTATTCTTTAATACGCTTGGTGATGTTGCCTCGTTAAAAAAAAACCTTCCTTGAAAAAACCCAATGGGACAAAACCTCAGCTAAGGGAAAAAGAGTGTAGCGCGTATTGTCTCCCCCTCAGACATTTAGAAACACACATACACTGTTAACATTATACTACTAGATAATGTTTACACGATTCTTCAGGATCGGTGTTAACTGATACCGCAGGACTAGTTATGTTGCCTCATTAAAACCTTACTAAGAAAAACCCAGTGGGACAAAACTTAGTCAAGGAAAAAGAGTACATACACTGTGTATATTATGGGTACATTACTCCCCCTCAATTTTACTTGTATATCTTGATGATGTTGAATCCAATCTTCTGTGACAATTGCTTGACTTGATATTTGGCGTAGTCTTCTTTGATTTGAGTGTTGTTGTCTACATGTCTTCATACAGTATGGCTTGAGCTTCTCTTGATCAACTCTAATCTACATACTTCTTAAATATGCTGAAATCTTCGACCTTCATAACTTGTATCTGGACTGAGATCGAACTCTATGCGAATCTAATATATATCAATCATAACCCAGGACGCCATATTGTTCTTGTGGAACTATCCCGTGTCTCGAGTTTGTAAATATGTCAAATAATTATTTAATGCGCTTTATAATTCTGCCTCGTTAAAAACCATGCCAGGAAAACCTAATGGGATAAAACCGTAGCTAAGGAAAAAGAGTGCACCACGCATTATACATAATTAACAACATGATTTATGATGATGTTAAATTAGTACTTCGGGACCTATATGATAAATTGATACTACTGGATCAGTTATGTTGTCTCGTTAAAAACCTTACCAAGAAAACCCAATGGGAAAAACTTAGTGAAGGGAAAAAGAGTGCAACATTTGAGATTAGAACTGTAATCTTACCAATACATTAAGCAAGAACGTAATATCAGATGTCGTCTTGTTTGCAAGATACGTCAATGCTCTGATCGCAATTAAGTATGGTACTTCTTGACTAAGTAGTTCAACATCCCTTTCTTGGGGTTGATAAGAATATTTTTTCTATGTCAAGCGATCAGACAATCGTTCATGTACTCAACGAATGAGCTTTTTCTATATAACATCTTCTAGATGTAGTCAGATTGATGAGCAAAAATAGTACATATATACTCGAACTACAGGTCGAGAATAACTACACTTTGTAAAGGTCATTCAATATTTTCCTCTTTAGTTTGAGAGTTCCCTCTCGATGATGTTTACATTTTCACTGTAAGAATGAAATCTTGTTAAATAGATGTATCTCATTTTGTCAAAATTATACCTCTCTTTTCAGAGTATAGTCGACTGTACCACATACGAGTAGTTTCCTTTAAGATTCATATATATAACACCTCTGGGGTTATTGTTTCATAATACTTTGAGCATTTTTAATCCTTCAGGGGGTTTTCATGCAGATGTCATTTGCAATTGTCTCATACATGTATACGGTGATGACATCCATAAGTTGTTTTATCTGAAGTCATTCTGAGATTGCGAGGCCGCTTAAACATCTAAAGATTGTCGCATCCACTACAGGGGTATACGTTTCCTCGTAATCAACTGCTGGGATTTGGGAAAAAATCTTTATGTTAAAAACGTGTGCCTTGCATCGCAAAAACTCATTATTTACGTTTCCTTTTATTTAAAGACACCCATTTATAACCTACTGGTTTGACGTCTATGGGTGTTCGAACTGCTGGTTCGAAAACGTTTAGTTTGTCGAGCAAATTTAGTTCAACCTTAAGTCATGTAGCCATTTTTGGCTATGTGTGTGCGTACACTCTTGCACACTTTCTATATACGCAATCTTTTTTTTTCATCGATTACATCTATTGCTATAGCATAATCAAATATATCATTTTACACGTGTTTCATTACGGTTCCATATTGTACCTATTTTGTACATAATTCATCGCGATCTCATATTTGTTTGGTACTAGAGTTTCTTTTAGAACTCCATTAGCCTCTTTTGGGGTTTTGACAACAACCTTCTTTAAGGTTTAGTATACAACCACTTCTGGGGTTTTGTATGCAACCACTTATGGTGTTTTATGTGCCACCTCTTTTAGGGTTACACCAACTGCGTTACTCTGCTCTTTTTGTGTTTGTGGGTTTTATCTTTTTTGAACCGATTTATCTCTCACAATTTATTAATATGATAATCATTTTGTGAGTACTTCCATTCGAGCAGATAAGTTTAAGCTGGTATATGTGACTTTGTCACCTTATTTGTGTTAGTGAATGCATCTTGTATTTCATTTGTTATTATTTGCAAATACACGCTCTTTCTTTTGGACTTCAGATTTGCATTGACCACTTCAGGGGTCGATATATAATATGATGCATTTTTTTATGTTACCAGTCTTTCATTTTCTTGTCTCCCCCTAATACTGGGAATATGATGTACATATCCCATTTTATATGTTATGGTGGTGCTATTGGTACATAGGCTGCACAACAAAATATATATAAAAAAATGGAAACTTGGTTCTCTTCAGGAGACCAGTTGTAATGGGGAGTATTTGTGATAAGCAGTTGGTTTTGAATTGATATAATCAATCGACGAATTCCGTCTCAACTACGTATGCCTCTCACTATATTTCACATTGTGCCCAACAATGGTCCCTACAATTGGGTCAAAGAACAGTGTTAAACCATGTCAAAAAAAAAAAAAAAAAAAAACAACGTTCCATAGTGTCGGGCATATGCTACATACGGGTAGCTAAAAACTCACATGTAACCATGTATGAATGCCACAATCCACACAACTGTACATTTCAATGGTCCCATATAAGAGAGATTGTTTGTAGGAGTTTATTGTTTGGAAGGGCATAAAAATTTATTTGCCAAAAAAAAATTAACTAGACATATGATAAGGCATTTTGGGAGCAATGTTTTTAGATTACTTAAAGGTGCTAAGGTGCCGGTTAGCATGTTTGATTTTTTAGCATATCATGATGCTATCTTGATGGCCTATTTGGTCATGCCATGTGGTGAACGTATAAATATTCTAGTAACTTCTGGTTACTCACTATATTTGATTTAATGGAATATTGTGGAAAATTAGTATAATTTCAAGTAACTTCTAATATAGTCTTCTGACCATATTTGTTATACTCCCATACAACATTCATGGTGGCATCATTACAATTTTCTTAGTTATGTATATGATCATAACCTTTGAATTGATCATCAACATTCATATTAGGGAATGGATTAGAACCACAGAACTTCCATGCTTGTTGTTTCAAACTTTATATATATTCTTTAACAATTAATGACATTTGACGATGGAAATTGTTTTGCTCAATGGATTATGATATATATTTTTCTCATCACATTCTCTTCAAGGATTGGAATAGAGTCAGACAACTTTCCTGGTGACTGTTTCAAACCTTATATATCAATAGTGCATTTGAGGTTTGACAAGTGGAAATTTTTTTTTTATTCCACATGTATAACTAATCTTTTCACCACATAACATCAATTATATGACCGAATCATTAAGATTTGTCAGTCCAAAATCTTACAAGCATCAATAATTTTACAATAAGCTTTAGTGAGTTTGAAACTTCGAATGTCATATTATAAATAAATCTTGATCACTACTCAATCATGTTTATAATGTGTGATCATATACACAACTTTAATTTAGCTGCTTCATTGAAGACTGTTTATATACATAAACAATGGCATATTAATGTACAAAGTCAAATTGTACAATATATAATTGATATAAGATGTCTTCTCATCAAATACAATATAATAAAATATATATAATTAATTTGACTTACTGTCATGATTGAATATTAAAATATATCAAGAACACTATTAAAAAGATTTATGGTAATATGTAAAGGTGATGATTATACAATGCATCACTTTATATTATATCACTATAATTTAAAACATAAACAAATGTCACTATCAACTTTCTTGATCATATAATAACAGATGAATCTTTATTACTTGTAAATAAGCTTTTTTATACTAATAAATTTTGTTGCTCAAGAAAATATAACAAGCATCTTGAGAATTTTTGTGACATGTTAATTTGCAAATAATATCTTTTACCACACAAATATTTTATAGAATTAAATCACATATTTAAATATCTAATAGCAACTAAATGGCTTATACAATTGCAATAACAATGATATACAACAAAGTTAACTAAGTAGTTGTCATATTATAACATATTATCATACAAACATGTACATTATTGTAAATTCATTAACATAATTACACTAATGATTATTTTCAAATAGAACTATTAGACATCACATTTTAATACCAATTGTATTTTAGTAGTTCATCACAAATTGTCTAAATACTAATAACAAAAACTAATTAATGGACCAATCAAAACTTATAACCATAATAATAAAAGCACATAATGATATCAAAACTCATAACCATAATAATAAAAGCACATAATGATTTAAAATTTGTAATGTCTTTGGAAACCCCAAAAACTAATTAATGGACCAATCAAAACTCATAACCATAATAATAAAAGCACATAATGACATCAAAACCCATAACCATAATAATAAAAGCACATAATGATATCAAAACTCATAACCATAATAATAAAAAATACATAATGATTTAGAATTTGTAATGTCTCTTTGAAACCCCAAAAACTAATTAATGGGCCAATCAAAACTCATAACTATAATAATAAAAGCACATAATGATATCAAAACTCATAACCATAATAATAAAAGCACATAATGATTTAGAATTTGTAATGTCTCTTTGAAACCCTAACAACGTGTTGTATAAAATTTAGGACAACAATAAAAGGCTATATAATTAGTAACCATAAAATATAATAAAAACAATTTATCCCACAAGTAATAAGTCGATTACAATTCAAAAACCAAAACTAAATCTTCCAAGAGTTAGTTGACATACAAGTAGAATTATATTATTAAAATCTTTAAAGTAGTTTCAAAATGACCAATTGTGGAGATTTAAATATATATTGCATATTTGGGACAACTAAACTAAT
This sequence comes from Helianthus tuberosus, assembly GCA_030545235.1. Classification (NCBI taxonomy): domain Eukaryota; kingdom Viridiplantae; phylum Streptophyta; class Magnoliopsida; order Asterales; family Asteraceae; genus Helianthus; species Helianthus tuberosus. Next base: position 6,721,730 of record CM060411.1, on the reverse strand, counting down.
GTATAAATTCACTAGATACTTCAACTTTTCAAACCGTTAATGAAACATACCTATTCAGTTTAGTGTACCAAAACTTCCATTGAAATCCAATAAAATATTTAATGATAAAAGGGAGATAACCAAGAGGTGTAAGAAATTAGTTACAATATTGCAAATAATCAATTAGAGAAACTAGAAAGATTTTTTTTTCTTGATCGAAAACCATTGTGTTTCTGGTTTACTTTTGCTTTCTTTTCTTCACATCTCAATGTTTTTCGTAGGTGTTTGTTTGTGAAAGAAAACTATTCAGATATGTTAACACATAGGAAAGTAAACAAAGAAGTAAAAACATTATAATCCTGGTTAAATAAGGATGATATCAATGTTGTTCATGATAATTTTAATCTTAAATCATAACCAATAAAAAATATCAAGAAAAGCGGAGGAAATAAAATTAAAATAATTAAGGGTTTTCATACCAGATCAACAATTTTGTCTTTTATCTCTTTCGCCAACGTTGATACGACATGGTGTCTTGTGTTGATACAATCCAACTTCAAAAGCAATCCGTGCTGATAACGTGTTGTATAATAACTAGAACCTATTAGCAATGTATAGAAGAGAATGGGAGTACAAGAGATGAATTTCTTATTGATATGATCTCACATAAAATACATGAGCCACTATATATAGGCTATAACATTAATACAAACATAATTGTGACATGGGAGTTAGAAATGTGGATAGTCACTAATAATGGATGCATTCATAACAATTTTATCATTTATATCACGTGTTTTTGTTTTTATTATAATAAAAGAAACTAGATTTATCACCGTCGTCACGTTGCGACGAACACTTTTTCTTTTTTATTCTGTATTTTCATGTTTTATAAAATCAACGACCAGGGCCGGCCCTGAAAATTCGTGTACCCTGTTCGAGTTCGAAAAATGTGCCCTTAGGCCTTAACGAAATTGGGTATTAGGCTCACCAAAGGTCTAAACCTAATGCCAAAGGGGTTAATAACTAATCTAAACCATAATAATAGTTTTGTAATGGGGCCTATGTTGGTGTTTGTATGAGTGTACCCTATTAAAAAATATTTTACATATACATATCGGGTTTTTTCATAAAAAATGTGTCCCTCGAAATATCGAGCCCTGGCCGGTGGTCCTCCCCGCCCACCCCCAGGGCCGGCCATGTCAACGGCAACAGTAGTCGTATTACAAAAGAACGGATTTGGCAATTTATGATGTGGCAAGTCTGGATTTTGAACTTTGACCAGCGTTGTGATGCTCTTATTAACATATAGCGTTGTGATGCTGTTATTAACATATAAATATTACTTTCTTGGCTTCGACAAAACTATCTCATTAACATATAAATAAACTAGATTAATTCCCATAAAATAGTACTAACATTCATGATAATACTGCATACAACATGTTACATGGATAACAATATTAACCTTTTATTCATATTACCATATAGGTTCTATTGATGACCATGTTGGAGTATAATTCGTAAAGAACCATGTATCCTCCTAATCATATCTACATACATGGATCAACTCAACCAAGTGGTGTTTTGGGAGGGGGGCCATGCTCGTCTTCCCAACACTTCCAACAACCGTCCGCTGGCAAGAGGTATCTATGGTTTTCTCCTTTTGTTTTATTCATGATTCCTGTAGAGAGTAAACACAAAAGAAACTAATATAAATAACATACATCAAAACACATATACATATGCATAAATTTGAATTCATGTGAGAACACTCCATTTCTATAAAAACTAGCTTTTAGCACCCGCATGTTGCGGTGAGACTGTTAAACCAGACAAAATATAGACGTAAAAATGTTAAACCACGCACGCACGTTGAAGCGTATTCACTCGCCAAGTACAAACCTAAGCGGGAAACATAATAATAATAATAATAATAATAATAATAATAGTAATAATAATAATAATAATAATAATAATAATAATAATAATAAGAACAACAACAACAATAATAATAATACATATTCCCATGAAATTGTTACTCCAGATTGATGACATGCTTACTCATTCAAAAACACTTTTTTCTTCAGAATATATCATTCTCACATTAGGATCATACCAGATGGGTCGTTAATCACAGGTTGTAGAGAGCTTTGAAGTTTTCTTCCTTCTGATGAAATCAGGAGAAGTGAATAAAGAACAACTAAGAACAATGTAACATCACTCGACTTCATTTTTAGAAAACGTGTTTTGGTCGTAGTGATTGATTCATATATATATAGTGAGGGTTTCACTATGAGAAAAATGTTACCATTCCTAAGAAAGTTTCCTACGCATTTCCAACAAACGTAAATTCCGAATATTTTCTCACGAAATCCTGATGAAAAACCTAAAAACCAACAACAAAGTGACAAAACGATATGAGTAGGAAACACATGGGAAAAATCCGATGAAATTCCGACAGAATACATGTCTATTTTAACAACTCGACCTTTTTTTATTACGGTTATGGAACTGGTTTAAATGTATCTTTATTTTAAACAACGCAATTTTTATACTAATTTATTATATGTTAAACATCGCTATAAAATGCTATTTTTTTTACAAGTGGAATTTACTTTCTCACCCAACGTGGAATGGACAAAAATGAAAAATGGAGGAATTGTTTGGTAAAGCAATGAGCCCTTTTAAAGATAAATCTTTCGTCCAAAATTTCTTTCTTATCTAATGTGGGAAGCTAAATCTTTCGTCCAAATTTTCCTTCTTAACATTTTTTTTTAAAATGTGTGAATTATTCGCGAATGTCGGGAGGTCTAGCATACATTGTCTTAACCGGGTTTGCGCTAGAGAGCCCCCTCGCACAATAGACCCCCAATTTAAACCTCTCAATGAGAAACCCTTATCATCCAGACTCGAACTTGAGACCTGGAGGAGAAAACTCACCCGGACCCATCATAAGTAGAATTAAATACCCGTGGCCACCACTAGAGCACTAGTGATAGTTATTTTCCTTATCTAATGTGGGATGAGCAAAAATGAATAATAGATGAATTCTGCGGGAAACAAAGTTAATTTCCTAATTTTTAATAATTTCTTTTATCCAAATTTACTTTCTCATCCATGGATGGACAAAAGTGCAAAACTTAGAAGAGTTTTGGTGATTTGATGACTTTAAAAGATTGTACCTTACGTTTTCATTTATACTTAAAATTACTTTGGGAGGTTTTTTTAAGCTGTTGCAATTGAAGAAATTGTTGAAATTGATAAGGATCAAAAGCAGGTTGTTGAAACTGTGGCATGACAGGAAATTGTCCAAATTGGGGGAACGAAGGTCCTTGTTGAAACTGGGGATATGAATGTGCTTGTGAAAACTGAGAAAAGTTTTGTGTTTGTGACAAAAGAGGGAATGATGGTTGTTTTTGCGGGTTTTGCTGATCATCATCATTGTTTAACAAACCAGTGAAAGAAAATTGATGTCTTGGACCCATTTTGAGAGTGTGATGTTGAAAAAATTTGAGAGTTTGTAAGATTTTAAGGGTAAAAAATGAGTTAAATAGGGGGAAAAAACTAGCCGTTTTTTTTTAAATATAGCTGTTACAAACAAAAAAAAATCTCTAAAAAAGTGCCGTTCGGCAGATTTTTGGAATAAAAAAAATGTGGTTTTAATATTGAAATGTTCCACTACCTCTTGCATGGCACCACCACTCTTGCATTTGGATGCACTTGGCTACATACGTGCATGCTCCATGGCTCTCCACTCCAATGCATCCTTCCAACATACCTTTTCCACATCATCAAATGCAACTCCACCAAAGTAAGCATTGGAGGTAGTCTTATGAATTCCAAAACCCCACTTGTATTAAGTCAACGTTGAAAAGAAGGTATAGTTTTTTAAATATTAAGTCAACGTTGATGTTCAGACTATTCAACATTGATCCTTCGTAGAGATTTCTACGTAATTATTCGCTTTTTTAATTTTGCTTGTGTGAATTTTCTTACAGATCTCATGGAAGGGAGATCTACATTGAGACCAGCGGATCTGCTCGTCTTTGGCTGGACGGGAGGGAAACATGCTTGCGTGGATCTCACAGGAGTCTCCCCCTTAGCTGGTTTAAGGGAAAGCGTGTTTGTAGCAGGACAAGCTATAAGGAAAGCGGAATCAAAAAAGGTGGATAAACACGCTAAAGCATGTGCTGATAACCAACATGCATTTGTCCCCTTCGCCTTCGACACCTTTGGCTCCCTAGCTCCAGAAGCTATCCGTTTGTTGACTAGGGTCCAAAAGGTTGTCCACAGCAGTTGCTCATCAACAGGGGGCAGGGGTTTGTCTTTAATAGGCTAGGGTTTCCTATTCAGAAAGGGGTAGCGGCGCAGCTTGTTGCTCGCTTACCTGCGATATTGATGTAACTTAGCCAGTTCTTATTGCAATGAAATTTCCGTTTAAAATTAAAAAAAATAATTCACAATTTATGAAGTCACACTTGACATCTAATTGATGTACAAGCCACTCTTTGAGCAGCTCAGCTCAGAAAGAACAACCCTAGCTACATGAGCAAATGTCTCTTCAAAGTTAATAGCATTCTGTTGTGAGTACCCTTTAGCCACTAGTATGGCTTTGTGCTTAAGTATCATACTATCTCGTCCTTGTTTGGTGTTAAACTTCAGTTGATTATTATCTGATCGAAATATATCTTTATGATGTGCTTATTTTATAAAAGCTTCGATAAAATATTTCTTCAAAATTGAAAGGGTCAATCACTTATCCTTTAGAACTTTTAATAAATAAAGGTTCCAGAAAAGCGAATTGATGCATGTTTAAAATCTAAGGTTAACTGAAGAGGTATGGTCCCAATTCCTCGCCAACATGGCAAGGACCACACCACTTTTTCCATCATACGTGGCGCTGACGTCGACGAGGTCATCCAGAAGCTTCTGGATAATATCTAGGTGGCTCCAAAGATGCTCCACCCGACATAAAGGACACAACGTGTCACCAGTCACCAGGCGCCACGTAGGCCTGTAACTAATCTAAGAACAGCCCGACAATGCCAGTACGACGTCTCCAAGATGAGCGAATGTAGGCGCTCCACGTGTACCACTACACTGACCATAGCAGGGGAGACCAAGAGGATATTCCCCTCTTAACGAGACTAACGGTGTTGCTGTTTTGCAGGAACCAAGCCATCTCACGAGTAGAAAGAGAGATTGAACCCACAGAAGAAGTAACCCCACAGATTAACCATAGTGTTAACCTGTGTTTCATCATTGGCGCCATCCGCTTTTAGCAAAAACCACTCTCATCTCTTTTTCTTTACAAAAAACACTCATCAACATGGCTGAACAAAACCCTTCTCACCAGGCAGATGGAGACGTTTCTTCCTTTGAACTCGTTTCGGACAACGTCCACGTCCAGCGGGGTCCAAGGAACGAAGTTATCCAGGAAGGGCCGATGAACAACGAGTTTCCCAGCATCTTTGGAAGTACATCCAGGATCATTGCTCAAAACGCACCTGGTGCTACTTTCCAAACCCCACCCAGAATCATCACCCAAACCACAAACGGAGCTACGTTCCAGCCTCCGTCAGAGGTAGTCCAGCAGACACCACCACCGGTGCAAACTCAGAGCCATGGAGCTGGTCCCTCAGCTCCATCGGATCAAGCACAACTAAACTTCTCTGCACTACTAGGGCTACCTGAAGGAAAAACTCTGGCTTCCTGGTATGCCGAACAAGTGGCGTCTATAAACCTTGTTTACACACAACTCAGCGCGCAGCAAGCTCTGCTTCAGGCAAAAGCAAACCAGTCCGCATTTGTCACTCCACTGTCAAGGCCTTTGAGCGCTCCCATGCCTCAACAGACCAATGCATTCAACTTACACCCTGAGTCAGTACCTCCACCACATATCAGAAGGCCAAGCGCGCATGACACGCGCGATACTTACGGTGAAACAGAAAGCAATTACGTGCAGTATTCTCACCAACCAAAAATGCCAATACAAAGTCGTTTAGGTCCGCGCAACATAAACAATGAATTTGAAGATGACGACGAGACGAACACAGTGTTCAGCAGGCTGCCACCAGAGCATGAAGCGTACAAACCTCGCAAGCGCGCGGGTTATGACCCAAAAGCAGAACATGATTACACTTTAAGCTATCGTCCAGATGACATGGCTGAGAATTCAAAATTCATTAGGGAGATCGCCACGGCTGCCATTGACAAGACGAAATTGCCACACAACGTGGGCAAATACAACGGGTTGACAGACCCAGACGATCACCTCCAAGTTTTTAACGGTGCGGGAGCAACAGGCGGATGGAACTTACCAACCTGGTGTCATCTCTTCGCTCAAACCTTCATAGGCGCAGCGCGCGTCTGGTTTGACAGCTTACCAGCAGGAAAAATCAAATCATGGGTTGATTTCCGAGAGAAGTTCCTGGCACACTTCTCACAGCAACGACGACATACCAGGGACCCAGCCGATTGTTTGAACATATGGCGCAGAGACCACGAGAGCGTGGAAGATTTCATTACAAGATACAACAAAGAATGTTTGGAGATCGGCGACGTAGGAGAGAAGATGATGCGCGCACACTTCATGAGGGCAGTCAAGTGCGACGACTTAATCAAACGTGTGAAAGGTAGAGACGGAGGACCCAAAGATTGGGAAACCTTCATTGAAGCAGCCAAAACCATCGCACAATCTGACAGACAGCTGACCGGTGACGACCACCGTCAGCGGAGTTACAACCATAACGACCGGCATAGCAAGAAAGGCAGAAACCAACCATGGAAAGCATCCGGTCACAGAGAAAGAAGCCCGGCAAGAGAGGATGCGCGCCACACGATCAACCAAATAGCTCACCGGAAAGAGGTGAAAGGAGAAAACAGGGAGAAACAGTGGACACTCCTAACGAAAACCCCTTCAGAAGTCTTGGCAACAGAAAACCACCAGTTTAAATCGCCTCTACAAATGCGCAACAAGAGGGGCCAAGATCCAAATCTTTTCTGTGAATTCCACAAGGACACAGGCCACTTAACCGACGATTGCTTCAGCCTCAAACAAGAGATCGAAAGGGCCTTAAGAGACGAAAAGTTAACTCACCTGGTCAAAGGTGGAAGGCGCGATTACCGCTAGATTCAGAGAAGAGAAGAAGGGCCGGACAACAAAAAACTCCGGAAACTAGAAACCCACATGGTTCAAGGGGGTCCACGAAGGCCAAGAAAAAACTACAACAAGCACGCACAAGATGATTCATGGCGCGAGAAACAAGTCGTTTTCCCAGTTGTAAGAGGAGGCCCACGAGAAAGAAGGCCCATAGTCATCTCAGGCGTCATAGGGCATTACCAAACGGATTACATCTTCATCGATCCGGGGAGCACTGCAGATATCATATATGAACAGTGTTTTAATCAGTTCGATCAGGAGGATAAAGCGCGCTTAGAACCAGTTGATTACCCGCTCACTGGTTTCTGCAACGAAGCCGTTTTTCCTCTAGGACAAATATCATTCCCAGTGTTGCTCTCGGATGGAAGGAACTCAAGAACAGAAGAAGTCACATTCATGGTGCTGCCAACACTTTCAAGACACGATATTCTGCTGGGAAGAGAATCCCAAGGTGATTTTAGCATGATCTGCTCTGGCCCACACTCAGCTGTGGGATTTCCAACAGAAACAGGAGTGGCCATCATATATGCAAGCAAGGAAGTATTAGCAACAGATGAGCTAAGACCTGCAAAGGCAAGAAAACCGGAATCACGCCCAGAGGCAGAGAAATGGGTGTTAAACAGCGCATATCCGGAACAGACAGTAACCTTAGGACCTGCAATGTCCGATCTAACGCGCGCGGCGCTAAAGAAGCTGTTGTTCCAAAATATGGATGTTTTTGCCTGGACACCAGCAGATATGGTGGGTGTTCCACGGCACATAGCTGAGCATCGATTAAACGTTTCGGAGGACGCAAAACCGGTGGTGCATGCCAAACGCCACTTGGGAGACATAAAGCATGATGCCATGAAGGAGCATGTGATAGAGCTGTTAAACGCGGGAATCATCAGGGAGGTCAGGTATCAAACATGGGTAGCAAGCCCAGTGATGGTCCAAAAGAACAACGGTAGCTGGAGAATGTGCGTAGACTACAAAGATCTGAATAAGGCATGTCCACGCGACTGTTATGCCTTACCAGACATCGATGAAAAGATTGACTCACTTGCCACATTCCGATGGAAATGTTTCCTCGATTGCTACAAAGGGTACCACCAGGTACAGATGGCTGTGCAGGATGAAGACAAGACCGTGTTCCGCACACCAACAGGGCTATACTGCTATACCAAAATGCCTTTTGGTTTAAAGAATGCGGGCACGACTTATCAGAGGCTCATGAATGAAACTTTTCACGATGCCATCGGCAAGTACATAGAAGTATATATGGACGATCTGGTTATTATGAGCAAAGAGGAGAGTACAATGTTGCTGAACATCCAAAAGACGTTCGACACCTTGCGCGGAGTCAGTATCAAGTTAAACCCAGCGAAATGCTCTTTCGGCATGGAAGAGGGGAAATTCCTGGGTTTCATTGTTACGAAAGATGGCTTCAAGGTGAACCCTGACAAGATACAAGCAATAGAACGCATGCCGTCACCTTCGACGATCAAGGAGATGCAAAAATTGGCAGGACGGTTGGCAGCACTTAACCGCTTCCTGGCCAATCACGCAGCTAAATCATTTCCGTTTTTAAAAAATCTCCGAAACTGCATGAAGAAGAGCCAATTTCAGTGGACTCCGGAAGCCGAGAGCGCATTCCGCGAGATGAAAGACTGCCTCATCAAGCTACCAACATTAACTGCACCAGTCAAGGGCGAGCCTCTGGTACTGTACTTATCAGCCTCCGACAGAGCAGTAGGAGCAGTGTTGCTTGTTGATCGACAGGGTGTTCAGACGCTAGTCTATTATGTGTCACGAACTCTAACTGACCCAGAAACCCGGTACGCAATCATGGAGAAACTAGTACTCGCACTGATCCATGCATCAAGAAGGCTGCGCAGGTACTTTGCCAACCACGTCATCCACGTGCTAACAAACTACAATATTGGCAACATACTCGCAAGGCCAGAGATTTCAGGGAGACTAGCAAAATGGGCGATAGAGCTCGGGGGTCATAACGTAGTGTTCAGACCAAGACCGGCCATTAAGGGCCAAGTACTTGCAGATTTCATGACAGAGGTACCGGACGACAAAGATCGAGAATGCAAGGCGATGGAAAAAGCCGAGAAACAGCAAGTGGAAGAACCATGGCTACTATACACAGATGGTGCGTCTAACGAGGATGGCGCAGGTGCTGGTCTCCGGCTAGTGAGCCCTGACAAACATGAGTTCACCTACGCCATACGCCTGGATTTTAAAAGCACAAACAATGAAGCTGAATACGAAGCTTTCCTTGCTGGTTTAAGGTTGGCAATCAAAATGGGAGTATGACACATCGAAGCGCATGTGGACTCCATGTTGGTGGCAGGACAAATCAACGGGCAATATGAAGCCAAGGGAGATACAATGGCACTTTACCTGAGCCAAGCAAAGACACTGCTACAAACCTTCTATTCCTACAAAGTGCATCACATCAATAGAAGCGAGAATAAGCCAGCAGACGCGTTGAGTAAACTCGCCTCTACAAGCTTCCAGCACCTAGCAAAGGATGTACGCATAGAGGTTTTAAGCAACCCGTCAGTGCCACTGCGAGAAGTAAGCGTCGTTCAACTTGGGACAACGTCTTGGATGACTCCGATAATCACATACCTCCAATCTGGAATACTCCCGGAGAACAAGGCAGAAGCAAGGAAAATCCAGTACAAATCCGAACATTATCAGATGGCTGATGGGATTTTGTACAGAAAATCATACCTCGGGCCTTTGTTAAGATGTGTTGATCCCGAAGACGCACGCTATTTGATCAGAGAGGTGCACGAGGGAATCTGTGGTATACATGCCGGACCAAGAATGGTGGTAGCAAAAGTCATGAATGCGGGATACTATTGGCCCGGGATGCATTTAGACGCGGTTAAAGAATTGAGAAAATGTAGCGGGTGCCAAAGACACGCTCCCAAAACAATGCGCCCCAAGAATGAATTGGTACCAGTCACGATGGCATGGCCCTTTCAACAATGGGGAATAGACATGGTCGGACCTTTTCCCGAAGCCCCAGGAGCCGTCAAATTCATAATAGTCGCAGTCGACTATTTCACCAAATGGGTAGAGGCAAAGGCCCTCGTATCAACCACAGCCGCCGTTGTAAAAAAATTCATTTGGGAACAAATCATATGTCGTTTTGGATTACCCCTCAAGATAATCACCGACAATGGAACCAACTTTGCCGAAGACAATCTTCAACAGTGGTTCAAGGAATTACACATCGAGCACACCTTCTCCTCGGTCGCGCACCCGCAGGGGAATGGTCAAGTTGAAGCCGTCAACAAGAGTATCGTCGACGGAATCAAGGCAAGGCTGGGAGAAAAAAAGAAGAGGTTGTGTAGACGAACTGCCCAGCATCTTGTGGGCCCACAGGACGATGCCCAACACAAGCAACAAAGAAACACCGTTTAGCTTGGTTTATGGGTCGGAGGCAGTAATTCCAGCGGAGATAGGATTGCCGTCACCCCGAATGCTCTCAATGAACACGATCAACAATGAAGAAGAGAGGAGGATCGACCTGGACCTCCTAGAAGAACGGAGAGAAATGGCGGCAATCAATGAAGCAAAGTACAAAACGAAGCTGGAAAAATATTACAACTCTAAAGTCCGAGTCTGCACCTTCAACCCGGGAGAATACGTCCTCAGAGACAACAAGGCCTTAAATGCAGAAAAACCCGGGAAGCTGGCTCCCAAGTGGGAAGGTCCATATGTCATCGACACCGTGCTCGGAAAAGGAGCCTATAAGCTGCGCACCATCGACAACAGGGAGGTTCCTCGCACATGGAACGCCCAACAGCTGAGAAAGTGTTACCTGTGAAGAAAACTCTTGTAATTGCAATGGCCAAGTCACCAACACATTTATAGTAATACAAGAAGTGTTTGGCTATCTTTCTATCATGCAAATTTCTTTGTCACAACTGCATATATTACTTTGGGCATACACGAAAACATCAATGGCTCGACCATTAGGAAACGTTGTAGACCTCCAAGGCCTGTTGCCAACAAGTGCACAGCCGGGTCAGACACACAACCAAAGCCTAACAAACGCCAAACAAATACTTCGTGCCCACATAAACACGAAAACATCGAACATAGGACAAACAAACATTGTAAGCACCCCCAAGGCTGAGAACAGCCGGGTCTACACAATAACCTGTAACTCGATCACTTCGTATTCACGATCCAACCTGCGCACGAATACGATAGAATAAAACGTTGTAATAAGCACAACACAACCTGTCAGCGCCATCATTCATTCGTGATACCTGAATCAAAGTAATTACACATGCACATATTATGACGATAACAAAATTCGCAACTATTAGCATAACAAATGTCAAAGCATAGCCAAATATCCACAAACATAACAAGAAAGTTAAAATTGTTTATCGAATTGTCAAGTACAGGACCAACCAAGGTCATACGCGGCGCGCAGGACGGAGTCCCTCATTCGGGATGACTGGGTCCAGCATCCCCAGCCGCACCGCCCTCATCACCAAGAGCCTTTTTAAGCAAGGCAACCCCATCAGATTTTCGTGCCAATTTCTTCGCAGCCTTAACCACCGCAAACTCCAAAGACGAAAACTCCTGTCTTTTCTCAGCATAGGCTGCACCACAATCCTCCTTCCATAACTCAAAGCGATGCTCCTTCTCCTTATTAACCGCCGCAGCTCTACCTTCGTTGTACCCATCCTTACGCCCGCTGTTGTAACCAGCTTGCCCCAGCTCAAACATATAATTGGAAACCTCATGAGAGTTGACAATGCGATCAGCAATCTGCGAGACACACACAAATAAGGGACGATTTACGAAATTCACAAAATAAAGTAAAAGAAGTTACCAGAGGCACCGCGCGCGAGAGCAACCACATGCAATCCGCTGACGCTTCCTCGGCAAGGACTTCAGAGGCATTACACTCAACGGTTTTCTCTCGAAGAAGACGTTCAGTAGTTTCATACCGCCTTGCAAGCTCCTCTAGCTTAGCTATACGATCAATATACTCCTTCTCTTTCTTCTCAAACGCGACGCGCGCCTTTTGAGCTTCATCGGCAAGCTCAGTCTTCTCACCCGCCAAACGTACAACAGTGTCACGTTGAGCTTTCAGCTCTGCATTGGTACGCTCGCACGCAGCTTCCCAACTCTTCTGCTTATCAGCGTTGATCTGCTTCTCTTGGGCGAGTTTCTCCTCTGCATCAGCTAACCTCCATACCAACCCCTTCTTCTCAGCGTTGAATTTTTCTTTCTCTTCCGCAAATAGCTTTTTCTCATTTTCAAACTCGAGAGTGTCTTCCCCCATCAGTTTCCACTCACGGACAATTTCCTGTGAAGTGGACCAGAAGTTGACCCCGGCTTGAACATGCTCATCCAAAAGCTCCAACCGACGGCGCCTCTTCTGGAACATCCTTTCAGCCGGGGGGAGAGACAGGGAGAAAAATTCATGGCAGTTATCCAAATCATTCATCCTGGAACCCTGGGTCAGATTCCAACGGGGGGCGTGCGGAAGATCATCACAAGCAGGATTCGTTGTATCAAAATAATTAGCATGCACCTTTCCAAACTGAGGGCTGCGGACAGCACCTGAGGTTGCACCACCACCATCACCCGGTGGGCGTTTTGTATACACCGTCTAATGAGGAGTAGTTTCACTCACCTCCACTTCAACTTCAACGTTCTTGCCACGGTCACCACCACCAGCATCGGCCACATCACCACCGGTATTACCACCACCTTCTCCAACCTGTTCAACATTCACATCTCCTTTTTTCTTCCCGTCAGGAGTCTCATGAGGAGGTGACAACCCAAATGTCCTAGACGGTGGGGATTCCGGAGGAGTAATCCTCGAAATATCTATCTTGTGTCCAGTCTTGGCTGTTTTGGCACCTGCTCCAAAAACGAGCAACGCGTTCAGATAAGAGAAAAGAAAACAAGCAAAAACAAACAGACAAACGAGGAACTGAAAAAACGAATACCAGAAGCCTCAAAAATCTTTTGCAACAAATCCCCCGGTTTCTCAGCAAAAACACTGTTGGATCTGAGTTTCTTTTTGATTGTATTTTCGTTTGTAATTAAGATGGAAATGAAAGAGTTGTGCAGCGGAAATAAGATGAAAGCAAACTTTGCATACAATCAAACGAGAGTAATACTTTTATCAAACATCTTTACACAATGAATCGAAAGATTGAATTTGTTTCAACAACGATTACAATGATTGATGTAAGAATGCAAACTCCCCCTCAGCCAGAGCTCAGTAGTTTGTTCGTGCAAAGAAGACGATGTGGTGAAAGAGCTAATAGAACAGTACAAAGTACTGAACTATTTATAGGCACTTGCAAACCACTGAGCATCTTAGCTGACGTCACCATGAAAGTGACATCTAACCTCCTAACAAACTCTAACCTCTGATCTATACAAACACTGATGTACTAACTACTGCTATTACAATCTAATACATAAAAGACACATAAACAGCTGCTGCATCCTTCCACTGCTGTGAATCCAGCAGTGCTTGTCCGGATCAGCAGTACTTGACTCAAGACAGTAGATTGAGTCAGCAGAGTTTTGGTCTTCTATCAGTCTTTAACACTTGGCAGTAGATACAAGTCAACAGTTGTGGATCAGCACTTGGTAAGATCAGTAGATAGGAGATCAGCAGATACAAAGTCACTTTCAAGGGGAAAGATTTGCATGAACTAATCTGTAAACGTCTGCTTATTCTGGATCCACTGCTCTGATCCAGTTTTGGCTTTAATTATCTGTTCCTCTGATAGGGTTCAATCCCAACAATCTCCCCCTGGAACAGATAATGCCAAAACTCTTCATTATTTGTGGAAATCTTTATTGCCTCATCAACAGTTCCCTTATCTGACCTTTAAATTGTAATTCAAAGTCTAGGGCATCTGTATCTTCATCATCCCTGCTGAGTGGAAGATCAAGGAGATCCTGCAAATCTTCAAGACTCAGGCCAAGAGCTTGTTCCCTTGATATTTTCTCCACTCCTCCACCAGACCTGAGCAAAGTCAATACGCAGGTCTGTTTGTCAGTTTCCCACTTTTGTATTTTTGAGCCTGGAGGGTTTCTTGGGAGATGTTTATTTGCAGAAGTATTTGGAGAGGCTGGCCTGATCATAGCTGGCTGAGCAGCACTTGCAGATTGTTCCAATTCAAGATCTTCTTTTATCATTACTTCCGTGCCTGCTTTTACAATGGCATCTCCTGCTAATAGATCTTGAATTGTTTCCATGCTAAACTGGTTTTTGCTCATTCTTTTGTAGATGGCAGCACCAGCTGGAGCAATGGTTCTTTTGACTTGCAGCTTTGGTGGTTTTTTAGAAACCTCTGCTTTAGAATAGTCAGGCTTTTGAGGAACTGAAGGATCTTTCTTTCTTAATTGTTCCAACTTTTTGTAAGTAGCCCTGACCACATCTTCTTTTCATCTAGCAACTTGTCTTTTGTTTCCATAATCAGCTGCTACCAGTTCCTCTTTCATTCTCTTCAGCTCTTCCTGTTTGTCAGGTACATTCTTTCTAAACTCTGCCCAGTTAGGAGGAGTGTGAGTGACATTCCTTTTTATCATGTCTTGAATTCTTGCTGCTTCATTTTCAAGTTCAGGAATAGTCCACTCTTTGTACATGTATCTCTCTCCTTTGTACTTCTTGTGAGCCATGATGCTTTCAATGTAGTCTTTCTTCAGAGATTCATCTGCTCTTTCAGAAATTTGTTGACTAACATTTTTTGCAAATTGCTCTAGGGATCTGACTTGTGTGAGCAAATATTGACTTCTCTGTGCAATTTCTTTATCAGATTTCCCTTGTGTGTTTTTCTTTGAGATATCCTCTGCTTGCTTGGCCTTGATTTCCAGGTATTCATCAACATTTTTAGGCCAGGGATATCCCTTTATTGATGGCAAACTCCTTTTGGCAGGGTCATCCTCATAGTAAAAGGATTTTATTTCATCTCTAACAGCTGCTAGTTCAAGAGGAAATTGAACACCTGCAGGAGGTAAGGGCTTGTACATTGGAACTGAAGAGAGAGGAACAGGTTTTGGTATTGTGACAAGTGTTAAAGATTTTGAAGATGTTTGTGGTGGTGAATTGTCATCATCTTTGAGAACTAGTCTTCTCCTTTTTGTAGGAGGGACTGATGATGCTTTGGATGGAACAGTGGTGGTAGATGTATAGGCAGTGGATTGTGATTGACTAACAGCTGTTGAAACAACTGGTGTTTCAACCACTGTTGTCATTACAACAGATGTTATAACATCTGCTGTCTTCTGCTGTATGTCAGCAGGTGTTGTTTTTGGTGGTGATGATGGTAAAGCAATGGATGTTGTGTGTGTTGAAGTGGTGTGTGTTAATGGAACAACTGTTTGGCAAGCAGTAGTTTTTGTAACTCCTGATGCATCAGCTGTTTTGTGTGGTGGTTTTTGAGCAGACTTTGAACGTCTGATAGGAATGGATTTGGGTTGCCTCACTTTTCTAGTAGGCTTCTTCTTTTTCTCAACAGGATTTTCATGATCCTTTGACCCAGAAGTACCCTGATCTGGATGATCCATTATGTCCACCCTGGCTTTCTTTTTGGCCTCTCTATCTCTTTTTACACTTGCAACTGCTTCTGCTAGTGCATTTGTTGTCACATCAATTTTCTTGCTGCCATCTGGCAAAGGGATCTCTTTGGTCATGTTTGAATTTTCTGGTTCAAGATAGAGACCATCCTCTATACCCTTCCTTTTCCATTCCTTAATTTTCTCCCCCTTTTTGGCATTATCTTCTGGGAGTTGAGAAATGTAGGGGACATTTGGAGGAGCAGTGCCAGTGGTTTGCAAGATCTGAGTTTTGAGAGCCTTTAAATCAGCCTGAGTGTTCTTGAACCTTGACTCCGGTGCATTTCTCAGCTGTTGTACATGTTTTTCATGTTGCTGATCTGCTAATTGTGCTTGTTGTTGGAGAAAAGATTGAAATAAATTCCAGAGCTCATTTGTAGCAGGTGCCCTTTGTGGAACAGATGCTTGAGGTGGAACAGCAGTTGATTGTACCTTCTGAACTTGTAACACCTGTTGTAGCATATCTTTGAGTTCTGCAACAGAGTTATCAAGCTTTGCAATACGATCCGTCAATTTCTGGTACTTTAAACCATCACCCAAGTTAATGGGATCATCTGATTTCCCACTAGCAGTGGTTTTATCAGTGGTAGATGTAGGGAATATACTCCAAACATTAACCACTGATGCCCCTTTTTCTTGGTACTGGGGTCTTCTTCCTTCAACACTTGACAACCTTTTGATGTTGCCAGTAGGA
Source organism: Helianthus tuberosus (assembly GCA_030545235.1). Taxonomy (NCBI): domain Eukaryota; kingdom Viridiplantae; phylum Streptophyta; class Magnoliopsida; order Asterales; family Asteraceae; genus Helianthus; species Helianthus tuberosus. The sequence continues at coordinate 6,705,276 of CM060411.1, read as the reverse complement.
TAAATAAATCCACTGGTGGTTGGCAGAGGTGCTATAAAAGGAATTGCCTCCAAGGAAGTCTTATTAATGTAACCACTGTCCAAATGTAACCCAGTGGGTGTAACAGTTGTAGTGGCTGCTTCACTTGGAATACCACCAAGAGTTACTTGTAACTCAAGGGGTGTAACCTCCTCAGGTTGTGTTGGTGGGTTAGCAAAGATTGATGCAGCAGACCCAGTCAGTTGTTGAGGTATATTCTCATTAATAGGTGATTGAGAAGGACTGGATAATGCCTGGTTCAAATCAATTGCATCCAATAGTGGTTTTATTGGTGAGGGAATTGTGGATGTGATGGTTGGTGTAGAAATAGGATGTGTCCCGGGCATTGGACTGTGGATGATAGAAACGAGTGTTTCCAGAGCATCATGATGTGGAGACCCTATTTGTACAACCTGTTCTTTTTGTGAAGAAACAGGAGGAGTTTCAGCTATGGGTTGAGATATTTGTACCAACTGCTGTGAGGAAGTAGCAGCAGTGGTTTCTTGTGACTTTTGTGTTGTCACTGGTAGGAGCTCTGGTATCTCATCCTCCAGAGATGCCTTTTTGATGGTTTTGGGGGGTTTTTGTGTTTTTCTCTTTGTTGGCTTTTTGGTGATTTTAGGTGTGGGTTTCAAAACAGTTGTGCTGCTGCTTTGATCACCTTGAGCAGTGGGCTCAGCAGCAGATACCTGAGGAGCAGTTGTAACTGCTAAAATCTGCTCAGGCACCTCTGCTTGTGTTTTGCAGGGTGCTAACATCCTTGAAAAAGTTTCAGTAGTTAAACTGTTTATTTGAGTAGGATCACCCTGGTTTATTACAGCTAAATCATCCTTACTAAATTTCTTTGAAAAATAGTAACTTAAAAACCTTGGAAACAGTAAGAATGATTTTGTTTCAACATTATTAACCAAATCTTTAAAAATTTCCCGAGAATAGTTAAAATTTTCTCCTTGAAGAATAGTATATCCCAGATTTTGAATCTTTAAAGGGATTTCATTAAAAGAAGTGGTTTTGTTTGAAACACATAGTAGGAGGGTATGAAATAAAAATCTGGTTGCAGAAGGAAAATAACCTTTTTCTAAGGTAATTTTCTTCATCATTGTGGCTTCATACCCTCTCTCAATGAAATCAATTTTTAACTCGTTCTTAGTGAAAGAAATTTTACCTTCCTGATCACCGAGTTGAAAGACCTCTGAAATGGATTGTGGCGTGATTTGGACAGCTTTACCCTTTATAGAAGAGTTTATGGTGGTTGCAGTGTCGCCTTGTTTTTCAAGGGTTGCATTTTTCCAGAACTCCCTTTGGGTCACCAAATAGATTGGTGCATCGGCAGTGATCAAAGTTTTGTACTTTGACTTTGCCATGAGATCAATGATGGAATCGAAAACTTTGGTGGTTCCTGGTTTTGTGAGAAGACCCAGGAGATTGTGAGATGGTTTATGTGGAATTTCAGTGGAGATTGCCTTTTGAGAGGCTGTTTTCGATGATGATTTAGATGAGGGTTTTGAAGATTTCTTTGATTTTGTCATTTTGAAGATGATTGATCGAAGAAATTTGTGAAGAAATGAGATGAAAAACTGCTTTGAGAAGAGAATTTTTAAGAATTCAATTCGACAGTAAAACCCTGTTTTGATGGTGAGTGGGGGATTTTATAGGGAAGAAAGTGAATGCTGAGGTGGCAGCCGTTACAAAAGGTCTGACCAATATGTACTGCCCACGTGACAACCCCTGCTGAAAGTGAAGGACAGTACTTGTGTGATAGGGACAAATGAAGGCAGTGGTATGAAAGTAGTGGATGATTTTCACTATCAGTGGATAGCATATCAGTGGATAAGACACTGCTTTTGAGCAACAGAGTTTATCAAAGGAATGAGAGAGCAGGGGTTGACTTTCAGCAGTGGACAGACTTTTCAATTAGAGCAGACTTTTGAACAATCAGTGGTTAATGGCAGACTTTTAAGGATTTAATGAAAAATTTCATTTTTAGCTATTTTTAAGGATGGAATTTTGATTTTCTGAAAACATTTTGTTGCTTTTATTCATAGAAAAACAAGATGTTGCTTGTTATTCCATGTTCAGCATCCCAATCCTAGAGACCAAGCTTTCAAAAGTGGCTGTATCAAGTGCTTTTGTGAGCACATCAGCCAGCTGGTCTTTAGTTGGGACATGATGCAGAGAAATCAAACCTTTTTCATAGCAATCCCTCACAATGTGATGTCTGATGTCGATGTGTTTGGTGGTTGAATGGGAAACTGGATTTTTGATGATATTTTCTGCTGCCTGACTGTCCAACATGAGTGGTGTCTTTAAGGCAGTGATACCAAAATCCAGCAACTGATTTTGAAGCCACAGGAGTTGGGCTGTACAGCTTGCAGCAGCAATGTATTCAGCTTCAGCAGTGGATGTTGAAACAGCTGCTTGCTTTTTGCTTTGCCATGAGACTAAGCAATCACCTAGAAACTGGCACCCTCCTGATGTGGACTTCCTTGTTGTGTTGCAGCCAGCAAAGTCACTGTCTGAGAAACCTGAAAGCTTGATGTTCCCATTAGCTGGATACCAGATACCAAGTGTGGGAGCACCTTTTATGTATCTGAAGATCCTTTTTACAGCAATGAGATTTGATTTTCTGGGAGCTGATTGACTTCTTGCACAGACACATGTTGCAAACATGATGTCTGGTCTAGATGCAGTTAGGTACAATAAAGACCCAATCATGCTTCTATAAAGTGTTTGGTCAATCAGCTCATCTTTTTCATCAGACATGACCAGCTTATTTGTTGCCATGGGTGTGCTGCATGGTTTACAATCATTCATATCAAATTTGGTTAAAAGTTCTTTAGCATATTTGCTTTGATGAATGAAAGTTCCATTTTGCATTTGCTGTACTTGGAGACCAAGAAAGCATTGCAGCTCACCCATTGCACTCATTTCAAACTCAGCTGTCATGAGTTCTCTAAACTCTTCACACATTGAGTTACATGTGCTTCCAAAAATAATGTCATCCACATAAATCTGGACAATCATTAAATCCTTCCCTCTCCATTTTAAAAGCAGTGTTTTATCAATGGTACCTCTTTTGAAACCATTTGAGAGTAGGAAGTTGGAAAGAGTTTCATACCAGGCCCTTGGTGCTTGTTTCAAGCCATACAAGGCTTTGTTTAGCCTGTAGACATGATCTGGATAAAATGGATCCTCAAAACCTGGAGGTTGACAAACATACACCTCTTCTTGAATTGTACCATAGAGGAAAGCACTTTTGATATCCATTTGAAACACCTTCATGTTGTGGTTGACAGTAAAGGCCAGGAACAGTCTAATTGCTTCTAATCTTGCAACAGGGGCAAATGTTTCATCATAATCAATCCCCTCTTCCTGTCTGTAACCTTGAACCACAAGCCTGGCTTTATTCTTGACAACAATACCCCTTTCATCAGTTTTGTTCTTGAAGACCCACTTTGTGCCAATGGGACTAACCTCTTCTGGCAGTGGTACAAGCTCCCATACTTGTTGTCTTTTAAACTGTTGGAGCTCCTCTTGCATGGCTTCTACCCAGCTGTTGTCTTTCAGTGCCTCTTGGTACTTGACTGGCTGATGGAGTGATAGAAAACCAGCAAAAAGACAAATGTTTTGGGTTTGGCTTCTTGTGAGCACCCCTTCATTTATGTTGCCAATGATTTGATCAGGTGGATGAGATCTCAAGAAGATTAAATCTCCTTGGTATGGTATGATGGCATTGGTTGGTGAAGGCTGCAAATGTGTATCATCTGAGCTAACCACTGCTGGGGACTTTGATGATCCAGCAGTGGTTTCAAAAGGTGGTGGTATAGGAGGTAATGATGTGGACAACTACTGACTTTTATCCACTGTTTGAGGACTTTTGTCAGCAGTGTTTGAGGATGTGGAAGCAGTGGTTGATGGGCTACTTTGGTCAACAACTGTTGAGGTAGCAGTGGTAGAGCTTTGACAACTGTTTTGAACAGCTGATGCTTTTCCCTTTGTGGCAGACCTTTGAGGGATGATGATTTCATACCCATAGTCTGGTGTTGTATCCTCTGATGGACCTGCACTGTTAGTCTTGACAGCAGTATTTTCAAAAGTGAATTTTTCAAGATCAAACAGATCTGCAGGGTTTGCTGGGATTTTCATTGATGAAAGCTCATTGAACTTTACATTCAAAGTCTCCTCCACTGCCTTGGTCCGTGTATTGAACACTTTGTAGGCCTTGGCAGTGGTTGAGTATCCCAAATGGTAACCACAATCAATTTTGGCTGCAAATTTTGAAATAGAATCTTTTAAGTTCAAAATAAAGCATGGGCAGCCAAACACTTTGAAATATGAGATCAGTGGTTTAATTTTATACAGAATTTCATAGGCAGTCTTTTTGTGCCTGGGGTTTATTAAAACTCTGTTCTGAACATAACAAGCAGTGTTTACTGCCTCTGCCCAGAAAGTTAATGGCAAACCTGAATCTGCAAGCATGGTTCTGGCAGCCTCAATCAGAGTTCTGTTCTTCCTTTCCACTACCCCATTCTGCTCTGGTGTTCTTGGGATGCTGTACTGCCTTACAATCCCTTTCTTCACACAGAAGGCATCCAACTCCCTATTTTTGAATTCTGTGCCATTGTCACTCCTGAAGCTTTTTACTGGAAGGTCAAACTGCTTTTCAACCTGTATTACAAAGTCTTGCAAAATGCCTGCAGTTTCATCTTTTGAGTGCAAAAAGAAAGTCCATGTGAACCTAGAAAAGTCATCAACAATAACCAAACAATATCTTTTCTTTTTAAGGCTCATGACTTGAACTGGGCCAAACAAATCCATGTGTAGCATTTGCAAACACTGGGTTGTTTTGGACTCTTCAATGGACTTATAAGAACTTTTATGATGTTTTCCTTTTAAACAGGAAATGCAATGTTCAGGACATGAAAACAATTTTTGTGGTAGGCCTCTCACCAAACCATTTTTTGAAATTTCTGTGATTGTCTTAAGATTTGTGTGTCCCAGCCTTCTATGCCAAAGTTCTGTCTCTTTGTTAGAGGCAGCTGAGAACAGACAGGCATCAGCTCTGGGACACTCTTTTGACATGTCAACAACATAAACATTGCCACTTCTTTGAGCAACAAGTTTAGTTTGACCAGTTTTGATTATTGCTTCAATCTTTTTGACCATTTCTGGTCCAACAATCCTACAACAGTCTTTTGTGAAGAATGACCCAAATCCCTTGTCACTCATTTGGGACACACTCAGAAGGTTGAATTTTAGATTGTCTATTAGATTGACATTTTCAAATTTTACATTTCCAGATTGCACTGTACCAGACCCCAGAACCTTCCCTTTACTATTATTCCCAAAGGATATATCACCCCCACCATGGATTTTAAAGTCTTTGAGGAGGGCTTTACATCCTGTCATGTGCCTGGAGCCTCCACTATCTACATACCAAAGACTATCAAAGCATGCAGAAGCTCCCTGCACATGAAGTAAAAGGATTAGTTCATTAAGGTCTCCAAAGCCAACAAGGCTTTGGATGGGGTCTCAACAGTGTCTGGGATGAATGCAAGATGATGGACAGTGGTTAGGTCAGGGGTTTGAACTGTTTTAGGACAGTGTTTCTCTAACCACTGTTGTGGGTCCTGACCAATCATCTGCTGGTAACCAAAAGGATGCTTGTTCACTTTGGGTTTAGAGGGCCTTTTGTAGGCCTCATAAACGTGAGGAATCCTTTGGTAAGACTGTTTTTCTCTGCCTTTTCTGAACTGATTGGCAGGGGGTGCATCAGTAACCTGAACATCTCTTTTGACAGATGTTTGGTTCAGCTGTTTTGTAACAGCTGTTTGAACTGGCACAAACAGTGGTTGTTTCTTGGTGAACTTGACAGATGATGAGGTGGATGATGATGATGAACTCAAGGATGTTTTCGCCATGTACTCATTCTTTTTCACATCAAAGTTTTTGAGATACACACATGCTTGAGTTTTGTGGTTTGTTTTACCACAAACAATGCAGCTTTCTGCTGAAACAATGACACTTGTTTTGTTTAAATCATAAGCTTTCAAATGGAAACAATCTTTTGTTAGATGATTCCTTTTTTCACAGAATTCACAAAACAAGTTATCAATTTTTTCTTTCTTCTTTCTCTTTTCAGACTCCTTTGCAGCAGAGGTTTTAACCACTGCTGGGATGTCCTTGAGAGGAATGACTTTAGCTTTTGGAGCCTTGACACCATCAATTGATGTAAAGTCCATTGGCTTGAAATTTTCAAGAATGTCACACTCATCAGACCATTTTGGTTTAAACTGGTATTCTTCAAGCTCCACAAAAGTAGAGGATTCCATTGGTCTGTCAAGTGTGATTTTGTTACCAAGTTTGTCAGTGATTTTCACTTCTTGGCCATTCTTGTTTTTGGGGATGAACTCAGTGGTTACATCAGTGGTTTGAACAGAGTTTTCAAAAGCAGTGCTTTCATCATCATGTTTTCTATACCCAACCCCAAACTTCACATTGCTTTTTCTCTGTTTTTCAAGCATAACCTCATATCCTTTGCAGGATTCCACCCATCTTTCACAAGTAATCTGGGCAGACTCCAACTCCTTTTTGCAAACTTGGTATTTTTCTACCATAGTTTGAAGTTGGGTTTTGGTTATACTTTGCTCTTCTTTCAAACAGCTGATTTCTTTTTCCTTTTCAGTCAATTTGTTTTTAACTTCTTTTAAAGAGCTTTCAAATTTGACCTCATCAGTTAAGATTTTATCCCGAAGGTTTTCATTCACCTCTTTGATGTTAGCAAAAGCAATTATGCAATTGTCTGAACACAGTTTTTCAAGAACTTGAGGAGATACCTTGGCAGCTGCCATCATAGCACAATCACATTAATGATCTTCATCATCATCAGCTTTTACCTTCTTTTCACCAGCCTTTTCTTCTTTTTCTTCTTCTTTGTCCTCTATGGACCATGGATCTGTCATTGGTTCAATCAGGGTACCTGAACTTTCTCCCAACAGTAGTTCACCAGCCACAGCAGTAACCACTGCTTCAGTCACCTCTTCCACTGTTTCAAAGCACTGCTGTTCCTCCTCAGTTTCAACCCCTTCCTGTATTGACTCTAATGCCATCAAACAAAACTCATCATGAGAAGAATCATTAGAAGCATAGAGTGCAAAATTTTCATCATTAAGGTCTTCAGGCATACTGTTCCAGTCAACAAACCCTTGAGTGAAAAAACTTTGTTGATCTGGTTGTGCTGCTGCTGGAGCAGTGGTTTGAGGTGCAACAGGTTGCACTTGTACCTGTGGAGCAGGGGTTTGAACATATTGGATTTGTGGAACAGTAGTTTGGACATAATGTACTGGCACAGGGGCAGCAACATAGTGAGCAGTGTTCACTTGAGCTGCTGGGGTATATTGGGCATAGTGCACAGTGTTTTGATTTTGAGGTCTAGGATTTGAGCTAGGATGAGTAATTATGGGACCAGTAGTTTGACTCCTACATTCCCTAGCGAAATGTCCCAACCTATTACACTTATAGCACTTGATTTTCGATTTATCCAACCCAACCCTTAGATTCCCATGCAGACCTGGGAATTTTCGCCCTGTTCTTTTGTAAAACTTGCTAGTTCTAACACTTAGCAAAGCCAGTTGGTGCAGAATGTCCATTTCCTCTAAATCAGTGGGATCAAAATGTTGCAAATCATTTAGTTCAAAGCTTAAATTGTCTGACATCTGGTTTTCATTTGCAGTGAATGCATAACTAGCAGAGTGAGGATCAGGGTTGTTAAAATTTGCACCAGCAGTTATGTCAATGAAGTGATCAAAACCCTGGTCCTTACCACTGCCCCCAGATTCTTCTTGACCCAGAAGAGCAGTATTACCGAAAGTGTAATCATCGGTAACTTTTCTTGACTCTTGTAACCTCCTTTTCTGGTTCAACTCCCTTTCATAGGTCAGGAGTCGACCGTGGAGTTGGGTCAAGGTCAGATCCTTTAAGTCAGGTGAGTTTCGGGTGACAAAAGCTATGGTGTCCCATTTTTCTGGCAGTGACCTGAGGAACCTGCTATTTTGAGTTGAGTTTGTAAAAGTGGTGTTAACAAGCCTCAGTTCACTGATGAGACAGCTGAAACGCTCAAATTGTTGCGTTAGTGATTCACCTTTAACGTAGCAAAATGTTTCATACTGTTGGTTCAGGATTTCCCTATTGTTTTCTATTACTTCCTCAGTTCCCCCAAATTGTTCCTTAAGTGCGTCCCATAACTCTTTAGCACTGTTACAATGTAACAGTCCAGCATATATCTCATTGGGCAGCGCTGATGCTATGATGCTAAAAGCTTTAGCATCTAGTTCGATCTTTTGAAAGTCGGTTTCGGTATAATTTTCAACTGGTTTTGGAACGAACTTTTTAGCATCTTCAGCACTTGGCACTGAAGGAACATAGGGACCATAAATGACAGACCTCCAACAACCTGTGCTTTGTTGAGCAAGGATGTGACCCATCCTTCTCTGCCAGATGTTGTACTCATTTCTTTTTAGCATAGGTGGTTTAAAAAGTGAGCCGATGTTGTTTTTATCATCCTGAGATTGTGACGTCATTCTTGTTGTTTTACAGACACTGAGAAATCAACTTTAATGGTGATTAATCCTTGCTCTGTTTTTCAACGGACGAACAAACGATCAGTATCAACTGTTATGAGCTGAACTATTTACGTCAAAATGATTGTTAAATCAAATTTGACTGTCCAAGCTCTGATACCAATTGTTGGATCTGAGTTTCTTTTTGATTGTATTTTCGTTTGTAATTAAGATGGAAATGAAAGAGTTGTGCAGCGGAAATAAGATGAAAGCAAACTTTGCATACAATCAAACGAGAGTAATACTTTTATCAAACATCTTTACACAATGAATTGAAAGATTGAATTTGTTTCAACAACGATTACAATGATTGATGTAAGAATGCAAACTCCCCCTCAGCCAGAGCTCAGTAGTTTGTTCGTGCAAAGAAGACGATGTGGTGAAAGAGCTAATAGAACAGTACAAAGTACTGAACTATTTATAGGCACTTGCAAACCACTGAGCATCTTAGCTGACGTCACCATGAAATTGACATCTAACCTCCTAACAAACTCTAACCTCTGATCTATACAAACACTGATGTACTAACTACTGCTATTACAATCTAATACATAAAAGACACATAAACAGCTGCTGCATCCTTCCACTGCTGTGAATCCAGCAGTGCTTGTCCGGATCAGCAGTACTTGACTCAAGACAGTAGATTGAGTCAGCAGAGTTTTGGTCTTCTATCAGTCTTTAACACTTGGCAGTAGATACAAGTCAGCAGTTGTGGATCAGCACTTGGTAAGATCAGTAGATAGGAGATCAGCAGATACAAAGTCACTTTCAAGGGGAAAGATTTGCATGAACTAATCTGTAAACGTCTGCTTATTCTGGATCCACTGCTCTAATCCAGTTTTGGCTTTAATTATCTGTTCCTCTGATAGGGTTCAATCCCAACAAACACCCATGTCAACCTCCGATTCAGAAGGGGCAGGAGGATCCTCTTTTTGGAGCTTAATCTTCTTCGATGCAAGCACAGCAGCAGCTTGCTCATCAAGCTTTCGCTTCCTATCCTCAAACATCTTCTTCTGCATTATCTCTGTTAGAGTCGCGCGGTCCTCAGGGTCCGACTCAGGTCTTTTCTTTACAACTCCTAAACCGAACAACGTATCAGAAACGACAACATAATCAGGGATACGATGAGTATGAAGTCGCTTACGAGGAGACTTAGTGGCAGTTTCTTCAGCCTTTTTCCCTTTCCCTTCCGCCTTGTCAGTTTCCGCTTTTCTCCTCGTCTCCAACGGGTCAACAATGTCGACCGGAATCTCCAAATCATCACCAACAGGCTCGTTCACCGGCTCATGCACAACACCCTGCGCCGGACCTGCACGCGCGGAACGAGAGGTCAGGTCTTCAAAAGATCTGCCAGACCCATCACTCGAGAGAACGATAACTTCCTCTCGAATGGAATCAAATGCATCATCATCATTCTCACTATCTTCACCTAAGACAGTGTTGACGTAAGTGGTGAAACTCTCATTGCTCGGATGCAGAAACCGGCCACGGATCTGATCCAACCAAGGTCGTTTATCAGGTTTTTGTATCGCCTCAACCATTGCACCCGGGGCCTTAAGATCCAAAACGTTCAACAACGTGAAACCTACTGCATAAAAAGGCAGAGATAAGGAACACTACAACGTACAACACAAAAAAAAAAAAAAAAAAAGGGAGAAGCTTATGGAACAAAACGTACACTTGCCCTCATGACCATAAACCGGAACCCCCAATGGATATTTAGGGACCCATTTCATGCTCATACCGGCACCAACCAACGCCATCTCCTCAAGCTGGATTATCGGAGTGGCTTTACGAGTCAACCTCTTATACCAATCTTGATCAGCAAAATTTGCAACCACATCAACTTTGGGGATACCCTCATCCACAGATCTGTAATGCATGTCCACAGGAACAACACCCCGGCGAATATAAAAAAACTTCTGCTTCCAATCATGGAGACTCTTCAGTGGCACAGAGCAAACCGGAGAAACGCCGGTACGAGCGCTAAAAGAGTAAAACCCACTTGTATATGAAACGGTGTAGAAGGCGTTGAACATCTCAAACGTCGGATCTAAATGGTTTGCCATACAAACGAACTCAAAGTGAGTAATACGAGGGAGCCCGATGGCATTGATCTGAGAGATGTGGAGACCATAACCCCTCAACACATCAGCAGTAAATCGAGTCATCGGAAGCCTAAAGTTGCCCTCCCGGAAGAAAGCAGCATACAAAGTCATATGACCAGGAGGAGCATCCATGGCGGTGGAACCAGGAGTAGGGTACTGAGCACCCCACTCAGGAAGAAAATTCATCTCCCTCACCAAGTTATGGAATTCCTCCTCTCTCCACCCTATTACTGCCTGATCCGGGCCGGGAGGAGTTTTCCCCTTGTTCCTTTTCTTCCTTGAAGAAGGATTTGCAGACGACATGGTAAGAAAACAGACAATAATGAAAATGAATTCGAGAGAAGAAGAAAGAAAACAAAGGAAGAAGAGAGATATCCAGAATTCAAATTTTGAATAGTGGAGAAGAAAGAGGAAACCACCATATATTTATACCCATCGCATTTAATGCGATGGGTAGTGGGGGCGTCAGAATCTGAAAAGGCAACCACTTGGGGAGAGACACGTCAGAGGAGAGAGAAGGCGGCACCTCTTTTTCCGGGAGCAGGTGAACAGACACCTGACACTTCGCCGAAAAGTAACTGACGGTGACTGGAAAGGCAACTGTTCACCTGACACCAGCCAGTCACGTCAGTCATCCCTTCCCAAGACAGACAAAGCTTCCTCTTGACGACAACTTTTTAAAGTGCCAAAACCCATGCGCGGTGCGCCATGCGTCCATTTGGCTCAACTATTTAAAGTGCCAAAACCCATGCGCGGCACGCCATGCGTCCATTTGGCTCAACTTTTTTAAAGTGCCAAAACCCATGCGCGGTGCGCCATGCGTCCATTTGGCTCAACTATTTAAAGTGCCAAAACCCATGCGCGGCACGCCATGCGTCCATTTGGCTCAACTTTTTAAAGTGCCAAACCCTTGCGCGGTGCGCCATGCGTCCATTTGGCTCAACTTTTTTAAAGTGCCAAAACCCATGCGCGATGCGCCATGCGTCCATTTGGCTCAACAAATTAAAGTACCAAAACCCATGCACGGCACGCCATGCGTCCATTTGGCTCAACTTTTTAAAGTGCCAAAACCCATGCGCGGTGCGCCATGCGTCCATTTGGCTCAACCCTTTAGAGTGCCAAAACCCATGCGCGGTACGCCATGCGTCTACCCGGCTCAACCATACAAGTTACCAAACTCCACGCGCCGTGGGCCCATTAGGTGCAGATTCCTTAGGGACCCCATGAAAGCCTCACGCAATAACGAAATACCACATTTATAAGTCCAGAATCCCTCCTAGACGATCAACTCAACTAGAAGGCACACTGGACTGGGGGGACTTGAAGAGGTATGGTCCCAATTCCTCGCCAACATGGCAAGGACCACACCACTTTTTCCATCATACGTGGCGCTGACGTCGACGAGGTCATCCAGAAGCTTCTAGAAGCTTCTGGATAATATCTAGGTGGCTCCAAAGATGCTCCACCCGACATAAAGGACACAACGTGTCACCAGTCACCAGGCGCCACGTAGGCCTGTAACAAATCTAAGAACAGCCTGACAATGCCAGTACGACGTCTCCAAGATGAGCGAATGTAGGCGCTCCACGTGTACCACTACACTGACCACAACAGGGGAGACCAAGAGGATATTCCCCTTGGTCGGACAGCTGGCGCGCAACCACAGCTGGCATCGCTGCTCCCCCCTCTCTCACCTTCCGGCTATAAATAGAACCCTTCGTCATTCAGGTTAAAGGATCTTGCTCTCTACATTCTCACACTTAACACACACTGTCCATTCTTCCTCAGAGCAATACTTATTCTCACGCCGGAGCCTGGTTAAGAGGGAAACCCCCATATTCCCCTCTTATCGAGACTAACGGTGTTGCTGTTTTGCAGGAACCAAGCCATCTCACGAGTAGAAAGAGAGATTGAACCCACAGAAGAAGTAACCCCACAGATTAACCATAGTGTTAACCTGTGTTTCATCATTAACCTAACTCAATCGACTTCAATTATTGCAAAAAAAAGCAAATCGTTTGTAACCAAACCTCTTAGTTACAAATAACTGTAAATCAAAACATTCATTTGAGGTTCGGTTTGGCCCATAATCGAACTGATCACCAATGCACCCGACAGATTGTGTTGTACAAGTACACAATATCAAACTAGGATACATACTTACTAGTCCATATACTATACTCGTAAAAAACAAAAGATGAATGTTACGATTCGAATAAATGTGAAGTGCCCAACAACAAATATTACATGACTAAACAACATGAAATGCGAATCACACATTTCATCTTACCAGCATTGCCAACAACCTCCCCACTGCTTATCGTCGTCATGTTTTCTAAATTTATCGATGGGTCCTGTAGAGAGTAAACATAAACAAAACTACTATAATCAGAATAATACTCTCAAACATTATTTATGAGAATAAATGTTCCCAAGAAATTGTAAATCTAGACTAGTGACATGTTTCACTCATCGAAAAAACTTTTTCTTAAAAATATATAGTGTTCTCACATGATCACATGGGCTATAAAGGAACCAAACGTTGAACGAACAGTTCATGAACCGTTTAGCGGAAAGTTTGTTTGTGTTCATTCGTTTATCAAATCGATTTGCTTTTTTTTGCAATTCAAAAGGGGGTGGCGGCGCAGCTTGTTGCCCGTCTACCAACCCATGATTTGTAATTTGCTATTCTAAGTTTAATGAAAGTTTTTTATCAAATAAACAAACACGAACAAGAAGTTTCGTTTGTTTAGCTAAATGAACGAACAGGAGCAGAGGCCTCGTTTGTTCATTTATGTTCGTGAATACTTCAAAATTCCGACAAATAAAATATTTAATTAGTGTCGGTGTATTATATGTTTTTTTCATGCAAGCTTGTTTGTGTTCATTTGTTTCCATTTGTGTTCATAAACATTAGTTTGTTCTCATTTGTGTTCTTCAAAGTTTGTTTCATTCGTTGCCTATTATTAACAAACAAACACGAACATGTTCATTTCCTTGACAAACGAACACGAACATTAAATCCCATTCGGCAAATGTTCATGAATAGTTCTATTTCTTAACAAACGAACATGAATAAGGTCTTGTTCATGTTCGTTCGGTTCGTTTGGAGCTCTATATAAATATATATACACATTAATCATTAATGATCATCATATCAGATGGGGCTTTACTTGGGGGTTGTGGAGAGCTGTGAAGGCGTCTTCCTTCTGAAGAAATATTCACCATCAGGACATATATAAAAACAACTAATAAGAACAATGTAACACCACTGAGCCTCATTTTCAGAAACATTGGTGCTGATGCTGCTGGGGTGCCTTGATGCATATAGCTGAGGGCATATATATATATATATATATACACACACATGTATATACATATATTGTCAAACCAGATGACACGGTTGCTTGTAGCAGATAAGAAGAAAGTAAACGAAGGAAAATGGTTGAAATGTTCAAATATAGTAACATAAATTATTATCTATATACATGAGTAAGTTTATATTTTTTTCAACATCTTGAAAAATGTTTAGTTGTAGAGATTTATATAATGATCTGTTGAATTAATGCTTTTCTCAAAGTAGAGATTGGCCGAGAAGTGCGCGAAAAAGAAAAAAAAAAAAAAACTGTTTTGGATCTAAAATTGGTTTTAAAGCCGATCCAATTAGTTTGAGTGAAACCTATTGATCTGTTGGTTTTAGTTACAGCGGTTTAAAATTATAGACCGGTCCTAACCCTGGTTTTTTTTTAAATCATAACTTTTTTTTATCCCAATCGTTAGATAGAAAAAATTACATAAGAAATGACAGGTAAACGGGCAACAAGTTGCTCCGCAACCCTTTTGAATAGCAAATCTAATTTTACAGAAAATAAAACTTTGGTTCCCTGATGTCGAGAAATTGCTAGTTTGGAGACGTTGAACTGGTTCCTATTGGTTCAGTTTTTTCCCTTCAACCAGTATCCGGTTTTGAGTTCAGTTGACCAAAAACCAATCCGATTTTGCCCAAAATCCGGTTTGTGCACTCTAGTCACCGTAACTTGTTGCACAAATCCAATACTCAGCCTAGCAGTTTAAGTTTGGTTTGGCCTAAAACACTAATTATTAAGTTTAAGTTTCATTCTCTCACAGACACACATGTGTGTATATATGTATGTGTGTGAATATATTAATGGGTGTTCGAAACTTTATAATGTTGTTGAAGATATATATGAGTGTTTTTTTATGAATGTTTGGAATTTGATTTGCCATTTGAGGTGACAGATTAGAATCCTATAGCATTATGGATTCTTTTAACTTCAATTGTGGCTATAATACAACTCTTTTATGGTCAAATTCTACAAGTGTAAACACGCTCTTACCAACTACTCTCATGTCATCTTAATGTTAATCTAATCCATCTTTTAATAAATAGTTATAGTTGTTTATGTCATGAATTTGCGAGCCCATTTCCTGGTAATTCACATTTTTTGGGTATAATATTACTAGTGTTAAAATGTGCAGGGCCGGCCCGTTAGGGTAATTAGGCTAGGCGATGGCTTAGGGCCTCCGAAAAAACAGGGCCTCTAAAATTAAAAAATAAATAAATCTATATTTATAAAAAAATAATATTATATTTACGGTGATATTTGTTAACATTAATACAAGTATAGTATGGTAGTAAGAACAAGATTTGGTTTTTGTAGAGGGTTGAGTCCGAATCCCACCTACTACCCTTTTTCAAAAGTACTATTCACCCCAATCACTCCCTTAATAAAGGGTTATATAAATGCATCTTTTTTAATAATCTCTCTTAATCTAATAAGCTAAAATATTTTGTCCACACGTTTTTTAACATGATACGTTCATGTAAAATTTTATTTAAAAAAATCGTTTCTAACTAATAACAATAGTATACTTACAATAAGTAGCATGTTTTAATTCCTTTCACACATAATATAAGTTGTTATTTGTTAGGTTAAACTCTTTTGACCAACTTAGATTTGATTTACGTATTAGATCCCGACATTATCTGATTAGGGAAGTCATCTAGTTTATATAATCGTTAAGTGTTTTATAAGTTTCTTCCTAATATATTTCATGTCAGATACAAACCGAAATTACAAGTCTAAAAAAATTAAAAAGGGCCTTGAAGTTTTAATTTGCTTTGGGCCTCCAAAATTCTAGGACCGGCCCTGAAAATGTGCAAGATGCGAAAGTCCATCCAATACAGAAGTGGTGTGAAATGCACCTTAATACGGTATAGCACTAATTTTGAGGACGAAATTTCTTTTTAAGATAAGTAGAATCATAGTACCTGATTGGGAAACAATCCAATAATAAACTCTCTTTCAGGTAGTATTAATGATAGTTAAAATATAACAACAAAAAAATGATTTGTTGTTGATGAAATTAAATTTATATGATTTGATTAAACCCTACAACGATTAGAAGAACCAATAACCATTTGTGACAAGCTCAAATTGTTTTATTTTTGTGGGACACATTTTTTTGTTACTGTTGATACCAGTAGGAGAAGAAAAAGAACGTCTGTGCGAAGCAACCAAGTTCGTTGTGAAAGCGGGTTTGATCGAGAAGACGACCTGATCAAAGTTGGAAAACGGGTGATTCGTGAGAAGAATTCAACGTGTTGTGGAAGACTGATTGTGTGAGGTGTAGAAATTTATGAACCAAGTACAAAATACAAATCAATACAAGAAATCGCGACAAAACAGGTGACAAAATCTTATTAAACCAACCCAAAAGATTTTCCCCTCAAATACCCAAGAACTTACAACAGTAAGATCAATACAATACAAGATACAAAAAGTATCTAGATGATCATTCACTGATGATCATCAATACGAATAATACAACCAAAACAACTAAACAATCTCTCAGATACAATTGAGAGATTGTTTGTACAAGCTTCAATAACAGAAACCCTAGCAGAGAGAAAATACAGAAGGATATATGAACAAGTGAGTGAATCGTAACAACTAAAGAGAGAGACTGAGATGAAGTCCTTTCATAGAATGAAACTTGAAATGTTTCACTTTAGTCCAGATCTTTTATGCATGATGATCGTGGTCCTCTAATAGTTTCACAATGCCCCCTTAGATATTTTAATATGTTGGACCTGTTGCAACAACTCAACAAACTAACAAAACCATCAGACAATAGGCCCAATCTGTATAAGCTTCAATGAAGCCCAACAGACATAAGCCCACAATAAATACCAGAAGCCCAATGAATGACCAGATATTATAAATATAACATTTTAACATCCCCCATTCATTCATTTGCCTTAAACATATCCATTAATCCCAGTTTTTTACAAAAGTCTTCATGCTGAATAGCATTAAGACCTTTGGTAAAGATATCTGCAAGTTGACTTTCTGAGTCAACTTTAGTAGGACTAATAATACCATCTGCCACCTTTTCTCTCAAAAAGTGCATATCCAATTCAAAGTGCTTGGTCCTTTCATGAAACACTGGGTTGGCTGCTATGACATAGCAGCTTGACTATCACACTTCAAAACAATAGGCAAATGACAACTAATACACAATTCAGATAACAAATTTCTTAGCCATATAAGTTCACAAGTAGCAGAACACATGGCTCTATATTCAGCTTCTGCAGTTGATCTAGAAACAGTGCTTTGTTTCTTGCTCTTCCAAGAAACAAGACACTCTCCCAAGAAAACACAAAAGCCAGTAACTGATTTCCGAGTGGACAAACACTTTGCCCAGTCAGAATCAGCAAATCCATGCAAATCTAACTTATCACTTTTCTTAAAACTCAGTCCTTTACCAGGACTTTGTTTTAAGTACCTTAATAGTCTCAAAGCCAAGGTTAAGTGCACTTCTTTTGGACTGTGCATAAACTGACTTAGAAACTGAACCGTGTAACTTATATCAGGTCTTGTTAGAGATAAGTAAATCAGCTTTCCAATCAGTTTTTGAAAACCAGTCACATTTTTAAGCAATTGCTGACTTTTATCAATTTTAGAAGTTACTAAATAACTTTGTTCTATTGGTGTATTAACAGGTTTACAACCTAAATACTCAAATTCACTCAAGAGTTCTAAACAATACTTTCTTTGACTAAGACACATGCCATTTTTGTTATACAAGACTTCAATACCTAAAAAATATTTCAAAACTCCTAAATCTTTAATCTTGAAGCATTCATTTAAGACATGTTTAACACTTTTAGTCTCAACTTCTGAATTTCCAGTTATAACAATATCATCAACGTAAACTAATAGAAACACAGAAACACTTTTCTTCGATAAAACAAACAAAGAATGATCACATTTTCTTTGAACGAAGCCAATACCTAACAAGACAGCAGCCAACTTCTCATTCCACTTTCTAGGTGCCTGCTTAAGGCCATACAAAGATTTAACAAGTTTTCACACTTTTGTTTCATCTTTTGAATAGTAGCCTTAGGGTAATTTCATATACACATCTTCAGAAATGACACCATACAAGAAGGCATTATCAACATCAAGTTGGTATAAGGGCCAATCAAAGTGAACAGCTAAGGTTATTATAGTTCTTACAGTGACCATTTTGACAACAGGTGAGAAGGTCTCTCCAAAATCCAGACCTTCTCGCTGATTAAAACCTTTGGCAACAAGCCTGGCTTTAAATCTTTCTACTTCACCACTAGACTTGTATTTAACCCTAAATACCCATTTACAACCTATTGCCTTTCTATCCTGAGGAAGATCAGTTAAAGTCCAGGTATTATTTCTGAACAAAGCTTCCATTTCTTTTTTCATTGCATCCACCCACCTGGGATCTTTAACTGCTTCCTCATAACTAGAAGGCTCAACAATTTTATTCAAGGAAGCAACAAAACACAGATTATCTACAGACAAGCATGAATAATTGACCACTTTGTCTAAGGCATATTTAACTTTACTATTTAATACAAAGTTTTCAAAACATTTTAGCAAAACAATGTTTCTGTTAGACCTCCTAAGACTAGAAGATGTTCCCTCAGATGGGTTGGTCTCTTCATTTGAAGTACTAGTGTCCTCAGCCCTACCTAATCCTTCCCTACTACTACTATCACTCCCAGTTCCAGACAATTGATTACCAACATCACTTGGAGTGGCAGATGTAGAGGGGGTTGGTTGCTGATCCTCACCAGTAACCTCATGAGATCCATGATTCCCCTCTTCATCATCGGGACTAACAGAACTAGGAGTTAACACTTCAATACTATCAAAAAAGTTTAAATGATTTACATTTTCACTCGAACTACCATCTTGATTGTTTAGCTGATTGGACTTAAAAGGGAAAACAGTTTCATAAAATTTTACATCTCTAGAATAAAACTCCCTTTGATTATCCAAACTCCACAATTTATACCCTTTTTTAATATTTGAATAACCAATCAAGACACATTTTTCAGCATTAAAAGAAAATTTATCAGGATCATTTAAGACAGTACTGAAGCATAAACACCCAACGTTCCTAAGATGAGCTAAAGAGGGTTTAAAACCAAAGACAAGTTCATACGGACTCTTTCCTAAGAGCACAGAAGAGGGTAACATGTTAATGAGATATACAACAGTTAATAAACAATCAAACCAAAACCTAAGCGGAACATTACTTTGAAATAATAAGGATCTTGCCATATTTAAAAGATGTCGATGTTTCCTCTCAGCTACACCATTTTGTTGTGGTGTATAGGAGCACGATGTCTGATGTAATATACCCTTAGATTTACAAAAAGAACTCATTTTATTATTAACAAACTCAGTCCCATTATCACTTCTAAATATTTTAACCTTTTTCTTAAACTGAGTTAGTATAAGTTCATAAAAATATTCTCAAAGACATCCATTTTGTTTTTTTAGCAAATAGCACCAAACAGTTCGAGAATAATCATCAACAATAGTTAGGAAATATTTGAACCCATCTTTACTAGCAACATTATATGGTCCCCAAACATCTAAGTGTATAATATCACCTATATCCTTAGTTTTATGATCACTTAGTGTAAAAGGGACTCTAACTTGTTTGGCCCTATGACAAATTTCACAAGGAGGACTTACAACATCAGCAACACCTAAATCACCTTTTAAAATGGTCAAGACCTGGTCAGCAGGATGTCCCAACCTACTGTGCCAAAGATTACCTTTATTTAAGCTATTAAAACACAAACTAACAGAATTACCATTCTTATTCACAAAGTATAGACTTGTTTACCTGTAACACCCCGTGTTTCGAAAGTCAAAGTCAAAGTCAAGATTGAAGTCAAAGGAAGAAAAGATTGCTAATTGCGATCTGTCACTCCTTGCTCAACTACTGTTTGACTTCTTTGACTTGTAATCGAATTTATTTATTTATTCGCTTTAGTTGTATTATGTGGAGTATCTATTAATAATCGAGATTTAATCGCTATTTAATCGCATATTAATCGCTAATCGATTTATCGCTCATCGCTATCGCAATCGCAACTCGAATTATGTGTTATGGATATTGTTTTGCGTGTGTGTGTGACGGGTAGTCCATAGGACAACCCTTAAGTGGTATAAATGATAATAAAATCCTACATTTAATCGGGTAGTTTTCTAGAATTAGATAACTACGGTTGTTTGTGTTTCAGGTACAAACGGGAGCTTAAAATGGAAGGAACACGGAGAATAAATGAAAAAAATCATATTTTGGATTTGAAGAATTAATAGGATAGCATGATAGAGGACGAAATTACGAGAACGTAGGCGAAAACAGTGAAGAAAACGGAGTTGAAACGAAAAAGTTATGCTGAAAACAAGTTTTCATGTTGAAGCATGCCGTAAGCTACGGCCGTAAGCTACGGCAAGGGCCGTAGCTTACGGCACCGACTGGCACTTCTTGTCACCGTATGACAGTTTAAAGCTACCGTAAACCATTCCAAGCCATCGTAAACTACGGTGGCCACCGGAGCTTACGGCGCTGACCTGCATAAATGTGTAACTTCCACCTTTTAATGCGGATTTATGGTGTCTTTTCAACTCTAATCATTCTCATTCAGTTACACACAGTTCTAGGGGCGATTTATAGTGTTCTTGGTGCTTGAAGACAATTTCCAATCATTCGGTTTGTGTTTTTAATTGCTATGAACATTGAAACTTGTATGATGATGTTGATTCAAGCCATGAGTGGCTAAGTACTTTGTGATCATCTTTAGTTGAAGGTTTGTTTGAGACAATTGTGCTTTGATTTCATATTTCTAGAATGGTAAACTTAATTTATGTTTGTTTATCATGGTGTGTTCTTATTTGCTTGTAAATTGTTGATTCTTATTCTTATTCTATTTTGAAACAATACGTTCTTGGTGCCGTTGGCAATCGAGATATCATGGGTAGAATTAGGATTGGTTAAGGGTTAATTGGTCATCGGGTAGCAACCTCACATTCTAGGAATCTAAGTACTTAGTTCCCTTTTATCACAACAAGTAATTACACATGAACTATGTCTATGTAGTTCTTTCTAGTGAATGATAGCACAAACGTTGAAGCAAACCGGAAACTAAAGATGGTCATTCGTCTCTAATTTGTTTACAACCGACACTTTCATTTTTGCAATTACATTAGTAATCTTAGTTTTAAAATCAATTCAATCAATCCAACTCTTGAAATTTACTTTACTTGCATTTAGTTTAATTTTAGTTAACTTAGAGAAACACTTCAAATAACACATATTCCACAAACTCCTTGTGTTCGATACCTACTTGCCACTAACTATTTAGTAGTAATTGGATTAAATTTGATTGTGACCACGGCATCACGTCAAATTTTGGCGCCGTTTCCGGGGAGTAGTGCACAACGTGTGTTATTTTTTATCTTTTTAATTTTTTTATTTTTCTGGTTTACGCTGGGTGTGTTAGTGTGCAGGTATTTACAGGTGCATGCGTACTAGAAGCTCTCACAAGCTATCACCATTGGCATTTGATCCAGAGATTGAATGAACTTTGAGAGGAAACAGAATTTTGTTAAGGGAAACTAAAATCAGCGGTTCACCAACAACACCAACTACACCAATTACACCACTTAGATACATGGATCCACCACCACCATCACCCACTACGGGTGAGCTTACACCACCTTTCATACCATCATCAACACAACCTTCACCAAATACCACCATGCCTAACACCACTACCGACCTTACTCCACCGCATGATGTTACACCAACCAACACTACACTACCTTTTACTACCCAAGTTGAACCTACACTTACCTTTAGCCCGTCTACTACAATTCCACCATTTTCCCATTTCTTCCCACATACGGGTCAATCATCTTCCACCTATTCAATACCACCAAATTCAACCGTAGTTCATGCTACTTCTACATATCGACCACCGAACCAACCGGGTTATCAATATTTATCTTTACTATTTGGACAATCTTCGGGTATAGGAGGAGATGGATACGATGAGGGGTATGAAGAAGAGTATGGGGGATATGATGAAGATGGATTTTATTATGAGGGTGATGGAGGTAATTTGGGACCTCAAGGAGGAGTGGTTCAACAAAATCAACCATTGCAAAAAATTTAAGACATAGGTAGGTTACCGGTTGGGGTACAACATGTTCGGTCACAAGGGTCACAATTGCAACATCTTATGCCCTTGCAACAAGTTCGTCCACAAAAAGCACAACATCAATTCCAAAGGCCAATTCAACAACCACCAATCCAACATCAATTTTAACCACCTCCACAACAATTTGGGCCTCCACGCATGCAAGTTCAAAGACCAATGGGTCTTATACGTCCAAGTGTTCGTTTGGGTGTGCCAAGAAGACATCTTTGAGAACATGCTAGAGGTATTGAAGCACATTTTAGACCGGTGATTACTCATAATCCTTCACCGGTAGTTATTCCTCACAATGACCAAGGGAGGACGTTCAAAGTTCGAACCAATTCGTTACAAAATTTGCCAAAGTATAAAGGTCTAGCAACGGAAGAGCCTTATTTTCATTTGGAGGCTTATGATTCGATTTGCAACACTCTTGGGAGTCAAGGATTTTCGGCTGATGATGTCAAATTGGTATTATTTCAATTCTTTTTGGAAGATAAGGCAAAAAAATGGTTTTACACCCTACCTTCGGCATCTATCTATACATGGGCGGAAATGCAACAAATCTTTTTGGATGAATTTTATACCGCCCAAAAGACAAATGATGCTAGAAAAGGGTTGAGAAGTTTCCAACAACTACAAGGTGAGATCTTCCATGAGGCATTTGAACGGTTTAACATGATGATAAAGAATTGCCCTCATCATGGGATAGAGCTATGGGAGTTGATGAATGCTTTTCATGAGGGGTTATGTGCCGAAGATGCTCGTGACTTAATGTCTATCACGAATGGAACTTTTGGCACGAATTATGAGCATGACGATTGGGAATTCTTGGAACAAATGGAGGTCACATCAAAAAGAAAAGCTCAAGCATCAAGGAGAGCACGACCGACCATTACCCGAACTCAAGTGCACGCGGTAGACGATGGTAATGTTCAAACTTCTAATCAAATTTATAATGTTTGTGTGCTTTGTAATGAGGTAGGGCATGCGGCTGAAAATTGCCAAGGAGTGGAAGGGCAATATGAGGAGGTGAATGCATTGCAAAGGCAAGGCGGGGGTGGTAGAAATTACAACATGAATTCCAATACTTACCACCCCGGTTTACGAATTCACCCGAACTTTAGATACGGGAATTCGTCAAATCAAGCCAACCTGAACTTCCAAGGAAACCAAGGATTTCAAAGGCAATATCAAACGGGTCAAAGCTTTTCGGGTGGAAACGAAGTAATGGAGATGTTGAAGGCGATGCAAATTGAGATGCAACGAAGGAATCAGCTTGATGGTGCTTGCATTCAAAAAGACGAAATCCGTGATAAAGCAATTCAGTCGTTGACTACCCAGATGAGTCAACTTGCGAGTGATGTGGCAATATTGAAGAAAGCAAAAGGCCAACTACAAAGTGACACGGTGACAAATCCTAAAAACATTAAAAGTGTTAATATCAATGTGGTAAGTACCGTTCCTAATAGTGAATTCAATGAAACATTTTTAACATCTTCTTGTCAAGTGAGTGCAGGTATAGGAAGGGATGCCGAGGTTGAAAAGGACAAAGAGCATGGAGCACCACTCGTGCCTATTCAAGTGGGAAAATTAAAAATTCCTCAAGCATTGTTGGACTACGGGGCGAGTATGAGTGTGCTACCAGGCGATCTATACGATATGTACAACTTTGGTCCACTTCAAGATATAGACACCATGGTGAGTTTGGCGGATGAAAGTTGGAGGCGTCCACGGGGAATGGTTAAGAATGTTATGATTCGGTAGGGAGAATTCGACTATCCGGTGGTGTAACACCCGTTGTTATAAATCTAGGTTTAACGTATATTTTGCGAAAATAATCATGTGATTAATGATTACATATACATCAAAAATGCGGGTTTGTTAAAAAAATTTTACAAATCATAAGTTATTTGACATAACGTGATCAGATTCATCATTTAAAATTTATGACGAGGCAAAGTGCGGAAGCATGTGTCTTTATCGTGTTCGGTTCTACGTTGAGCTTGATCGTCTTCCGGCATCCAAAAGTACCTACATTTCATAAAAACATGAAATGTTTTAGTCATACGGGATTTAATATGTATCTAAACGAGTCCGGGAAACAAAACTAATCAAAATGCATTTTTGATCAGGGTCCACCGTAAATTACGGTGGACACCGTAATTTACGGTAGCCCTGATTTGAAAACACTCCACCGTAAGGCAGGAGCTAACCGCCGTAACATTTTTAATCCACACCGTAACTTACGGTACCACCGTAAGTTACGGTGGACTCTGCATCAGCTTCTTCCATTTTGCCGTTTTTGACACGAAAAGTTTCGTATCTTTCAATCCGTTTATCCGTTTGACCTACCGTTTCTTCCTACGTGTTTGTAATTTAATTCTCCATCATATGGAGTTAAAATCTAACATCCGGTTAAACAAAATTTCAGACTTCTAAGTCTTTGGCTTATTACCCTTTTTACTAAATTTGGCCCATTCGTGTATTTATCAAACAAACATGTTTGTTTGACTCCAAAATCCTATCTTTTAACTATAAATCTGTTTAGAAACCATTATATTTCTAAAACATTACGATTATAACTTAACTTATTCGGTTCACCTTTTAGATAACCGAATATCAAATTTTGACCTTGTTTAACTCTTCGAGAACCTCAAGTTCTAAAAGATGAATTAAACCCTTTTACATACCTGACTCGGATCAATGCATTAACCCGTTTTAATACCTTGATTTAGAAATCACTAATTAATAGTGAAGGAAATATCCATTCTATATAAGCTCCTGAAATCATGCAACTCAACGGTAATCGTTAGTCAATTTTGTCAAAGGATGATATTTTCACCTTTTGACCCGTTTGGTCTAGATATCCGTTTATCTTTGCAAGACGATATTTATTACCGTCTCATCCAATTGACGCACTACGGTTTACACCGTATGGTTGTCTACCTATAACCCATTTCTCAACTCCTTTGACCCATTATGGCTTATGCCAAGTGTGTCTTTCAAAAACACATGTTTATTGTTAACGCATCCCCAAATTACTGTTTTCCTTATTTTTCGTTTGGCTTACCTTATGAGGTAACCATAAAATTTCATGTTTCTAATCGTTATTGTATAAACGATTAATCAATTTAAATCCTTTTTAACCATCAATGTGGTTTCCTATCATTTTCACTTATATTGTTCCATACAACTATATGTCGGAACATCACTTTTCTAGTGTTTGTCTATCTTACCCGAAATCAATACAATAAGATATTTTCTAGGAATTGACAAGTGTGTAAGCTTTACTTACATCGTATCCGAGCTAGGCTTTTCTTTTCCTTCTTGATTTGTTTGACCCGTTTCTTCCCAAGCCTCCACCTCGCTCGTTAAGAGTCAAACTATCGTCATCATTCAAAGGTGGTTAGATTAGTCATAAATAATCACAACTTTTCCACCTTAGGTATTTTCTATGTCGAAACTATCGTTCGACCTCATTGTTTATTAATTCAACTTATCAAAAGTTAACTACTTTTGATCACATGATTTACACAATTAAGTCTAGATTAACTTTATGCTTTGAACCCTTATCGATTCATACTTTGCACAATTCGTCATATTATTCAATTACACGTTTCTTTCAAAATTTCAACATATTAGTGTTCGTTTACCCTCATTGTTTATTAATTCAACTTATCAAAAGTTAACTACTTTTGATCACATGATTTACACAATTAAGTCTAGATTAACTTTATGCTTTGAACCCTTATCGATTCATACTTTGCACAATTCGTCATATTATTCAATTACACGTTTCTTTCAAAATTTCAACATATTAGTGTTCGTTTAGACATTTTAGCAAACACCTTGCGGGCATGACTTTTGCATATCTATAATCAAGTTCATAACTTGTTATTTTTGCCAAGATTTAATATCTTTTTCAAGACAATCATCTAATTTATAGTTAAATATCAAAATTAACCTCATAAGATTCAAATAACACTAATTTACTCATCATGGTTCTAGTGTTCACCTTGTTCTTACAAAACCCATTACACACACATAGTGGATGATCATGAATTTCATAGTTTACACATTAATTCAACAAACTAATGACTAGGGTTTACTCCTAGACATGGTTTCATTACTATTTCACCCAAATAACGATCATGCAAGCTCAAATTTCAAATCTCATGTGTTCATCAAAATTCGAGATGGAACCAAAAATGGGAATTTTGACATACCTTGTGATCCTCTTGACAAGGTGATCACGATTCTATGTTCAGATTCCGATTTCTACTGGATTTTGGCCTTCAATTTGATAGTTTAGTGCATGTTAGGGTTTTGGAAGTGGGGATGTCGCCCCCTTCCTGTTCTTGATCGACCAGAGCCTCAAAATGAGGTGTTTGGTTTTATTTTTTTTTAAACTAATAATAGTTTCAAGTTTAACAACATTGGTCCCTCCACTCTTGTTTGACATATAGTTTTGGTTGTTTTAACCCCATTTCAAGTTATTTCTAGACTTGTAGTTAACTAGGTTATAATTGTCCTAGTTATTCATCTTGTTTAAAAATCCCGTTTTATTTTAAGTCCCGTTAAATCTCGGGCCTTTTTATCCATTCTATTTTCTTGAAAGTTCTTATTCACTTTTAAATAAATATTAGGATTATTTAAATAAATTCCTGATATTTGCCGGTTTACTTTTACCGCTAACGATATTTTCCCCGTCTTTAGTATTAACGGGGTTTAATTACCAAACTCGTCTTCGGGGTGTTACAAGTCTACCCCCCTTAAAGAGGTTTCGTCCTCGAAACCTTTTCCTTACATAAATCATTGAGTTTAAACTCAATGTATTCTATTCGAGAAATATTCTAAACATTACTTATACTTTTTAACCAATCGTTAGTATTACCCGAAAAGTATGGTAACATCTTTTTGGTTATTAGTTGTCTACATATTTCATACGGCATAGTGTAGCTTCGAAATAACATAATCTCGTTATTTCCACTAGTTTAGTTAACTTAGCGATATCCATCGCTTTCATATACTATCGAATTCCTTATGAATCCGTTTCTTTGACCCGTTTAAAGGTTTTTAGTGAAATATTTCACCTTTAGCAATAATTTCTTTTGTTTTCAGATTTATTTATTCGGTTCAATTATACCGAATCCACCGCTTACAAGCAAACCAAATTTTATTGATTTGAATTACTGGCCTTAACCGGTCTTACTAACTAGACTTATTAGTCCCGTTACTTTTCGCCGCTCGCTTGGTTATAATGTGATTTTACTTCACATTACATTTCCTAACCGTGATTGTGTCACATCGTGTTTAGTTTCTATCAACCTTTCATTTTCGAAAATATCACTTTTCGAATATATTGTCTTGCGCCTATCAGTGTCAAGACTTGTATATTTCATGTTTACTATTTAAATTCCTATCAGGATTTTATGTTTGTAAAAGCATTATTTCTTACTAAAACCGAAGTTTTAGTTTTAGGATCTTCTCTTTAACTTTTGTCAATTATCCATACCAGGATATTGACAGTCCATAATTTATTCTTTTACAGTCTTAGTTTTATGCGGGGATTCTCAACCGATTCCCTCGCTTTATTTAATTAACCCATAGGTTTTTATCACTTAGCCTTATGGGCTGTTTTGATTAGACTTTCACCTCTTTAAGGCGAAGTCCTTATAACTTCTTTCTAATCATGACCCGTGGGTCGTTTTAGTCCCGTAGATCTTTCATTTGTTTATAACCCTAAAGGTTATGTTGATCCCGTAGATCACTCCTTACTCATGTCATTCTTAAAATACATGTTTGGTGTCAAGGCACCCCGTTTTTGTTCGAAGAATCGCTTGGTTTCAAGCTTAGGTCCCGTTAACCTTAATTGTAGTTTCATGGCTATAATTGTTTTCTTTCGGACAATTTTCCGATTTTATGACTTCTCACGTCATTTATGCGTCAGTTCTTCTTATGCTTACTGTTATTTGATTTGCATATATTCTTATTTGGTTATATCCCATTACCGGGCTCATTATTCTCTTGCATTTAATGCTACCTTTATCTGGCTAGCGCTCATTTGTGCCATTCGGCGTTATATTGTATTCAACCTGTTTGACCTATTAATGTGAAATCCATCACTTATAAACAATCAACTTTATTCTTTATTCAACCCATTCGACTTCAAATAGTTGAACATATTTACTCACAATTTATATATACGAGATTTTATAGTCATAGCTCGTAATCCAAGTTACTTTGATTTTTTTCAACCCGCGTTCACGTCTCTTGGTTTATGCATGTATTTAATTCTTACCCATCAACCGGGTGTTTTACCGAAGTCGTTATTATTTGCAACCCACCCGGTATGCATTAAGACCTCGCTTCATTTTTTTATTCCGACTTTGTCTTTAAGTTTGACGTTTTACAAAAACGACCCGTTAAGGGACATATTTGCATTTTCCGGGTTCGAGTGTAAGTACACTCCCTCCCAATGCTTGTCTAAATCATTTTACATGTTTGCGTTTTCTGGGTTCGAGTGTAAGTACACTCCCTCCCAATACTTGTCTAAATCATTTTTCATGCTTGCGTTTTCTGGGTTCGAGTGTAAGTACACTCCCTCCCATTACTTGTCTAAATCATTTTTTCATGCTTGCGTTTTCTGGGTTCGAGTGTAAGTACACTCCCTCCCAATACTTGTCTAAATCATTTTTCATGCTTCTTTGTCCCTTCACTCGAGCTCATTATCCTGATGTAATACGCTTCCGTCACTCGGTTGTGCGTTTACATCATTATCAAATATTTTGCTTATCTGATTCATTTGGGTACTTTTTAATTAGTCCCATTCACTCCGCCCTTACTACATCGGATGTAAATGTGTCCGCTATAAGAAACTCGTGGTATCATATGCCACTACTTACTTGGCCAGAGTAAGCGATTTAACACATGACATACACGACCTTTTTATAGTTTTCACATCACGCCCTATGTAAGTAACGCCTATATTCAGTTTTCTTGGAAATTATATCCTAGATATGTATTTCTGTTCAGGTTTTCCAAGTTTCTAATTTACCTATGCAACGATCATTCTCTACATGTTTGTTGCATATTGCTAATTGTGCGATTATATTTAAAAACACGCACCTGGTAATGCTTGCCCCGACGGGCGTTTCTTGCCATTAACCTTGTTCGCGGTCGTTACGCGATTTAGTCCTTAGTGAGCATGCTCCTATCGTCATACTTAGGACCGTTCCTCTATCATATCCTTAATTTGTTCAACTCTTGTCATCTTTAAAAGCAATTGTTCTTCAATCAAGATATTCACAAAAGTTAGTAATATCAACTTCAATAATCGCCTGTATTATAATACAAGGCTTTTTCTACTATACGCGTCAACGCGCGTATTTTTGTCAACTATATCAATCATTTCAATTGGGGTAACGTGTATCACACGGTAGCCCTATGTGTTGTTTACAACACTTTAGCATGCTAAACCATTAACATACCTGTACTTACCGGATTTGCGATCAAGCCTCGAACCGAACACCAATCTTTATTAAGAGCATAAGGTTTAAGTCCAAGCATAGTTTTCCCACCATACTTGAACCTCTTAAACCAAGGCTCTGATACCAACTTATAACACCCGTTGTTATAAATCTAGGTTTAACGTATATTTTGCGAAAATAATCATGTGATTAATGATTACATATACATCAAAAATGCGGGTTTGTTAAAAACTTTTTACAAATCATAAGTTATTTGACATAACGTGATCAGATTCATCATTTAAAATTTATGACGAGGCAAAGTGCGGAAGCATGTGTCTTTATCGTGTTCGGTTCTACGTTGAGCTTGATCGTCTTCCGGCATCCAAAAGTACCTACATTTCATAAAAACATGAAATGTTTTAGTCATACGGGATTTAATATGTATCTAAACGAGTCTGGGAAACAAAACTAATCAAAATGCATTTTTGATCAGGGTCCACCGTAAATTACGGTGGACACCGTAATTTACGGTAGCCCTGATTTGAAAACACTCCACCGTAAGGCAGGAGCTAACCGCCGTAACATTTTTAATCCCCACCGTAACTTACGGTACCACCGTAAGTTACGGTGGACTCTGCATCAGCTTCTTCCATTTTGCCGTTTTTGACACGAAAAGTTTCGTATCTTTCAATCCGTTTATCCGTTTGACCTACCGTTTCTTCCTACGTGTTTGTAATTTAATTCTCCATCATATGGAGTTAAAATCTAACATCCGGTTAAACAAAATTTTAGACTTCTAAGTCTTTGGCTTATTACCCTTTTTACTAAATTTGGCCCATTCGTGTATTTATCAAACAAACATGTTTGTTTGACTCCAAAATCCTATCTTTTAACTATAAATCTGTTTAGAAACCATTATATTTCTAAAACATTACGATTATAACTTAACTTATTCGGTTCACCTTTTAGATAACCGAATATCAAATTTTGACCTTGTTTAACTCTTCGAGAACCTCAAGTTCTAAAAGATGAATTAAACCCTTTTACATACCTGACTCGGATCAATGCATTAACCCGTTTTAATACCTTGATTTAGAAATCACTAATTAATAGTGAAGGAAATATCCATTCTATATAGGCTCCTGAAATCATACAACTCAACGGTAATCGTTAGTCAATTTTGTTAAAGGATGATATTTTCACCTTTTGACCCGTTTGGTCTAGATATCCGTTTATCTTTGCAAGACGATATTTATTACCGTCTCATCCAATTGACACACTACGGTTTACACCGTATGGTTGTCTACCTATAACCCATTTCTCAACTCCTTTGACCCATTATGGCTTATGCCAAGTGTGTCTTTCAAAAACAAATGTTTATTGTTAACGCATCCCCAAATTACTGTTTTCCTTATTTTTCGTTTGGCTTACCTTATGAGGTAACCATAAAATTTCATCTTTCTAATCGTTATGGTATAAACGATTAATCAATTTAAATCCTTTTTAACCATCAATGTGGTTTCCTATCATTTTCACTTATATTGTTCCATACAACTATATGTCGGAACATCACTTTTCTAGTGTTTGTCTATCTTACCCGAAATCAATACAATAAGATATTTTCTAGGAATTGACAAGTGTGTAAGCTTTACTTACCTCGTATCCGAGCTAGGCTTTTCTTTTCCTTCTTGATTTGTTTGACCCGTTTCTTCCCAAGCATCCACCTTGCTCGTTAAGAGTCAAACTATCATCATCATTCAAAGGTGGTTAGATTAGTCATAAATAATCACAACTTTTCCACCTTAGGTATTTTCTATGTCGAAACTACCGTTCGACCTCATTGTTTATTAATTCAACTTATCAAAAGTTAACTACTTTTGATCACATGATTTACACAATTAAGTCTAGATTAACTTTATGCTTTGAACCCTTATCGATTCATACTTTGCACAATTCGTCATATTATTCAATTACACGTTTCTTTCAAAATTTCAACATATTAGTGTTCGTTTAGACATTTTAGCAAACACCTTGCGGGCATGACTTTTGCATATCTATAATCAAGTTCATAACTTGTTATTTTTGCCAAGATTTAATATCTTTTTCAAGACAATCATCTAATTTATAGTTAAATATCAAAATTAACCTCATAAGATTCAAATAACACTAATTTACTCATCATGGTTCTAGTGTTCACCTTGTTCCTACAAAACCCATTACACACACATAGTGGATGATCATGAATTTCATAGTTTACACATTAATTCAACAAACTAATGACTAGGGTTTACTCCTAGACATGATTTCATTACTATTTCACCCAAATAACGATCATGCAAGCTCAAATTTCAAATCTCATGTGTTCAACAAAATTCGAGATGGAACCAAAAATGGGAATTTTGACATACCTTGTGATCCTCTTGACAAGGTGATCACGATTCTATGTTCAGATTTCGATTTCTACTGGATTTTGGCCTTCAATTTGATAGTTTAGTGCATGTTAGGGTTTTGGAAGTGGGGATGTCGCCCCCTTCCTGTTCTTGATCGACCAGAGCCTCAAAATGAGGTGTTTGGTTTTATTTTATTTTTTTAAAACTAATAATAGTTTCAAGTTTAACAACATTGGTCCCTCCACTCTTGTTTGACATATAGTTTTGGTTGTTTTAACCCCATTTCAAGTTATTTCTAGACTTGTAGTTAACTAGGTTATAATTGTCCTAGTTATTCATCTTGTTTAAAAATCTCGTTTTATTTTAAGTCCCGTTAAATCTCGGGCCTTTTTATCCATTCTATTTTCTTGAAAGCTCTTATTCACTTTTAAATAAATATTAGGATTATTTAAATAAATTCCTGATATTTGTCGGTTTACTTTTACCGCTAACGATATTTTCCCCGTCTTTAGTATTAACGGGGTTTAATTACCAAACTCGTCTTCGGGGTGTTACAGGTGGATTTTCTGGTTTTAGATTATGTTTCTACCAAAACGGCATCACAACGAAGGGTAATTTTAGGTCGACCGTTTCTTTATACGGCAAGTGCTCAAATCAACTGTAGAGACGGGATCATTACTATAACCGAAAAGAACCGTAAGTTGTACTTTGATGTACATACTAGGGAGATTAGTTATGAACCTATTGAAGAGAAGGGTAGAGCGTCTAGTAACCATATGAAAAGTGTGCATCAGAGAATAAAAACAAACAAACCACCGGGGTGTGAAAAGAAGTATGAAGGTTCGAGCAGCTATGTAGTTGACTATCCACCGAATGGACATTTGATGGATCCATTTCAACCAATGACAAGCTACAGTGGGAGAGGTGATAGGAACCGATTCTTTGAGCCACCATAAATGGGGGTGGCATGGTCTGGCTGAAGACTCAAAACTTAGCGCTACTCGGGAGGCAACCCGGGGTTTTATATTGATTTTGCTGTTTTTATTTTTCTATGTTTCAGGGACATGGCGACATTCAAGTGTGGGGAAGATGTGCGGATATTTGTGTGAAGGTAGTGATAGGAAGTCGAATTGTCTACAATATCGGTTGTGTCAAACTTCACCAGGTCGATGTACTCTTTCCTTAGTCTTGTTATGTTCTTTAGCTTTGAAATTTTGATAGTTAGTTTGTTTACTTTAGTTTTTTTTTTAAAGTTTGAATGGATTTTAGCAATCAATTCCTTTCAAAACCATACATTGGGACAATGTATCCCAAGTGTGGGGATATGGGGAAAATTTTTGAGAATTTTAAAAAATTTGTGAAACCAAACGAAAAATTATCGAAATCTGAACACTTGATATTGTTCCACTTGATACACCGACACCCATTTTTAGTCATTTCTTGGTGAGTGTTTGAGCCACACATGATTATTAAAGATGCTTTCCATGTTTTGAGTGGCGGTGTGTGTATTGTGTTAATAGAACTTGTGCATGAATGCTTGTTAAATCCTAGGATTAGCATGCTTGTGAAAATGATAGGGGACTTTTAGGTAGCCTCGTCTAGATGTGTGAGAGTGTGGGAATTGGGGGTTGGACCTCATACTTTACATATATGAGCTTGGTATTGTGAGGGGAGGGGGTTTGGTCTTTAGAAAGCCATGTTTGAGCCTTATACCATTCGGTTGTGACCCAAACCTACTTCCTACAAAACTTTACCTATTGAGATGACCCGGTTTA
Source organism: Helianthus tuberosus (assembly GCA_030545235.1). Taxonomy (NCBI): domain Eukaryota; kingdom Viridiplantae; phylum Streptophyta; class Magnoliopsida; order Asterales; family Asteraceae; genus Helianthus; species Helianthus tuberosus. The sequence goes on along the minus strand of CM060411.1, from coordinate 6,671,329 downwards.
GGAGATTTAGTATGTAGTGTTGATATTCTTGTATATATTGTTGAATTTTTGTGTCTTATCTTTGAAAAAAAAAAGAAAAAAAAAAGAGAAAAATATGAGAAAAATACAAAAAGAAGGATTTAGTTGCAATAGTAGTTGAGAAGTTGATGATGTTTTGTATATAGTTGATGTTTGCTTTGTTAGTAGTAGAAATAAAAACCGGGTCAAATCAATGAGCTACTTTCACATTCCCACTATTTCCTACCTTTGCACATAGCCCCGTTACAACCCAAATGTCCTTTTGATTCATAAGCATGCTAAATATTTGATAGGAGGAGATTTGATTTGTATACAAGCTTATTGTCGCACAATCACACACATGCATTGAGTGTTTTAGCATTATGTGCTAATTTTTCTTGTCACCGAGAGTTATAGTGAGGGGTGTGTCTTGTGGTGTGATAAACAGTTAGTAAAAGGACGATACATTTTAGTTTGGTTTGCTTGATTGATCGCTTATGGTTTGGAAATAGTTTTTGAACGGGTTGCTTGGGGCAAGTAACGGTTAAGTGTGGGGATGTGACGGGTAGTCCGTAGGACAACCCTTAAGTGGTATAAATGATAATAAAATCCTACATTTAATCGGGTAGTTTTCTAGAATTAGATAACTACGGTTGTTTGTGTTTCAGGTACAAACGGGAGCTTAAAATGGAAGGAACACGGAGAATAAATGAAAAAATAAATTTTTGGAATTGAAAAATTAAGAGGATAGCATGATAGAGGACGAAATTACGAGAACGTAGGCGAAAACGGTGAAGAAAACGGAGTTGAAACGAAAAAGTTATGCTGAAAACAAGTTTTCATGTTGAAGCCTGCCGTAAGCTACGGCAAGGGCCGTAGCTTACGGCACCGACTGGAACTTTTTGTCACCGTATGACAGTTTAAAGCTACCGTAAACCATTCCAAGCCACCGTAAGCTACGGTGGCCACCGTAGCTTACGGCGCTGACCTGCATAAATGTGTAACTTCCACCTTTTAATGCGGATTTATGGTGTCTTTTCACCTCTAATCATTCCCATTCGGTTACACACAGTTCTAGGGGCGATTTCTAGTGTTCTTGGTGCTTGAAGACAATTTCCAATCATTCGGTTTGTGTTTTTAATTGCTATGAACATTGAAACTTGCATGATGATGTTGATTCAAGCCATGAGTGGCTAAGTACTTTGTGATCATCTTTAGTTGAAGGTTTGTTTGAGACAATTGTGCTTTGATTTCATATTTCTAGAATGGTAAACTTAATTTATGTTTGTTTATCATGGTGTGTTCTTATTTGCTTGTAAATTGTTGATTCTTATTCTTATTCTATTTTGAAACCATACGTTCTTGGTGTCGTTGGCAATCGAGATATCATGGGTAGAATTAGGATTGGGTAAGGGTTAATTGGTCATCGGGTAGCAACCTCATGTTCTAGGAATCTGAGTACTTAGTTCCTTTTTAACACAACAAGTAATTACACATGAACTATGTCTATGTAGTTCTTTCTAGTGAATGATAGCACAAACGTTGAAGCAAACCGGAAACTAAAGATGGTCATTCGTCTCTAATTTGTTTACAACCGACACTTTCATTTTTGCAATTACATTAGTAATCTTACTTTTAAAATCAATTCAATCAATCCAACTCTTGAAATTTACTTTACTTGCATTTATTTTAATTTTAGTTAACTTAGAGAAACACTTCAAATAACACATATTCCACAAACTCCATGTGTTCGATACCCACTTGCTACTAACTATTTAGTAGTAATTGGATTAAATTTGATTGTGACCACGACATCATGTCAGTGTGCTATTTATGTGTTACTTGTGCATGTTATGTTTATGTTGAGGTGTTAATCGCAATAGCAAATCGCAATCTATCGCATCGCAATCGAATAAAAAACGCTAAACGCTAAACGCAAGTTAATTATAGTGATTGTATGTTAGATATAGTAGTTATGATATTGGTGTAACTAATGGGTAATACTATCGCATCGCACTCTCAAATCGCATCGCAACGCTCAACAGGCGAATTGAAACAACAAAACTCGTCGCACCGAACACTAGGATCGAGTGGCCAACCGATCGAGTGGCCATCCGATCGGATTGCCATCCGATCGGATTGTCATCCGATCGAGTTGTCACCCGATCGGGCTGTCACCCGATCGGGCTGCCACCCGATCGACCAGCCACTTTCACCACTTTCCTTTTTGGGAAACCCTATAAATACCCACCTGTCACGTCATTGTGGTGTGACAGCTCCCTTGTTCGACCAGCCGACTTCAAGCCCTCAATTCTCTCGATTTTCTCGATTCTTGTAAGTTTTCAACCTAAATCTTGTACTTCAATGATCTACACACACTTCTTCATCATTTTCACCTTTGAATCTCAACTTTTAACCGTGAAATCACCGATTTGAGGTGTTATAGGATGATGTCATCATGGAGTTCTTATGGACTTCAAGGTTTGGCCTCATTCCACCAAGAACAACCTAGATCTGAAGGATTTCCACATGAATAATCAATATTTTCGCATAGATCTACACAAATTCATGGTTAAAAGGATTGAGAGAAGGTTTTCCAACTTTCTTTCAACTCTTTTACACTCAATGCACTCAAAACCGATAGAATCGGAGCTTGTTCTGATCCTCTACTCATTCTTAGTGATGTGTTAGTTCCAAATCTGAATTCTATCTAAGAGACTACTGATTTCGGGTTTGAACATGAACAACCGACTCGAATCGTGAACCGGTCGGACTAGGGTGATTCATGTTCGGTCGGATCACTTGGGACGAGATGGGGTTCGTGTTGTTTAAGCAAGTTATCATAACGTCTCGTTCAAATTACAAAACTTCAAACAGCATCAAGTGTTAAGACGATCAAGATCGTTGGGACGGATTGCCGTCCGATTGGATTGCCGTCTGATTGGATTGCCATCCGATCGACCGGCCATCCGATCGGGTTGCACTTGGTTCCACACTTAAACTTTTTATTCAAATTTTTCCAAGATCTGAACGTTGAACGAATTGCCGCCCGATCGGATAGCCATCCGATCGAGCGACCGTCCGATCGTGTGACGTTTAGGACTTTGGTACTTAAACAGTTTTCAACATGTTCATAGCATACGGATTGCCACCCGATCGGATAGCCATCCGATCGTGTGACCGTCCTGCTGTGAACTTGTTCTCAACTAAGAAGACTCGCCAATCGGATCGCCGTCCGATCGAACCGCCGTCCGATCGACCGACCTGAAGGGCAGAGATTATTCTCTATTTTTAAAAAATGCTACAACGAAAACTTCAAAGTACAAACCATCATACACAAACACATCCTCACCAAACGAGGTGTCAATCCAATCGAATGGCCATCCGATCGGATGACCATCCGAACGGATTGCCACCCGATCGACTGGCCATCCGATCGGATTGCCATCCGATCCTTGGTACACTTCCATCATTTTACGCGCCGCTCATCGTTTATGCTATCGTTAACTGTTCAGGCTAATCTCTCTCAGCGCTCCCTTCAATCCAAGGCAGTGTTTATTAAGTTAAACACTATCTGTAAGTATACTCGATCACTTTTTGCTTTATGCACTTTTGGGTGTTACATACGTTACTCATTCTAAATCACATCGATCACACACCGCAAACACTATTTATACGCTGACCTCTAATGCATGTTATACGTGACTCGATGAATGCCTGTTTGTTATGTTAACACATTGATTGTTGTCTACCTGCCTTAGTAACGATAGTACTATAGTTTAGACTCAGCACCTGTTTACTCAAGGGTTGTTAAGGACAATTACTTCACGTGTTCACAGTCGTGGACATGTGATGCGCATTCGCTACTCGCGGTCATTGGTATTGATAGGATCTTTGTCGATAACTTACATGCTTCACATTATACGTTGTACATGCTGGTTATGCGTAAACGATTTCGAACTCTATTATGCTATTATCAAACTTGTATGCTCACCTTTACACTATGTGTATTGACCTCTATTTTTACGTATGTGACAGGTGCTTAGGATGTATGCTTGTTGTGTGATGAATCGAGCTAGGATGAAGTCTAGGAACAAACTAAATAAAATATGAGTTGTCGGAATGGATACTTGTCTTTGAGAACAATGTATGTAATAACTGCTTTTATTTTATATGTTTGTGGTATGGGACATGAACCTTAATATATTATAATGAATAGTTGTTATGGATTCTCCTGGACAATTTGTTTCGCTCAGTGCCATGCCCCCGATGTTTCCGTAATCGGTTGGGGTATGACATTACCAGTCACCAGGATTCTCCCTCATTTCGAATCCTGAAGTAATCAAGTACTTTCATTAAACACAACAGTAACTTGACTATCTTTAGACAACTTATGAACAGACAAAAGATTGACATCATAATCAGGAACAAAAAACACATCATTCAAAATAACTCCTTTAGCAAGTTTGATACTACCAATTTTAGACACCTTAGCTTTGGTTCCATTTGGGTGACATATAGTTAAATCATACTCAGATACATCAACACAACTGAACATATCTTTATCATTTTTGACCATGTGCTGATTAGCACCAGAGTCAACAATCCAGTTATAATCAAAACCAAAGTTTATTAAACTAGAGCAACTTACAAAACTTTCTAAAGAATTAAAGACACAACTAGACTTACCTCCCTTATTAGAACTCCGAGGATCAGCACTAGTTTTCACACCAACAAGACTCAAAAGTTTTGCAACCTGCTCTGGAGAAAAAGGAGACACAGAAGGTACAGAAAACACATTTGATTTATTGTTTGAAATTTTTTTCCCAACCTGACCTCCAGACTTCTTTTTGAATCCTGGAGGATACCCAACCAACTCAAAACACCTATCAACAGTATGACCAAGCATATTACAGTGAGTACACTTAAGGTTAGGATTAGGACCTCTAAACGCCTTCTTTTTTTGCTCCACAGACTGGTTAACTTTTGACACAAAAGACATATTTTGATTTTTTGTTCCTCTACTAGCATTTTTATGTGATTCTTCTCTGGACACAACTGAAAAAGCAACTTTGAGTGAAGGAAGTGGCTCTCTAGTTAACAGATTTGTCCTTACAGGTTGATAGACATCATCTAAACCCATAAGGAACTGCACTAGTTTTATTAATGTGGAAAAAACATTATAATCTTTAGCAGCCTGACATGAACATGTAGGCAGTTTGAGTATAGCATCAAACTGCTTCCACATTGTGTTCAACCTATGATAATATTCAGAAACAGAACTTCCATTTTGAGTAATACAATTGATTTTTTTATACAGATCATACACTATAGAGCCATCTACCTTATCATATGTTTCTTTTAGATCTGTCCAGACTTCAGATGCTAATTTTGAAAAAACCTGTCCTAAGTATAACTCTTCTGAAACAGAATTTAATAACCAACTTAAGACAACCGAATTGCATCTGTCCCACTAACTACTTAAAACAGCATCCTCATAATTCTTTTTACATTTCCCATCTATGAAACCAAACTTGTTTTTAGCTTCTAAAGCCAATTTCATTGCACTAGACCAGACCCTATAGTTCTCTGTTCCTTTTAAATTTTATACTAACAATAGTTAAGGAACTAGAATCACTTGGATGCAAATACAAGGGGTCTTCTATGTCCAACTTACTAATCAAAGTCTGAGAAGTACCAACATCATCACCCATGATGCCAACACAAAGAACAGGAACACATAATGTAACACCCGTCTAATTTTTTTTTTCTTTATTTAGTAATAGTTTATACCATTTAAAATATAGTATTGTTAGATCAACATGACTTTCATTTCAAAAATTGATAATAACATCAAGCTTAGTCATCTAATGACTAAGTTAAAACATCCAAAAAGTTGTTTAAAACAAGTGTCTACAACCCATACACAAAAGTATTAAAGTTTTTAAAACGTTGCGGAAGCTTCGAAAATCGTGTTCGGTTCTTCATCATTTACTTGACCGCCATCCGTAAGATCCACCTTGTTACCTATGATCAAAACCTTTAAAATATTAGTTCTGACATTGATATATAGTACATAAATACATGATCCAAACATCAAAATTTGAATAAACAAAATACTGTTTTGTTTTCTGGTTTCACCGTAACTTACGGTATCACCGTAAGTTACGGTAAGCCCTGAATGTCCTTGTCCACCGTAAAACAGGAGAAATCTACCGTAATCATTTGACCTCTACCGTAAGTTACGGTACTACCGTAACTTACGGTAGTCCCTGGAATTCCATATTTCGTTTGTTTTGTACATTGTGCTCAAATTCCAACCCTCGGATTTCACTTTTCTAACAAACCTATACATTAAATTCTCGTATATTCTAACATGTTATATGTTAACATATATCAAAGATCAATCCATTATATTCTAGAACATTAACCATGCTTTACTTGATTATTCGACCCGTTGGTTCGCCTAAGAAATTCTTCCATATGACGACTACCAACGAATTCCAACCAATTTATCCAATCATTCAATATAGCGACTTCACCGCTAATTTTAAACAACTCTTATCCAACTTTCAATTACGCATTATATAATCATCAAAATCTACTTAATGTAACGGGTCAAGTTACATACCTTAGCGTACGCCCTTCAACCGCGAATCACCACCGGCTTGTCCACTCGACGTTCCGGTATCTTTTCCTATAGAGTTCAATTCAAGACATGTTTAGAACTCTCTTTAGACCTCACTTCGCATAATATACCGAAACATCATAATTATGCGTTAAAGCTTTAAATTTCTATTTTTAAGCCTTCTTTGAGGCATTTTCACAAACACCTTAAAGGCAGATTTATCACAAGATTATATGACAAGTTTCTAGCTTATCATTTAGCCCTAATTTCACTTCAATCAACATTTTACATGATTGTTAGCTTCTAGATTTCTGAAATCACTTCCAAATCGTCAAATTACACATAATCAACACCCCATATCCTAGTATTTATCAATCCACTCATAACCCATTAATCACATACAAGGGTGTTCATGGATTCACCAAAATTTCCTATGATTTCAACTTCTATTGGTCTAGGGTTTGTTCCTAGACACTATAGTTGTTCCTTAATCATCATAACATATACATGCAACCCTAAATTCAGATTTTTCCCAATTTCATGAGAATTTCAAGTTAAGAATTTTCACTAAATTTTACATACCTTGTAATCCCCTTGCGATGAGGATCACGATTCTAAGCTCGGATTTTCGTTTGGACCAGATTTGCTCCTTCAATTTGAGAGTTTTAGTGAAATTCTTGGTTTTTGAAGGTGGGTGTCGCCCCCTTTGTTGTTCTGGTCGACCAGACCCCCACAATGGGGTGTTTGGTTTGTGTTTTATTTGTTTAACATAACTCAAGTTTCAATTTTAACAACCTACACCCCTCCACTATGATCAATATGTAAATTGGTTGCTTTTTAACCTATTATAGATTATTTCTAGACTTTTAACCAACTAGATTAAAATTCCTAGTTAGTAAATTCTTGTTTATTTACCTAGTTAGTTAATTCTCGTCTATTTATAATTTATAGTTCCAATATAAAGTTTTATATTTTCGGGGTGTTACAAGTCCACCCCCCTTAAAAAGGGTTTCGTCCCCGAAACCGAAGTACGTACCAAATAATGTAGGGTGAAGACGTCGCATCTCCTCTTCGGACTCTCATGTAGTGTCCGAACCTTTCCTATGCTCCCATTTGACTTTGACTTGGTCAATTTGTTTATTTCGTAAATGTTTGACCTTTCGATCTAAAATCTCCACCGGTCTCACCGCATAATTCAGACTATTATCCACTTCGATATCATCATAATGGATATAGGCCATTTCGTCTGCTAGGCACTTTCTTAATTGTGACACGTGGAACGTGCCATGGATTCCACTTAGCTCCTCCGGTAATTCAAGACGGTAAGCTACCTTGCCAACTCTCCCGATAATTTTAAATGGCCCAATAAACCTCGGGCTTAGCTTCCCCCTTTTTCTGAATCTAATAACGCCCTTCCATGGGGAAACTTTTAGCATGACCATGTCACCAACTTGGAATTCGATTGGCCTTTTCCTTTTATCAGCATACGCCTTTTGCCTGTCTTGAGCCGCTTTCAAGTGTGCCCGAACTATATCGATCTTTTCATTCGTGGCTCGTACTATATCTTGGTGGGCGAGTTCACGTGGACCCACTTCACCCCAACAAACCGGGGTTCGACACTTCCTACCGTAAAGCATTTCGTATGGTGCCATCTTAATACTAGATTGGTAACTGTTGTTATACGAAAACTCGACTAACGGTAGGTGAACATCCCAACTGCCTCCAAAGTCGATTATACACGCCCGTAGCATGTCCCCCAATGTTTGTATCGTTCTTTCACTTTGTCCATCCGTTTGAGGATGGTACGCAGTGCTAATGAACAATTTGGTCCCCATTTGCTCTTGGAAATCTCGCCAAAAATTCGAAGTAAACCGGGTATCCCTATCAGACACGATGGACACCGGCACCCCATGACGTGCTATGATTTCATTGGTATTAACTTCTGACATCTTTTCTGACATATAAGTCTCACGAATCGGAATGAAGTGAGCACTTTTCGTCAATTTATCCACCACTACCCATATGGCATCAAAACCACGATTCGTCTTAGGCAACTTGGTTAACAGGTCCATTGTAATATGTTCCCATTTCCAAACCGGAATTTCTAACGGTTGGAGTTTGCCGTATGGTTTCTGGTGCTCCGCCTTGACTTGTAAACATGTCAAGCATTTTTCCACATACTTCGACACGTCCCTCTTCATTCCGGGCCACCAATAATTTTGTTTCAAATCATTGTACATCTTGGTCGCACCAGGATGAATTGAATAACGGGATTTATGAGCTTCATTAAGTAGAAGCGCCTTCACTCCACAGGTATGTGGGACCCATATCCTTCTGGATCGAGTCTTCAACCCATGATTCCCATCCGACAAATCTTTCAATTGACCGATTATTCTTTCTTTCTTCCAATTCTCTTCTTTCATTGCTTCGAATTGCGCCTCTCGAATACGTTCAAGTATACCTGAGGTCACCACGAGTTGCATCGATCTTACTCGTATTGGGACATAGTCTGCTTTTCTGCTTAGAGCATCCGCCACTACATTAGCCTTTCCGGGGTGGTAATGTATTTCACAATCGAAGTCTTTCACCGTTTCTAGCCATCTTCTTTGTCGCATATTTAACTCCTTCTGATCGAAGAAGTATTTTAAGCTCTTGTGATCGGTGAATATGGTGCACTTTACCCCATATAAGTAATGCCTCCATATTTTTAAGGCAAATACCACCGCAGCCAACTCAAGATCATGCGTGGGATATTTCTTCTCGTGTATCTTCAGTTGTCTAGAGGCATAAGCTATAACTTTGCCCCGTTGCATCAAAACACAACCGAGCCCTGATAGTGAAGCATCAGAATAAACCACCATGTCTTCGACTCCGTCCGGCAATGTCAGTACCGGAGCTTGAGTTAACTTCTCTTTTAGTGTTTGAAACGCCCTTTCTTGATCTACACCCCAAATGAACTTTTCTTTCTTCCGGGTTAATTTTGTTAGCGGTGACGCAATCTTGGAGAAATCTTGAATGAATCTCCTATAGTATCCCGCAAGTCCCAAAAAGCTTCTAATTTCCGAAGGGTTCTTTGGGGGAATCCATTTTGACACAGCCTCTATCTTCGACGGATCCACCAAAACTCCGTCGGCACTTAGGACATGGCCAAGAAATTGTACCTCTCGTAACCAAAAGGCACATTTAGAGAATTTTGCATATAACTTCTCTCGTCTAAGTGTCTCTAACACTTCTTGTAAGTGGTGTGCATGTTCAGCTTCACTTTTCGAATACACTAAGATATCATCGATAAACACAATGACCGACTTATCCAACATTGGCTTGCAAACCCGGTTCATGAGGTCCATGAAAGCCGCGGGTGCGTTTATTAGCCCAAACGACATCACGAGGAATTCATAATGTCCGTATCTCGTGCGGAAAGCTGTCTTTGGCACATCTTCCTCTTTGACCTTTAGTTGGTGATATCCCGATCTAAGGTCAATTTTTGAAAACCAGTTTGCACCTTGTAATTGGTCGAATAAATCATCTATCCTCGGGAGCGGGTATCGGTTCTTTATCGTGAGTTTGTTTAACTCCCGGTAATCGATACACATGCGCATGCTCCCGTCTTTCTTTCTTACGAACAACACCGGTGCGCCCCAATGAGACACACTCGGCCTTATGAATCCCTTGTCAAGCAGGTCTTGGATTTGAGACATCAACTCTTGTAATTCCGACGGTGCAAGTCGGTACGGGGCTTTCGCTACGGGTTTCGCGCCCGGAATCAATTCGATCCCAAACTCTATTTCCCGTTCAGGCGGTATCCCCAGTAAATCCTCCGGAAACACATCTTCATAATCTCGTACTACCGGTACATCTCCAATCTTTCGTGATCCTTTTTCTGGTTCATTAGCGTATATCATGAATGCCTTGCATCCTCGCTTCATAAGCTTGGGGTTGCCTCCTTTTTCTCCATAAATGGTGACGTGTTTCCCGCTCGGAGATGTTAGTTTTATCTCTTTACGAAAACACACGATCTTTGCATGGTGTTGATATAGCCAATCCATCCCAACAACTACTTGAAATTCTCCCATTGACATCGGGATTAGGTTTATCAAATATTCTTCGTCGTCAATGCTCAGTTTACAGTTTTTACATACATCACAAACAATAAAGCTCTTGTTATTACCTATCTCTACTTCTTAGGGCACAGGTAATTTTGTTAGAACAAATGAAGGATGTCGAATAAATCCATATGAAACAAATGATTTATTCGCACCCGTATCAAATAACACGCGTGCAGGAATCGAATTTACAGCAAATATACCTGAGACCACGTCAGGTTCAACCTTTGCTTCTGCGGCGGTTAGTTGAAAAGATCTTGCCTTTGCTTTCGGGGCTTCACCTTTCGGTTCCTGCCCATCCTTCTTTCCAACCAGTTCTGGGCATTCCAACTTCTTGTGACCCGTTCGATAACAATTGTAACAAACCGTTACTTTCTCCGGGCACGATATAGCCATATTTCCCTTTTTTTGCATATGGGACAAGGCTTATCCTTGTAACGACATTCGCCTTTATGACCCTTTCCGCAGATTCTGCAACTTGGCGACCCTCCTTTCGTATCAAATTTCTTTGCGGTTTCGTTTGTTCGTGCCTTCTTAGTAGGGCTTGGGTTTACATCTTGTGCTTTCCGTTCACCCCTTTCAATACTCTTTTTCAGTTCGATCTCCCTTTCCCGAGCAGCATTTATGATCTCGGTAAGGGTCTCGTATTTGGAAGGGGTGATAAATTCCCTATACTCAGCACTCAACATGTTATGGTAATAGTATATCTTTTGTTCTTCATTCGTCACTAGATCATCACAAAACTTCATCTTATCCATAAACGTTGCCGTAATCTTGTCTATGGTCTCACTCTTGTGCCTAAGTTGCATGAACTCCTCCTTGATTTTATTCATAACCGCTTTGGGGTTATGATGCTTAAGAAATGGCGTCTTGAATTCTTCCCAAGTCATGACCTTAGCAGCTTCAATACCGATTTCTCTCTTTTTGTTATCCCACCAATCTTTTGCTTGACTCCTTAGTTGACCCGTACCATAGGCTACGTAGTCATCTTCATCACAATGGGTCCTCTCGAATACCCCTTCGATATCACTTAGCCATCGTTGGCACACTATTGGGTCAACCTCCCCATTATATATTGATGGTTTACAAGCCATGAATTCCTTGTATGAACAAGGCTTTCGTCCTCCATGCTTTTCCTTTGCTAAATTTGAATCATCTTCCAATTTCTTGATTCTATCTTCTACTATTGATAAAACTGTGTTTTGAATTTTATCAATAAAGCCCGACAAACTGTTTTCGATCGCTTTTCCAACCTCTTCGGCAATCACTTCCCTCATTTGTTCGGTGACTCTTGGCACCGCATTATCATTACCTCCATATGCCATCTCTATTTCTGAAATGTTTACATAGGTTGTTAAACATTCCATTTATAACACATGCTTTACTTGTTTTGATTCAATCAAGTTCATAACTTGATTTAATCGTTCTTGTTTTGATTCAATCAAGTTCACAACTTGATTTAATCGTTCTTATTTTGATTCAATCAAGTTCACAACTTGATTTAATCGTTCTTGCTTTTTGCATCTCTTGTATTTGAATGAGCTTACACGCTCTTTTCATGCATATTCGTTCGTTTCTCATTCTTTACATAATACATAATTTATTAACAAAAGAAGTTAATTCTTACCGGACGATCGATCAAGCTTAAACCGAACACTTTATTGACAACCTTAGGCTCTGATTACCAACTTGTAACACCCGTCTAATTTTTTTTTCTTTAATTTAGTAATAGTTTATACCATTTAAAATATAGTATTGTTAGATCAACATGACTTTCATTTCAAAAATTGATAATAACATCGAGCTTAGTCATCTAATGACTAAGTTAAAACATCCAAAAAGTTGTTTAAAACAAGTGTCTACAACCCATACACAAAAGTATTAAAGTTTTTAAAACGTTGCGGAAGCTTCGAAAATCGTGTTCGGTTCTTCATCATTTACTTGACCGCCATCCGTAAGATCCACCTTGTTACCTATGATCAAAACCTTTAAAATATTAGTTCTGACATTGATATATAGTACATAAATACATGATCCAAACATCAAAATTTGAATAAACAAAATACTGTTTTGTTTTCTGGTTTCACCGTAACTTACGGTATCACCGTAAGTTACGGTAAGCCCTGAATGTCCTTGTCCACCGTAAAACAGGAGAAATCTACCGTAAGCATTTGACCTCTACCGTAAGTTACGGTACTACCGTAACTTACGGTAGTCCCTGGAATTCCATATTTCGTTTGTTTTGTACATTGTGCTCAAATTCCAACCCTCGGATTTCACTTTTCTAACAAACCTATACATTAAATTCTCGTATATTCTAACATGTTATATGTTAACATATATCAAAGATCAATCCATTATATTCTAGAACATTAACCATGCTTTACTTGATTATTCGACCCGTTGGTTCGCCTAAGAAATTCTTCCATATGACGACTACCAACGAATTCCAACCAATTTATCCAATCATTCAATATAGCGACTTCACCGCTAATTTTAAACAACTCTTATCCAACTTTCAATTACGCATTATATAATCATCAAAATCTACTTAATGTAACGGGTCAAGTTACATACCTTAGCGTACGCCCTTCAACCGCGAATCACCACCGGCTTGTCCACTCGACGTTCCGGTATCTTTTCCTATAGAGTTCAATTCAAGACATGTTTAGAACTCTCTTTAGACCTCACTTCGCATAATATACCGAAACATCATAATTATGCGTTAAAGCTTTAAATTTCTATTTTTAAGCCTTCTTTGAGGCATTTTCACAAACACCTTAAAGGCAGATTTATCACAAGATTATATGACAAGTTTCTAGCTTATCATTTAGCCCTAATTTCACTTCAATCAACATTTTACATGATTGTTAGCTTCTAGATTTCTGAAATCACTTCCAAATCGTCAAATTACACATAATCAACACCCCATATCCTAGTATTTATCAATCCACTCATAACCCATTAATCACATACAAGGGTGTTCATGGATTCACCAAAATTTCCTATGATTTCAACTTCTATTGGTCTAGGGTTTGTTCCTAGACACTATAGTTGTTCCTTAATCATCATAACATATACATGCAACCCTAAATTCAGATTTTTCCCAATTTCATGAGAATTTCAAGTTAAGAATTTTCACTAAATTTTACATACCTTGTAATCCCCTTGCGATGAGGATCACGATTCTAAGCTCGGATTTTCGTTTGGACCAGATTTGCTCCTTCAATTTGAGAGTTTTAGTGAAATTCTTGGTTTTTGAAGGTGGGTGTCGCCCCCTTTGTTGTTCTGGTCGACCAGACCCCCACAATGGGGTGTTTGGTTTGTGTTTTATTTGTTTAACATAACTCAAGTTTCAATTTTAACAACCTACACCCCTCCACTATGATCAATATGTAAATTGGTTGCTTTTTAACCTATTATAGATTATTTCTAGACTTTTAACCAACTAGGTTAAAATTCCTAGTTAGTAAATTCTTGTTTATTTACCTAGTTAGTTAATTCTCGTCTATTTATACTTTATAGTTCCAATATAAAGTTTTATATTTTCGGGGTGTTACACATAATACAAACAAACAGAGGTTATCAACAGATAACACCAATACAATTCAAATAGAACCATACCCTAAGGCTAAGCTGAGTCAGGGACCAGATTCTAGGTTCGTCACTCTATGGTGCATGGACAAGCCTTTACTCAGGAGCCACTACAACCTAATAGGATAAACAACAGAAAAAGAACAATAACAACACACATAAGATAAACAACAAACAAAGGATACAAACAACAATGCACACTTAGCAAATAAGACTCGATCAAGTGCCGGCCCGACTAGTCCGGTAAACAGGATGCCTAGACTTACAAAAGAATGATGCAAAGAAACAATAAAAAAGAGAGAAGACAGATACAATCTTACAGTGGGTGCAAGCTTCCAAAATATATCAGATTAGTAGTTTTCAAGAACTACTAAATCCAATATATAGAACACAACGAAATAACACAACTGGTCAGTTTGCCCTAAACCTTCAAGGGTTTAGAGACCAACACAGAGTGTAAAGCCACCGGAAGAAGAAGAATCTCCCACCAGAACCAGGAAACCCTAACTAGGGTTTCAATCGCACACGCGCAGAAAGTAATACTCCCAAGATCAAGATGATCTAATCAATAGCCAACAATAGATCTGCAACCCTAGAAGCAGACCTAACACAAAAAACAAACCAAAAAACAGATCAGCAGCGGAGAAACAAGCACAGATCAAGAGCACTTAGCTCTGATACCATGTAGAAATTTATGAACCAAGTACAAAATACAAATCAACACAAGAAATAACGACAAAACAGGTGACAAACTCTTATTAAACCAACCCAAAAGATTTCCCCCCCCCCCCTCCAAATACCCAAGATCATACAACAGTAAGATCAATACAAAACAAGATACAAAAAGTATTTAGATGATCATTCACTGATGATCATCAATACGAACAATACAACCAAACCAACTAAACAATCTCTCAGGTACAGTTGAGAGATTGTTTGTATAAGCTTCAATAACAGAAACCCTAGCAGAGAGAAAATACAGAAGGATATATGAACAAGTGAGTGAATCGTAACAACTAAAGAGAGAGACTGAGATGAAGTCCTTTTATAGAATGAAACTTGAAATGTTTCACTTTAGTCCAAATCTTTTGTCATGATGATCGCGGTCCTCCAATAGTTTCACAATGCCCCCTTAGATATTTTAATCTGTTGGAACTGTTGCAACAACTCAACAAACTAACAAAACCATCAGACAATAGGCTCAATCTGTATAAGCGTCAATGAAGCCCAACAGACATAAGCCCACAATAAATACCAGAAGCCCAATGAATGACCATATATTATAAACATAACATTTTAACATGAGGCAATTAAAACGAGGCGAGAAGTTGATTGTGTGAGATGATCTAGGACCGGTATGAGACTGAATATAACCTGTGAAGGGTGTGACTTGAGTGATTCATGTTGTATAACGATTATGTGTTTTAAGGATGGAGCGACTGGACCCCGTGATATGAATCAGTGCAATGAAGATCATGATAGTAATTACTATCATGATGATGGTTAAAATTAACGAGCTAAAGAAGAATCAAAAAATGGTGTTGTCGAGAAGGCATGAAAAACAAAGAATGATTCTTGTTGGCAGGTGCGAGAATTAAAATATCTTGAACGGTTCAAAGGATCAAGACAGATATTACTTGGTATCAATGGTCTCGGAGGGACCAAATCAAGAATAAGGGGGAGAATCTAGAGATTAATCTTGAATTAACTGTTTTTTATTTAATGTTTATCTAGTTTGTTAGAGTTACATAAGTGTAAGGACTATGTGTATTTGAGTTATTATTTATTTAGGTTTGGTCTAGTTAGGATAGGTTTGATAACTTGGTGATCAAGTTATGTTTAGTTTAAATAGGGTTTAGGTACTTTGTAAATTTGTGGTGGTTTGATTTTAATAATAAAAAAAAGAAAAGAGTCGCGAGTCCGCTTCTCACAAATCCGGTTGTTCGTTTGTTATTTTGACTCGAGTTTGTTATTTTGATCTGAGTGTTCTAACCAATATGACCTTTTAAGTTCGTTTCCACATCTACTAGTTGATTAACCATACACGTAGTTACCCTAAGGGGTTGTTTGATAACTTATGAATGGTTAAGTGCTGAACAAGTAAGAGGTCTAAACCATTAAGAGCTAGTATAATGCTTAACCGTTCAGAGACAAATATCTGACCAATTCAAATTAGAGGTCTTAATCATTCAGGCTTAGTTGAATGCTTAATCATTCAGAGGCAAATGTCTGAACCATTCAGACATCTGCTCACGAAACAAACAGTCTGAACCATTAAGTGCTGAACTAGTAAAATGTCTGAATCATTGAGAGCCCCTTTAAGAAGTAAACAAACAGTCCCTTAGAGACTTCCCACTAGGTTAACTAGATTGATTGTATTTTATGAAACCCGAATCCCGGAGTGGATTACTCTTTTCTTTTATTTGTTTTCATATCAATATTAGTTCCCATTAGCTGGTTTGTTGATCAATAAAAAAACAAAAGTTAGTTTTAATTAAAGTTTTAGAATAACATTCAACTGAAACGTATATATAATCCTGACAACATGCTCTACGTGGATACAATACCCTACTTGTCCTAGCTACCTAGGTTATTTAGATTTTTCCATGACCCCAACGACAGGTCATCATGTAGCAATGTGAATAATATTGTTTTTGTTGAAGACGTTGAAGCCGAATTGTTTTAAAGATTTAGTATTCCATTATTTTAGTTTTATATGTAAGTTGACCGGTTTAATTCCAAATTAAATGTACATTGGCTTGATTTGAACAGGTTTCGAATGTACAGGAAATTGCCAAAAATAGCTTATATTTTAAGACTGTTCATGATATTAGTTTTACTAATTTTCTGAAAATATATTTTGGATCAAAAGGTGGGGTTCACCATGTTTTAGATGGGTCTACTTTAAACCGCGTCTAATAAAAACCTATTTCAAGATGCGCCCTTTTTAAGACAGGTTAGAAAACGCGTCTTCAAGCCCAACTCACCCCATCTAATGCTCCGTTTTGTAATAGTGACGTATGATGAGTTACATGGGTTGGCTCTACCATGAAGCCAACAAAGCAATGCTTCAAGACCACTAATTTATCCCACCCTTTACTTGAACATACGATGCTTACTTCGTGTTTTTGTACAGAGATCAATTTTTGAAACAAATCACGGAGAAGGAGAGTCTTTGTTTCGTTGGAATGGATAGTGGTGTACCGTGTAAGTAGAATGTAAACGTACATCTTGAGATTTTCGACTGGGGAGGGTCGGAAGTCACTGGACCTAAAAAATTCTATAAAACCCGGGGGGGGGGGGGGGGGGGGGGGGGGGGGTTCGAAAACGTATATACCAAAAAATTTCTATACGAAAACTAAATACTCTCTACTACTGAGCGAAAAGTCCGGAGAGTCGGCCGCCCCCTCCCGCCTCTTAAAAGCTTCGCCCATGCTTTTGATCAAAGCAAGTTTGTATGTGAATAACTCTTTTTCAATATTTTTATATAAAACATAATTATGTTTTACTTTTAGAGAAAGGTTAATATACAAAAAGCCTTATCATACATCACGTAGGAGACAATGGTAACCGTTGGATCAGGGGTATAATCACGCATGGGACCACATAATCACGCATGGGACCACATGGGACCACATAATCACGCATGGGACTATAATCACGCACGTTCTATGATAATAACGCACGTTATATTTTTTTGTCATGTATGTTAATGTAGGTTAAGCCCTGAAGTACATTATACTTTCTCTTTACTTTTATATCTTTTTGTATATATTAATTTATATAATTCAGATATATTTTTACTCCTTTCATATAACATTTTTATATGACATACATTTGTTTGAGAATAAAAAAATTGGTATATTTTAAAGGAAAAGATGTATTTATTGTATTTAACTTAATTCGTAGTAATTTTTTTTTATCAAGATTTAGATAAATAACAAGATTCTTTAGTTTATAGTTGCAAGTCTCAAGCTCAAATAAAGATGAGTATCGTGTTAGAATAACAATTAACTTTGTTTTTTTTTTTGGAACCACTCATCATCACTTATAGAAGATTCCATCATTGCCATTGGTGAGTTCAAATGGAATTGGGCCAAAGGCCCTGTTAGCTTTATGGAAGTATCAGAATTCAAGTGGAAGATGAGTTGCCTTCTTTGCGATTCCGGGGATGAATCGATGGATCACAAGTCGCGTCTATCGTGTGGCAAAATGTTAGTAAGTGGTGTAAAGTGGCGCCAATCTTCAATTTCTCATTTAGAGATCTTTTGGAACTCCATAATGTTGTCGGCTTGAAAGGATTGGCTAGAGATGTGTTCCATAGGATAGTGATTATAGGGTGTTGGAGTATTTGGCGGGCTATGAATGGTCTCAAGTTCGAAAATAAGCAAGTGTGGGTCGAAGAGATTATTAGAGAGGTGAAAACTATTGGCTACCTTTGGATTAGTAGTACATTAAAAACTAGGTCTATGTCGTGGACCGATTGGTGCGACTTTGTATTTATGTGATTTGTTTTTTTGTTGCCCGCCCCGTTTTGTGGGTTGGTGTTTTCTTAACGAGGTTCACGTTTAAAAAAAATCTTGCCATGTTTTATTGGATGCATACAAATTAACAATATTTTGAAAGAGAAAATTGCTAAATTGGTCCCTGAGGTTTTACACAAATTGCTAAATCAGTCTAAAATCAAGATTTGCTGCTAAAACAGTCCAAAATCAAGATTTGTTTTGCTAATACAGTCCAAAAAACAGACGCCGTTAAATATAGCAGTTGGACTGTTTTAGTAACAAATCTTGATTTGGACTGTTTTAGCAGCAAATCTTGATTTTGGACTGATCTAGCAATTTGTGCAAAACCTCATGGACGAATTTAGCAATTTTCTCAAAAAAGTGATTTTTTTAACTGTTTTTGATATTTAATGTGATATTAATACACCATTAATGAATTTCAATAAAAAAGGTTCTAGTAATTTCTTTAAATATAATAAGTGATGTCATCTTAAACTTTAATTATGATACATATAATGCATTTCGATTTTTTTTAAAGTTTTTTTTTGGTAATTAATATGATATTAATACACCATAATGGAATTTTAACAAAAAAAACTATTCATTTTTTCAACATCATAAGATTACCGGGGAAAACCCGTTTGGCTCAAGGATCAAACCCGAGTCATCCACCATCAATTCCAGGGAAAACTCGGTAACCCACTCGCCCTTAGGCACGACGGTAAAATTACCAGTAAATACATTTTTTCTTAAATATCGTGGTTTAGTGTGAAAAGAAAAAGTTAAGAAACCAAATTAAATTTCTTATGATGTTGCTGATAACCTCTACTCCGAGGGTAACCCGAGTCGTCCACCACAAATTCCGGGGAAAACCCAGTAACCCACCCATCCGTAGGCACGACGGTAAAATTACTGGTAAAACCCGTTTGGCTCAAGGATCGAACCCAGGTTTCCCTGGTCCTCATATCACTGCTCACCAGTGCCTCACTCCTTTTTTGCACCAAATGAGAATTGAACCTGAGTCTTCAAAGAATAACTCAAATCCTCCTACCACTTGAGCTAGAGGTCATTGGCAACATCATAAGAAATTTAATTTGGTTTCTTAGCTTTTTCTTTTCACACTAAACCACGATATTTAAGAAAAAAATGTATTTACCGGTAATTTTACCGTCGTGCCTGCGGGTGGGTTACCGGGTTACCCTCGAAGAACTACGTTTGTCCAGTGGGTGCCCCGAGAGTGCTCGGGATTGATTTGTTGGCCGTTCAAAAAAAATCCTTGTGATGTTGAAAAAATGAATAGTCTTTTTTTTGTTAAAATTCCATTATGGTGTATTAATATCATATTAATTACCAAATAAATTCGAAATGCATTATATGTATCATAATTAAAGTTTAAGATGACATAACGATAATACAATTACATGGAAAAAAAATAACTAACAAATAAAAAATCACTAATTATATTTGAAGAAATTACTAGAACTTTTTTTTTATTGAAATTCATTAATGGTGTATTAATATCAAATTAAATATCAAAAACAGTTAAAAAAATCACTTTTTTGAGAAAATTGCTAAATTCGTTCCCTGAGGTTTTACACAAATTGCTAGATCAGTCCAAAATCAAGATTTGCTGCTAAAACATTCAAAATCAAGATTTGTTGCTAAAACAGTCCAACTGCTATATTTAACGGCGTCTGTTTTTTGGACTGTATTAGCAAAACAAATCTTGAGTTTGGACTGTTTTAGAAGCAAATCTTGATTTTGGACTGATCTAGCAATTTGTGTAAAACCTCAGGGACGAATTTAGCAATTAACTCATTTTGAAATAGAATTCATTTTTTATTATACTCTAAAACATATATAATTATTACGACGTTGAAAGAACTAGAAGAATCCATCTACATGCACAAACATACTATATAATCGGAAATCTTAAATGATTACCAAAAACTTTTGATAAAACTACATAAAACACAAATAACAATAATTCATATTTTAGATGCATTAGCATAATTGCATAGATGAATCAATCCAAGTTCCAATCATATGTCCTATGCATATCTGCATACTCTGGTCAACCCGACCATACGGTCTATAGGCGACGGTGACCATGCTCATTCCAGCACTTCCAACAACCATAACCAGCATGGCCCTTTTCGCGAACTTTTAATTGTCTTTTTGTAAAATTCACGTGTTCTGCAGAGAGTAAACATAGATGAAATTAATATTATACACATAAACACATGTATGCATAGAGTTGGATTCCATTGAGAACACTTCATTTATGGAAAGAATAAATTAAAACCAACTTTTAAAAAAAACATGACACTTAAGTGGGTGAATCTTATGAAATGAATTCTTTATTGATCATACCGGTTGGGTCACTAATTTTGAGTTTTTTAGTGATTTGAAGGTTTCTTCCTTGTGAAGAAATCAGGACAAAAGTAAAAAGAACAACAAAGAAGAACTAAACACCACTAGACTTCATTTCCGAAAGTGTGTTTTAATGCTTGTGTGTTGCATTGATTTATATAGTGTTACATAACAAGTTTGATGTTTATGTGTTGCTTTGCTACACTATTATCAACTTTTTGTCACACGTTTTCTTCATCCTTTTTTACTTGAATTTCTACCCAAATTCTCATACTTTTAAATGCTTTTTTTTTTATCCTTTTTGACTTGAATTCTACCCAAATTTTCTCACTTTTAAATATTCCAATCAATAATCATACTTCTAAATGTTTTCTTTATCCTTTTTGACTTGAGTTTCTACCCAAATATTCATACTTTTAAATATTATAATACTCCAATCAATAAAATATTACGTGTTACATATATGAACAGGTTTAACATTTTTAACAACTTAGACCAACGATCATTCTTGGCATTTACGTTTTTCTACCTTTTTATGTTTGAAAATGCAAAGAAAAACATATATAATTATTTCTGTTATCACCAATTCACTACTGACTGCAAAATTGATGAACACTAATTTATTTAACCATAAAATAACTTATTAGCGTTAACCACCAATAAATTCGTCTTGTGATATTTGAATCCTTTGTCTTTGTGATAGAGGGGGGTCATCTTACCACGACATTATATCCCTTGTGGACAATTAATAAACACTGATAAAATATCAAAATCAATTTTGATGTTGACACTACTTGTAGAGATTTCCTAAGTGATCATTCGCTTATTTAATTTGATCTAATTTTACTTTTAATTATCGATTCCAAAATTGTTATGTGTCAACATCATATCATCTAAAAAAAATCTTTTTTAATCAATATTGATTTTCTTTTTTTAAAATAGGTCTAATATCATATAATAGCAACATTGCTTATTTTATAATTATTATCTTAATATCATAATACCTTACTCCAGGTATATCTTTAAGTTGATCAATTTTTTTTTTAGATTAGATTTGGTAAACCTTACCACAAAATCCACATTTATCTCAAATATATCTTTAAGTTATAATTTATAATAATAATAATAATAATAATAATAATAATAATAATAATAATAATAATTTTTGGATTAAACCTTATAAAAACATATCTTTTTGATTGTTTTTATATTAGATTTATGATGATAATAATATTTTTTGAATTAAATTACTAAATTGGTGTTCATGTTTACCATTGTTTAATGTTAAAGATTGACAATAAATGTGTAAGGTCCAATGTTTTTAGACTTTAACCGAACACCGAACACCGAACCGATCGCCTTACCAGTCCACCATTAGGACCGGATGTGATAACTAGATGACTATCTAAATGATATAAAATAAATAGGGTAAAATCGGAAAATTTTAATCAAAATTTGGCCCGACCCCCTGAAAATCCCGGTCCAACCTCCCGGTTCGCTTCACAGCAGTTCCAACACTTTTAACGGCTCCAGATCGTGGTCCGACCGGTTGGTCTAGTCAGTTTTTCAAAACACAGATGAGGTGTACGTCAATACCCAAGTTTAACAATGATTACCATATTGCTTTGATATATGCACACAATTCTCACTTTCATATTCGATTTGCAAAACATATGGTTCATACAATCAAAACTGTTTCGTATTATTTGCAAAACAACAAATATGAATTGTGTTTAGTGTTTTGCTTTTGAATAGTTAAAACTTTATAGTTGATGCAAATACGCAGCAAAATCTCTTATGTATTTGATAATAATTATTTCATTACTTCATTGGCTAATGATGTAAAAATACATAAGAAATTACCTAAAGAAAGGATGACTGTGACAAAGATTATTAAACACTTTAGAAGCGGATTAGATATTAACTAGAAAAGTCAACCGTCGCGTTGCGACGGGGCTTAAAACCATGTCAATTAGAATCAATGTGAAACTCCCACGAATGGCCATTAAAATCGAAAAGCTTGTATAAAAAGCAATAGAAAAAAATAAAACCATTATGCTGTGAATATTTGTCAGTGCTTTTGTATTAGTTAACTTATGACCCTTCCTAACCATGGTAATTTTTCCAACATTCGTTTGGCTGATAATTTGGCATCCGCTAACTCATTGACCAACTTCGAATTCACGATCTCCATTCTTTGCCGGCCTTTTCGTTCTCGACTTAATTCCGACTTTACATCATCAATAACCGCAAGAACCTTTTCGTGTTCACGGCTCCGCCACGCTGCACGTTCTTCGTTTAACTTTTTTAAACATTGTTCAAGTTTCTTTTTTGAAGTTCGTCTTTCCGTTTAAAGATCATGAATGCAGGCCCAGGCCGATTCAAGTTCTGATTCAAGCACCGACACTACACCATCTTGTTCTTCTAGAAGCTTTGATTAACCATAGATTCGTTTTGCGTCTTCTGAAGCTTTCCGTGAAAACGGGTCCCACTTGGTTGCACCCTCCATCGAAGAGTTGGAAAAAATGGAATGTTGGTTCAAGCTACAAGATTATAGAAATCAAATTTAACAGATTATCAGATATTGGTTTTTCGAAACGCGCATCCAAACGCCCCTAAACTTGCATTGCCGACCAAAGATGAGCAAATGGTACCCGGTACCGGTACCGAATTTACCGAACCGGGTACATTTTCGGTACCGACTTTTGACATTTTCGGTACCGGTCCGGTACGGTATCGGTTTGGTACCGGTACCGAACCGTACCGTACCGAGTATATTCGGTACCGGTACCTACTTTTGCAGATTTTTGGTACCGATACTTTCGGTACCGAGCTCATCCCTAAAATATAACATCATAGTCATACAAACATAGTTCTGTCCATTTATATCAGTTTCCTTCATAATCTTCATTTTGGGTCCAAAACAGAACCCATAAAAATATACGTATTAAATAGTCGAAACAAATAGGACCAACGGTTATGTACTTCATTTACGATTAGTGGACATACTTCGACTTTAAATGTCAAACAAACTACTTTTATTTTTCTAATTTCAAAATAGAACTTTGTGCTGATATATGTGTACCAAAAAAAAACATAATTTTGGCAAATATAAGTGACATTCAAAGTCAAAGTACATTACTAAGTGATCAAATTATACCTTGTGATGAAGCATATTCCTTGAGCCAGTCACAGAATTCGGGCTTTGTGGAACTTCTTTCATATGAGAATCAAATGACTTCCTATTGTGTCAAGCAGGGGAATGAATCCTCGGATGATCGATGGTGGGCTGCAAGTAATAGATGATTCAAAGTCAACTTCAAGATTCAAGTGATTTTCTAAGTCAACATCAAGATTCAAGCTTTTCATGTTTTCTACTCAAAGAATCAACTTTTTTTGCTCAAAAGTCAAACATAAACTTTTTTAAGACATGAAACAACAATGGTTTTTCCCAAATTTAGAATTCTTTTCTTCTTTAATTTAAAGATTCAAAAAAACAAACAAAGAAAATCAAAATGTGAATCTAAAACTAATATGAATTAGCTTAAGTGTTGGTCAAAATGAAATAATTTGTAGTTTTTGATAAACATAAAACTTCAAAATCCAATGATATGTATGTCTTCGATAAAGACATGTCATCTTCTTCGGCATCCACCTTTTGCTCACCACGTCCATGTCCACCTATGCCCACGTTTGTCATCCTTTTAAAATCTTTACTTACTCGGTCGACAACTTCATCTATCGTTCATCTTTAGTCGATAACATTTTTTATGTTTAGAAAAAAAATATTGAAATATAAATACCAAGTCAAATACCTTAAACCTACATAATGAAATCTAGAAATCTATCTAATGGACCAGTACCAGATCCCAGATCTGAGTTTGAAGAATGAAACCCAATTGATGAAATGAGTTTAATTATAAATCGATAAGCCGTCGGATCACTCCATGTGTCCGTTTTTCTTGTAATCTTCATATTTTCCGGCAAGATTTCGCCATCAGAAAAAAAAAAAAAAAACTTTTAAAACGCTTCTTTTTGCGGAGCCTCAAATCCCTCAAATCAGTTCTAAACAACCAAAAACATAAGATCAATGTTGTCAAAAGATATCAATAATGTTAACCAAGTTTGTACCTAATATCCCAAAACCCATTTCTCACTTTCTAATTTCTATCTAAACCAAAATCCTTTCCTACACACAACCACCAACCCCATCTATCTTTCACTTCTGATCCATCACCCCCTTCATGAACAGACAACAACGTCGTTCTTATCGACTGTTTCGCCATAAATCCATGTGGCGGGAACCGTTTTTCGGCACCGTTGTCCTGAAATTCTTCAAAATCAGCTTCTTGCCGCCGATTTTCACTCAAATCTTCTTTCAGTATTTTTGACCAGTTTGCCACGTTGTCACTACTATTGACTTAATGTAAGATACAAAACTGATAAAGGGATTACAAAATTTACCGCGACATTGCCGGATCTTCCATAGCCACAGAGGATGATTGCCGATGGCTTCTTCTTCGTTGGATGCGTTGATTGTTGCCAGACCTTTTCACTACCAGTTTACGAATCACAGAAGATTAATATTAGAAAACAATACATCTACTGAGGAATATTAAATATATTTGTATACCCCCAAAAAGAAGTACACACAGTAAAAACCTTCAACCTTACAGATACAAACCGTCGGAAACACTCCATGTGTCCGGTTTTCTTGTAATCTTCATATTTTCCGGCAAGATTTCGCCATCAGAAAAAACCTTTTAGAACGCTTCTTTTTGCGGAGCCTCAAATCCCTCAAATCAGTGCTGAACCCTCAAATCCCTCAAATCAAGTCTAAACCCTCAAATCCCTCAAATCAAGTCTAAACCGTCAAATCCCTTCTTGTCGTTGCCACTGTTGGGGTTGAGACGTTGACGATGACTGTGACACCAGCTCGACGTCGAAGTGGTGGAAGGGTGGAGCTAGGGTTTACTATCGCATGTCTCCCCCTCCCTCTTTAAACAACTTATTGAGTCTTTTTAGAAAAGTCGGTATGAAGTGACTTATTGACTTATTGATTTTTTCCTCTTACATACACACTCATTGTCAAACATCATTTTAGAGCTTATGACTTTTCTAAAAGCCAATAAGTTAATAAGTTGTTTCAAAAAGCTTAGCCAAACATGCCCTAAGCAGCTGCTTGGAAAACATATAAAGTAATGTACAACAACCTAAAGCCTGGAACATCATTTATGCAATATGTACAACATTTATTGCACAGAATTGTTGAAAATTAGAGTATTATATAACATATAATTGTTATGAGCAAAAGATTGGAAGGATGAAAATGATAGATCTGATGCCTCGGGAGAGATGAAGAGTTGGTTCCAGATCTAGAAGAAATGGAGATGTATTTTTTTTATTCCAATTTTCTCCTCGGTGTTTCTTTCTTTTAAGCAGCTTTTGGAATTTTAAAATGATCCCAAACCTTTATTAAGTTTAGAGTTAATTACTATTTTCGTCTCTGTGGTTTGTCAAAAATCACTATTTCAGTCAATTAGTTTAAAAATTACGATTTCAGTCCCTGTGGTTTCACTTTCGTAACTATTTCAGTCCACATCATAATCATTTCAGTCCCTGTACTTAACAGAATAATGGATTGAAATTGTTACGAAAGTGAAACCACATGGACAGAAATGGTTACGAAAGTGAAACCACGGGGACTGAAATCGTAATTTTTAAACTAATGGACTGAAATAGTGATTTTTGACAAACCACAGGGATGAAAACAGTAATTAACTCTTAAGTTTATCTAAGAGTTCTTAACTAGGTTCTCCGGTTACCACATGTCATTAGGAAAAGTCAAACTATGAGAGAGGAATTCTTTTTGTGTATAGTCACTGTATGAAAATATAATAGCCTTAAAATTATTTGTGTATATTGAGATTGTATGAAAATATAAGGAATGTTGGATTTTAATAATCCCAACTATTCGTTGTTGACCGCCAACAGTCTTAACTTAAAAAATAACCACTGGCAGTGCCAACTATTGACATATTGGCCACCAATGGACCTTGACGAACAGAACCCTAACGCCGTTAGTCTCCGGTCGCCGGAAAACCGTTTTTGTCCAGAAAAACGTTTCTAAAGGTCCGATCTAAGGCTACAAAGAGGTTTAGGACGAAAATGTTGAGTTTTCTGACGAAAAAGAAGTTTTCCGGCAACTTTAATAATTGGGGTTTTTACTAGAAAAAGGTTCCCAAAGGTCCATAATAAGGTTACAAAGAGGTTCGGGACAAAAGTGTTGAGTTTTCCGGCCAAAAATGAGTTTTCCGGCCCAAGCTATCCAAATAATCACACTTTCACAAGTTCAAGACTTGTTCATCACTTGTGGGTTAAAACCCATTTAAAACAGAAAGTTTTTGAGGATTAAACCTCTAGATTTACATGTTACAACCTTGTTTTTAAGCGCACATAATCATGGTCTTGATTAGTGGCATAAGGACATAGGAATTTTGAAAGAAATCATAAGTTTAAGTAACTTTAACAAGTGTTTATGCAAAAACAGAAACTTTCTTGCACTTTTAACCTTATTTGGTTGATGTTCCAGCCTTGGTTTTCCATTGAAAACCTATGGAAACATACCTAAGGTTGTTCCAAGTGCTAAGAAGAAAGAATCAATGAAAAAGATGAAGTAGAAGGGGCTGTTTGTTTACATCTGAATGGATCCATTTAGAGCTTACCTCTGAATCGGTCAAAGGCTGGGTTGTTTGGTTCACAAAACCCTTACCTCTTAATGGTTCCATTCAGATCTGAATGGTTCAGATTTGAAAAGTCGCTGAATGAAACACTGGACATACATGCCCCTTCCTCCCATCTCCTCCACAGTTCCTTCAAACATCAATCAATCTCGTATTATTCAAACATCAAAAAATGGCGTAAACAATGCAAATCGCCCGCAAATCAACGGTGGAAAAGCTCCGAGGAAACAACTGGCGACAAAAGCCGCCAGAAAATCAGCAGAGATTCCGGACAGGAACTGTTGCGTTGAGAGAGATCAGGAAGTACCACTGTTGATCCGGAAGCTTCCGTTTCAACTTCTGGTGAGAGAAATCGCACAGGTATATATTTGGAGTGGATGCACTCGATTTCTTTCTTGAGCTTCATTTGCAATTTCTGATATGTTTTCTCACATTCCAAAATCCAAACCTTCAATCTTGCGTGCAGGAGTTTGAATGTAGCACAACTTTCATGGTTTAACAGTATCAATTCAAGCCCTAGTATGTATAATGTGCAATTTTTTATATATATTTTGTATATATGTATGATTAGATATATAAGTAGTTTAAAGGGGTAAAAATGTCATTTTACATAGCCATTCAAAGGTGCAACCAAACAACACTTTACTGGTTCAGCACTTAATGGTTCAGAGCCTCTTAGCCATTCAGACCTCTTATTCATTCAGCACTTATTGGTTCAGATTTTGCCAAACAGCCCCGAAGTGAAGTTATGCTCACCTTTGCAACTTGTAACCAATAATATGATTTGTTACTGATTTCCAGCTGAGTTTTTGAGTGTTTGAGAGTGAAAGAGATGAGTTTGCAAAGTGAAAAATGTGTGGAGAAGAGTTTGGTTTTATAGGGAATGATTAGGGTTGGTTAGTTGGCTAATAAATGAAGAAAACACACATAAACAAAACCAAAATCGCCCAATAGTGGAGCTGAAAATGGGTTCTGCGGATCCGGTGTCCTCGCGGGGTGCGACTCAGGTAGGGGAGAGGGGTCGCGGCCGGCGAGCGAGTATGGCTGGGGAAACCAAGTTTAAATGTTGGCAGATTAGGTCCCTGATGTTTATTATTGAAGGTTTAAGGTGTTTTAAGGGTATATTATGAAATATAAACATAGTATAAGGGTGGTTAAGTGTTAGTGACATAAAAACAAGTATGAGGAAGTATGATTTAGTATATGCATGTCGTAAATAAGTATCGTATGCGTCCAAAGGACGTATGATTCACGTATATCATGAATTTGCAAGTATAACACATATTTTCAAGAATTGCGAATAATGTATTAATTGTTTTATGAATTCAAACGTATGAACATGTACGAATATGTAGAACATGAATTTAAAGAAATACGAATTTTATTTATGATCCAAGTCTCGGATTTTATAACGATTACAACGAAAAGACGATTACAAGAATACAAGACTATCAAAGATAGAAATACAAACAACGCTTCCTAATTATGGAAAGTACGAAGAAGCAGGGCGTTACACTATACCAACTTGAGGTAGATAATGCGTTCATGTATAGTACTATTTCTGAGGATGTCTATATGAAATTACCTCAAGGTTATTATTCGTAAGATGAAACAAAAGTGTGTAAACTTGTTAAATCTTTGTATGGTCTTAAACAAGCACCTAAGAAATGGAATGAAAAATTAACTGTTGTTTTGATAAATATTGGCTTTATACAAAGTAAATGTGATCATTCATTGTTCATCTTGTCTAAAAAAAATGTAACTGTGTTTTTGTTAGTATACATTGATGATATTGTCATAACAGGTAACTCAGATTTTGAAATTAAAACTGTTAAACAAGTTTTGAATGATAGTTTTAAGATTAAAGATTTAGGTGTGTTGAAGTATTTTTTAGGAATTGAAGTTTTGTATGACAAAAATAGCATTTGTCTTAGTCAAAGAAAATACTGTTTAGAGCTCTTAAATGAGTTTGGATATTTTGGTTGTAAACCTGTTAGTACACCGATTGAGCAGAGTTATTTAGTTACCTCTAAAGTTGATAAAAGTCAGCAATTGCTTAAAAATGTGTCAGGATTTCAAAAATTGATTGGAAAGCTGATTTACTTGTCTTTAACTAGACCTGATATAAGTTACACTATTCAATTTTTAAGCCAGTTTATGCATAGTCCAAAAGAAGTGCATTTAAACTTGGCTTTAAGATTGTTAAGATACTTAAAACAAAGTCCTGGTAAAGTGTAACACCCCGAAAATATAAGACATTATCGGAATTATAAAGCATAAATAAATGGGAGTTTACTAACTAAGAGTTTTAACCTAGTTAGTTAACTAGTCTAGAAATAGCTTATAACTTGATTAAAAGCTACCAAACTATATGTTGAACAAAGTTGAGGGACCATAGTTGTTTAAATTGAAAACTTAACTAAATGGAACAAATAAAAAATAAACCAAACACCTCAATTTGAGGTGTTGGTCGATCAGAAAGAAGCAGGGGGCGACACCCCCAATCCAAGAACCCTAATCTCACAAAACTCTTAAATTGAAGATGCAATTCTGATCCAAAACGAAATCCGAGTTTAGATTATCGATCCTCATCACAAGAGGATCATAAGGTATGTAAAAATTCGTGTTAATCCTTTGCTTGAAATTCTCATGATTTTGAAAATCTGAAATTGGATGCTTGCATGTGTGTTGTTTGGTTAGATTAAAGTTGATTAGGTGTTTAGAAGTAAAACCTAGCTAACTATTTGAGAAATCATGACCAAATTCAGAAAGTTCCATGAACACCTTGAAGGTGGGTTGTGGGTTTTACATGATGATGATGAACACTAGGGTTAAGAAGGGTTATTCTAGTGTAATTTGATTGTTGAAAGTGATTCCAGAAAGATATGATGCTTAAAACACTATAGGAGGGCTCTATTGTTGTCAAGTTAGCAAATTAGCAAGCTAAGAAGTTGATTTCTAAATATATAAAAAAATTCTGCATATGAAGTGTTTGTTGAAATGCCTCTATGAAGGCTTAAAAAAAATTGAAATTTCGAGTTTAAACGCATAATCATGATGTCCGGTGTATTATGTGAATTATGATATGAAAAGAGTTCTAAACATGTATTGAATTGAACTCTATAGGACAAGATACCGGAACGTCAAGTGGACAAGCCGGTGGGGATTCACGGTTGAAGGGCGTGCGCTAAGGTATGTAACTTGACCCGTTACATTTAATAGATTGGATGTTTAAATAATGTGTGCTTGATTTTAGAATAAAGGATGCTATGAAATAAAGCATTTATGTCGCTATATAGAATAATTGGTTAAAAGTTGGTTATAGTCCGTTGGTAGTGGTCATAAGGAAGGAATTTCCGTAGACAAGCTAAACGGGTCGAATAACCAAAATAAAGCATGATTAATACTACGGAATATGTGGATTTTATTTTGATATTGGTTGACATATAACATGTTAGAAATATTAGAATTTGATGCAGTGAATTCTTAGAAAAACGAAATCCGAAAGTTGGGTTTGAGAGCCTTGAACAAAACAAGCAAAAATAAGGATTTCCAGGTACTACCGTAAATTACGGTAGTACCGTAATTTACGGTAGAGGTTAAGACTGTTACGGTAGTTCACTACTGGTTTACGGTGACCAGACAATCCTAGGTCTCACCGTAAATTACGGTGGGGTGAACCCAGAAAAGCTTTGATATGTTTGTTATTTCACATGTATTGTTAAACTTGAAGTCATATTATATAACAACGTCAAAACTAATGTTTTTAATGGTTTTGATGATAGGTAAATTTTGATAGATCTTACGGTTGGCGATCAAGCGATTAAATGAAGAACCGAACACTCCGTTTTGAAGCTTTCGCAATATTTTAGATCCTTGTAGTTTTTGTGAATGGGTTGTAAACGCATGTTTAAACAATTTTTGAAACGTCTTAACTTAGTCATTAGTTGATTAAGGTCTTAGTTACTTATGAACTTCGTTAATGAAAGTCATGTATTTAAACTATATTTGCCTAAATTTAAGGTATAAAGTTAGGGTGTTACATAAAGGACTGAGTTTTAAGAAAAGTGATAGGTTAGCTTTGTGTGGATTTGCTGACTCTGATTGGGCAAAATGTTTGTCCACTCGGAGATCTGTTACTGGCTTTTGTATTTTCCTGGGAGAGTGTCTTATTTCTTGGAAAAGCAAGAAACAAAGCACAGTTTCCAGGTCAACTGCAGAAGCCGAGTATAGAGCCATGTGCTCTGCTACATGTGAACTTATGTGGCTAAGAAACTTGTTGACTGAATTGCATGTTAGTTGCCAATTGCCTATTGATCTATATTGTGATAGTCAAGCTGCTATGTCAATAGCAGCTAACCCTGTATTTCATGAAAGAACAAAACACTTTGAATTGGATCTGCATTTTTGAGAGAAAAAGTGGCTGATGGTATTATCAATCCTACTAAAGTTGACTCAGAAAGTCAATTTGCAGACATTTTTACCAAATGTCTTAATGCTATTCAGCATGAAGAGTTTTGTAAAAAGTTGGGTTTGATAGATATGTTTAAGCCAAATGAATGAAGGGGGGATGTTGAAATATGTTGGACTTATAATTGTCATTCATTGGGCTGATTATGGCACATATTTATTGGGCTTAGTATTGTTGGGCTCCTGGATATGTTTGTTATATCAGTTGTAACACGTATGAAAGTCTGAGGGGCCATAATGTAAATACTGAGGGACTGAGATCATCATGAAGGATAGTTTTGGACTAAAGTGAAAGTTTGAAGTTTCAGCATATAAAAGGGATTTCTTCTCTCAGTTGTTATCACTCTCTCTCATTCTACGCATAGTCTTCTCTGTATTTTCTCTCTGTATTAGGGTTTTGTTAGATCAAGATTGTAGAAACAATCTCTCAACTGTATCTGAGAGATTGTCTTGTTATGTTGATGATCATCTTGATACTCTTTGTATCTTGTATTGTTCAGATCTTACAGTTGTAAGATCTACAATCTTGATCTAGGGTTGTAAGATCTTACAGTTGTAAGATCTAGGGTACTTGGGGGGGGGGGGGGGGGGGGGAATCTTTTGGGTTGGTTAATAAGATTGTGTCACCTTGTTTTGTTGCTATTTCTGATGTCCATTTGTCTTGTGTATGATTCATAAATTTCTACAGGTAACTTAATCACAAGTTTCCACTTCATCATTAGTTTAAACTTATCGTAGCCTACATGGCTAAGTCTTTGATGCCATATATCGGCATTCTCAACTTACTTAGTCTTGTTGACAAGGTCGTTCCTGCATTTGTACTTCTTTTCCCCAACGACAACCTCATCCACTTTATGTTTTTTTATAGTAGTTTGGTTTCTTTGATTGGTCACCCCATCTCTTCAGTTCTGTGAATAGTGGGAGTTTTTTAACCAGGGCTTATTTTTCCTTCAATCCGTGAACATGGTTGTGTCTTCAGACATTGATGAGGATGAACGTGTAACATCAGTTATCTGCTTAGCAATCGATTCTTGTGCATGCAACTAGTAGGTTTCCAAACTCTCCAAGGGTAGGATGGTCCAGCCACCCTTATAGCAATGGCATAACTTCTAAAGTCCGGTTTAGTCCATGAATAATGGCTCTTTTGATTATTGCCTCTCCAATCCGCGTTTGTTGGCATGCGACAATTTTTTACACCTTATCGAAGTATTGAACAATTTTCCAATCTTTTTGAGGTCATTGACAACAACTCCCCTTCGATGGTGGTTTTTAGAACAAACATTGCCTTCCCTATTTTGATATTCCACTTATGACACCATTAACATCGTTTCTGGGCATCATGGTTTCTCCTCCATTAACGACTTCCCATAGGTCTTGTCCTTGCAGATAAGACATCATGCAAGTCAGCCACGAGTTGTACAATTGATTTGATTGTTGTCCCTCCAACAATCTACAAGTCTGCCATATCTTCAACTCTCGGAACAATTTGTTAATGAAGATTTAGTACCGAGTTGTATGGAAGTGCACGTTGAAGAAGTAGTAGTTAGAAGTTTGTTGCTGAAATGGAGGAGTACGTGGTCAATTTTAGCTTGTGCTTTTTGTTTTATTTTCCTATTTATATTCCTAGTTTACGTTTTTTCTTTGCTAAGCACTTGTAAATCTCTTTTGAAGTTTAATATACTCGTTGCAAGTGTGTGTATTAACCAAGGCCTGAACCAACACTTTAGGTCTTTAGCCGTATTGTTATTCAGTATATGTATATATTGCCTTGCCTTACTGGGTACCTACATATTAACAATTTTTTGAAGCAGGGTCCTTAGTAATGTTATGACCCCGAGATCTATGGACGTAGTTTTTAAAATACTTAGTTTTGCTATTCAAAAAGAGGTAGCAGCGTAGCTTGTTGCCCGTTTACCAACTATCTTGATGTAAATTCGTAACGTTTGTATGGATTAAAAGATATCATAGCACAAAGATGAATATTACAACCCAAGATGAATCCATCTAAATGTACAAAACATAAGTTACAAGTCTTATATGAACACAAATGAAATCATGATTAAACTACATACGACGACCAAATAACAATAATTCATGATTAAACTACGAAGTCTATAGGCGACTATGAACATACTCTTACCAACACTTCCAACAACCGCCCCACGGCCCCCCTCTCCTCCTCGACCCCTCTCCTGTTGCTTTTGTTTCAAATATCAGTCCTGCAAGAGTATATATAAACGAAACTAATTTACATATTCGACTACCAAAACTTTATAACATTGTGTTTCTATAAAACAGTGCAAAAAAAAAAAAAAAAACAAGAAACAAATTTTTCTATAAATTAACGATACATCACAATAAAATTTACCAACTGAGAATAAAATGTTGTTTTGAAGGTGGGGTATCCTCTCAAAAAAAAAAAAAAAAAAAAAAAAAACCCTCACAATATATATAGTAAGTGGTTAATAATCTTACCAGTTCGGCTAATAATTTGGGGTTGTAGAGAGGCTTGAAGATTTCTTGCTTGTGAAGAAATCAAGACAAGAGTTAAAAGCACAACTAAGAAGATAACACCACTTAACTTCATTTTGAAAACATGTTCTAATGCTAGTGTTTACTTTGATTTTTATAGTGTCACAAACCGTTTTTTGATGCGGGCGTGTTGCTTTGATTAAAGTATAGGATAATATTATTAAAACCTAAAAGTCACACGGTTTCTTTATCTTTTTGACCTGAAATTCTACACAAATCCAATAAAATATATGAAGGTTAACATTTTTAATACCTTGACAGATCATTCACAAGACATCAAGATTTGTTTTTATGGTTATATAACTTTAGCAAACATGAATTTTTAGATACCAAAATCAATCTTGATGTTTACGCTACTTAACCTTTTTTAGCCCAATATTGATATTATCTCAAGTCTATTTATAATTAATTATTAATGTAATTTATGCATTATAACATATGTATATGTATAGCCGGTTGAATTAGTCAACCGACATAAGCCTTTGTATACTCGTTGTGAGTGACCGGATGAGGGTACTTATACCCACCGATTTGTCACGATGATTATAAAGTGTGTTCTACATAATCAGCTAGAGGTAGGACTACAAACGAACCAAACAATTACGAACAAGGCCTTGTTCGTGTTTGTTTGTTAAGGAAAATAGGTGTTCACGAAGTGTTCACAAACACTTACTGAACGAGTTTTTTTGTTTGTGTTTGTTTGTGAATTTTAGGTGTTAGACAAATGCGAATGCAAACGAACACAAACGAATGATCATGAACGCAATTGAACACAAACAAACGTTCATGAATGCAATTGAACACAAACAAACGTTCATGAATGCAATCGAACACAAACAAACGTTCATGAACACTAATCAACGTAAACGAATACAAACAAGCATTCGTTAACAAAAACTAACACAAATCTTTCATCATAAACATGGCATAAATTATCCAAACATAATTGACATAAGATTGATACACAAAATTAACATAAAATAATGTTTCAAAAATATATCATATTAAACTTGAAGTCTTCATTTAATCCACCCAAAATAAACTCGAAGTCTTCATTTAATCCAAACAAAATAAACTCGAGCTCGTTGAACAATAGTTTATTTATTAAATAATATATCAGTGCTAGTTTTGATGTGTTAAGTAAAAATTAATTCTTCATTTAATCCAAACAAAATAAACCCTGTCTTTTGCGGAAGCGTATGATGTGTGACTAGCTTGTTATCATTGCATTCAATCGTAATAAACAACTACATGATCAAAACGATGTTCATCCATTCATGAAAACTTGAGTATTACAAACGCTTGTTATTTAAGTTTTCAAAACACGACCTTTGACAATGTTACAATTCAACAAAAGTGGATGACATCTAAACTTGTAGTCTACTTCTAGTTACGACACTTGCGCCCAAGATCCATCCTGTCACCTGAAATACATGTAATTTTGGAAAACATCAACATAAAGTTGAGCGAGTTCATGCATTTTTGTATTTCACGTTTTTATGCTTTGTATGAAAACATAGTATTTGTCATGTATAATTCAAGTCTTTCTTGAGTACCCCACGTACTCAAGTATAATTCCCGTTTTCTTGAGTACCCCACGTACTCAAGTATCATTCAAGTTTTCTTGTGTACCCCACGTTTTAAATGATTGTTTATACAAGGACATTAAGGCACGTGAGGACATAGGGAGCATTAGTATATTCTCCTTTAAGGCATGTGAGGACATAGGGAGCATTAGTATATTCTCCTTTAATTGTGTCGATTAACCTCGACTGCGTCGATTAACCTCGACTGCGTCAATTTCCCTTGACTGTGTCGATTTCCCTCGACTGTGTCGATTAACCTCAACTGTGTCGATTTACCTCGACTGGGACTCCGAAGCACTCATGAGGTCACATAAGGACCATGAGTGGGGCTCGGCCGTACCCGTTAGATCTAACCCTCGTCCCTAATTAAGTATTAATGGCATCTCAATATCTAGTTTAAGCTCACATGATCTAGTATTTTCTAGGCTTTTCTTAAAGCTCATCATATTGCACTCACCACGAGTGCTTCTTGTATTCTTTTGTATTCTCAAATCATATTGCACTCGGTTCTCGTTCTCACCAAGAGTGCTTCTTGTATTTTTACCCTTTGTAAAAATTATAATATTTGTAACATGTATTTCACCCCCGAGAGTTATAAAACCAAAAACAGTTAGAGAAAAGGGGGAGCATGAACTCACAACTTTGCGTTCCTTGCGTCGTAAACTTCACCGGATTTGCTTAATTAACGTCGTAACCTATACGCGTTTTCTTAACGTTAGTCACTAGACTTGCGTCGCACAAGTACAGTCACTCTCTTTTGTATATATATTCTTGTGTTAAAAATACTTTATATTTTTAACTAAGTGTCTTACTTATATTATTTTCTCAAAAATTAATATAAGTATCTCGTGTTTTGCACTTTGCACCCAAATTATGTATCTTGTATGTTGTATGTTGTATGTGTATTTTTATGTTTATACCCCTCATGAGTATTTAGTGTATTTTTAAGTCTTAATACACTAGCACGTATAACACATACTATATACACTTAGCACAAAAGTTGGTGATAAAATAATATATATTTTTCTCTCAAAAATATACATACTTATATCCATTTTTATTCTTGAAGAAATCCTCATTTCTTATCACAAAAAAATTAGGGAAACCTTGGTAATACTTTAAATACATTTTTAGGGAATAAGTTTCCCAAAAACTTATATTTTTCTAAGTGTCAAAATTTATAAAAATTTTGACAGAGTTTCCCCTAAAAATGGAGGTTTCCCATGTTTTCAAAACATGTGTTTATTTTCTTTTAAATCATCAACAATCATCAACAACAATTATCAACAATAATCATCAACAACAATCACTAATTTCTCTATTTCATGAACTTGAAAATTTATAAAAGTGTATAGTAACTCATTAGGGTATTTAGCAAGTCTTGTTACCCTTTAAAGTGTGATTGCTCCTTTAAAAACTCCATTTTTAAAGAATATGATTCTTTACAACTTATGTCCTTGTTTTCTAAAAATACTTCTTCATGTATTTTTTTCTTGTTACACATGTGTTTCTTTACTTTGTTAACCACTAAAATGATGTTTATTTATGTAAGAACCAAGATTTAGTGAAACTCGTATTTTTAACTTGGTTTCTTGGTAAATCATACTTGAAATATTTAGATCTACAAGACTTTAAACTTACGTGTTCATCATTTTACAAGAAACATCATATTTATTCAAGTTCATGACTTT
The DNA here is from genome assembly GCA_030545235.1 of Helianthus tuberosus. NCBI lineage: Eukaryota > Viridiplantae > Streptophyta > Magnoliopsida > Asterales > Asteraceae > Helianthus > Helianthus tuberosus. The sequence goes on along the minus strand of CM060411.1, from coordinate 6,633,107 downwards.
TTATGAGGATGATTCCTAACCCTTAACATATTCTGTAACGCCCCAAAATCTGAATGTTAATAATTGTTGTATGTTCTTATGTGACAAGTCAGGAAAATAAATAACTAGGCTATTTAACCTAGTTAAGGGTATAGTTAAAAGAAATAAAAGATGAAGGTAGTGTCGGTTATGTTTTAAAGGCAAACCCGAGGGGTTAAAGTGGAACAAGATGGAAGTTGTGTTATTAAAAGAAACTAACAACACACACAAACACACCTTCGTGTGTGTTCTAGATCGATCAGGAGACTCCCATGGAGTCTCAAACCCTAAACATGAAAGATCATCCAATTGGAAGGCTAAATGATGCTTAAATTCATAACCGAGCATGGATTAACGATCACCAACACGAGGGGATCATAAGGTATGTCTTAAATCTAGGATTGGTGATCATGGGTGAAGTGGGTTATGCTCTAATCCGTGAGTTAATATGAAATTGATCATGTATAAGGGTTAGAATCATCATATAGAACATGGGTTATGCAAGGTTTGTGTTAATTTGAAGTTTAGATGTGAAACCCATTTTGTTATGGTGAGGATGATGACTTGAATCACCATTCATGTTTAATTCTTGTTGAAAGAATGATGTATTATGTGGGTATGATGAAATCTTGTTAGATGAATTAGGAGAAAAATGATGATGCTATGTTTGATGTTTAATTGGAAATGAAACATGATGATTAGTAGTAGGTTTTGATGGGTTATGTATGAAATTAGAAGATGTATGTATGAATTAGTTGTACGTTATGCTTAAAAGGTGGTACACGCACATCAAGTGTATGATAAAATGTATGTAGTGTTGTCCGTATAGTCGATGATGATGTTACTAGTATATGATGATAAATCGATAGTTAAATATGGTTAATAGTTGACTTTGAAAGTCAACTAAGTATAAGAATCATGATTTGACTCGTTATCGTAAAAGTAGGACTATAAGAAGTCGTATGATACATGCTATAGCAATCCACGTTAAATGTAATGACATGATGAGTTACATGAATTTAAGCGTATATGGATATGATTATATGAGTTATGTTGGTTAAGAATGAATAATGAAAGTTAAGTATGAAAGATGCGATTGACATGATGGTTAACATGCACAAATGAGTATGCTAATAAGAGCGTGATTTTGATGAAATGAAAGTATAGGAATCACGTCGAGACGGGCTCAAGCATGAGATGTTAACGGGTCAAGAAGAGGCAAGGAATCGGATGCGAGCACGGACGCATAAGGTAAGTGATTTATGTAATCACTTCTTAGTTCGATTAAGTAATATGGTGTTTTAATTAACTAAACACGATGGTTGAAGACAAGTATGTGTCGTAGTCTTTTGTCGTAAAGTATGGGATTAAAGTTGACCAAAATGCCCTTGATGGGTATTTTGGGCAAACGATCTTAAAAAGTAGTTTAGAAGCAAGTTACTCGATTAGTGTAATGTTTTGGTTAAGTAGGAAAGTGAGAAGTATGGTTTGTAAGTCATAAATGTTTTAATGCGCAATTAACCTTAACGGGTCAAAAATAAGCTTTTGAGCGAAAACGGATGGAATGAGATGTAGGGCATCCGAGAATGAATCTTTTATGACAAATGACCGTGAAATTATCTATTCATGTGAAGCTAAGGTCAAACAAACAAGTTATGTGGGTAAATGCATGAACGGGTAGAAATCATGGAAAAAGGTAATAAGCCGAAGGCTTAAAAGTTATAAATTTCGGTAATCCAAATGTTGGATCTTAACTCCATAAGATGGAGAATTAAATTACGGACGCGTAGGAAAAAGAATCGGGTAAAACGGACCAATAACGAAGAAGTTATGACCGTTTCCGTGAAACGCGAACGTGCTGGGAATATGCAGCATTCTGCTGCAGGGTTTCTGTGAAAACAGGGGCCTAGCGTGACGCTAGGGCCCTTGGCGTCACGCTAGCCCCCCCCTGGTGGGCGAAAGTTGTTCGTTTGCTCCGTTTTGGCTCGGGAACTCGTTTAAACGCGTTTCTAGTTGCGTATGACTAATTTAACTTATGATTAATGACCAGTAGGGCAAGTGTACATGTAGATAGGTATGTATGTATGTTTGTATGTATCTATACATGTATGTGAAGTGTATGTAAGCAGGAATGTGCGATCGTATGAAGATTATAGGTGCGTGAGCAAGTATATGGGAATATATAAACACGTATATGAGTAGACAAGTATGAGTTGGGTGTATTGCAACAGGTGATTATAAATATACATGTAAGTAAGTATATAGGCATGTACGTATGTATGTTGTATAAGTATAAATGTATGTATGTAAGGGTGTAGGTAGATAGTATGTACATGTAGTCAAGTGAGCATGTACGAAGGTATGCACGTATGTAAGTGGTGAGAAGGTATGAAATAAGTATGTTCGTAAGTATGTAAGTATGTATGTAGGTTGTATGTATGTATGTATGTATGTATGTATGTAGGTATGTATGAATGTATGTAGGTATGTAAGTATGTATGCATGTATGATATGAATGGATGTATTTAGGTATGCACGTACGTATGTATGTAGGTACATAGGTATGTATGTTGCTATGTGTGATCGTAAGTGTATGTATAGGTTGTATGAAAGTATTTACGCATGTATTCAATGAAATTGGGTACTAACGATAATAACAGCGTGTCTGGTGAACAAAGTGTGACGCAGGAATACCAATGAAGTCTCACTACGGGTTGTATGATCAGAGGAAAGCCGGGATGTAAAGAATTAATGGAATGAAGAATAAATGTGAATAAATCTCATATGCTTTTGAGACGTACTAATGTTATGAATTTTATGTGGTGAGCGCAGGTAGTACAAGTCGTGAGGTGCATCAAGGTATAGAGATCGAGGACCGAGTCACAAGACAGATTGTACGGAAATGTTTAAATATGTAAATTAGTGCTGATAAGTTATGTACTTATATTCTAAAATGATTTTTTAGAATGTTAAGATGTATATCATGAAAGAAATTTTAAAGCTCGAAATTCCGCTGCGTCTTTTTAAGGTTAAACGTGTTAGGGTGTTACATATTCATCCCCTCATCTTGCTAGATTATGTTTTTAATCATGATCTAGCAAGACTACATGATGATCAACATCATTTCTACAAACAACAATATTCAACAAGTATATCAACACTTAAAACAACATGATTTCTTTATATTACAGCATTAGGTTTAAGTTTCATCTTTATGTTCTTTAGTGTTCTTGATGTTCTTCAAGATTAACCTCATGAACCTACTTTAACCACTTTCATATGATGAAAAATGAAGGGATTCAAGTTCTTACCACTAGCTCAAGGCTAGGGATGTTCAAGAGAAGAAAAGTGCTGGTTAAAAGCACTCGGTAGAGGTCCTTCAAGATCCGTTGCTTGCAACCTTCCTAAATAGGCTCGGGACACCTTGGAACAAGCTTGGAAATGTTGTAGGATGAATGAAAGTGAGAGGGTGTATGGATGGTGGTGTGGCCGTAGGTTGTGGGGGGAAGAAGAAGGTGTTTTGTGTTGTGAGTTATGAAGTTATGAAGTTATAAGACTAGGGGATAATACTTATACTCTTCCAACATTATTTAGTCCATTGGGTGTTATGTTCCCTTAGTACAAGCCATATCTTCTAAGCAATCTTCATAAGATTATATAAGATCAAATAAAATCTCATAAATAGGCCATGTGGCCGTGAGCTAGGTGTGTGTGTGGGGGGGGGGGGTCTAATTGTAAGTTTTAATCATCTAGTTAGATTATAGTTCAAAACCAAGTATGTAATTAGTTATGATGATTACTAGATATTTTAGTGAGTGTTATGGTGTTCGGGGACCACAACTAGCTTAGAAACATTAGAACAATGCTTCTAGTAATATCTTTATGTTCTGGGTAATGTCTGGTTGTTCGGTTAAGTACCGGTTCGTTAAGGTGCTAAATTGCACCTTTTAGTGTCTTTTAAGTGTCCTTTTATAACACTTTCAATTCCCGACACTCAGGGAAGTATTCTGGATGATAAATCATGATTTCTGTATGATATTTATGTGTTAAAAGCTGATTTATAGCTGAATTTTATGAATTTCTGCACTTAAAGTGCGTTTCGGGTGCTTTTTAGTGCGTATTTTAGCTTCCGGAAAGCCTATAATAAAACCCTTGTATGTACTCTTGGGTTTTAGTGCATTCTTGACGTTGGACCTACACATAGGCTCCAATTCTAATGTCTGACTGCTTTCTGCAGTTCTGTTGACACAGTGTGTCTTACCGGTGAGTTTACTAATATTTTTGACGCAACGCTATCATAACGTAATTCTTGTAGCATATATCATGCATGAATTCACTTGTATGGAATTCATAAATTTATTTGTCTGGTAAACCAGATCATGCACAGTCATTTAAGCACAAATTACTGTTCATTTCGTGTACGGAATGTACGGAAAAGGGACGGTTGTCACAGTCTCCCCCCGTTAAAAGAATTTTGTCCCGAAATTCAAGCGATGCCATCGGTCGCAGGGGAGTTGTGAAACCAATATGGTCACTTAGATTCATGATTTGTCTTTATGTTCCCATGAAATCTCTGGGCCATGTCATGAATTCTATCGTACTCAAGTAAGTCGATCATGACTTTTTCTGTATCTTGTGGACTCTTGGTCCATAACCTCAGCAGGTTTCTATAGTATCACGGACTCTAGGTCCAAAACCTCAACAGGTTTCTATAGTAATTCTTGTCGTTTGTCATTGACGTGAATCTTATTTGTGGGAATAACGACTGTTCCTTAAGTCAGACTCCTCTACAGACTAGACACATGAATGTGTCGCGATCACTACTAATCTTTTCTGGGAGCTTCATCTTGTGAGCAATGGTTCTGATCCCTACACCGGGGATTCAATCTTCTCGTTTTCCAAAACACACTACGCCTTCTCTAGGCGAGGCTCTCATTTTAGTCATACTTCTTGTCTCAAATTCATATGATTTCTGCCGCTCATCGGCGTAATCTTTCTGTATTCTGCGGGCTGTCCTGATATGATCACATATCTGAACGATCTTGCCTCTAGTTTTCCCTGGGCCATCTCGGGCTAGTTGATTGTTTATTTCTGGTATCCGTTCGACATGACGGGAATTGACTCATTATGTGTGACAACTCGTATTTTCCGAACTTATCAACGTACTTAATGTAACGTAATTGAACTTGGTGTAATTAGTTGATATGTTGAATTAATGAGATTATGTGTGACTTTGTGATTGATTAAATGTTATGTGGTTATGATTACGTGATGATGTGTATTGCATAGTATTTATCCGATAGCACAACACAACCCACTCGCACAAGTCTTTTTGGGCTACACTTTGTATTCGGATCAATGGACAGCCCATTGAGGGTTCGGCCCACTCTTCTCTTTGTCGCATAACACTAAGGGGTTAGGGTAAAACTCCTCATTTGTTACTAATCACCCACACACACAAACCCTAGCTCTCCTCTCTCTCTCCCTCACGAAACCGAAGGCTGCCAAACTCTCTTTCCATCGAAGATCATTCTCTTGTTCGGATAAATCTTTGCTCTTCCTCTATTCGGTTAGTATGTAACGATTGTTTTATGATTGTATGACGTTATGTTACACATGCTTGACATGATGTATGGTTATGATTGGCTTGAATAATATATGATTGAGCATAAATGTATGTAATCGGCCATATACATGATAGATCTGATTGGTTTGTTGATGTTGTTAAGAATTGAGGAACCGAATGATGATTAAATCGGCTTTTATGTTTTAGGTTTGAATTGTTAGCATGATGATGTGATCTAGGGATGGCTTTTGTGTAAATAACATAATTATAGTATTGAATCTCTTGTCATACATGTGTAGCATTGATTATTGTGATTAAATCATGATTGTATTTGTCTCATGTGCATGTGATTGTAAATAAACAGGAAATTATTATGTACATATAGATTAGATGTAACATGCTATTGTAGCCATGTGATGATATTAGAAAAACAATGATAATAGGAAATCAGTCAGGGGCATGTGCAAGTAATCAGACTTTAAATTGGTCCAATTATGTTGTTGCATTGTATAATATTGTAATAGGATGGATATTCGGTCATATAGCCACATGAAATCTACCTACAATTGTCGGCCATTGTTGTTTATCTCGATGATGATCATGTGAGGTTGTTATTCATAATTATGATGTTGGAGTTATGTGAAACAAATGATAAAAGTAATGATTTGATCAATTTAATGCGATATGGTAACTGTTGATTGCTGAAAATCAAAGGTGAAATTGTTTGCTTGTTGACTAAATCTATTATGGAAACAATGTAACTAAATAGCAAAATATTCGGATATAAAAACCAATCGTGCAAGACTCCTAGTCGCACAAGGAGTCCATGCGCACAAGCTAATCAGGTCGCACAAGAGGATCTGATCGTACAAGCAGTCCCCAAACCGCACAAGAATTGTTGTTTGTTGTTTTGGGCCGTAGGTTTATACGAGTTGGGCCAGGCCTGATCGCACAACATAGTTGGGTCGCACAAGTTTAGTTGTTTATTGTTATTGGGCCGTATACTATATGCTTTGGGCTGGGAAACAGGACCGATCGCACAAGTATTGTTCGGTTTAATTATTGGGCCGGGTAGTTATGTTTAGGCCGGGCTCGATCTGATCGCACAACACGCTGTGAATCGCACAAGGATGTGCTGATCGCACAACGTGTTGGGCCGAGACTTATGTGGGCTTCATCCGTATGTTAAACTGATAACATTTAAAACATTCTATGTGTGTACTATGTTGCCATGATCGATACGTGTTAGCAATATGTTAAACTATGTGTAATCCTACGTGCTTTAATTGAACCTAAACCTGACATGTGTGATAACCATGTTAGGACATGGTTGACCACTAGCATTTAGACGTGACCTTTCTGTGTAATCTGCCGAGCAAACCAAGGTGAGTTCACACTTCGTTACAAAGCATGGGATTCCCAGGGGTTGGGAATGGGTTAAGGAATAGGGATTCCTCGTCCTGTTGAGACGTAACCAGGAACATAGATTCCTCGTCCTGTTGTGACGTATCCAGGAACATAGATTCCTCGTCCGGTTGAGACGTATTAAACTATACTAGACTAGAACTCTATCAACGAAGTCCCTCCATTTTATATCGACTTAATCGCCGAGGCCAATGGCGAACGGGTCATTAGTTAAATAGCGCTATTAGGTTTAACAAACCTCACACCGTGCCGCAGAGGACGGGCGTGGACTAATGGACTATGGCACGTCAGTGATGATAGACACAGACGTTAGGGCACTTAAACATGACGAACGTTAGTAGTCGATATGGTAACGAGTCTGGTTGTTTGAACATGGGGTAGCCCCCACGGCCGAAATGCCAGATAACTATCATGGGGTAGCCCCCACGGCCATAGAGCCGGGCTGGAATAGCCAACGTAAGAATGGGTAACTAATAAACGTTTTTCGAACTACGGGGTAACCCCCACGGCTGGATAGCTGGTAAAGGACCAACTGTGTTTTTGGAATAACTATAAACCGGACAACCAAACGTGAACTCACTCAACTAGTTGTTGACTCGTTACTACATGCTTTGCAGGTCTATAGGTACTTAGTTGGAGCTTGCACAAGGAAGAGTCGTTGTGGGACATGGACAGCTGTGTGCCATGTTAAACATTTGGATAATTAAACTTTGGATTTGGTTTTAAACATTTTGCTTCCGCTCATAACTTAACTATGTTTGTTTTGGATATTAATCGTGTTGGTTGAACTTTTACATTAAATATTTACTTGTTCAATATGATTAGTGGTTTGATCCTGGTCAGTCACGCCTCCAAGCGGTGATACTCCGCAGGTGGTTTTTTTGCGGGTGTGACATTATGTTCCGTCTAAAGCTTTACACGAAGCGGTTTAGACGGCGGTGTGATAGATACCATTGTAGGAAAACTCCACTAAGGGCAAGTGAGTGTTCCGACTTTTCATTAAGGTTTATCACACAAGCACGTATTGTGTTCATACAGTCCGCATCGTTCAGCAGCTCAGTTCATAGTCGAGTTCTTACGATCATCGGTGTGCTGCAACCCTAGTGATCAGTAAAGATCGTGCAGCGTTTTCTTTCAGGTAATGACGTCCAGTTTACGGCGCGCAATTACTGTATCTATCTCAAGGTCTTTTATCATGATTCCTTAATCAATGTGCCGTGTACGCAATGTTGTGGTCTCGTTGTATCGACGTACAATCGAGGCTTTGTCGAGAGACATCACATAATTGCAACTCTAGCTCCTTAGCTCTTGGTTGCAGGGTTGGCATGAATTTCGTTCTTGGTTATGGTTCTCACCTTGCGAATTTGAAATCCGCTTTTTGTCATCTTGCACATAATTGTGCTTTCTCTAAGAGTTGCAGGGTAAATTGCAGCTGTTGTTTATGACCTTCCTTGGTCGTTGGCCATATAAGCATGTAGCCAATAAGTATGATCGTAATCTATCTGGGCATGGCTTACACGTTCGATTCATGAGGTCCATGAATATTGTCGATGCATGTGTTAAGCCAAATGGTACGACAAGGAACTCGTAATGCTCGAAGCGAGTCCTAAAGGTCGTTTTAGGGATATTTCCTCTTGTATTTACAGTGGAGGACATCCTGTCCTCAAGTTGATCTTTGAGTAGTAACTGGAACCTTACGATTGGCTCATTTGTGTCACCAGTCCCTGGCAAAGGATTCTGATCCCCAATTTTCTGAAGTTTATGCAAAGTGGAGACTACCAACTTTCTCCTTGTCTCCTTGACTAAGGATGCTACGTCCATAATTTCCTCTGCCTGGCAGCTCTTGCAGTTATAACAGGGGTTCATGCTTCGCTGATGAAGCTAGTCGGTATGGCGTCATTCGCCACTGGTGCTGCTCCTGGCACGCGATTTATCCTAAACTCCTCTCGTCGCTACAGAGAGGCGTTCCTGGCAAGTCTTCTGAAAAGGCTACTGGGACTTCTTCCATCACGGGGATGTTCTCACGCTCTGCAGTCTACTCGGAGGCGTTTCTATGCCTCTTCGACCAATGAGGGATGTCGTAGATCTGTCGCCTTGTGGGGTCTAGCATCCTTACACCTATCGCAGGGAGTTTGGGTTTCATCATTCGCAAGAGGGATGCGACTGATTTTCTCATATCAAACGACGTCAGTTGTATAGTTGGATTTCTGATCCATGCTGCCTTTCATATTATGACTACGCGAGTCAATGGTAACAGAAGGTTCCGGCCTTCTGAGTCACTAAATACAATCCTTAATCGCTTCGACTGTTTAAACTAGCCTCCTATATGCCCATTTCTAAAGAATACGGGGTGTCTATTTTACTCAAAACTAGGCCAAGCAGTTTCTTATGTTCTAAGCATGCAAGGTTACAGTTGATTCCAGTATCAATTAAAAGTAGATGCATAGGGTTGGTTAATAGGGAACGTACCCGTAACCGCATCTGGATCCTGGCGTGCTTCACGAGTTTCAATCGTGAAAACCCTTCCTTGCTTGTTTCTTCCTAGGGCAATCTTTCCTAAAGTGCCCTGCTTCACCACATTTGTAGCAACCTGATATTCTCTTATTCCTTCCATCTGGGTCCTTCGCCCAACAGGCATCCTTGCTGTGCCCTTCTTTTTCACACTTTCCGCACGTAGGCCTTAGACATCGACCTTCATGGTGAAAAGTGCACTCCCCGCATCTCGGCTTGGTCCCCGAGTATATTTTGCCACAAGCCTTATTAGTGGCTCCATCAGTTTTCCTGTCGCGGCGGTTTCACTTTCTTTCTTTTGCCTGTTTTAGAGCTTCCATAGTTGACTTGGGTGCTCATCTTTAGGTTTGAGGACTTCCTCTTCTTCTTTCTTGACGACTCCACATGAGTCTCTTTCTTGTTATCCTCAGATTCCGAAAATCTTCCTGCACGTAGAGCTTCTTCAGTAAGTGTAACGCTTAAATCGATAGCCTCCGCGATAGTTGGAGGCCTTGAGGTAGTAACCAAGCTTCTGATCTGAGGTGCAAGTCCCCAAATGAATCGTTCAACCCTTTTGAATTCCGGTTTGACTAAGTAGGGGACGACCCTAGACAAGTCGTGAAATCGTTGGACGTATTCAGGAATCCTTGGTCCGTCCATTTTCAAGTTCCAGAACTCCACCTCAATCTTCTGGATTTCAGCCCTAGAACAGTATTTCTTTCCCATCATTTCCTTGAGCTCGTCCCAGCTTAGTGCATAAGCAGCATCCGCACCAAAGGTTTGAACCTGAAGGTTCCACCAAGAGAGTGCGCCATCTACGAATAACCCTGAGATATAAGTAACACTCTGTCGGGGCGAACAGTTACTCATTCTTAGAATGGAGTCAGTCCTTTCTGCCCAACGAACAAATGCAACGGCACCTCCTGTGCCATCAAAATTCAATGGCTTGCAGTCCAGGAATTGTTTATAGGTGCAGCCAGTTGGAGGGTTATTTTCAGTAGTGCCATCGCTGTGCTTAGAGCGGAGGGCTTCATGTCGCTCAATTACCTGTGAGATGCGTTCTTGCAGCTCGGCTTCTGTCCTTGGCAACGTACTGGTGTTTGTGTCTCGCCTGGGCGGCATTCTCTTCTGCCAAAATGGTATGAAGTAGGTTAGACAACATTTCAATTGTCTATGATATACATAGCACCATAAGCCACCCAATTTCACACGTATATATAATCAGTGTATAAGCGAGGAAACAGTTATTGAGCCTTCACATAGGCTTGCCAACTTGGCTTATTGTTTGAAATGAACTCGAGGCTACATCGCCTTGGTCATTCAAGTTTTAGTTATTTCCTGCTACACTGGTTTTCTTAGGTCTTTAGCTTTACTGGTGCGTATATTTCCCCTTTGATGGGGTGGTTTGTCTAGAGGTGGTAGAGAGTATATCATCGCTGATTCTTCCTGAATGCCATTCCACCTTTCTTGCTTAAATATCGTTTTCTCAAACGTCTCGTATGCAGGTAGAAGTGTCAGTCACGAAGTAGGCTAAGACAGGCTTCCTACTTTCTAACGTGCTAAAGCACTGATCTATGTGTTGTTCTACCAGATGAAGGTGAGGACACCTATAGCTTAATTTTGTATGGTTTTCATTAGCTCGACCCGCAGAGTCCACCAGGATTTCTGTGCACTACAAGTCGTTATTACGTGGGCCCCCGTAATAATAAATTGTCTTGCACAGTTACCCCAGTTTTCTCTCGTCCAAGCAGATGATCAATCAAGGAGGGGACACTACTGTCCTTATACCTCTTGTCATGGAAAGGACCTTTGCGATGGTCCACGCGCTAACATTCGTTATCGTTACGCGTGTATAGGCACGATGATTAGATGGAATAGGAATAGAGAAAATTCCTAGTAGTTGGAGGGGAACCTTCGAGATGAATACTTCATCTTCCTTTTCTGGTCAAGTGCGTCGTCAATCTTGCTTCTCACAAGCCGCAGGGATCTCGTCCCGTTGGTCAAGAATTTGTTCAAGGTTGCCGCCTCTGCCTCGTCATCATCGCCGTAGTCTGGCATCTTCACGTTCGAGAGGGAAGATCAGCCATTTCCTACGGAAGTAAGCTCAGCATCTTGTTTGGTAATCACTCCCAGCCATGAGCTTTGCAAAGGATGCGAGGTCGGTAGCTTCATCGTGCGAGTCACGTACAGTAATAGGAGTCAGAGTCAGAGTCGAAAGTATCTCATTCACGTCAATAATCATTCCGTACACTTATTTGTATGTATGTATATCAATAACATATATGCTACTTAGCATAATCAAGCAATTTAATGCATTATATTACGTATAACTCTCGTTTTTGGGGGTCATTTTGTTTTTGGCAAGTCTAACTCGTGTAGACTACGCTTTGATTGGCACCTTATTTTAAAGGTATTCCTCACTAATGTCCTTGCCTTGTATTTTCTTTGTAAAGTGTCTGACTCGTGGATCTTGGCGCTTTTGTGAATGCAATGAAAACCTTTTTGAAAAATGTTTTCGTGAGAGAACTCTAGTGATTGTAGTCTAGACTCGAGAAAGAATCCTAGTTCACTACAATCGAAGCTCTGATACCAAACTGTCACACCCTGTCTTTTGCGGAAGCGTATGATGTGTGACTAGCTTGTTATCATTACATTCAATCATAATAAACAACTACATGATCAAAACGATGTTCATCCATTCATGAAAATTTGAGTATTACAAACGCTTGTTATTTAAGTTTTCAAAACACGACCTTTGACAATGTTACAATTCAACAAAAGTGGATGACATCTAAACTTGTAGTCTACTTCTAGTTACGACACTTGCGCCCAAGATCCATCCTGTCACCTGAAATACATGTAATTTTGGAAAACATCAACATAAAGTTGAGCGAGTTCATGCATTTTTGTATTTCACGTTTTTATGCTTTGTATGAAAACATAGTATTTGTCATGTATAATTCAAGTCTTTCTTGAGTACCCCACGTACTAAAGTATAATTCCCGTTTTCTTGAGTACCCCACGTACTCAAGTATCATTCAAGTTTTCTTGTGTACCCCACGTTTTAAATGATTGTTTATACAAGGACATTAAGGCACGTGAGGACATAGGGAGCATTAGTATATTCTCCTTTAAGGCATGTGAGGACATAGGGAGCATTAGTATATTCTCCTTTAAGGCATGTGAGGACATAGGGAGCATTAGTATATTCTCCTTTAACTGTGTCGATTAACCTCGACTGCGTCGATTAACCTCGACTGCGTCAATTTCCCTTGACTGTGTCGATTTCCCTCGACTGTTTCGATTAACCTCGACTGTGTCGATTTACCTCGACTGGGACTCCGAAGCACTCATGAGGTCACATAAGGACCATGAGTGGGGCTCGGCCGTACCCGTTAGATCTAACCCTCGTCCCTAATTAAGTATTAATGGCATCTCAATATCTAGTTTAAGCTCACATGATCTAGTATTTTCTAGGCTTTTCTTAAAGCTCATCATATTGCACTCACCACGAGTGCTTCTTGTATTCTTTTGTATTCTCAAATCATATTGCACTCGGTTCTCGTTCTCACCAAGAGTGTTTCTTGTATTTTTACCCTTTGTAAAAATTATAATATTTGTAACATGTATTTCACCCCCGAGAGTTATAAAACCAAAAACAGTTAGAGAAAAGGGGGAGCATGAACTCACAACTTTGCGTTCCTTGCGTCGTAAACTTCACCGGATTTGCTTAATTAACGTCGTAACCTATACGCGTTTTCTTAACGTTAGTCACTAGACTTGCGTCGCACAAGTACAGTCACTCTCTTTTGTATATATATTCTTGTGTTAAAAATACTTTATATTTTTAACTAAGTGTCTTACTTATATTATTTTCTCAAAAATTAATATAAGTATCTCGTGTTTTGCACTTTGCACCCAAATTATGTATCTTGTATGTTGTATGTTGTATGTGTATTTTTATGTTTATACCCCTCATGAGTATTTAGTGTATTTTTAAGTCTTAATACACTAGCACGTATAACACATACTATATACACTTAGCACAAAAGTTGGTGATAAAATAATATATATTTTTCTCTCAAAAATATACATACTTATATCCATTTTTATACCTGAAGAAATCCTCATTTCTTATCACCAAAAATTAGGGAAACCTTGGTAATACTTTAAATACATTTTTAGGGAATAAGTTTCCCAAAAACTTATATTTTTCTAAGTGTCAAAATTTATAAAAAAATTTGACAGAGTTTCCCCTAAAAATGGAGGTTTCCCATGTTTTCAAAACATGTGTTTATTTTCTTTTAAATCGTCAACAATCATCAACAACAATTATCAACAATAATCATCAACAACAATCACTAATTTCTCTATTTCATGAACTTGAAAATTTATAAAAGTGTATAGTAACTCATTAGGGTATTTAGCAAGTCTTGTTACCCTTTAAAGTGTGATTGCTCCTTTAAAAACACCATTTTTAAAGAATATGATTCTTTACAACTTATGTCCTTGTTTTCTAAAAATACTTCTTCATGTATTTTTTTTCTTGTTACACATGTGTTTCTTTACTTTGTTAACCACTAAAATGATGTTTATTTATGTAAGAACCAAGATTTAGTGAAACTCGTATTTTTAACTTGGTTTCTTGGTAAATCATACTTGAAATATTTAGATCTACAAGACTTTAAACTTACGTGTTCATCATTTTACAAGAAACATCATATTTATTCAAGTTCATGACTTTTTGTGAGGATGATTCCTAACCCTTAACATATTCATCCCCTCATCTTGCTAGATTATGTTTTTAATCATGATCTAGCAAGACTACATGATGATCAACATCATTTCTACAAACAACAATATTCGACAAGTATATCAACACTTAAAACAACATGATTTCTTTATATTACAGCATTAGGTTTAAGTTTCATCTTTATGTTCTTTAGTGTTCTTGATGTTCTTCAAGATTAACCTCACGAACCTACTTTATCCACTTTCATATGATGAAAAATGAAGGGATTCAAGTTCTTACCACTAGCTCAAGGCTAGGGATGTTCAAGAGAAGAAAAGTGCTGGTTAAAAGCACTCGGTAGAGGTCCTTCAAGATCCGTTGCTTGCAACCTTCCTAAATAGGCTCGGGACACCTTGGAACAAGCTTGGAAATGTTGTAGGATGAATGAAAGTGAGAGGGTGTATGGATGGTGGTGTGGCCGTAGGTTGTGGGGGGGAAGAAGAAGGTGTTTTGTGTTGTGAGTTATGAAGTTATAAGACTAGGGGATAATACTTATACTCTTCCAACATTATTCAGTCCATTGGGTGTTATGTTCCCTTAGTACAAGCCATATCTTCTAAGCAATCTTCATAAGATTATATAAGATCAAATAAAATCTCATAAATAGGCCATGTGGCCGTGAGCTAGGTGTGTGTGGGGGGGGGGGTCTAATTGTAAGTTTTAATCATCTAGTTAGATTATAGTTCAAAACCAAGTATGTAATTAGTTATGATGATTACTAGATATTTTAGTGAGTGTTATGGTGTTCGGGGACCACAACTAGCTTAGAAACATTAGAACAATGCTTCTAGTAATATCTTTATGTTCTGGGTAATGTCTGGTTGTTCGGTTAAGTACCGGTTCGTTAAGGTGCTAAATTGCACCTTTTAGTGTCTTTTAAGTGTCCTTTTATAACACTTTCAATTCCCGACACTCAGGGAAGTATTCTGGATGATAAATCATGATTTATGCATGATATTTATGTGTTAAAAGCTGATTTATAGCTGAATTTTATGAATTTCTGCACTTAAAGTGCGTTTCGGGTGCTTTTTAGTGCGTATTTTAGCTTTCGGAAAGCCTATAATAAAACCCTTGTATGTACTCTTGGGTTTTAGTGCATTCTTGACGTTGGACCTACACCTAGGCTCCAATTCTAATGTCTGGCTGCTTTCTGCAGTTCTGTTGACACAGTGTGTCTTACCGGTGAGTTTACTAATATTTTTGACGCAACGCTATCATAATGTAATTCTTGTAGCATATATCATGCATGAATTCACTTGTATGGAATTCAGAAATTTATTTGTCTGGTAAACCAGATCATGCACAGTCATTTAAGCACAAATTACTGTTCATTTCGTGTACGGAATGTACGGAAAAGTGACGGTTGTCACACATTGAAGGATTTTATCTAAAAGGGCATTTATGTACTTTCACAATCTATTTTTATTTTAGGAAATTATCTTCAATAACTAACTATCCATAAATTTCAGAATTTTTTGTTTTCGATTTCTGATCTCACTTAATATCAATCATTCCTTCGTTTTCTTGCTAGAATCTATCAGCATGTTCTTGATACTGTGTTTTAACAGTTTGTTCTTGGTGATGTGTTTTAACAGCAAGCAGATTCATACAGCTGTGTTTTATTATTCAGATTCATATAGTTGTGTTTTAACAGCAAGCAGATTCATACAGTTGTGTTTTAGCATTCAGATTCATACAGCTGTGTTTTAACAGCAAGCATATTCATACAGTTGTGTTTTAGCATTCAGATTCAAACAGTTGTGTATTAACAGCAAGCAGATGCATACAGTTGTATTTTAGCATTCAGATTCATACAGTGGTGTTTTAACAGCAAGCAGAATCATATAGTTGTGTTTTAACAGCAAGCAGATGCATACAGTTGTGTTTTAGCATTTAGATTCATACAGTTGTGTTTTAACAGCAAGCAGATTCATACAGTTGTGTTTTAACGGCAAGCAGATGCATACAGTTGTGTTTTAGCATTCAGATTCATACAGTTGTGTTTTAACAGCAAGCAGATTCATACAGTTGTGTTTTAACAGCAAGCAGATGCATACAGTTGTGTTTTAGCATTCAGATTCATACAGTTGTGTTTTAACAGCAAGCAGATTAATACGATGTGTTTTCTTGATGTTTCTTGACGCTATGTTTTAACAGCAAGCAGATTAATACGATGTGTTTTCTTGATGTTTCTTGACGCTGTGTTTTAACAGTGTTTTCTTGGTGCCCTGCATGATTAATACATGCGACTACGGGGTCTTTCGAACGGCTTCCGACAACTGATCTGGTGCTCTCCATCCTTTCTAAAGTTATCTTCTTCCATGATTGTAGTTATTTTTGGTAGGGATTGGAGTTTCGAAGTTGGGTTTGGAGAGAGAGAGGGAAAATCGCGTGAAATTAGGGACTGGGTTTGACTGACGGTTATCTAATTGATTTAAAACACAATATATTGACAAAATTGCCCCTAGTCTTTTAAAACAATGAATTAAATAAACTAAAAAATTACAAGATTGCCATTGACTTCATCTTAACCATTAAACACACCCATTGGATGGCCCAGATCGCTTCCTAGACTTTCTAGGAAAAACACACTTTCCGCAGGATCCCTACTCATAAAAAAGGTATCTGATTGTTGTAACAATCAAATGAGATATATGGTTGTGTCACTGGCGGGTTGGACTCAAGTGTGATCGACTTTGGTCGTCCTTGTGCGAAAAAAATTAAAAGGAATTTTCACATATCGTAATCACAACAATCGAAGACATATTTGTTTATCATTAATAATAAGTCGGCCGAAATTTGCATCAATTCGTTTATCTAAACCAATTTTGAAATTTAATTTTTTAGTAACCTGTCATTTTCGTCATTGTAGTTTGGCGAAAACTGCCACTTCAATCCAAAAGGTTTTTTCTTGCTATTTCTCTCTGGAACGTTTCTAAATCATTTTAATTTTATCCAAATTCTTAACTCTGTCAGAAAAGTCAGTTAAATGGGGATAAAATGGTCATTTTTTATTTTTATTTCACACAACCACCATCTCCAATATCATCTTCACACTTCACCACCAACGATTACCCACCTTAACCCCTCCCCCCATCTCCACCACGCACCACCGCTTTCCACCACCATCTCTGACTACCTCCCCACCATCTACCTCCGCTTGAAACCCTAACCTCTGCCACACCCTCACCACCCACTATCGCAGAACCCTAAAAATAACATTACCATATGTCTCCACCACACTATCCCCCGTTCAATAAAAATCCTATTGCCGCCATACCCATTGCGTTTCAGCCAACCATAACCAGTGTTACAGTTAATACTTTGATGCTAGGGTGGGCACAGGCCCACCGTACAAGTGTGACACCTGACAAATAATTTTAATCAAACATGTTAATTGTCATCATGTGAGCCATACTTAGATTTTATTAATTAGGTCGTTTAATGTCACATAGCCCAAAAAAAAGTTTTTCTTGATTTACACTATCGTAGAAAACCCTTACAGTTGGTCTAAATGCTTATGTCAGCAGCTTTTTACAGTGCTGTAAAAAGGCTTAAAACGCCGCTCGATTTTTTTAAAGGCATGTTTATAACATTTTCATTTACGTTTGTGCAAAAAAAAAAAGTGATGGCAAAACTCGCACAGGAAGTCGGAGTTCTCTAAGTTTTCACAACTCGGTATGGTTTTCTCTTGATCCGAAGCAAGCACGCGTTCACACACACACACACACACACACACACATATATATATATATATATGTATATATGGTTGGGATAGTGTACATTAATTCAAAAGTGTGAGAAGTTTTTAAACCGTTAGATCTTTGATCTGATGATTGAGATCATTAGAGACCAAATTATAAATTGTGTTTTAATTATTTGGACTTATTAGAAAATTGTAGGGGTAATAGTGTCTTTGTATATGTTTCAAATTAGGTAACCTCTCCTAAATTCTAGCAATTCACTCCTAAATTCTAGCCATTCAATTTTAAACTTATTTTAAATTTCGGACATTCTAAAAAATCCAGAAATATGTAACTGCTACAAGAAATATATAACACTATACATCCATCATATAACACTATATAACACCGTATAACACTATGTAACACCATACAACACCATATAACACTATGTAACTGTAGGTCCACCCGGAGGATCGAGTATAACTGAATCCTTGTTATCGAAAACACCCGTAAGTGCGGAATCCAAACGGGTATTCAAACCAAGCAAACAACACACAATAATACAAGAACAGATTCACAGTTGAAAGTTCACTCGTATATATATTTCAGCAAAGTTTCAGTACATTGTTTATACAAAACAAATCTCTCAACTTTCTGAAATGTGTGTGCTCTCAGTTCTCTCGTGTGTTCTCTGTTCTCCTTATGTTGTGTGTCTGTGTGCTGAATATATATATGCTCAACAAGACGACGAACAACCTGCTGCCGACGAAGGACTCCGGCGAATGACCTGAGACGGTGAAGAACTTGGTTCTTCTCCACAATGATAAATGTCAGTACTTCGTCATATATGAGGCCAGTTCTTCGTCAACAGCATGCACATGTAGGTTCTTCGTCAGACATATTATCCTGGGTTCTTCGTCATGCATATGTCTGGACAGTTATTCGTCAACAGCATGCAAACAGAATATGCACACTGAAACAAACATCCACAACTGATAATTCAGCAACATTAATTTGTTCACAACTCTTAAATTCACGTGGACATGTAGTTTTCACATGAAAAAGTCTTCTCATGACATCATCATGGTGATGTCATGGTGATGTCGCGTCGGGAAGGTTCGCGGCTCTTCGTGCTTCACGTGTCGAACTCTGGGGCGCACAACGGAGGAATGTTGTAACACCCCAACCCGGAAGAGCTGACGTGTCACAATAACAGTATCATAAACAAAAGTCATAATTCCATTTATTTATTTGATAAGGATACAACCACACGACAACTTAAACTTAAGGTTAATATACAAACGAAGACACTCGACTTGATTAACTTAACATCTTCAGATTTATTCCTAGGCTTTAATCTTCTCTCTTTTCCCCTCCCAAAGTAACCTGCTGACCTGTATATACAAAAAGTTTACGGAATGAGCCTAATGCTCAATACGGAATTATAGGCTCAAATAACAAATAACGCTTTATATGAAATGTTATCCGGATGGAACTTTATGCGAAAATGATACGATGCAAAAACATAATTTCATAATCATATCTTACGGATGTACCCATGAGCAAACTTAAAACGTGACAATACACAGGTAGCTACTCCTGCATAATTATCACATGAGATGGCGAATTGGCATACCCGTTATCCACCTCCTTATACTTAAATCCTAGGATCGATCCATACGCCCCCTAATAGCTTATATGTACCACACTTGTACTTAAGAGACGCCGTGAACTAATCTCTCCGTCACGGTTGGAGCACATGATGTCGATGCCGCAACAACATGCTCGTGGGACACTCCACGAGAAGCGATACTCAGGGTATCAGAGTACAAATGGTCTTATTCACATAACTTATAAAACTTATTTTTATAACAAAACGGAACATATATTGGAACATGCGATAATGAGTACAACTAACAGAATACTATCGCATGACATGAAAGCTTAATTCAAATGATTAGAAAAGAATTTCGAACGGACTGTCAAATGAATCGATAATCAAAGACGTGAGGAGTTTTAAAAGATATATGAATTTAATGGGTTTATAACAATTGAATATCAAATAACAAGGAGTGGGGTAAGGATCCGTACCTTAAAAATTCCAAAGTGATGCTACCTTGTGATAATATTTCAGATTTATACGAGCAGAGTTTAGACTACTGATTATTCTTTTAACCTAATTTAAATAACATGCACACAACTAGGTTAGTAACTTAATACAGCCTTTACGATAACTCACGAGATCAAATTCTCACAACGAACGACAAAGTGCGATACTTCATCCATCGAATTAACGACGATCCATCGAATTAACGACGAACGACAAAGTATAACCCTAATGTGGGCAGCACTTAAACATCCATTGGATATATTGATCGATCGGACAATGAATCGTAATAGCGATCGAGTTATTACCCTGTTCTGCAGCACCCCGCTATACTTAATTAGTGTTTCGTGTGTGTTTTGAGAGTAATTGGACGATATCTCAGCGTGTATTTTGAGTTTCTTCGTCGTTTTTGTGCCCAGATTCAAGTGCCAATGTTCTGTATTTATACCCAAAAGTTGTCAAGCCTTGCGCATCGTAGCACTAAAACCCCTACGATGCGCAAGGGTCACAAACAGGTTATTTGCTTGCCGCGTGTGTTTGGAGTCCAGGTGAGTCGACGTTTTTTAAAATTTCAACTTCCTCCGCAAGTTATTAAGATAATCATCAAGTAGGAAATACCCCCCCTGAGTTTTAGGGGCCCTAATCCTGATTCTGAAAATTCTGAAAATTTTAGGGTTTATACAGAATTACTTGGGTGTCTTAATTAGGGTTTCCTATTGGATAACTTATAATAATAATAGTTTTGGTTGATATACATAAGTATGGATCATAAAATAAATGTTTAGTTTATTATAATTTATTATTATTCTTTTATTTCTAAAATAATGATTTTAAATTTATGGTTATCACAACTATTACCCCCTTAAAAGAAATTTCGTCCTCGAAAATTTTCAAATAATAACATATTACATAAGTAACGGAAACGGAATTTTCATAGCAGAGTTACTAACTTATATAACAATAATTTCCTAAACACACATGTGTATCTGAAATTCATAATTAAGTTCATGGCTATAATTGTCAATTACCTTACATATGTGCCCTAATGGTCCTCCTATAACGCATCTTAATAAAATATCTTACCGTATGAAAAGTCAATGGAGACTTACAGATACTAAAGTGACTATTGGTACTGATATTTTCTACATAGATATGCTTAATCATAGCTAAGATATATTCACATAAGGTAAAGCATATATGACCGTAGATAAAAACAAATGAACATATATCAAAAAGCAAGATTTACCGTAACCTCAACTAAAATTCTATTGCGAGAATAGATTAGGGTATAGAGAGCGAATTGATTCTTCAGATTCCCATGTTGCTTCGTGTTCAGAGTGATTTTTCCAAAGGACTTTAACAAACGGAATTACTTTCCTACGCAAAACCCTTTCTTGTCGATCTAAGATGGCTTCTGGTTCCTCTTCGTAGGACAAATCCTCATGAATTGTAAGTAACGGATAACTAATGATATGGAGTGGATGATAATTATATCCTCTTAATGAGGAGACATGAAAAACATTATGAACGTGAGAGAGTTGAGGCGGTAAAGCCAGTCGATATGACACTTCTCCAATTCTTTCAAGGATTTCAAACGGACCGATGAAACGGGGACTAAGCTTCCCTTTAATTCCAAATCTACGAATGCCACGCCAAGGTGATACCTTTAAGAAAACGTGGTCGCCAATTTTAAATTCGAGTGGTCGTCTATCTTGATCTGCATAGCTCTTTTGTCTGCTCTGAGCTTCTTTCAGTTTTTCTCGGGCCATAGTGACTTTTTCGTTTGTAATCTGAACTAGTTCTGGCCCTTCAATAATCTTTTCTCCAACTTCATCCCAGCAGATCGGTGCGCGACATTTCTGACCGTACAAAAGCTCAAAAGGTGCCATGCCAATACTTGCTTGCCAACTATTGTTGTAAGAGAACTCAACAAGACATATATATTCATCCCAGTTTCCAGACCATTCAAGTGCACATGCTCGGAGCATGTCTTCCAAGGTCTGAATCGTGCGTTCCGACTGCCCATCTGTTTGTGGATGGAAAGCCGTACTAAACTTCAGTCGTGTACCCCAAGCTGCCTGAAAACCTTTCCGAAATCGTGAGGTGAAACGTGGGTCTCTATCGGAAACAATGGAAGATGGTGTGCCATGGAGTCTAATAATTTCTTGAAGAAATATTTCGGATAACTTATTAACCGAAAATCCTTGCTGAATCGATAGAAAATGTGCTGATTTTGACAATCTATCGACAATAACCCATACAACATCATTCTTCTTGAATGTCTTAGGCAAACCAGTAACAAAATCCATTGTGATCTCATCCCACTTCCATATGGGAATATCCAATGGCTGCAACAGACCGCTTGCTCGTTTGTGTTCAATTTTCACTTGTTGGCAAGTGAGGCATTTACTTACGTATCGAGCAACGTCTTCCTTCATGCCATTCCACCAGAAGTTCTGTCTTAAGTCTCGATACATCTTAGTAGATCCTGGGTGAATTGAAAATGGTGAGCTGTGAGCTTCGGCTAACAATGACTCACGAAGGATGGAGTCATCGGGTACACAAAGTCTTTTACCGCACCAAATCACCCCATGATGGTCTATACTAAATTCAGATTGTTTACCCACCTCAAGATTTTGCACAATTGCCCAAAATTCTCCATCTTGCTTTTGTGCATCTTTGATCCGTGATATGAGGTCGGGTTCAATCTGCATTCTAGCTAGATATCCATCAGATTTACTAACCTGAAGCCAAATGTTCATTCTTTCGAGATCCCTCCTAATACAAGGCTGAATTTGTAAACAAGATATAGTCCCGG
Organism: Helianthus tuberosus; assembly: GCA_030545235.1. Classification (NCBI taxonomy): domain Eukaryota; kingdom Viridiplantae; phylum Streptophyta; class Magnoliopsida; order Asterales; family Asteraceae; genus Helianthus; species Helianthus tuberosus. The sequence continues at coordinate 6,610,205 of CM060411.1, read as the reverse complement.
AATTCTTTCGGCGCAACGCGTCAGCTACAACATTGACTTTTCCTGGATGGTATTGAATATTTACATCGTAATCTTTTAAAAGTTCTAACCACCTTCTTTGCCTCATATTTAGCTCCTTCTGCGTAAATATGTACTTGAGGCTCTTGTGGTCGGTAAAGATGTCACAACTTTCACCATACAGATAGTGTCGCCAAATCTTAAGTGCAAAGACGACTGCGACTAGTTCTAAATCATGAGTAGGGTAGTTAACTTCATAAGGCTTTAACTGACGGGAGGCATAAGCGATAACCTTCCCATGTTGCATTAGCACACAACCTAATCCTTTCTTTGAGGCATCACTATAGACTTGGTAACCTCCTGATCCAGAAGGGAGAGCGAGTATCGGGGAGGATACGAGTCGTTTCTTCAATTCTTCAAAGCTTTTCTCTTGTTCCTCATTCCATGAGTACTTCACCCCTTTCCTTAGGAGTTTTGTGAGTGGTAAAGCAATTACCGAGAATCTTTCAACAAATCTTCGGTAATAGCCAGCAAGACCCAAGAAACTTCGTATTTCGGTTACAGAAGTGGGTCTTGGCCATTTTGTAATAGCTTCAACCTTTGTTGGGTCTACCATAATTCCCTCTGCTGATATGACATGACCCAGAAATACCACTTGGCTAAGCCAAAAGTCACATTTGGAAAACTTCGCGTACAACTTCTCATGCCGCAAGGTTCTAAGTACTGCATGTAGATGTGCTTCATGCTCTTCGTGACTCTTAGAATACACTAGAATATCATCGATAAAGACAATAACGAATTTGTCTATGAATTGGTGAAATACGCGATTCATCAAATCCATGAAGACTGCGGGTGCATTAGTTAGCCCAAAGGGCATAACCAAAAATTCGTAATGACCATAACGAGTACGAAAGGCTGTCTTGGGAACATCATCGTTCTTGATCTTTAGCTGATGGTACCCTGACCTCAGATCGATTTTTGAGAAAAACTGAGCCCCCTGAAGTTGATCAAAGAGATCATCAATACGAGGCAGAGGATACTGATTACGAATAGTAATCTTGTTCAGCTCTCGGTAGTCAATACTTAAGCGCATACTACCGTCTTTCTTCTTCACAAATAAGACCGGAGCACCCCAAGGTGAAACACTGGGTCTTATGAATCCTAGATCTAACAATTCTTGCAATTGTTCCTTCAACTCCTTCAGTTCCATTGGGTCCATACGATATGGAGCTTTAGAAATAGGTTCGGCGCCAGGAATCAAGTCGATGGTGAATTCTACTTGACGGTCGGGTGGTAATCCTGGTAGTTCATCTGGAAATACATCAGGATATTCACGAACAACAGAGTGGTTATCGATACTCTTAACATTAGCAGAAGTATCCTTAATCGATGCTAGGAATCCAGCACAGCCGTTTGATATGAATTTTCGAGCTTTGAGTGCAGAAATAATCTTAAGAGATTTATGAGCTTGAGTTCCCTGATATATAATATCAGGATGATGAAGATCACCGAAAATAACACGGCGAGAATGACAATCTATAGTTACACGATGTCGAGACAACCAATCTAGCCCTAGAATAACATCAAAGTCACACATATGTATTGGAAATAGGTCGGCCTTACACACAATAGATTCAATACGGATCGGACAATCTTTATATACGTAAGTGATTACGGATGAATTTTCCATGGGAGTGGAAATGGTTAAGGTATGATTTAAGAGAGTTGGTCTTATTGGAAGGTACTTAGTAAACGAATGGGATACTAAAGAATGAGTCGCTCCTGTATCGAATAACACATAGATACTACGTTCACCAATCTGAAGGGTTCCAGATACAGTCCCTAGAACATTAGCAGCATCAGTAGCAGAAAGTGTGAAAACTCTTCCTCCAACATTGGGTGGTGCAACGTTGGGTCGGTTATTCTTCTTAGTGTCTTTCTTTGTACATTCCTTGATTATGTGTCCAGTTTGGCCACATCTAAAGCATGCTCCTGTACTTCGGTGACATACGCCCTGATGTCTCTTACCACAAGTATTACATAGAGGATATGTAATCTGATTCAGTGGTTGAGTTCTAATAGGTTCTGCATACAACTGAATCTGGTTTTGAGCAGGTCTCGGGTTTTGCAGTCTAGGTTGCCATGGACGTGCCTGATTTCCAGAGTTTTGATTTCCTTGCACTTTGCGATCTTGATGATGTGGCGTAGTGGATGATTGGCCGTTTTCCTGCTTAAATTGTCCTTCCCTATTTCTCTTCTTATTATCCCCAGTTCGAGATAAGAATTCTTTCCTTTCGAATTCAAAAGTTTTGATTGCATCAGTAACTTCGGTGATGTCCTTAAATTTCATATACATGATCGACTTCCGAATTCGATCATTGACTGCCCATTTGCATTTTTCTGCCTGGACTTCTGCTGATCCTGCAACTTCTCCTACAATACTAGCCAATCTTGAAAATCGAGTAATGAACTCAGAGGCTGGTTCATCACTTCCCTGTCGAATCACTGCATACTCCCTGATATAAGCTTCTTTATCAGCGGTAGAAAAATACTTGTCGTAAAAGATATTACGAAAGTCGACCCATGAAAGATTAGCGTCGAAATCATCCCCTCCTTTGACATGCTTATATCTTTCCCACCAAGTTTGTGCGTCATCTTCAAATTTGTAGGTAGCCCGTCTAACTTTGTATTGCTCCGGAACTCCAAGAACTCCGAAGATCTTTTCAACATGAGCTATCCAGTTTCTTGCTTCGACTGGATTAGTAGCGTGACTAAAGGATTTCGGCTTTTGTTTTTGGAATTTACTAATCCATATGTCTATACTATAAGTAGTATTGTTCGTGGTATTCTCACGAATTTCTTCACCAGAGATTGGATTCGTATTATTACGTTCTGGATGACGAGTTTGTTGAATAACGGCCTCAGTTGTTTGAGCAACAAGGTTTGGAAGCAACCCGGCAACAGCCTGGTTGATAGCATTAATTACGTTTGGATCAACTGGAGTCTCATTCGAAGAAGTGTTGTTACGCTCCTGATTAGTACGAGTATTCCTACGTAGCGGACGACGAGGAGGCATCTATAAGAATAGACATAGGAATTAAACCAAATAAGAGATCAAGTTGAATACTATCATAGATATCTACCCATTCCTCACAGGTTTTAATTACTATCTTCAAGTTTTCTACAGGAAAGAGCCTTTGCTCTGATACCATAGCTGTAACACCCCAACCCGGAAGAGCTGACGTGTCACAATAACAGTATCATAAACAAAAGTCATAATTCCATTTATTTATTTGTTAAGGATACAACCACACGACAACTTAAACTTAAGGTTAATATACAAACGAAGACACTCGACTTGATTAACTTAACATCTTCAGATTTATTCCTAGGCTTTAATCTTCTCTTTTTTCCCCTCCCAAAGTAACCTGCTGACCTGTATATACAAAAAGTTTACGGAATGAGCCTAATGCTCAGTACGGAATGAGCCGATGCAAAAACATAATTTCATAATCATATCTTACGGATGTACCCATGAGCAAACTTAAAACGTGACAATACACAGGTAGCTACTCCTGCATAATTATCACATGAGATGGCGAATTGTCATACCCGTTATCCACCTCCTTATACTTAAATCCTAGGATCGATCCATACGCCCCCTAATAGCTTATATGTACCACACTTGTACTTAAGAGACGCCGTGAACTAATCTCTCCGTCACGGTTGGAGCACATGATGTCGATGCCGCAACAACATGCTCGTGGGACACTCCACGAGAAGCGATACTCAGGGTATCAGAGTACAAATGGTCTTATTCACATAACTTATAAAACTTATTTTTATAACAAAACGGAACATATATTGGAACATGCGATAATGAGTACAACTAACAGAATACTATCGCATGACATGAAAGCTTAATTCAAATGATTAGAAAAGAATTTCGAACGGACTGTCAAATGAATCGATAATCAAAGACGTGAGGAGTTTTAAAAGATATATGAATTTAATGGGTTTATCACAATTGAATATCAAACAACAAGGAGTGGGGTAAGGATCCGTACCTTAAAAATTCCAAAGTGATGCTACCTTGTGATAATATTTCAGATTTATACGAGCAGAGTTTAGACTACTGATTATTCTTTTAACCTAATTTAAATAACATGCACACAACTAGGTTAGTAACTTAATACAGCCTTTACGATAACTCACGAGATCAAATTCTCACAACGAACGACAAAGTGCGATACTTCATCCATCGAATTAACGACGATCCATCGAATTAACGACGAACGACAAAGTATAACCCTAATGTGGGCAGCACTTAAACATCCATTGGATATATTGATCGATCGGACAATGAATCGTAATAGCGATCGAGTTATTACCCTGTTCTGCAGCACCCCGCTATACTTAATTAGTGTTTCGTGTGTGTTTTGAGAGTAATTGGACGATATCTCAGCGTGTATTTTGAGTTTCTTCGTCGTTTTTGTGCCCAGATTCAAGTGCCAATGTTTTGTATTTATACCCAAAAGTTGTCAAGCCTTGCGCATCATAGCACTAAAACCCCTACGATGCGCAAGGGTCACAAACAGGTTATTTGCTTGCCGCGTGTGTTTGGAGTCCAGGTGAGTCGACGTTTTTTAAAATTTCAACTTCCTCCGCAAGTTATTAAGATAATCATCAAGTAGGAAATACCCCCCCTGAGTTTTAGGGGCCCTAATCCTGATTCTGAAAATTCTGAAAATTTTAGGGTTTATACAGAATTACTTGGGTGTCTTAATTAGGGTTTCCTATTGGATAATTTATAATAATAATAGTTTTGGTTGATATACATAAGTATGGATCATAAAATAAATGTTTAGTTTATTATAATTTATTATTATTCTTTTATTTCTAAAATAATGATTTTAAATTTATGGTTATTACAAATGTCGTGACATCGGGCTTGAGCCGAACCTAACCGAGTCGAACCAAACCCAGTCGCGTCCACATAAAGTCTATCAACAAACTCCCCGTTGGACACTACTCGTGAGGGATCGTTCTTCACATTGTCTTTTATGTCGGAGGATCTTCAAAGTCTTCACGCGTCGTAAGTAGAAAGTATATCAACAAACTCCCCTTTTTATTTAGAAAGCGTGTTAACAAACTCCCCCTTAAAATAAACTCTCCCTTGAGTTATGCTCGTGAATCTTTTGATCTTCAATTCTTTAGATCCTTGGGGTGTTGATGAGTGGTCAGTGGCAACTCGATCATCTTGATCTTTTGATTTCATTCATGTCGTGTCTTCATTCCAAAGCTCGTTATCTAACACGTTCTCTTCGCCTTTAGCTGGTTTGGATGTCGCATCTGCACATACAAGAAAGCTAAACGCGTAATGAGAACAACCACTTGGAACATAGTTAACATAAACAAACGACACACTTGTGACCAACTTTCAATCAACTACCGTCCGACAGTTTGAAAGTTTAACAAATTGTCCAATTTTGGTCTTTAACTTTCAAAACTTGCAAATTTCGACCGTTTATGAAGATTTAGTAGTTTTGGTTTCGTTCAGTTCCAGGTAACGAAGATTCGAGTTCCAACATCGGGTAATCAAAAGAAATTAGAAATAAAATCTTTTTGTCTTTTATAAAGTTTATATTAAAACACACTTACAATCTTTTTGGTATTTTTGAATATCTGAAATATAAAGACGGAAAGCAGTAAATAAATATATACAGAGATGTAGAAACTGAAAGCATTAATTAAATATTTACAGTCATTCTTTTTGCGAGTTTCGAGGGTAAGAGAATCATATCAGTGTACGGTCATGCCAAAAACGCTCTTGTTGTTCAATTAGTTAAGATTTAGATAAGCATCCTATAACGATTATCGGTATTGTTGTCCACATAAGCTCAACTTATCAGATGTAATCGTGGCGAGGGGATACGATTAGTGTATGATTTATACTTAGCAACCGGTGTTCATCCACACATGACACATTCCCGTATCAAGTTATGCACGAGAGTTCATCTTACTGGTAAGTATACCATTTATAATCTGTTTTGACGTATGTGAAAATGTGAGATACTCACTTATTTTGGATTGAAACAAGCCCTATGTGAAAGAATCACTTATTGATGAGTAACTTAATTTTCATATTCATGAGGGCACAGGAGCAAGTCCGTGAACAGGTTAGTACCATCGTACAGACAAAGAGACAAACTTGACTCCCGCATGAAAGCTGTGATATATTATCACTTATTTTGTGGACATGTGATTGTTGATCACTTATTGAGGTCATATGCAGTATGTACACGTATGTATGGTATCATGTAAGATCTAGACTTGCGTCTCCGTTGTTTTCGGTAAAAGAAACAACCATGATACCCAGATGATAAACAGCATAAAGACCACATATCTCAGAACCTCGGCAATCTATCAAACGAAATTTCGGTACCAATACCATATGCCAATGAGTGGTTCCCACACAGTCTTCAGTCGATTTAGGTTTATATCACCCTGCACACTTTAAAATGATTGTGAGCCTACCGATACATCTTATATAGAGCTGCTTATTATTTTTTTAAGGTTTAAAGAGGTTTGGACAGACTACTGATGTACTATCATTTTCTCTTTTGCTCGCGAGGAAACTCATTTTTGTTTTTCTATTGTTTTTGTGTTTTTGAAATTTTTCGATGTTTTTGAATTTTTAAAATTTGGATTTACTCCCCCTAAAATGTAAAAACTATGATAAATTAAAAACACAAAGATATTTACAAAAACGATTTTCCGATGTCGGTTTTACTCTAGCTTGACCTTAATGCCGTTTACCAATAATAAAAAGTCAAATCGTGATTTGTCAAATGCTTTGGTAAAAAGTTCGGCACGTTGGTCATCGGTGTGGACCTTAACAACATCGATAAGCCTTTTATCAAAGTAATCACGTATGAAGTGATATTTGATCTCGATGTGTTTGGTCTTTGAATGCTGCAAAGGATTTCTAGTGATCTGTAAGGCAGCAGAATTATCAACAAAAATAGGAGTAGTTAGGAATTCAAAACCGTAGTCGCGCATTTGTTGCTGGATCCACAGGACTTGGGAGTAACAACTTGAGGCAGCAATGTATTCAGCTTCGCATGTTGATGTAGCGACACAAGTCTGCTTCTTGCACTACCATGTGATTAGGCGATTCCCTAAAAACTGACATCCAGCCGTTGTGGATTTGCCGTCGATTTTGCATCCGCCAAAATCAGAATCACTGAAAGCGATCAAGTCGAAGCTATCATCCCTAGGGTACCAGAGACCGGTGTCCGGGCATCCCTTCAAATAGCGAAAATTCCTTTTTACAGCTGCAAGATGTGAGGCCTTCGGGTTGATATCTAGCAAGCAAGCACGTTGGATACATTATGTCTGGTCTTGATGCTGTGAGGTACATAAGAGATCCGATCATCGCGCGGTAATATGAAGAGCTAACAACTTCACCCTTCAAGTCAGGATTAATTCCATGATTTTGCTGCAATGGGGTGCCAATGGGCGATGTGTCAGACATCTGAAATCGGTTCAGGATGTCACTGACATACTTAGTCTGATGGATGAATATCCCAGACTTTGTTTGTTGCACTTGTAGGCCCAAAAAGAAAGTCATTTCCCCTATAGCGCTCATTTTAAATTTCTCCTGCATAACACGCTCGAAGTTCCTACACAAAACATCGTTAGTAGAACCAAATATGATATCATCTACGTATACCTGTACCAATAGAAGATCTCCATCCTGTTCTTTGATGAAAAGAGTGCAATCGATAAGACCTCTGCGAAATCCATTCTCAAGCAGATAATTAGATAAGGTTGCGTACCAAGCTCGTGGTGCTTGATGTAGACCATAGAGATCTTTGTTGAGCAACCAAACCCGATCAGGGTGAATAGGATCTTCAAAACCTGGAGGTTGTTCTACGTACACCTCTTCTTCAACCACACCATGTAAGAATGCACTTTTCACGTCCATCTGGTAGACCTTGAATCCTTTGAATGAAGCATAGGCTAGAAAAATCCGAATAGCTTCAAGACGTGCAACCGGTGCATAAACTTCGTTGTAGTCAATTCCTTCAATCTGACGAAAACCTTGAACGACTAATCTTGCTTTGTTTCGAATGACTACTCCACGGTCATCTTTTTTGCACTTATAAACCCAACGGATACCAATCTTCTTGTAATCATCAGGTTTATCAACGAATTTCCAGACACCTAGCTTCTGGAATTACTACAGTTCTTCCTGCATAGCTTCCACCCAAGAATTATATTTCAAAGCTTCTTTCCAAGATTTTGGTTCTTCTTGAGATACATAACACGCAAAGGACCAATCATTCTGCAAACCCGATTCTCGAATAGCTGAATACAAGCCCGCATTGTTGTTGTTTCGCAACTGGTTCCTTATTTAAAAGCCACTTTGTACATTTCCAATGATGTTTTGTTGAGGATGGGTATTACGGATCCTTATTTCAGGATTTTCCGGAACAGGAATGTTTGTACCCAGATTGTTGAAATTAAGGTCAACAAACAAGTCAATACCCTGAACTGTCGAAGAGGATGAAGCAGTAGCTTCAGCTGTTTTGGGGGCGTCCACTGGAGGTGTAGCCTCTGAAGTACCATGAACAGCTTCTTGGTCTGCATCGAGAAATTCATCATCCTCTAAAGATTCGTTTAGTTCGGTAGCATCATGAAAATCCTCATTGTCGAGAGTATTATTGTTCACTGAAGATGGTTCTGGATTGTTGACAATAATTGGACGAACCAACGGTGAATCTGTTGCGTTGTCACTCTCGAAAAACATTTGTGCCGCAACATCTACTGCAACTTCTGCAATATTGATCGAATTGAAAAAGTCATTGTCACACCCCGACCACGTAGAACATACCAAACGTGGCGGAAACGTCGGGGAGTGTTGTAACAGAATTAATTGTTTCAAATCCATGGCAATTGAAGTTTCGTTTTATTGATTAAAAGTGTTACAATGTCTTAACAAACAAGGAAAATACAACATAATTAACTAGTCTTGCATCTTTTATTGTCACTAAAGCCCAAGTCTGCCTATGTGTATCTTGATCATCTTATGCAACAGCTCCTGAAAAACACATGTGAAAATAGGTACGTCAGCATAAAAATGCCTGTGAGATACATAGGTTTTGTGAAAATAGGTTTCATGACTTATGTTTGAAAAAATGTTTAGTCATGAACCTTGTAATTTGCTTTGTCTTTGTAAATCATTTGAAAAACAATAAGTTCAGATGATATGTATAAATAAGAAAATAATGCATGGTTAAATGAGTAACCATGTAAAATGAGTTTGTAAAAGTTAAGTTGTTTGTAAAACAATGTATTGTGAAAGGTATGTTATTTGTATAAAATGTTATATGTATCAAACTGAAATGATTCAAATAACGCTACGATATATGTAATACCATACAAACACTTATATATAGGAAGTACCAGCGGCGTATCCACCATGCTTGTATCATATTACACACGCATCGTTACTTAATCACTTACTCAAACCACCAATGTAATAAGTCTATGTTTAAACCAATAGTCAAAAGTCCTTGTATAAACCATGTCAAATGTTTATAGTCCAAAAGTAGTCAAGTAATGTATAACCAAAATGATATGTATGGTAAGTAAAATTTAGACTACTTAAACCATAAGTAAAAATGTACAAAACAAAGTATTGAAGTAAAACTTGGTTTAAATCAAAGTTATGTTTTGTAAGATATATGCATGCTATACTGAATATGAACATTTATGTGGTATTGTGAAAATTCATACATCCAAGCCTTGAGACAGACGGATAACTATGTAAAAGTGAGTTATCAAGAGAATATGTATTCGGATTCGGTCATTCCTTTCATCCCCTTTCCCTGGGATGTCCGGAACGGGATTTGTCAAGTCCTATGGTACCACTACCTACTAACGAACGGCATGATCGGTGTTAATGAATGTATAGTATAGTTTAAACAAACCAAATGTCATACCAAAATGTAAGCATGTTTTATGAAGATAATGTACCTAGTATGCTAGAGTAAACATACAGGGTAGAGCTGTAAAAAAATGTGTCCATATGTTACTGGAACATATGCAACAGAGATGCAGTATAAAACAATGTACTAAGTATGCAAAGTCATCATACAAAGTAGAAAAGTCATGTAAAACAATGTACTAAGTAATGCACACAATGGGCACACCTAGCATGAAATGTAATGTAAAACAATGTACTAAGTAATGCACACAATGGGCACACCTAGCATGAAATGTAATGAAATCATGTACTATAATGTACTAACGAACATAGCATGTATATGATGTGAAAACAGGAAAGCATGAAAGTAACAAGTAGGCACATGTGTTCCACCCCAAAACAGTTTGGAAAACAGTAATAGAGGGGTCTATGTACTCACTTGAGATTGCTCAGTAGTCCTTGAGTAACAACCAAACAATGCTAGAGATCGCGGATATCAAACGGCACCTAATATAGGTAACTATGTTAATTAACCGGACCTAGATCGGAAGATCGGGTAGCATTAGGGTTTGTAAACCAAACGAGTGTAGAGACTCGTGTAGTATGGTTCAACAAAGCCTACATACTAATTGAAACCTAACATAATTGTTTACGACCCATTACGACCCGTTTAGGTAGTTTATGCTACTTTAACGCGTCGTTCACGTGAAACGCGTTCGGACCGCCTAACTAGTCCTATGACAAGTAGAATATGCCTAAACATGTTACATAATCAGTTATGTGACAAAGGTTTAGGTTACATATGCTTAATTACCAATTATACATGAAAAGGGTATTCTGGTAATTTACCTAAGGCATATAAACTACCTATCATACAACTACTTAAACGAAGCGACCATAGGGTATAACCTCGGAAGGTTATTCCCTATATACTATGGTCACCTAATGTATTTGGTCGGATCCTAATGATCGACCAAATGGGTCGAGTTCGAAGGTATAGGCGATTTATTAGATCGCCTACCCTACGACTCTAGACAACGTGGTAATCAGTGGGCATAGTCCCAAGGGACTATGACCAACGTGATTACACTCACGTTGCGAAGTTCAAACGAACTTCGCATTGACCATTACTGGTCAATGCTGAAAGTGAAACAAAGTTTGACTTTCGGACTCGAAAAGCAATAAAATAAGGAAAAGAACGAAAGAATACTTACCCAGTGTCCCCGAATGCTAATCCCGATCCAAGAATCTCAGGTATGAAACAATGGTTTCAACTTAGAGTTTCTCAAACCAGAATTCTTGTAAGTTATGCAATGGGGGCATGGGGTATTTATAGTATTCGGTGCACCGTTGAGATCGTTTCATGGAAACCGTGATTCGATCCCATCCGTACACTTGTTGGAAGGTTATGGAAGCTAAAATTGATGCTTATCATCTGACTAAGCAAGTTAGAACATGTGGTGGAGGATCAAACAGCTGCAACTTGTGGTTAAATGCATTTAATCTGGTCAGAAGGACTGATGCGGGCCGCCTAAGATTTAATCTTGGCTGAGGCGGGCCGCCTAGCTCTTCAGATCAGAAAACAAGTTTCAGAAATGACAGTTTCAGCCCCTGCACGTGTTTAAGCCCATTTCCGGCACTTCTAAGGCCCGTAAAGCCAACTTTAAGGCCCTAAAATGATGCCTAAACATTGTGGACATGAAACATGCTCAAAAATATGTCGGATGTTGGTTCGTTTGGTCGTACGAACGCGATGTTCGCTTAATTACGACGGAATGCGCATAAGCGCGAAAAACGATCCAAATGACGAAACGATTGGATTTTTGGCAAGCCAAACACTAAAGAATAATATAGTCATGCTTACATAAATTTTTGGATGTCCGGATGTATTCAGAACGTAAGTTATGCCCGAAAATGCAAACTTGTGCACTTTTTGACACTTTTAGTCCCTGAATGACCCAAAAGTTTATTTTAGCACACCGAACACCTCAAAGCCTATTTCTAAGATATGTAAAGGATATTTATGGTATGTTTAACTTATGGTCATGTTCCGGAATGTCTGTTACAGTTCAGATTGGCATACTTTCGCAGTTTGTCAAATTTAGTCCCTGTAAGCGAATTACCTTGTTTTTGCCATACCAAAGCCTTCAAAACTTATTTCTAAGTTATGTAAAGGTTATTTAAGGTATGTTAAGCCAATGTCACTATTCCGGAGTGTTTGTTGCATTAAACTGGTTATATTTACGCATCGGTGCGCGTATAACCTTCCAGAAAGTGATTTAGAGTTTGAAATAGAACTAGAATTGATATATGCAAAAGATACACATATTTTTACAAATCCCAAGTATGAAATACAATATTTCATTGGTTTGGTATTTGTTTGATGGCTGCGAAGGCACAGGTGTTACAGTCTCCCCTACTTTAGGAAATTTCGTCCCGAAATTTATTTAGAGGAAGCTTCTGAGAGTTTAAAACATGAAGTTTAAAAGATCGAACAACATTGGTTAGGGTTCTTGAACTTCTAGTACTTTAATAACATCATGATTGTAATGTAAGAGGGATACTTATATACAAGTATATGAAGCGTCATTGGTGCGTCCACCGTACCTCCATTACATCGTTCTCATTTTGTTATTGTTGTCACTATCGGTTCTTACACATAATAAACCTTACTGGGTTTCTGTGCACTAAATTTCATAATTATGTACGCGTCCATAATTAGACAATTCCTTGCACAGTTCACACAGTCTATTTTATAATGCGTAGGGTAAAACCAAATGAACAATCCTGTGATGAGTGTGACTAGACCGCCATATAGTCCTTTTGACTAAATCAATAAATGATCTAAATAGACTATCAAGGAGTCTGTCCAGCTACATCACTAGATGTCATTCTTTAACCAGATTGCGAATCAATCTTTTGACTAGACCACTAAAAAGGGTCTGGAGTGGTACTATATAATCCAAGGGTCTTAACTATTACATGGAAGCCCATTAAGGATTTAAGGTAGTACCTTTGAATATCCTTCTACGAATCCCTCATATGAAGATATGAAAGATTCTACGAGGATTTGGATAACAAACATCCAGAGTATTAAAAACACAAAAATGCATACAAGAAAACATAAGATGAATAAACACATAGTCACATAACCACAAAATTGTTTAACTAGAAGTTTGTTCTGGTAACAGAGTACATGTATTTAAAGCACACTAGGAATCCATCTCGTGGATTTCATTTGGCACTTTAAACATTATTGTAACACCTCGCAAATTTCGGGTTTAATATTAAAACGACACGTGTCATGTCAAACAAAAACGCGTTGAAAACCCGGATTTAATAAAGATGTTTTCGGTAGGATTTAAAGTGGCGTCATGTTAAAATTATTACCTCTGAACACCTCAATTATAAATCCCAAGACCCGATTTAATATTTTACACATCTATTATACCCTAAATTCAGGGAATTATTGCCAATAATGGAATTGCAAGTGCATGATGTGATCCCACGGAGAAAAGAATGGAAACCCGTTGTTTTCGGGTCTTGTTATGGATCCAATTGAAACAATGGTAGGGTATGAAACTATTCTAGACACATTATGAAGGGCCCTAAGTGATAATTGATGCCCCAAAGTCAGAATTTACGGCTGCCCTTTCGAAACACCAACAAACAAAACAAAAAGCTGATCTGCGGAGGCGTCGCGTAGCGCGACGGACCCTCGCGCTACGCGAGGGGTTGCCCAGCGACATATTACCTGCTGTTGGCTGTTGTGCGCGTTTTTGACCCATTAAACCGGTATTTCTCACATATGCATGACCCCTAGACACCCCTAAACACTAGGGCATGTGTCAAACAATTGTGGAAGGGTCCTAGACTTGTTTGTCAATCATCTATGGTGTCTTAATCCACTATATAAAGGACCTTCATGTCATAACAATTCCTCACACCATTTGCAAGCCATCTGATCATTGAAGGAGCTTACAAGCAGATCAAGGGCATTCCTAATCAACCATTAATCATCTAGTAAGTTGCTTAACCCTTCTAAATTAATTCTAGCTTAGTAATTAGCTTAAAAGTCAATATATCGTAACTTACGGTTGACTTCGGGATTAGTTATCGATAGCTCAGTCGTATGTCAAATTAAAAGTACCGTTAGATAGGTAATTATATGGGTATTAAACCCTTATAAGGGCGCGTACCAATTCCAGACCTAACTAGGTCGTTTGTCGGGTCAAACGTTGACCGAAAAAGTCAACAGAATTACAAAATATGATTTAATGCACGATTAATGATCCGAAAGGTGTGTAACCTGTTTTAACCTTAATATAACATGGTAATAAGTATAAAAACTTGTTTACGCTTGTCCGAGTCGACAAATTTCTGTTTAAACCCGGTTCGGAACCGAAAGACGCAAAACTTTGACTTTTGCGTTGACTTCGGTTCTGACCCGTTTTAGTTGGAATTAGACATGCCTTAAAGTCTCAATGGGGTTAGGTTACATGATAGTATAAGCCTCTGTACATGTTTCGTTGATTATCCGATGCATGCACACGTTTCCGTTAATCGCTTAAATAGGACCATAACGCCCTTATGACCTTACAACGAGAATTTTGAAAATGTGGAAGTACAATAATCTTAGTTACTGATTATTAAACATGTACGTAAATTTTCACGTCAAACGGAGGTCTAGATTAGGAGATATGCGCATTAGCGTAAATATAAACTTTTTATTAATTAAACGGCGCGATTAGCGCATAGCCTATCTAAACCCGATTTTCGGTACCAAAAATTTTACCCACTGATGTTAAATAATATTTTGGGATTTTTGAAGATTTTTAATTATTTTTAAACTGATCTTAAGCTAGGCTTATCGCATTGATTCGGTTAATACCGAATATGCCCTTTTAGGCCATAAAATGAGTTTTACGAATCCGTTTGATACCAATCCAATTGCCACTGATTTAAAATAATAAATAGAGTGTTTTGAGCCTGTTTGGCTGATCAGAAAACTCAGAATGGTATTTTAAACCGTACGTCGCTTAAAACGGCTTTATACGCGTATTAAACGCATAGTTTGGGTCTAGAACCATTTTATCACAAAAGACTTTATACCAACTGTTGATACCTGTTAAAATTGATAATTTTTCTGATTAAACCAGACCCGTATCTCAGAGGTATTATAAATCCCTTTTATAACCTTCAAAATGACCGAAATACCCCTACGGGGCATAATTAAGGATTAAACTCGTTATGGGCATTATGGAAGATATCATAATGATATCACAACATATTTAAAGCGTATTAACTTAGGAAACCTGTTCGCGACCCTTTCGGTTACCCGTTATGCATTATACGCGTTCGGTTCGGTTTATGTAACTAGTTTGCATAAACTAGCCGAAACGGGTCAAACGATATCATTCTTATCTCAAAATCCAGAATGTGAATAAAAAAACCCATATTAAACAAGTCCTCAAACTTGTCGGGTCTCAATCACATTCTATCCGGTCTTCGCTTAATCGTGTGTACGAACCGTATCATTAAAACTGACCGGTCTAAGCTTAAGCTTAATTAAAGGCCCGTTAGTATTCTAATAGGTTATATTAAACCTTCGTTCCAGATTAGGAGGACCAGTAAAAGCTATCTGCAATTTATTCGATTAAGGATTTATACTTGCAAAGGTAAATACTTTTAACTTATTTTCCCTATACGGGCTTGGGTTACGGCACATAGCGTACCGCTTGATCGGGCATCAAATCTTCCATCGTTGGGTGGTTAATTGAATAATTTGATCGGCTCGTTTTAAACAGATGTGTTTACTTTACAGCCTTTGGGGGGTTAATGACCATGTCCCGGATATCCTCGGCATTATCTTACGAGATAGCCACGACCTGAGCACGGGGTGTAGGCGTACTCCCGTGTATAACTCACTTAAAGTGGTGTGTCTATTGATCTTTAACCCGGATACATTCCGGGCTACTGAACGCATAAGTAACATGCAAATCGTTCACAAGATTATAATATTAAATAATTCTCCCAAGTTAATAAAAATGTTTATGCCATGTGCATCCAAACCAATTTTCAATCATTTTATAAAATGAGTCAGTTGAATGTATTTACCAGTGTAAACTGACGTATTTTCCCAAAAAGATTAAATGCAGGTACTAGGCGAAATAGGCTGGGATTCTCCTAAGCATCATTAAAAGTCTCGCAAGCTTAAGATGCCGAAGTCTGTTGAACCATAAACAATGTTTTTAATTCGATCCTACTGTGGATAAACACCGGATAATTGTGACTTTGTTTACAATAAATAAATTCGGTTGTATCTTATTTTAAATTTGCTTCCGCTGTGCATTATTACATTGTGTTGTTTGACTATTACGTTGCCAACCACGTCACGATACTCCCCCACCGGGCCCACCGGTGACACGTGGAAATCGGGGTGTGACAGGTTGGTACCAGAGCCAACACTGAGTGAATTAAACACTAGCCTTTTGTGTTTAATCTCAGTTACACAATTGCACATATTTAAACTTTCGAGTCTAGACTTATAACATAGGACAAATTCCGCCTTATTCGGTTTTTGTTTTGTCCTTTAAGCTTTATATTTTTGTTATTGTTATCTTATGCTTTATTGACAGGAATAACAAAGATGCCTCCAAGATTCTTACGTACGCGAGGGCGTGGAAAGGGGCCGGTAGCCGCCCCCAACGATCACGAAGCAGGACCTTCGAATACACGAGGTCCTATCCCTGCCGAGAGTGATGGTACCCGGCGGAACCAGAGAGGTCTCTTTCAACCGGCAAGACGGTCGGTTTCGAACAGCTCGACGACTCCCGCTCAAGACTCCTACGGGCCACAATCAGAAAATGAACGTGGAGACTCACATCATTCGAACATACCGTTACAGCGATCTATGTCGCACCGCCCTTTTGGAGACCCCACTCCATTCTTTCAAGGCCAGTTTAACCCGGCGAATTATGTACAAGAACCAGTGGGTTTCAACCCGTTGGGACCGGAGGATCATTTCTCTGGAGGAAATGATATGGACGAGGAAGACGACCCCGTCGAACCCGCATCAGGAACTCCCAACCATCCTATCGAGGTCTCGGATAGTTCCATTTATCACGGACCACCCTATAATGGTCCAGATAGCTTCCAGGCTATCTTTACTCGGCACGAATGGTATTATACACCTCCTCACCATTCGTCGCCGCATGAGCAGCAGCAGCCTCACTATTCTTCGCCGCATGAGCAGCAGCAGCAGCATCATCAAGATTCCTCTGGGAATCACCAATTTGTGGTAGTTACGCCACCGCCTCCACCGCCACCAGTTCAACCGGCGCCTCCGCAACCGCAAAGACATATGAGAACCGGAGCCCGGATGACCACACGAAGAGAAGAGTTTCATTTCAGCTCTCCTCTACAATCAAGTGGCAGAAATTATCAGCCGGATCAAGAAGTTCCACGGATAAGTGGACCATCAAACCCCGTCGCGCAGCAACCGCCACCAATAGGTTTTGATAACCAGATACCGGCATACACGGGTCCTTCGATGTACAACCCGTTTGAGCCACCGACTCACACTAACCTCGGTTACGCTGAAGCCGACCCGTATTTGGTAGCAGCTAATTACAACGCCCTTAACCAGGAGGGACCGTATGGAGGTCCTTGGGGGGTAGGCTACCCAGCACAGGGATACCAGATGCCTACACAACCCCCGTACTATCAACGACCCCCGCCGTCTCTACAGATGTCGCCACCACAGCATCAGGAGATCCTACAAAGTATTAGGGAGGTGCGGCATGAGGCACGGGAAGACCGGAGGCGTAACCAGGGAATGTTCAAGACCTTGACGAACTTAATCAAGGGAAAGAGCAAGAAGGATCAGTAAATCCTTTATGTGTGTATGTCTACTTTAAAATTAAGTCCCTGCGTGGACATTTATGTGTGTATGTAGTCCCTGCGTGGACATTTATCTTTGTACCTAGTCCCTGCGTGGACATCTATTTAAGTAATCAGTCCCTGCGAGGACTTATGTTTTAAATTTAACCCCTGCGTGGGTAAGTACTTGCTTGACCCCTACGTGGGAAATGGTTTGTTTGAAAAGACCCGTTTAGGGCAACATGTAACCTATGCATAATTAATGGAATGTTTGTTTTATAAATTTCAGGTTTGCCATTATGTGCATATATAAATTATAAATGAAATAAATAAATTAAAATCATTCCTTTTAAATTAATCTACCTATGAAATTTATTTAATTAAGGATCTTAAAGTGTGAAACCTAGCCACGTGTCAAATATAAGACTGGGCCAAAATGGTAAGACCTGTTTAAAAGATTCAATTCCCTGTTAACATCTTAAAACATGTTAACACTCCTGGCAGAAGTGATTCGTTAAAATCACATACGTCATTTTTATAAAGGAATTCTTTAGAAGATTCCTAACCCAGTTTAATGATCTCTGAATCCTGGGTACATCATCAATTAAGATGATCATATTTTACCATACGTGGTAATATAATGCCTACGGGCCCTGCTCATTTCCATATGAGCCAAAAGACAGTGGTAGCTTTGACTCCCTGTCTAATAAAGGTAATGAACTAGGTTCAAACCTTAAAAAGTCTTGATTCTCTGAAGTCATAGCTTATAATTTAAATTGTCCATGTGACCAAGCCTTATGTGCTAATATATATTGTTATTGTTTATGTTTAGGATAAATTTTAATTAAAATCCTAAATAAATACGATTGATAAGTTAACCAAATATGGTCTCTGTTTACCATGGTTAACGAATTACCCTAAGGGGTAATTCCATAATAAGATCCCAAATAAAAATATTGACCTTGTTCTCTGCAACAGTTCAATACAAATGGCTGACTCCAATGAAGTGAATAGCCATCCAGTGGAGCCGAATGAGAACGCCCAGATTACGTTAACGGGCGCTGAACTAAAAGCAATCATAGACGGCGCTATCACACAAGCTTTGGATAGACAGTATGAGGAATACAGTGGTACTCGGAGTAGGACCCACTCTGTATCACATTCAAAGCTAAGGACACATTCAGAGGCTCATAACAAGCCTCCTCCCAAAAAGGATGTACCAAAGAAAAACGGTGATGATCGCCAGTCCACCAACCACCAAAGTAATCCATCTCAGCAGTTGGTACTGCATCAGGGACACCGTAACAAGGGTTGCACATATAAGTACTTTGTGTCTTGTAAACCCAGGGATTTTACGGGGGAGAAAGGAGCCGTAGACTGCATGGCATGGCTAGATGAAATGGACACGGTCGTGGACATCAGCGGATGCGCTGAAGGTGATGTGGTTAAATTTGTCTCACAGTCCTTCAAAGGTGATGCGTTAGCTTGGTGGAGATCTCTGATGGAGGCCTCCGGAAAGATCCCGTTGTATAGCATGACGTGGGATCAATTCATCGCCTTGATCAAGGAAAATTTCTGCCCTCAACATGAGGTGGAAAAGATAGAATATGACTTCCTATCACTGGTAATGAAGAACCTCGATTGTCAAGCTTATCTGACGAGCTTCAATACACTATCCCGGTTGGTACCTTATCTGGTAACCCCGGAGCCTAAAAGGATCGCTCGCTTTATTGGGGGATTAGAACCCGAGATCAAGGCCAGTGTAAAAGCTTCTCGGCCAGTTACCTTCAGGTCTGTAACTGACCTTTCCTTATCCCTCACACTGGATGCGGTCCGGCAGAGATCGCTGAGGAATAAGAATGCCGAGAAGAGGAAGCGAGAAGATGATGGTTCGCATAGGTCGAACAAGAAGCACCGTGGGAGCGGTGATCACAAGAAGGGATCGGATTCGAAGAAGGATGGGCATCGTTCTGGAGAGAAGCCCACATGCAAAACTTGCAAGAAACAACACTTTGGAAAGTGCAGACTCGAATCAAACTCGAATAACGAGTCAAGGTCTTTTGCTTGTGGTTTGTGCAAGTCCAAGGAACACAAAACCTTGGATTGCAAGAAGATGAAAGATGCAACGTGCTACCGTTGCAATGAAAAGGGCCACATAAAGACTAACTGCCCTAAGTACAACAAGAAGCCTGAGGAGGCTAAGAAGACTAACGCCAGAGTCTTCAGGATGGATGCGAAAGAAGCTGTGCAGGATGATAACGTCATAACAGGTACTTTCCTTGTAAATGATGTTTTTGCAAGAGTACTTTTTGATTCAGGCGCAGATAAGTCTTTCGTAGATCATAAATTTTGTAAATTGTTGAATTTACCTGTCAAAACCCTAAAAGTGAACTATGAGGTAGAGTTAGCAGATGGTACCATAGAAACCGTCTCTACTGTGTTAGATGGATGTGTTATATCCATTAAGAACCATTCTTTTCCTCTGTCTCTACTTCCGTTTAAACTAGCTGGTTTTGACATAGTTCTGGGTATGGACTGGTTATCTCATAACCAGGCCCAAATCGTCTGTAACCAGAAACAGGTGGTAATAAAGACTCCGTCTGGTGAATCACTTACCATTCGGGGAGATACCCAGTACGGACTGCCTGAGCACGTGACTATGCTCAAGGCTTCCAAGTGTTTGAAGAAGGGATGTGTCATTTACATGGCACAGGTGATTATTGATGAGCCTAAACCGAAGTTAGAAGACATCCCTGTCATCTCAGAATACCCAGAAGTGTTTCCTGAAGATCTACCTGGTTTGCCACCAGATAGACAAGTGGAGTTCAGAATCGATATCATCCCCGGAGCAGCACCTGTTGCTAGAGCTCCATACAGATTGGCACCCACCGAAATGAAGGAGTTGCGGACGCAGCTAGATGAATTGCTGGCTAAGGGTTTCATTCGACCCAGTTCATCTCCTTGGGGAGCGCCAATCCTGTTTGTCAAGAAGAAGGATGGGTCGATGCGTCTGTGAATCGACTATCGCGAACTTAATAAAGTCACGATCAAGAACAGATATCCATTGCCCAGGATCGACGATTTGTTCGATCAGCTTCAAGGGGCAAGTTACTTCTCGAAGATTGATCTGAGGTCGGGATACCATCAGTTGAAGGTTAAGGATGAAGACGTTCACAAGACTGCATTTAGGACTCGTTACGGTCACTACGAGTTCCTAGTGATGCCTTTTGGGCTCACTAATGCACCAGCCGCGTTCATGGATCTCATGAATCGCGTCTGCAAGCCTTACTTAGATAAATTTGTTATTGTCTTCATCGATGACATCCTTATTTATTCTAAGAACCAAGCTGACCATGAGAAACACCTTCGTTGTATTCTCAAACTTCTACGTCAGGAGAAGCTCTACGCCAAATTCTCTAAGTGTGAATTTTGGCTACGAGAAGTCCAATTTCTTGGACACGTGGTCAGTGAGCGTGGTATCCAAGTGGATCCCGCTAAAGTTGAAGCTGTTATGAATTGGCAAGAGCCAAAAATGCCTACAGAGATTCGTAGCTTCCTGGGGTTGGCAGGATACTACAGGCGTTTTATTGAAAATTTTTCAAGGATTGCTGCACCCCTAACCTCCTTAACTAAGAAAAAGGTTAAGTTTGCTTGGGGCCCTAAGCAGCAAGAATCCTTTGATGTTTTGAGACAAAAGTTGAGCAACGCTCCTGTGCTTACCTTACCTGAAGGCGCGGAAGAATTTGTAGTTTATTGTGATGCATCACACACTGGCATGGGGTGTGTGCTTATGCAGAAAGGCAAGGTGATTGCCTATGCATCACGACAGTTAAAGGTGCACGAAAAGAATTACACCACCCATGACTTGGAATTGGGTGCCGTTGTGTTCGCACTAAAACTGTGGAGGCATTATCTTTATGGAATCAAGTTTGTGATCTTTTCTGATCACAAGAGCCTCCAGCATCTGTTTAACCAGAAAGAATTTAACATGAGGCAACGCCGTTGGATGGAAACTTTAAATGATTATGATTGTGAAATCAAATACCATCCCGGCAAAGCGAATGTAGTCGCTGATGCCTTGAGCAGAAAGGAAAGGGTTAAACCCATTCGAATTAACGCCAAGCGTATGGAGATAAAGAACAGTTTGATAGAAAGGGTGTTAGCTGCACAGAAGGAAGCTGTGTTAGAAGCTAACTATCCTAATGAAAAGTTAGGAGTAACTGAGGAGCAGTTAACTCTTAGCAAGGACGGAATTTTACGGTTAAACGGACGAATATGGGTTCCAATTTTTGGAGGACTTCGTGATGTCATCCTCCAAGAAGCCCACAGTTCCAAATACTCCGTTCATCCTGGAGCTGATAAGATGTACCAGGATTTAAAGGCAAATTATTGGTGGATAGGCTTGAAAAAGTCTGTAGCCGCCCATGTAGCAAAATGCTTGACATGTGCGCAAGTTAAAGCCGAGCATCAGAAACCGTCAGGTTTGCTACAACAGCCTGAACTTCCTACGTGGAAGTGGGAAATGGTAACTATGGATTTTATTACCAAGTTACCCAAGACAAGAAAAGGAAATGATACGATATGGGTTATAGTTGACCGACTGACTAAGTCAGCTCATTTCTTACCCATCAAGGAGACTTATAGCTCCGATATGTTAGCCCAGTTATACGTTGACAAGATTGTAGCCCTACACGGCATACCTGTAGCTATTATCTCTGACCGGGATACTAGGTACACGTCACATTTTTGGAAGAGCTTCCAGCAATCTTTGGGCACACGTTTGAACTTTAGTACGGCTTATCATCCTCAGACAGACGGTCAGAGTGAGCGTACTATTCAAACGTTGGAAGACATGCAACGTGCATGTGCGATCGATTTGGGAGGTAGCTGGGGTAAGAACCTACCATTGATCGAATTCTCCTACAACAATAGCTACCATACCAGCATAAAGGCTGCGCCTTTTGAGGCATTATACGGTAGAAAGTGTAGATCGCCAGTTTGTTGGGCGGAAGTTGGAGAAGTCCAGTTATCAGGACCAGAGATCGTGTTCGAAACGACGGACAAGATTTTCCAGATTCGTAACAATCTCCAAGCTGCCCGGAATAGGCAGAAGAGTTACGCGGATCCAAGTCGTAAGGATTTTCATTTCGAAGTAGGTGAAAAAGTCCTACTTAAAGTGTCACCCTGGAAAGGAGTGATGCGATTTGGTAAGAAAGGCAAACTAAGCCCGAGATACATAGGACCTTTCGAGGTTATCGAACGTGTCGGGTCAGTTGCCTACAAGTTGAACTTACCAGAAGAGCTCAGTGGAATTCACAATGTGTTCCACATCTGCAATCTAAAGAAGTGTTCCGCTGACGATTCACATGTCATGCCACATACAGATGTGCAAATAGATAAGAGCTTAACGTTTGTTGAAAAACCTTTGTCAATTGAAGATCGACAGGTAAGGAAGCTTCGAAGGAAGCATATACCTTTTGTAAAGGTCAAATGGGATGCCCGAAGAGGTCCCGAATATACGTGGGAATTGGAATCCACCATGAAAGAAAAATACCCTTATTTGTTTCAGTAAATCTCGGGTCGAGATTTATTTTAAGGGGGTGAGGATGTAACACCTCGCAAATTTCGGGTTTAATATTAAAACGACACATGTCATGTCAAACAAAAACGCGTTGAAAACCCGGATTTAATAAAGATGTTTTCGGTAGGATTTAAAGTGGCGTCATGTTAAAATTATTACCTCTGAACACCTCAATTATAAATCCCAAGACCCGATTTAATATTTTACACATCTATTATACCCTAAATTCAGGGAATTATTGCCAATAATGGAATTGCAAGTGCATGATGTGATCCCACGGAGAAAAGAATGGAAACCCGTTGTTTTCGGGTCTTGTTATGGATCCAATTGAAACAATGGTAGGGTATGAAACTATTCTAGACACATTATGAAGGGCCCTAAGTGATAATTGATGCCCCAAAGTCAGAATTTACGGCTGCCCTTTCGAAACACCAACAAACAAAACAAAAAGCTGATCTGCGGAGGCGTCGCGTAGCGCGACGGACCCTCGCGCTACGCGAGGGGTTGCCCAGCGACAGATTACCTGCTGTTGGCTGTTGTGCGCGTTTTTGACCCATTAAACCGGTATTTCTCACATATGCATGACCCCTAGACACCCCTAAACACTAGGGCATGTGTCAAACAATTGTGGAAGGGTCCTAGACTTGTTTGTCAATCATCTATGGTGTCTTAATCCACTATATAAAGGACCTTCATGTCATAACAATTCCTCACACCATTTGCAAGCCATCTGATCATTGAAGGAGCTTACAAGCAGATCAAGGGCATTCCTAATCAACCATTAATCATCTAGTAAGTTGCTTAACCCTTCTAAATTAATTCTAGCTTAGTAATTAGCTTAAAAGTCAATATATCGTAACTTACGGTTGACTTCGGGATTAGTTATCGATAGCTCAGTCGTATGTCAAATTAAAAGTACCGTTAGATAGGTAATTATATGGGTATTAAACCCTTATAAGGGCGCGTACCAATTCCAGACCTAACTAGGTCGTTTGTCGGGTCAAACGTTGACCGAAAAAGTCAACAGAATTACAAAATATGATTTAATGCACGATTAATGATCCGAAAGGTGTGTAACCTGTTTTAACCTTAATATAACATGGTAATAAGTATAAAAACTTGTTTACGCTTGTCCAACTCGACAAATTTCTGTTTAAACCCGGTTCGGAACCGAAAGACGCAAAACTTTGACTTTTGCGTTGACTTCGGTTCTGACCCGTTTTAGTTGGAATTAGACATGCCTTAAAGTCTCAATGGGGTTAGGTTACATGATAGTATAAGCCTCTGTACATGTTTCGTTGATTATCCGATGCATGCACACGTTTCCGTTAATCGCTTAAATAGGACCATAACGCCCTTATGACCTTACAACGAGAATTTTGAAAATGTGGAAGTACAATAATCTTAGTTACTGATTATTAAACATGTACGTAAATTTTCACGTCAAACGGAGGTCTAGATTAGGAGATATGCGCATTAGCGTAAATATAAACTTTTTATTAATTAAACGGCGCGATTAGCGCATAGCCTATCTAAACCCGATTTTCGGTACCAAAACTTTTACCCACTGATGTTAAATAATATTTTGGGATTTTTGAAGATTTTTAATTATTTTTAAACTGATCTTAAGCTAGGCTTATCGCATTGATTCGGTTAATACCGAATATGCCCTTTTAGGCCATAAAACGAGTTTTACGAATCCGTTTGATACCAATCCAATTGCCACTGATTTAAAATAATAAATAGAGTGTTTTGAGCCTGTTTGGCTGATCAGAAAACTCAGAATGGTATTTTAAACCGTACGTCGCTTAAAACGGCTTTATACGCGTATTAAACGCATAGTTTGGGTCTAGAACCATTTTATCACAAAAGACTTTATACCAACTGTTGATACCTGTTAAAATTGATAATTTTTCTGATTAAACCAGACCCGTATCTCAGAGGTATTATAAATCCCTTTTATAACCTTCAAAATGACCGAAATACCCCTACGGGGCATAATTAAGGATTAAACTCGTTATGGGCATTATGGAAGATATCATAATGATATCACAACATATTTAAAGCGTATTAACTTAGGAAACCTGTTCGCGACCCTTTCGGTTACCCGTTATGCATTATACGCGTTCGGTTCGGTTTATGTAACTAGTTTGCATAAACTAGCCGAAACGGGTCAAACGATATCATTCTTATCTCAAAATCCAGAATGTGAATAAAAAACCCATATTAAACAAGTCCTCAAACTTGTCGGGTCTAAATCACATTCTATCCGGTCTTCGCTTAATCGTGCGTACGAACCGTATCATTAAAACTGACCGGTCTAAGCTTAAGCTTAATTAAAGGCCCGTTAGTATTCTAATAGGTTATATTAAACCTTCGTTCCAGATTAGGAGGACCAGTAAAAGCTATCTGCAATTTATTCGATTAAGGATTTATACTTGCAAAGGTAAATACTTTTAACTTATTTTCCCTATACGGGCTTGGGTTACGGTACATAGCGTACCGCTTGATCGGGCATCAAATCTTCCATCGTTGGGTGGTTAATTGAATAATTTGATCGGCTCGTTTTAAACAGATGTGTTTACTTTACAGCCTTTGGGGGGTTAATGACCATGTCCCGGATATCCTCGGCATTATCTTACGAGATAGCCACGACCTGAGCACGGGGTGTAGGCGTACTCCCGTGTATAACTCACTTAAAGTGGTGTGTCTATTGATCTTTAACCCGGATACATTCTGGGCTACTGAACGCATAAGTAACATGTAAATCGTTCACAAGATTATAATATTAAATAATTCTCCCAAGTTAATAAAAATGTTTATGCCATGTGCATCCAAACCAATTTTCAATCATTTTATAAAATGAGTCAGTTGAATGTATTTACCAGTGTAAACTGACGTATTTTCCCAAAAAGATTAAATGCAGGTACTAGGCGAAATAGGCTGGGATTCTCCTAAGCATCATTAAAAGTCTCGCAAGCTTAAGATGCCGAAGTCTGTTGAACCATAAACAATGTTTTTAATTCGATCCTACTGTGGATAAACACCGGATAATTGTGACTTTGTTTACAATAAATAAATTCGGTTGTATCTTATTTTAAATTTGCTTCCGCTGTGCATTATTACATTGTGTTGTTTGACTATTACGTTGCCAACCACGTCACGATACTCCCCCACCGGGCCCACCGGTGACACGTGGAAATCGGGGTGTGACAATTATCAAGAATCTAACTATAAAGATAGAAAGATTCAAAAAGAAAATTCGATTTCGATTACTAGAACTCGAAATGTTCGAATTAAGGTACATAAGGAATCCAATTAAGGACTCTGATTTGAACGATAATCATTCACAAGGATCTAATTGTAAAGATAAAAAAGATCCCATATGAATTTTAGAAGTTGAAGATGTTTTGAAACCTTGCACTGGATGTGCTTAGGTCAAAACATGATGTAAAATGCTTATGAAGTTGAGATGCTTGATATGTCAAGGCGACATATGAAGCAGAATTTTTGAAGGTTAAGTCAATGTATGAGGAAAATATTTTTGAAAACTATGCATGGGGTTCTTTTAAGAAAAATGTGTTTAACGTTTTTTAAACCTTATATATAATACTTTTTGAAATCATAAAGTAGGTGTATTAGGTAGATATATTTAAAAAATGTTTTAAAATCATGCGAGATGAATTTTGAAATTATGTATAAGGTTTTTTGAAAGACATGAATGATGCTTTTCGAAATCATGCACTTGATCAGAAAATGTATTGTGTTAATATTGTCTTCAGACTATATGAAATATTTTGAAATTAGGAAGGTTGGTTTTGATAACATGGCCAATGTTTTTGAAATAACATAGACAATGCATCTAGAAAAATTGTTTTCAAACTATATGAAATGTTTTGAGATCATGAAGATTGTTTTGAAATACTGGTACTGTGTATGTTGAAAAATCAAAACGTAATGGGTATGAGATTTGAAAATACCCTTAGTTATCTAACCAAGGATTTAAAGGCACAGATGTGCGAAAAGCACGATTACTCATAATGTCACTTAATTTTCTGTACTTTGTTTCTTAGAGTGAAACGAGTACTTAAAATTTTCGAGGGAATCATGAGCAATCATTTGAAAGAGAGAAATCACAAGAGTAGTTTGTAAGGTACATAGTTCCTTGATGTAGGTATCATAGGAAAAGCCATACACACCTAGCAGGGGGTTGAGCTGGTTGGTTGGGGACTGCTTTACCATTGTGAGCGACCATGGCGAAGTTCTGAGAAGCCTTTCGCTTCTTTGACTTCTTAGGGGATCGTTCATCCATGGTCTTTGATTCCTCGATTGGTTTATTGGCTGATGGTGTTGTCGCCTGACTAGGTCCTGCCTGTCTTGGTGACTCTTGAGTGGCTTCATCCTGGAGGTGATACATGGCAGTAGCTAATTCAACAGTCTTCAGGACTACTTCGCCTATTCGCTGAGCGAATTTGGCTGCTTGCTCAGATATCTGGGTGTCATCGTGATGAAGAGACATTCTTGAAGAAAAAGAAAGGCATAGGGAGAAACAGGTGAAAGATTATTGGACATTCAAAACAGAATGATAACGCATGAAAATTGCGATCATTTGTTTGTTACCTAAGGCAAACAAATGAGACGGTGACTAATCAAAGTAAATGGGTCAAAAATAATGTATCGCGAAGACATGCTTGCCTATAAGTGAACACTCACCCCAAGAATTCCCAGGTAAGCACAACTGGTCTCGCGTCTGATGAGATGTATACGAAGTGCTTGCCTAGACAGAAAACCTAGAATACAGGCATTCACCCTTCCAGTTTGCACGTGTTCACATTATTTAAAATCCAAAACCTTGACGAAGTTTTGAAAACTCAAAGGGGTTCAAAACCATATAATAGAGAGTTCAAAACCTTACAATAGAGGGTTCAAAACCTAGTAATCAATCATCCTAGAACAGATGATTAGTTTTCAAAGCGGTTTTGAAATTTATGTTCTTGTTGTGGTCGTCGCCTAAGGATAGGTGACGGTTTTGTTTTATGACCAAACGCAAGTAAACTCGCGTTAGGGTCCTAAGAAGGTTATAGACTAGGTCAAAGCATTACTAATAACCTAATTCCCTATAACCATTGGCTCTGATACCATCTTTTCTGTCACACCCCGACCACGTAGAACATACCAAACGTGGCGGAAACGTCGGGGAGTGTTGTAACAGAATTAATTGTTTCAAATCCATGGCAATTGAAGTTTCGTTTTATTGATTAAAAGTGTTACAATGTCTTAACAAACAAGGAAAATACAACATAATTAACTAGTCTTGCATCTTTTATTGTCACTAAAGCCCAAGTCTGCCTATGTGTATCTTGATCATCTTATGCAACAGCTCCTGAAAAACACATGTGAAAATAGGTACGTCAGCATAAAAATGCCTGTGAGATACATAGGTTTTGTGAAAATAGGTTTCATGACTTATGTTTGAGAAAATGTTTAGTCATGAACCTTGTAATTTGCTTTGTCTTTGTAAATCATTTGAAAAACAATAAGTTCAGATGATATGTATAAATAAGAAAATAATGCATGGTTAAATGAGTAACCATGTAAAATGAGTTTGTAAAAGTTAAGTTGTTTGTAAAACAATGTATTGTGAAAGGTATGTTATTTGTATAAAATGTTATATGTATCAAACTGAAATGATTCAAATAACGCTACGATATATGTAATTCCATACAAACACTTATATATAGGAAGTACCAGCGGCGTATCCACCATGCTTGTATCATATTACACACGCATCGTTACTTAATCACTTACTCAAACCACCAATGTAATAAGTCTATGTTTAAACCAATAGTCAAAAGTCCTTGTATAAACCATGTCAAATGTTTATAGTCCAAAAGTAGTCAAGTAATGTATAACCAAAATGATATGTATGGTAAGTAAAATTTAGACTACTTAAACCATAAGTAAAAATGTACAAAACAAAGTATTGAAGTAAAACTTGGTTTAAATCAAAGTTATGTTTTGTAAGATATATGCATGCTATACTGAATATGAACATTTATGTGGTATTGTGAAAATTCATACATCCAAGCCTTGAGACAGACGGATAACTATGTAAAAGTGAGTTATCAAGAGAATATGTATTCGGATTCGGTCATTCCTTTCATCCCCTTTCCCTGGGATGTCCGGAACGGGATTTGTCAAGTCCTATGGTACCACTACCTACTAACGAACGGCATGATCGGTGTTAATGAATGTATAGTATAGTTTAAACAAACCAAATGTCATACCAAAATGTAAGCATGTTTTATGAAGATAATGTACCTAGTATGCTAGAGTAAACATACAGGGTAGAGCTGTAAAACAATGTGTCCATATGTTACTGGAACATATGCAACAGAGATGCAGTATAAAACAATGTACTAAGTATGCAAAGTCATCATACAAAGTAGAAAAGTCATGTAAAACAATGTACTAAGTAATGCACACAATGGGCACACCTAGCATGAAATGTAATGTAAAACAATGTACTAAGTAATGCACACAATGGGCACACCTAGCATGAAATGTAATGAAATCATGTACTATAATGTACTAACGAACATAGCATGTATATGATGTGAAAACAGGAAAGCATGAAAGTAACAAGTAGGCACATGTGTTCCACCCCAAAACAGTTTGGAAAACAGTAATAGAGGGGTCTATGTACTCACTTGAGATTGCTCAGTAATCCTTGAGTAACAACCAAACAATGCTAGAGATCGCGGATATCAAACGGCACCTAATATAGGTAACTATGTTAATTAACCGGACCTAGATCGGAAGATCGGGTAGCATTAGGGTTTGTAAACCAAACGAGTGTAGAGACTCGTGTAGTATGGTTCAACAAAGCCTACATACTAATTGAAACCTAACATAATTGTTTACGACCCATTACGACCCGTTTAGGTAGTTTATGCTACTTTAACGCGTCGTTCGCGTGAAACGCGTTCGGACCGCCTAACTAGTCCTATGACAAGTAGAATATGCCTAAACATGTTACATAATCAGTTATGTGACAAAGGTTTAGGTTGCATATGCTTAATTACCAATTATACATGAAAAGGGTATTCTGGTAATTTACCTAAGGCATATAAACTACCTATCATACAACTACTTAAACGAAGCGACCATAGGGTATAACCTCGGAAGGTTATTCCCTATATACTATGGTCACCTAATGTATTTGGTCGGATCCTAATGATCGACCAAATGGGTCGAGTTCGAAGGTATAGGCGATTTATTAGATCGCCTACCCTACGATTCTAGACAACGTGGTAATCAGTGGGCATAGTCCCAAGGGACTATGACCAACGTGATTACACTCACGTTGCGAAGTTCAAACGAACTTCGCATTGACCATTACTGGTCAATGCTGAAAGTGAAACAAAGTTTGACTTTCGGACTCGAAAAGCAATAAAATAAGGAAAAGAACGAAAGAATACTTACCCAGGGTCCCCGAATGCTAATCCCGATCCAAGAATCTCAGGTATGAAACAATGGTTTCAACTTAGAGTTTCTCAAATCAGAATTCTTGTAAGTTATGCAATGGGGGGCATGGGGTATTTATAGTATTCGGTGCACTGTTGAGATCGTTTCATGGAAACCGTGATTCGATCCCATCTGTACACTTGTTGGAAGGTTATGGAAGCTAAAATTGATGCTTATCATCTGACTAAGCAAGTTAGAACATGTGGTGGAGGATCAAACAGCTGCAACTTGTGGTTAAATGCATTTAATCTGGTCAGAAGGACTGACGCGGGCCGCCTAAGATTTAATCTTGGCTGAGGCGGGCCGCCTAGCTCTTCAGATCAGAAAACAAGTTTCAGAAATGACAGTTTCAGCCCCTGCACGTGTTTAAGCCCATTTCCGGCACTTCTAAGGCCCGTAAAGCCAACTTTAAGGCCCTAAAATGATGCCTAAACATTGTGGACATGAAACATGCTCAAAAATATGTCGGATGTTGGTTCGTTTGGTCGTACGAACGCGATGTTCGCTTAATTACGACGGAATGCGCATAAGCGCGAAAAACGATCCAAATGACGAAACGAATGGATTTTTGGCAAGCCAAACACTAAAGAATAATATAGTCATGCTTACATAAATTTTTGGATGTCCGGATGTATTCAGAACGTAAGTTATGCGCGAAAATGCAAACTTGTGCACTTTTTGACACTTTTAGTCCCTGAATGACCCAAAAGTTTATTTTAGCACACCGAACACCTCAAAGCCTATTTCTAAGATATGTAAAGGATATTTATGGTATGTTTAACTTATGGTCATGTTCCGGAATGTCTATTACAGTTCAGATTGGCATACTTTCGCAGTTTGTCAAATTTAGTCCCTGTAAGCGAATTAACTTGTTTTTGCCATACCAAAGCCTTCAAAACTTATTTCTAAGTTATGTAAAGGTTATTTAAGGTATGTTAAGCCAATGTCACTATTCCGGAGTGTTTGTTGCATTAAACTGGTTATATTTACGCATCGGTGCGCGTATAACCTTCCAGAAAGTGATTTAGAGTTTGAAATAGAACTAGAATTGATATGTGCAAAAGATACACATATTTTTACAAATCCCAAGTATGAAATACAATATTTCATTGGTTTGGTATTTGTTTGATGGCTGCGAAGGCACAGGTGTTACAGTCATCGTACTCGAACATCCAAGGTTGACTAGGACATTTGACTGCCAATGTGTGCCTTTGTACTCTAACTTTAGAACATTCCTCGACCCTTTTTGTCTCTAGATTCCAGACTCTTAAGTTCAGGGTGGCATACCCAAGAAAGTATCCTTCAATTGCTTTTGCCCCAAACTTTCCATTCGGATCGATCATTGTGCAAGGAGCTCCAAACGGTTCAAGATATTGTAAGTCTAGTTTCCATTTGTGAAGAAGCTCAAAGCAGGTCTTGTTGTGTCTTTTTACTATAAGGACTCGGTTCATCGTATAACAAGCAGAGGCCACAGCTTCACTCCAGATGGAATGGGCAACTGGGACTCTACCAACATAGTCCTAGCAGTTTCGATCAATGTACGGTTCTTACGCTCGGCGGCGCCATTCTGTTGAGGAGTGTAACTTGAACTGATTTCATGAAGAATACCTTTGGATCTACAGAACTCCTCCATGGCATGATTCTTAAACTCGTTTCCATTGTCGCTGCATATCCGTCTAACTTTCAGAGTATACAAATTCTCAATCTTTGTGATCAAGTTTTTGATAATTTGGAAAGTATCACTCTTGTGTGCCATGAACGCCACCCAAGAAAATATTGAATAATCATCAGTCACCACGAGGCAGTACTGATCATTCCTGATGCTTTTATGCTTGACAGGACCGAACAAATCCATGTGCAAATGTTCAAGCAGAACGGCCACGGTGTTGACTTTCTTTGACGGGTGAGACTTCTTTCTTTGCTTCCCTTTCTGGCATGAAACAAAGACGTCTTGAAGATGGAAATTTTTAAGAGGAACACCAATCGCTAATTCATTTGACACCAAATGATTCATTTTTCTTAAATGAATGTGTCTCATCCGTTTGTGCCAAGAGATTGAGTCCTTTTCTGTGGCTTTGGAAACGAAACAGGTTGCTTGTGCAGACGTTGTAATTGCTTGGCTCATATCAAGGACATACAAATCATTAATCCTTGGAGCAGATAAGAGAATCCAGTTTATGGAATCTTGAAACCGGGTTTCAGCACATAACATCCATTTGCATCAAAGTGTACTGAAAACTTCTTATCACAAATTTGTGAAATGCTAAGATTGTGATCAAGTTGTTGCACAAAGTTGATCTTGTCAAAGCTTACAACCCATTGGATACCATTCCTTCACCAGTAATATATCCGCCTTTATCTCCAGCAAAAGCAACATAACCTCCTCTAATAGATTTAACGTCATAGAGAAGCTTCATGTCACCGGTCATGTGCCTGGATGCCCACTATCAACAATCCAATGACTGCTGAAAGTTCCTCCTGGAACACCCTGCACATGTACTCACATGATTAGTTGGAGATGGGGACCCAAGCCATTGTGGTCTTGGGTCTTCCATTTTCATCAACAAAAGTTACTTCAACTTCTCGATGGTTAGGAAATTGTGATGCTTCCCCTGAATTAGTAACCGTTTTTGGTTTCCAAGTCTGTTGTGTTTTACCAGTTTGACTTTTTGAAATCTTAACTTCATAATTATTAGAAGTTTTAGAACTTTCTAGTTTAACTGAAACAGGTTGTTTGTGAACCACGTCGGTTTTAATTGCCTTCTCAATTACCTTGACTTGTTGGCGTTTCTGTTTCTTTTCCCTTTCTTTTACAAGACGGGTATCTTGTTTTGAAGAAACGGATCGCTTTCGGTAATTTTGTTCACGGGGATCATCAACTTTGGCTTTTAGTTTATGAAGATATGTACAATTTCGAATAATATGTCCAACTTTATCACACTTGAAACATGATCTTCGTTCTACAAACCCCGAAGTATCATGTGACTGTCTTGTTGATGAACTTTGTGATCCCGAGGTACTTGGTTTTGAACAGTTTTTTTCATTTCTTTTCAAAAATTTAACTTGATTGACATGATCTAAGTGACATTTATTTGCAAAAGTTTCCAATTTATCCGTTCCCTTTGATTTCACAAAGTTCACCTTTTTGTTCTTCTTTTGGTTCGGTTCCTTTCGACCTTGAGTCGTTGATTTACCGTTTGGTTTGGTATGATTTTGTTGCTTTTTCACGGTTGGCAATCTTGATTTCCATATTGTTTTCGAACATCAGCTTTTGGAATCGAAGGGCACTGTGTTACCACAACGTGTGAACCCGACTTTCCCAAAAACCTACTTGTCGAATCTTCAAAAACTTTACTGATTAAAGATTGATTTACATTTTTAATCGGAAAATCTTTGTCAAAATAGATTTTATCATCACCAACAAGAGTGTACAGCAAATTCACACTCTCAGGCTCTTTTGCAGACGTGGACTCGACCAGAACAGTCGTAGCAGGTTTTGCGGGAGGATCACATAGAATATGATTCTCGAGAGGTATGTCCTCTTCTTTGATTACCGCATTAGACTGTGCTGAGTCAGTATCATCGGATTCATCATCTGAAGAATCAGCATCCTCAACAATGACTGGAGGATCCTGATTTTGTTCAGTAGTTGATACATCTGTATTTGCTGACACATCCGAATCTGATGATACTTCCGTTTTGTATCCAAGTCCGGTTGCAAATTCCTCAATGTCTAAAGGAACAGATTGCTCAAAATAAGTTCTACTCTCCTCATCAGGAATTGCATCATAATTGTGTCTAACAGGTGGTGGAAATTTCTTATATCCAATGCACGTGAGATCCTTTTTCTCTTTCTGTATGTCAATGATGTGATCCAACACATACCTAGAGTTTGAGTAACTATCTAACTTAAGCCGGATCGCCTAACTTTCACACTTTACACGGGCTAACTCTTTTTGCATGACCTCGAGACGATTGATATAACAGTTTATGTCAGTTTGTTTTCTTGAAACCATTTTAGTTAGCTCAGTTTTATCTTCTCTTAAATTCTCAATCACCGTTTTAAACTCTTTTTCATGGTTTTCATAAAACATGTTAGCCTCTTTGCATTTCGAAAGATCCACTATCAACTTTTGATTGTGGATATATGTCACGTCGTACTTGCTTTGCAAATCATCATATTTGCTTTGCAAGTCCGACAATTTGTCACCTAAACTAACACATTTATCACATTTATCAGAAGTTGGATCATCGACACATACCTGGTTTGAGGAACTGCCAACATTAGCCATAAAGGCTGAATGAAGAGAAGAAGAAGAAGAAGAAGAATAAGCAGCTTTATCCACCAGAATTGATCTTCTGTCATTCCCAGCTGCAGCTCCTCCCAACAATTCATCAACATCTTCATCGACTGTCACACTTGACGTTTCATCCAAATGATCATCGCCTGAAGTTGAGGATTCTTCATCTGAGCTTCGACTGTAACCAGAACTATCTTCATCTTCAGATGATTCTCCACCACTGGCGGAAGATTCTCCACCACTGGTGTTTCAGATCCTTGACAACCTCAGCAAAACAAGCTGTTCCATCCTGAACATCACTTCCCAACTGAAACGACCAGTCACAACCTTCATCGACTTGTACCACAAGAGCCTGGTTGGCATTTAATGGTCCTGCTTGATTTGGATTGTTCACAGGCATCAACGTACGCTCGTTATTCCTGTTTTGATCCTGATTCTGCTGGTTGCCTTGATTCCTGAAAGGATTCTGGTTCCCATGTTGAGCTGGCTTTGTACATTCTCTTTGGAAGTGACCTCGTTCACCACAATTGAAGCACTTGACTGATTGTTTATCGAACCCATACTTGGTGTCTTTCTTGCTTTCCAAGCTGGTTCTACCAGTCCTTTCCATGAAGTCTTTAGCTCGCCTAACCGCACTAGCAAAAGCCCATTTGATGTCCATCATATCCATTTCCTCCTTATCAATTTGCTGATAATCTTCTTGTGTCAGATGGATGTTTCCAATCTGACCTGCTTTTAATCCACAATACGCGATCACCAATGTGTTTAATAGCTCCATATGATCCTTAGCTACTTCAACACTTACTTTCGAGAAACTTGAAGTGTCGAGCCAATCTGTATTTGGATTGGATGACTGACCAGCAGATGAAGTGCTTTTATAACATGCTTGTTGTGGAACTGGTAGTGGATTTCCGTACATATCTCTTGCTCCGATAGATTTATAGCTTTGTTTGAGACTTCTGGTTGTGGATTTCCATACATGTCAGTATTTGAGACAAAAGCCGTTTGAGTTGAGGAAACTGGTAGTGGATTTCCGTACATATCTTTTGATACAAAGGTTGTTTGAAGCTGAGCATGTGGAGCTGGTCTTGCAGCAGTGCTAGAACCTCCACAGTTTCCATAATACATATCAGGATTCTGTTGCACTGGAATCCTTTTGGCCTTCCTGATTTCTTCTTGATATTTTTTCTCTAAGAGCTGAATGAAATCATTGATGTTTGTCGCAGCCAAAGTGCCATTGTATTTCAAGATTTCCAAGAAACCATTCCATTGAGCTGGTAATGCATCGGCAAACTTGATGACAACTTCTTCTGGAGTCACTACTACCCCAAAGTTACTTAACTCAGTCAACAAGTGATAAAATCGACTTGTCAAGTCTCCCAAAGATTCCCTTTCCATACATGTGAACCCATCAAACTCCTTCTATAGTAGATCATGTCGCAGTTTGCGTGACGCTTCATTTCTTAGACCTCTCGTCTTCAATGCATCCCATAACCGCTTCGGTGGATGATTAATGCTTCCAGTTTCACTTTCGCTTAAAAGTATACTTTGAATACTTTGATTTGGATTTGAGACAAACGCCCATTGACTTGTCGAAAATTGATTCGCTTGAGATGGAACTGACGAAGATGCGCATGCGGGAGATTCGGCCCATGATGGTGATAAACCCGTGCTTCTATACTTGCTCTCCGTATTAGATGGAATACCCCACCAGTCTGAACTCATTTTATATGAATTACGAAGAATACCTGCTTAAAATTCTCAAAACAAACTGTTAACAATAAGTTTGAAAGCTTCTGTTAACAAGTGTAAGAGAGACCCACGAAAGACTTGGTTATTCGTGAAAGACTCAAACTGACGAAGAAGGGTTTTTTCGGAAGTGACCAAATGATGAAACACTAAGGTTTTTCGTAAAGGACAAAGTGACGAAAAATGGGGTTTTTCGACTAGACCAAGTGTGACGAAAGATTTATG
The DNA here is from genome assembly GCA_030545235.1 of Helianthus tuberosus. Taxonomy (NCBI): domain Eukaryota; kingdom Viridiplantae; phylum Streptophyta; class Magnoliopsida; order Asterales; family Asteraceae; genus Helianthus; species Helianthus tuberosus. Next base: position 6,572,950 of record CM060411.1, on the reverse strand, counting down.
TTTTTCGTGAAAGACCACACCGACGAAGTACTGGTAATTAGTCAAAAACCAAAGTGATGAAAGATGGGTTTTTCGTCAAAACCAATCTTGACGAAAGATAGAATTTTTGTTGACAAAAGTGTAGTGACAATTTTATGAGATATTTAATTAAGGTTTTTTTTAATAAAACCAAACCTTATCCTCTGAGAGTTGGTGAACCAAATTGTCAACCAACACCTTACCTAGACACACTGTGTTTACCAACTTTCAAACATCACCTTACTTTTTCAGAAAATAACAATCATTTTAAAAAACCCAATTGTCAAACAATGATATTATAATCAATAACACTTCAGTAAACTTCAAATAAAGATCAAAACATAAAAAAATTTTAAGAACACTTTGAATATATGAAGAACACTATGAGTTTTCCGGTGCCGGAAAAATTTTAACAACAGTTTTGCACGAAACTTCAACAAAAACCTTATTGTAACATATATATGTAAATCTTTTAACAAGGTTTTAATATGAACTAACAGCAAAAATACCAAGATTTTCAAAGATTTACCACTGTTTTTCCAGAAAATGTGATTTTAGAATCTGAAACTCAAGAACAAATTCTGAAAAACTCATGAAAATCTTATAAAAACACAAGAAATCAACTTGGTTTTAACAAGGAAAAGAGCCAAGGCTCTGATACCACTTGTAGGTCCACCTGGAGGATCGAGTATAACCTAATCCTTGTTATCGAAAACACCCGTAAGTGCGGAATCCAAACGGGTATTCAAACCAAGCAAAGAACACACAATAATACAAGAACAGATTCACAGTTGAAAGTTCACTCGTATATATATTTCAGCAAAGTTTCAGTACATTGTTTATACAAGACAAATCTCTCAACTTTCTGAAGTGTGTGTGCTCTCAGTTCTCTCGTGTGTTCTCTGTTCTCCTTATGTTGTGTGTCTGTGTGCTGAATATATATATGCTCAGCAAGACGACGTACAACCTGCAGCCAACGAAGGACTCCGGCGAATGACCTGAGACGGCGAAGAACTTGGTTCTTCGCCACAATGATAAATGTCAGTTCTTCGTCATATATGAGGTCAGTTCTTCGTCAACAGCATGCACATGCAGGTTCTTCGTCAGACATATTATGCTGGGTTCTTCGTCATGCATATGTCTGGACAGTTCTTCGTCAACAGCATGCAAACAGAATATGCACACTGAAACAAACATCCACAACTGATAATTCAGCAACATTAATTGGTTCACAACTCTTAAATTCACGTGGACATGTAGTTTTCACATGAAAAAGTCTTCTCATGACATCATCATGGTGATGTTATGGTGATGTGGCGTCGGGAAGGTTCGCGGCTCTTCATGCTTCACGTGTCGAACTCTGGGGCGCACGACGAAGGAATGTCGTGACATCGGGCTTGAGCTGAACCTAACCGAGTTGAACCGAACTGATTCGAACCAAACCGAGTCGCGTCCACATAAAGTGTATCAACAGTAACACTATAGAACACTATATAACAATATATAACACTATACATCTATCATAGACATGTTATTAGACAAATATAACACTATAACACTATATAACACTATATAACTCTAAATAACACTATAAACACCATATAATATCATATAACACCATATAATACCATATAACACCATATAACATTATATAACAATATACATCCATCATATAACACTATATAACACCGAAAAAACACTATATAACACCATATAACACCATGTAACACTATATAAAAATATATAACACTATACAGTTCTGAACGAGATGACACAAATTCGTAGATTAATTCTTAATTCGTATACCTATAATTAAGGGTGGCGGTTATGGAAGGTTATCAATTAATTAAATCAATAAGAAAATTTAGTTGTTTACCCTTTTAATTAATTTAGATTGAGGACACATGTCATCACCACAATATTTCTCACCCTTCTCACACTTTTAGATTAATGTACAGGATCCTTTACCTATATATATATATATATTAGTTAAGTGGAGGGTTCAAATGAGAAGAATTTCTTTATAAGAAGAAAAAAGAAGTTTCAACCAATAAGAATACTTCATTTTACTTATTAGTAAACTTGCATAGATCATTAATATGTATATTCTCGCCTACATAAATGGGGGATTGTTCAAAGACACAACGTCTACAAAACCCTAGGAGGGTAAGTATGCTTTACAAAAGAAGGCTCAAATGTTTCACCTACCTATCTTGCAATACTCAACTACTGAATGTGTATCGTTGAAACTTGATCGATCGATTTCTATTCATGTGGGGGGTTGTTGAAAATTTTGTGAAAATAGCAATTTTCACAAATATAGGAAATGCATTTTTCCAATTTTTGGACTAGATATAAATATAAGAAAATGAGGGGTTCTTATATATTTATTTGTGTGTTTGTGTTTTATGTTGGAAGAGCTACGCAACCAACTAAACCGTATCCAAAACGGAGCTAAGATGAATGAGATATCGATGCTCAAAGTTTGGTGTTTGAAACATTGAATGCTAAAATAATGGAAAATTGACACCTTGTCTCACATAGGAGGAGAGATGAAACTTAAAGTGGTATTTAAGTGAGAACACTCCATCTTTATTGTTTCATAGAAGCATACACTAGTGTACTCGCGAAGGGTCCACACCCTAACTCGCACATGCGCGCGCATGGCATGGGTGATGGGCGCAATGTGGCGCTTTGATGGCGCACTTTGCACTTCGCCCGCGAGCCGCTTGAGAGTCGCCTTTGTATTTTTGAGTGCGTGCGCGTGGTAAAGCACATGGGCTGCAAGGACCATGTGGCAGGTTAACCTTGGCTGGTGACGTGGCAGGCGAGTGCACTGGTGCATGGAGCATGACCAGGCCGGTCTGTGTGCATGGACACTGATGCGACGCACGCGGCGCACCGAAGTGAGCCAATACGGCGCGACTGTGTGGCGTGATTGTATAGGTTCACTGGTGATGTGGCGCACCGAAGTGAGACAAAGACCATGCAAACGCGTGGCTTCCTGTACCTTCAAATTATACTCGCCAAGCCTACCTGAGGGGGTGGTGACGGTGTAGCCATGGCATATATGAACCCTGAAATCCAACTCGAGGTATGCCCCTCAACCCTTACACATTAGAAATGAAGTTCAGATTTCCATTACACTAATTAATTAATTCTATTCAATTTTGCAAACCAAACACGCAACTAATAAATTTAATATGATTTCATAATAACTTTGAAATCTACAAGACTTTCTCAAGTGATAAGAAAATCATAGGTGTTAATCGATCATGCACTTTGTCGGTTGATAATTTATTTATTTTTTAATTTGGGTATTATCAACATTGACTGTGCATATTAGTAGCCAGGATTGGTATAGACATCTGGAATTCAGGAGCCCTGGCCTTCAAGTTATCTTGTGCATTCGTTGCATAACCTGGACGTATCATCGACCATGGTTTTATAACAAGCAAAAAGGTTGCACATAAGTGCAAAGAAGCCTTGCACTCGATTGGCCAACCCACACTGACCAACTATATATATTCTGACCAAAAATTTAATCAACAAAATGTTGATTAAATTTTTGCTCAGAATATATATAGTTGGTCAGTTTGGTTTGGCCAATCTAGTGCAAGGCTTCTTTGCACTTTGAAACCTTTTTGTTTGTTTATCGAACGACTTTTTGACTACTTTAGCTACAATGCTTTGACCATTTGACTTTCTTTGACTTCCACGTGTTTGCTCTATCCACTTTACAAGTTATTATCCTCCTTCAGCCGATACTTCTGTTTGTTTCTTTGCTCTATCTGCAAGAGAGTAACGAAAGCCTAAGGTCTTGACGAGTTTTTCCAAATCGCCAATTGATATTTTGCAGTTTAACGTGTCTTCCCAAATCAGAATACAATAACTGCTCGCGCGTCCTCAGTTGGGTTCCTATGACATAGCATTTGGCTTCCGTTCGACTTTTACATTCCTTCTCTGATATCTTGGTGGTAAGGTTTGGTTTAATTTGTGTTTTCAATTCAATAAGGATTAATATTGATATATGTTTACTTCTATGTCTGATTGACACAATTATAGATTAGTTTACAAAACATTTTACTTAAAGCAACCATAACGTTGTGGTTTGAGATCCAAGTCCAAAAACAAACCAACCCATCTGATGCAGTTACGGAAGCATTCAAATGGCTCTAGAAGAATTAGTAATCATATACCGATAAAATGAACCAAAGGTTCCAAGAACACAGTTCTTTTTAATTAAAACTCAATCAAAAACTTACTAACAACAAGCTCCAGACCCTAATTTATAGACTAGGAAATAAAAAGATAAATTAGGAAATTTGAATTTTAAATAAATATAAGATATAATAAAAGATATGCATGCTCCTGCATCACCATCCAGACCATCCCCGCATTGTGAGGGTGTGACCATGGTGGTCCGGTTTGTTCACCTTGGTGTGGAATTGTGAGGACCACACACACAATTATTTTTAGTACGAAAAGTAGGGTGTGATGTTGAGGTTTGAATGGTTTAGGGTTGGAGTGGCGAGTGATGTGGCAAGTCTGGATTTTAAACTTTGACTAGCGTTGTGATGCTCTTATTAACATATAAATATTGCTTTCTTGACTTCGACAAAACTATCTCATTAACATATAAATAAACTAGATTAATTCCCATAAAATGATACTAACATTCATAATAATACTGCATACAACATGGATAACAATATTAACCTTTTATTCATATTAGCATATAAGTGCTATTGATGACCATGTTGGAGTATAATTCATAAAGAACCATGTATCCTCCTAATTGTATCTACATACGTGGATCAACTCAACCAAGTGGTATTTAGGGATGAGGGCCATGCTCGTCGTCCCAACACTTCCAACAACTGCCCGTTGGCAAGAGGTATCTATGGTTTTCTCCTTTTGTTTTATTCATGATTCCTGTAGAGAGTAAACACAAAAGAAACTAATATAAATAACATACATCAAAACACATATACATATGCATAAGTTTGAATTCATGTGAGAACACTCAATTTCTATAAAAACTAGCTTTTAGCACCCGCATGTTGCGGCAAGATTGTTAAACCAGACAAAATATAGATGTAAAAATGTTAAACCACGCACGCGCGTTGAAGCATGTTCACTCGCCAAGTTCAAACCTAAACGGGAAACATTGTCGTATAATAATAATAATAATAATAATAATAATAATAATAATAATAATAATAATAATACATATTCCCATGAAATTGTTACTCCAGATTGATGACATGTTTACTCATTCAAAAACACTTTTTTCTTGAGAATATATTGTTCTCACATTAGGATCATACCCGGTGGGTCGTTAATCACATATTGTGGAGTGCTTTGAAGTTTTCTTCCTTCTGATGAAATCAGGAGAAGTGAATAAAGAACAACTAAGAACAATGTAACATCACTCGACTTCATTTTTAGAAAACGTGTTTTGGTGGTAGTGATTGATTCATATACATATAGAGAGGGTGTCACTACTAGAAAAATGTTACCATTCCTACGAAAGTTTTCTACGCATTTCCAACAAACGTAAATTCCGACAATTTTTCTACGAAATTCTGACGAAAAAACCTAAAAACCAACAACAAAGTGACAAATCGATACGAGTAGGAAACGCATGGGAAAATTCCGATGAAATTCCGACAGAATACTTGTCTATTTTAACAATTCGACTTTTTTTTGTTACAGTCATGGAACAGGGTTAAATGTATCTTTATTTTAAACAACACAATTTTTTATACTAGTTTATTATATGTTAAACACCGCTATAAAATGCTATTATTTGCACAAATGGAATTTACTTTCTCACCCAACGTGGAATGGACAAAAATGAAAAACGGATGAATTATTTGGTAAAGCAATGAGCCCTTTTAAAGCTAACTCTTTCGTCCAAATTTTCCTTCTTATCTAAAATGTGGGATGAACAAAACTGAAAAATAGATGAATTCTTTGGGAAACGAAGTTTCCTAATTTTATAATAATTTCTTTTATGCAAATTTACTTTCTCATCCGACATGGATGGACAGAAGTGCAAAACTTCGAAGAGATTTGGGGATTTGATCCTTGCGTTTTAATTTATACTTGTAATTGTAATTACTTAAACTTCTTATTTTCATAAAATTACTTTTTTGTCCTCTTAAATACACTATAATATATAGCTATGTATGATATATCATGTATCCATGCATGCATGCGACCTATTTAGCCAATTTGAAGTTGGACCAAACGTCTTGAAATTTTTAGGAGGAACCGGCAAGAGAAAACAACAGTTGAATTTAAAAGGTCTATCGAGTTATGTTGTTTTTATGGTCATAAATTCCAAAACCCTAGTTGTATACTAATTTTTTGCTTTAGTTATCACATTACACCATTAGTTAAATTAAGTCAACGTTGATGTTGAGACCATTCAACATTGGTCCTTCGTAGAGATTTCTACATAATTATTCGCTTATTTAATTTGATTAGCGAATCAACCAGATACGTTTCCTTTCATCTTATTGACTGAGAAAATATATACTTCGTAATTATTTGCTTTTTTAATTTGACTAGCGAATCAACCAGGTACGTTTCCTTTCATCTTATTTTTTTTGGAACAACTGTAACATTAAATATATTATGATGTAATATTTAATCTAGCAGTCATTATAATCATTTACATTATATAGATCAAAATATATAACAACCTATATTAGTTGGTAATTGTTGATAAGCCTGATTACCTTATTCATGGTCGCTAGGCGCTTTCTAGTCATAGTCGGGTGTACTCGGCCTCCGAGAACTTGTTTTACAACCATGGCCTTATTAACTTAGGGTTTACTCTTGGGTGCATATATAAGGAGACTTATGTAGAGGTTAAAAGGTTACATAACCTAATTACTCGCAAGATGAATCCATCTAAATGTACAAACATATACAAAGATGAATATTACAACCCAAGATGAATCCATCTAAATGTACAAACATATACAAGTCTTATATGAACACAAATGAAATTATGATTAAACTACATACGACGACCAAATAACAATAATTCATGATTAAACTACGAAGTCTATAGGCATTCTCATCGCTGATTCACTGACTCAGCTCGGAATTGCTTCCAAACATTACAAATGGGAGTAGTAACATAAGACATAAAAAAGCGATGGTCTTTAGTAGATAAACATATTTACGGATGTGAAACTGAATGAAATGGTGGAGTAGGCTTTGTAACTTTAAACTTTTGAGTATAGTGTAATGTTTCATTGTTGTTGTAATCATCTTCTCCAGTCCATTGTTGAAGCCTTTGTTTTCTCAGGTAAACGTTATACTGTTGGTTCTCCATTAATTTTTGTTTTTCAACTGAAATTTCAAGGATAATAATAGCTTCTTTATTGATGCTTCTGTTTTTTTTTTCCTAAGTTGCCCTTATGCGTACGTGCTGTGAATATTATATTTATTGAACGACATCGAACCCACCCAGGACCTAATGGTCCCTAAGCCTCACACCCCTAAGATGCCACTGGACTATAATGTCATGGACATGTGCTGTGAATTTTTAAGTCCAATCAACTTTCATTTGTTTTAAAGCAACATGTTTTGACCTGTACCCATTTTTGTCAATACTAATTTTGACTCGAACCAAACTAACCCCCTTTTAAAATGACCCGTCTTAACCCCAACCCATTCTAACCCAAACTCATTCTGACCCATTAGCCCGCCTTGCATCTTGCATTTTCTAATACGTCATTGCATATTTAATAGGTTATGATATAATCAAGGTTGCATTGTGTTGGTCGCAGGTTAGAGTGCGTTAAATTATGGGTAACGTGAATTTTACACCAAATAAAGTTTATAGAACGACTCGGTTTAGGGCCGCAACGCGCCCACGGTTTAACACTAGTTGATATATGATAAAATTGAAACTAAATGAACAGTGAATTGATATATGATAAAATTAGGGTATATTAGAATATGGGGTATGGGGCGGGGGTTGTGGCGTGGGTTGGGTACAAACGCCTAAGTCACCATCCCGGGTGGGCTTGGGTTTCGGCATGGCCGCTTGGGCGGGGGTTTCAGCCTGGGGGCGGGGGTTGTGGCGTGGGTTGGGTACAAACGCCCAAGTCACCACCCCGGGTGGGCTTGGGTTTCGCCATGGCCCCTTGGGCGGGGGTTTCAGCCCGGGCGTTGGACGGTGCTATCAAGATGACATGACGGGATCTCATTGGCCAAGACAAGTAGCCGGGGGCGGGGGTTGTGGCGTGGGTTGGGTACAAACGCCCAAGTCACCACCCCGGGTGGGCTTGGGTTTCGGCTTGGCCCCTTGGGCGGGGGGTTTAAGCCCGGGTGTTGGACGGGGCTATCAAGATGACATAACTGGATCTCATTGGCCAAGACAAGTAGCCGTTTGGGCTAGCCGTTGGCCAACGGCTATGTGTTTAAAAAAAAAATCCACTATAAATAGTCACACTTCTATTTATTTTTTTACCACAACTACACCACCTCTTCTATAATCATCTCTATCTTATTTTTAAAAAAAAATTCTCATCCAACCACAATACGAAAAATGAATCCTCATAATCGTGGTTTTGACCCGAACAATCCGTGGGCATTCCAAGAAACACCTAGCCCAGCATCCAATCGTCCAATTGCTCTCTTTTTAATACACTCCACGATGCCAGATATGGCTGGTTACGCGTCGTTTATCTCGAATCGTTTGAAGAATGATGTCGGTCGAAAACATCAATGCCTTTCGCGCAACGCGCGTCATTGAAAAACACTAGTTCATAATAATACTGCATACAACATGGATAACAATATTATCCTTTTATTCATATTAGCATATAAGTGCTATTGATGACCATGTTGGAGTATAATTCATAAAGAACCATGTATCCTCCTAATTGTATCTACATACGTGGATCAACTCAACCAAGTGGTGTTTAGGGATGAGGGCCAGGCTCGTCGCCCCAACACTTCCAACAACTTCCCGTTGGCAAGAGGTATCTATGGTTTTCTCCTTTTGTTTTATTCATGATTCCTGTAGAGAGTAAACACAAAGAAACTAATATAAATAACATACATCAAAACACATATACATATGCATAAGTTTGAATTCATGTGAGAACACTCAATTTCTATAAAAACTAGCTTTTAGCACCCGCATGTTGCGGCAAGACTGTTAAATCAGACAAAATATAGATGTAAAAATGTTAAACCACGCACGCGCGTTGAAGCATGTTCACTCGCCAAGTTCAAACCTAAACGGGAAACATTGTCGTATAATAATAATAATAATAATAATAATAATAATAATAATAATAATAATAATAATAATAATAATAATAATAATACATATTCCCATGAAATTGTTACTCCAGATTGATGACATCTTTACTCATTCAAAAACACTTTTTTCTTGAGAATATATTGTTCTCACATTAGGATCATACCCGGTGGGTTGTTCATCACAGATTGTGGAGTGCTTTGAAGTTTTCTTCCTTCTGATGAAATCAGGAGAAGTGAATAAAGAACAACTAAGAACAATGTAACATCACTCGACTTCATTTTTAGAAAACGTGTTTTGGTGGTAGTGATTGATTCATATACATAGAGAGGGTGTCACTACTAGAAAAATGTTACCATTCCTACGAAAGTTTTCTACGCATTTCCAACAAACGTAAATTCCGACAATTTTTCTACGAAATTCTGACGAAAAAACCTAAAAACCAACAACAAAGTGACAAATCGATACGAGTAGGAAACGCATGGGAAAATTCCGATGAAATTCCAATAGAATACTTGTCTATTTTAACAATTCGACTTTTTTTGTTACGGTCATGGAACAGGGTTAAATGTATCTTTTTTTTTAAACAACACAATTTTTTATACCAGTTTATTATATGTTAAACACCGCTATAAAATGCTATTATTTGCACAAATGGAATTTACTTTCTCACCCAACGTGGAATGGACAAAAATGAAAAACGGATGAATTATTTGGTAAAGCAATGAGCCCTTTTAAAGCTAATTCTTTCGTCCAAATTTTCCTTCTTATCTAAAATGTGGGATGAACAAAACTGAAAAATAGATGAATTCTTTGGGAAACGAAGTTTCCTAATTTTATAATAATTTCTTTTACGCAAATTTACTTTCTCATCCGACATGGATGGACAGAAGTGCAAAACTTCGAAGAGATTTGGGGATTTGATCCTTGCGTTTTAATTTATACTTGTAATTGTAATTGTAATTACTTAAACTTCTTATTTTCATAAAATTACTTTTTTGTCCTCTTAAATACACTATAATATATAGCTATGTATGATATATCATGTATGCATGCATGCATGCGACCTATTTAGCCAATTTGAAGTTGGACCAAACGTCTTGAAATTTTTAGGAGGAACCGGCAAGAGAAAACAACAGTTGAATTTAAAAGGTCTATCGAGTTATGTTGTTTTTATGGTTATAAATTCCAAAACCCTAGTTGTATACTAATTTTTTGCTTTAGTTATCACATTACACCATTAGTTAAATTAAGTCAACGTTGATGTTGAGACCATTCAACATTGATCCTTCGTAGAGATTTCTACATAATTATTCGCTTATTTTATTCGTGCTTATTCGCTTATTTAATTTGATTAGCGAATCAACCAGGTACGTTTCCTTTCATCCTATTGACTGAGAAAATATATACTTCGTAATTATTTGCTTTTTTAATTTGACTAGCGAACCAACCAGGTACGTTTCCTTTCATCTTATTTTTTTTTGGAACGACTGTAAGATTAAATATATTATGATGTAATATTTAATCTAGCAGTCATTATAATCATTTACATTATATAGATCAAAATATATAACAACCTATATTAGTTGGTAATTGTTGATAAGCCTGATTACCTTATTCATGGTCGCTAGGCGCTTTCTAGTCATAGTCGGGTGTACTCGGCCTCCGAGAACTTGTTTTACAACCATGGCCTTATTAACTTAGGGTTTACTCTTGGGTGCATATATAAGGAGACTTATGTAGAGGTTAAAAGGTTACATAACCTAATTACTCGCAAGATGAATCCATCTAAATGTACAAACATATACAAAGATGAATATTACAACCCAAGATGAATCCATCTAAATGTACAAACATATACAAGTCTTATATGAACACAAATGAAATTATGATTAAATTACATACGACGACCAAATAACAATAATTCATGATTAAACTACGAAGTCTATAGGTGACGATGAACATATTCTTGCCAACACTTCCAACAACCGCCCCTCCTCGGCCCCTCTCCCCTCCTTGGCCCCTCTCCTTTTGCTTTTGTTTCAAATATCAGTCCTCCAAGAGTAAATATAAAAGAAACTAATTTACATATTCAACTACCAAAACCTTATAACATTGTGTTTCTTTAAAACAGTGCGAAAAATAAACAAGAAACAATTTTTTTCAATAAATTAACGATAAATCACAATTATTTACTAACTGAGAATAAAATGTTGTTTTGAAGGTGGGGTATCCTCTCAAAAAAAATAAAAAATAAATAAAAAAATCTCATAATATATATATAGTAAGTGGTTAATAATCTTACCAGTTCGGCTATTAATTTGGGGTTGTAGAGAGGCTTGAAGATATCTTGCTTGTGAAGAAATCAGGACAAGAGTTAAAAGCACAACTAAGAAGATAACACCACTTAACTTCATTTTGAAAATATGTTTTAATGCTGGTCATGTTTACTTTGATTTTTATAGTCACATGGCGTGTTGCTTTAATTAACGTAGAGGATAATATTATTAAAACCTAAAAGTCACACGGTTTCTTTATCTTTTTGACTTGAAGTTCTACACAAATCCAATAAAATATGTACGTGCAACATATATGAAGATATAGGTTAACATTTTTAATACCTTGACAGACATTCACAAGCCGACATACGGCTTTCTTCGAAAATGTTCGAAAATCTTTAGGCCCGGTACAAACAGAAAAATACGAGCGCCTTAAATATAAAATTTTAAAAATAATATATATATAAAAAATTAAAGATATGAAAATGAATTAATGTCATTTGCATTTAATAAATAGATAAGAAAGAAAAAGAAACAAAACTGAGGACGCCTGGATTAGAACCCGTGTCTTCTTATTATTAAAGTGACTTTCAAACCATCAAACCAACTGCTTCATGATGGTATTTTTCCGATTCATTATGTATATATATTCTAACTTTACAATGTAAAACTAATATAAAAAAAATAAAACAAATTGGACCCCCGATGGGTTTGGGCCCTGAGCCGTCGCCCATCCCACACACCCTTCAGGCAGGCCCTACCAACAAGATTTGTTTTTATGGTTATATAACTTTAGCAAACATGACTTTTTAGATACCAAAATCAATCTTGAATTCTTGATGTTGACGCTACTTAACCTTTGTTAGCCCAATATTGATATTATCTCAAGTCTATTTATAATTTAATTATTAATGTAACTAGTTGATTTTCCAGTCGCGCGTTGCGGCGGGGACCCAATGACTGCAAAACGTGTGTCAGCAACGGCAATCAGATACAGAATATCAAAAAATAAATAAAAATTACGTGGTAAGGATAGTTATTCCGTCCTAAAAAAGCGATTTTAAATAACCTAATATATAATAATAGGACCCACACGTCCTAAACGTTGGAAATTCGGTTGTTTTCAATTCAGTTATTACGGTGCTAAGGCATTAAAATATGGATGAGCTCGGTACCTGCAACGGCACCGAAAGTACCGATCCGGAAAATCATCGAAATTAGGTACCGGCAACGAAAATCCTCGTTATAATACGGTATGGTATTTGAAGGTAAAAATCAATAAATACAGGTATGGTGCTAGACCGGTGTCGAACCGAAAGTAACGATTCTGAAAATGCCAAAAGGTGGGTACCAAATTGGTACCGAAAATGATTTGGTATAGTAAAGAGTAAATTGCCATTTTAGTCCCTGAGTTTTGACCAAAATTGCCACTTTAGTCCAAATAGTTTTTTTCTTGCCATTTTAGTCCAAATAGTTTTGTTTTCTTGCCATTTTAGTCCAAATAGTTTTGTTTTCTGCCATTTTAGTCCCTGAGTTTTGTCATTTGTTGCCATTTTCATCCAACCCACTAACTCCATTCAAAAAAAATTATTTAACTTAGGTGAATTTTGGTCGAACCACATTTTTCTTTCTTTTTTTGCAGGTGCGATGGTATGGGGATGGTGTTGTGCCAGTTTACAGTGAAGATGATGGCGGTGGTTGTTGGTTTTACGATGATGACGGTGATGTTGGTTAATGACGTGGGTGGCGTAAAAGTGCCCGGTGGTGGTGGAAATGGTGGGTGGTGATGGTGGTGGGGTGGGTGGGTGGGTGGTGACGGTGCAGGGACTAACCTTCTATCATCGCCACCACCTGCCTGCACCGTCAACACCCACCCACCCCACCACCATCACCACCTACCAGGGACTAAAATGGCAGAAAACAAAACTATTTGGACTAAAATGGCAAGAAAACAAAACTATTTGGACTAAAATGGCAAGAAAAAAACTATTTGGACTAAAGTGGCAATTTTGGTCAAAACTCAGGGACTAAAATGGCAATTTACTCTATAGTAAATTTGGTGCCGATACGATACCAGTTTGATTACAGGATTTGACACGATTTGCTCATCAATAATCTAAATATACAAGTTAATTTTACATGCTACAATTCATTCGTTATAGAAAAAGACAAAAAAGAAAGCAAAATAAGTTGTTGTGTATATAAAATCTCATTCAAATGAATACAGTTTACTTACTATGTATATGAAAAGTAATCTAAATGGTGCAATTACTTGCATTGTTACGTTGCTACAGGATTTGATGAGCTCGGTACCAACCGGTATCGAAAATACCGTTACTGTAATCCCCAAAAGTGGGTACTGGTACCGAATATACCTGGTACGATACGGTTCGGTTCCAGTCGGTAATTTGTTTTTTAATATATAGGTTGAGTTACTATTCATTCAATTTGATTTTTAATATACAGGTAATTTGATATTATCTCAAGTCTATTACCACATTACCACACTATAAATTATCAACATGTTGTTGCTTCATATGCTTGTACCCTATGCATAGGGTGTTTCCCAAAAAAAACTTTATTTTTCACTTTCAAACTATAAGCTTTTTATCTTTTACATTTTAACCTTTTTAATTCTTTTTACTTTTAACCTTAAAACTTTTCATCTTTTACAATTTAACACAAACACTTTTTTTGTACAACTTTAGTCCCTCGTACTTTTATCTTTCACGAGTTTTTCGTTTTATTGCGAGTCAACACGTCGCAGCGTGTATGGGGGTTCAATGTTTTTTCGTCTATTTTTTTTAGTTTTACAGGCCCCGTCGCAACGCGTCTATTTTTCTCCGTTTGACAAGTTTATCGCAACACGGAGGTCCCAGATGGACTTAGTTATTCTTTTCTACGTTTTACATTACGTCTAACTTTTGCATTAACATGACGCAATGGGTGTGCGTGGTTCAACAATTTTACGTCTGTTTTCCGTTCGATGTTATTTATTCCTTTTTTATTTATTTTATTTTTACGAGCTTTTTTGATGTTGGTAGTTGCTGGCAATGGTGTGGTATTAGTGCTACTTGGCATGATTTTACGAACGTATTTAACCTATTAAGCTTTCTATTAATAATTTGTTTCGAGTTTACCCCTATACCTTCTTTACTTAAAAAAATATTTTTTACGTGCATATTTTTATGTATGTGTTGGTATACATTTCGACGTAAACTTTTTCTGAAAATGAGCTAGGTCAAATATAATACTTTTCCTTTAAAAAACCATTTTTAGGTACATATTTTTATGTACATTTCGATATAAATTCAAGTTGGTGTATATTTTGACGTAAACTATTTTGGGAAACGAGTCAAGTCAAATATAATATGTTTTCGTGCTTATTTTATGAATCTTTTGTAAAATTTGTTTCGAATCGAGTGGAGTCAAATCAGAGTTTCTTTTTTTCCGTTTTTTTTTTCAAAAGCTCTAATTAATCTCTTATAATTATACGTGTCAACTTTTCCGTTACATGTGTTACGTTTTCTATATATGAGTCGGGTCACATATAATACGTTATGATTGTACGGTATAAATTTGATTTACTTTATGTTTTGATCCAATCACAATGCTTATATAGGTTACATTGAGTTCAATCGGAAATGTCGAAACACGCTTTTTCATATGATTAACGCATCACATAACGTTTGGACTAATCCATTCGATGTTTGCGACATACCCGTGCGGCAACGCGCGCAGGTCTTATTCCTAGTTTATAATTAATTATTAATGTAATCTATGCATTATAACATATTTATACGTATAGCCGGTTGAATTAGTCAACCGACATAAGCCTTTGTATAATCGTCTTGACTGGCCGGACGGGGTTATTTATATAACCCATCTATTAGTCACGATGATTATACAAGTGTGTTCTACATAATCAGTTGGAGGCTATCAATTGTTATTAGTGTGTTAAGCTCTTGGGATTGGGATTGTGAAGAAGATCGAGTGATTCGATCGTAACTATAAAAAACGAATCAAGTGATTCTGTTGTGAAGAGAGGAAGAAACCGACGAACCCCTTTTCTTTGTTGTGTTCCCTCGTAATCTCGGAAACAACCATATCAGTCAGGAAACACTCAAAAGAGTATTTGAATGATCTCTTACTCAAAATCAAGAAGAACGAAATCGGTTATTATTCAACCGAAACCGTCCCCGCCAAACGTTTAAGACCCCCCCTTGTTTCGTATAATCATAGAAATTGAATCTGTTAATAAAAAGGACATAAATAAAAAAGGTATTTGATTGTTGTAACAATCAAATGAGATATATGGTTTTGTCACTGGCGGGTTGGACTCAAGTGTGATCATCGCCTTTGGTCGTCCCGTTTTCCACCGTGCGAAAAAAAAATAAAAGGAATTTTCACATACCGTAATCACAATAATCGAAGGCATATTTGATTATCATTAATAATAAGTTGGACGAAATTTGCATCAATTCGTTTATCTAAACCAATCTTGAAATTTAATTTTTGAGTACACTGTCATTTTCGTCTTTGTAGTTTGGCGAAAACTGCCACTTTAATCCAAAAGGTTTTTTTCTTGCCATTTCTCTCTCTGGAACATTTCTAAATAATTTTAATTTCATCCAAATTCTTAACTCTGTTAGAGAAGTCGGTAAATTGGGGGATAAAATGGTTATTTTGTATTTTTATGTCACACAACCACCATCTCCAATATCATCTCCACACTTCACCACCAACGATTACCCACCTTACCCCCCCCCCCCCCCAATCTATATCCACCACGCACTATCGCTTACCACCACCATCTCCAACTACCTCCACCACACCACCATCTACTTCCACTTGTGTCACACCCCAATATTTCCACGTATTACCGGTGGGCCAGGTGGGGAGTATCGTGACGTAGTTGATATCATCATAGTCAATTTATCACAGTTTAATGCACAGCGAAAGTCTAAAGTAAATATATTACAAACTGAATGAAAGTAACATAAGTATTACAAACGGGATGTAAAAGGATCCACAGGCGGATCAAAACAAAGGAAATATTGTTCAACATATTTTAAAGTGATAAAGCTTGCAAGACTCTTTATTTATTCACTCAGGAGTAGGCAGCCTATTTCGCATTGTACCTGCACTTAACCTTTTGGAAAATACGTCAGTTCACACTGGTAAATACAATTAACCGACTCTTTTGAAAAGTGTTTATAAAATTGGTTTGAATGCACAAGGCATAAAATCTTTTGTAACTTGGGACAATTATTTAAAATAATCTTGTATACAGTTTTATATGTTTGTCGTCCGTCAGGGCCGGTTAGAAGAGCCGGACAAGATTAACTGACACACCACAAGTATAATGCCCACAAGGAAAATCCTTATTGTGGGATACCTTTTATACATACGCAACTGTCAGGTGTATGCCTACACCCCGTGCTTAAGTCATGGCCATTTCAATGAATGAGCCGAGGATATCCAGGACATGGTCATTAACCCCCCAAAGGCATTGCACCAAACAAAACAGATTAAAACGGGTTATGTAAATATATTAATCACAATCCGATTTAAATAACTACATACCCGACCAAGTGGAATTATTATAGTACTGTATCCCAAGCCCGTATAACGGAAAATAAGTTAAAAGTATTTACCTGAGCAAAATATACAAATTTATCTCAGCCGTATACAATCAGCAAGTGCAAATATCTTTTACTGGGCTCCTAAATCTAGAACGAAGGTTTTAATAACCTATTAGATTCCTAACGGGTCTTACTTAAGTTTAAACTTAGACCGGTTAGTTTTAAAGAAAGGTTTACGGTTCAAAACGCAAGATTAAGCGAAGACCGTATTAGAATGTGGTTTAGACCCGAAAAGTATGAAGACTTGTATAATATGGGTAAACTAAACACATTCTGGATTTTGAAGCAAAAATGATAAGGTTTGACCCGTTTCGGTCAATTTATGCAAACTAGTTACATAAACCGCACCGAACGCGAATAATGCATAACGGGTAACCAAAAGAGTCATATATAGGTTTCACAAGTTAATATGCCTTAAATATGTTGTGATATCAGTAGGATACCTTCCATTATGCTCAAAACGGATTTAAAATCAATTTAAGCCCCGTAGGGGTATTTTGGTCATTTTAAAGATTATAAAAGAGGTTAAATGAAAATCTGAGGTTCTGGTCTAAAACGATCAGTAAAATTATTTATTTTTGAAAGTCATATCAGTAAGGTATTGCATATATGTGAAATTTATCATTTATAACCAAACTATGCACCGTAGGGGCATTTTGGTCATTTCACACAAGCTTTAAAGGTCAAATTTGAAAATCTGAGTTCAAAACTTTTACTTACTGTTAAAGTATAAAAATTTACTTATAATATCAGTAGGTATTAAGTCTTATGTGTCAAAAATAGTTTTAACCCATACCATGTGTTTAAAAAGCGTAAAAAGTCGGTTTTAAGCGATTTTCAGGTTATATAAGGAAAGCTGAGATTTTTATCAGTCCAGAAGGCTTAAAATATTTTATTTAACATAATAAATCAGTAGAAAAAGATTTGGTATCAAAATGTTATGTAAAACTCATTTTATTAGCGAAAAGGGTATAACCGTCAATTACTTAATCAAAGCAAGAACCCCATGTTATGATCAGTTTAAAAATTAATAAAAATCTTCAAAAATCCCAAAATATTATATTACATCAGTGGAGGTTTGGTGTCAAAATTTGGGTTTAAATGGGTTTTATGCTAAAATGCCGTTTAAATAAATAAAAAGCTTTCAATTTACGATATTGAGCATAACTCATAATTTAGACCTTAAACTGATATCAACTTTTTAGGACATGTTTATAAATTAGTAATAAAGGTTTTTGTCCTCTCACATTTTCAAAAATCTTGTTTTAATATCAAAAGGGCATAATGGTCAACATTTAAGCAATTAACGGAAACATGCAAATGAATCGGATTAATAAGGAACCATGTAGTATAACCTCAGAGGGTTTTACTAACTTATAATATGGTCCTAAAGGAACCTTAAGGCATATCTAAAACAAGCTAAATCGGGTCAGAACTGAAAGTCAAAGCAAAAGTCTACTTTAGCGACTTTCGGTTCCGAACCGAGCCTAAACTCAGAAGTGTCGGGTTGAACATGCTTAGACATGTTCTTACATTATTTACCAAGTCATTTTAGTATTAAACCATGTTCCATAACTTCTACATTATCAGTTATGAATTTATTTGTAATAAATAGCTTCTGTTGACTTTTTAATAATAAGTTTGACCCGACAATTGACCAAGTTAGAGTGATAATCAGTGGGTTCCCTTTTAAGGGGTTTATTACCCACATAATTACCAACTCATAGCCACTTTCAATTCGAATAATGGCTGGACCATTAGTGATTAATCACCAAGTCAAAGCTTAATTACGACGGCTTTGACTTTTGGTCATTAGACTAATAAAACTTTAACTTAGGGAGCTAAGAACACTTACAATAGTCCTTACCACGATTTTGGAACTTAAGAAAACTTGCTTAAGCTCCAGGAAGCTCCAGAGATGAGTTAAGAATAATTTTTGTGAATGAGCAAATGAACTAGCAAACAAGAAGTGCTTATATAGCCAATTATACTTCACAAGATCACTCTACACAAGTCTACAACTGATTTCTGATGATTCCAGGTGTCCCTATGCATGAAATGTTGTTGGCTCAGTCCCTGGAATCGAAAACAAGGCATGAAATACTGTTGGCTCAGTCCCTGGAATCGAAAACAATACATGCAAAGGCGGTGCTACAGGCTGACCTGCAGCTGTGCAGATTTTTCTGCAACTGACACTCTTACGCGGCCCGCGTAAGAGTTGTCCCAATGTCTACGCGGCCCGCGTAAAGGGCTACATCCGGTAAACAGTTTGCCGACTTTGCAGTTTTGGTCCCTCGTCCATATAAACTTTATTTAAGTTCCATTTATTGCATTTTGGACCCCCATAGTTAACTTTTAAGGGCCTTGGGTCATTAACTAACTCCGTTAAGCTCCCGGTTAGTTGAACGATCACCCAAAAAGTCTTGTATTCGTCGAAACTCCACAAAATTAATATCTGATATTCTTGTGATCAAAATATATAATCATTACAATGATTTTAGGTTCGTTAAAAGGTCACTCAGAGGTTACTTTCAACATTTGGCACTTTTGTGTTTCGTAAAATCCTTATTTTATGCACAAACGACTTTCCATTGTTCGATAAATTATTCGTTAAAGAATACGAACTTCGTGTGAGGTCAATCAGAGGCACAAAAATGGCATGTTGACACTTTGGATCCCTTTACTTACATATTTACATTGTTTGGAAAATTTAGTCCCTCAAGATCAATCTATTACACGTTTAAAGTCCATGACACGTGTCTTTATTTTATTGGTCGTGATTTTACAAGGTGTTACAACTTGCAAACCCTAACCTCCGCCACACTCTCACCACCCACTTTCGCAGAACCCTTAAAGAAACATTACCAACACCACCACACCTTATCTGTCTCCACCACCCTATCCCTCGTTTAATAAAATGCTACTGCCACCATTCCCATCACGTTTCAGATGAGCATAACCAATGTCACTGTTAATAGCGACTGATTTACTTTGATGCTAGGGTGGGCACAGGCCCACCGTACAAGTGTAAGTTTGCCCTTTACACATGTGTAAATTTGAGTTTACACATTTAAATTTACATGTATTCGTAAATAAATAAAAAGTTACACACGTGTAAGTTTGCCCTTTACGCATGTGTAAATTTGTTGTATTTACACATGTGATTTTTTTTTATCAAAAGTGATTTTGAGAAGAGAGATGAATTATTTAAATTTAAAGAGTAATTCTTTTTTAATGTTGTATTTTAATTTGTATTAAAAATGATTTTGATTGGGTTTTTTATTCGTTTTCAAGGTTTTCGCAATATTTAGCGTTTCCAAGATAAACTTCCAATATATATACACACACACACGGATTAGGATCAAATACAAAGGCTCCTAAAAATAAACCCGAGTTTAGGTTTTTTTTTTTGGGGGGGGGGGGGGTGGGGGTGGGGGGGTTAGGTTTTTGGGTGGTGGTGTGGTGGGTGTTTAGGTTTTGGGTGGTGTAGTGGGTAGGTTCTTGGACACTTGTGACTCTATAAAACCTTCTCACACTTCTTACAATTAGGTGCCTTTATAGAATAACTTAATCCATATGTACACACATGCATATAGATATAGAGGGTTATCGTAACCTATGAGGCCAAAAATAAAACGTTTTTCAAATATCATTTTTTACTAAAAATCTTTAAAAATCAACTTTTTCAAAAAAAAATAAAGTTTTTGTTGATTTACACCACCATAGAAAACCCTTACAGTTGGTGTAAATGCTGATGTGAGCAGCTTTTTACAGTGCTGTAAAAAGGCTTAAAACACCGCTCGATTTTTTTAAAAGACATGTTTATAAAATTTTCATTTACGTTTGTGCCAAAAATGATGGCAAAACTCGCACAGGAAGTCGGATTTCTCTAAGTTTTCACAACTCGGTGTGGTTTTCTCTTGATCCGAAGCAAGCACGCTGCACACACACAAATATATTTATATTAGTTAAAATGTACAAAATCTAGCTAATCATTATAACTAACTTTAATAATATCTTCCCAAATCAAAACCACCCAATTAACCTTACAAAAAAAATACCTTGATTCCATGACTGCATATCATCACTATGGTTAGTGGTGATGTATAATGTATTCATATAATTTTGATGAAGATGATAAAAGAATACTCAGTATTAAACTCTAGCTGTACAATAATATTCTAAAATGGGATGCCAGATTTGCCAACTTGGATGGAGTATATTGTCTTGTTTAATTGATGGTTGAAACAAATAAACACATTTCATTTACATGTACCATAGAAAGCAGTTGTATAAATATTGTGTTTCTATTATACATATATTTAGTGATGATTGCCAACTTGAGGGGCCTCACCCTTTTGTTATTTCGCTTCTGATTATGTGTAAATTTTACCGAAAGTTTCCGCAAATCCCCCCCCCCCCCCATTTAAAGGTTCAAGATCTGCCACTGATTTATCTTGCCGTGCAAAACAACTACCAATAACTCATGTTTTATTTGTATCAGCATAGTTGCATAAATGAATTAATACAACCATATGTCCTATACAGTCTACAGGCGACGGTTACGATGCTCATTCCAGCACTTCCAACAACCATAACCACCCTTCTTCACTGCAAGTGATGGTCCTTTTGTGTCCGTAGTGGTAAGGTGTCTCCCCTTTGTTAATACTGTATAGTGCATGCATAGATGGTTAATAGGGAGTATATTTATTAAGATCAATTAGGATTAGAAGCCCTTCTAAAAAAACTTTGTGTATTATCCATGGGTTCTGCAGAGACTAAACATAAATGAAACTAATATTTTACATCCAAACACACATGAATGTAGATGGATTCAACTGAGGATACCACATTTTTATGAGACTAAAACTACATGAAGTTGTGAACCACAAAACTTGTTTTAAATAAAAAAATAAAAATAAGCAGGGAATCAATTTTAAAAACATGACACTCCAACACTAATTTTCTCACCTTCAAAAGCATTCTTTGAAAAATATAGAATATGCAATAAGTCATTATTCATCATATATAGGGGTGTGCAACGGTTCAGAACCGGACCGAACTGGAACCGTTTAATGTTAAATATAAGAACCGGAACCAAACCGTATTTTAACGGTTCCGGTTCGGTTCGAAACCGGGTTAAACGGTTCTCGCCATAACCGGTTGTCAACTAAATCCTAAAACTAACAACAAAATAAAAACAATTAAAACAATCAAACCGTTTAAAACATATAACTAAGAGTTGCAAAATCCAAAATTTAAACAATCAAAGTAAAAGTAGCAACAATAAAATGTTTCTAACCATGAAATGCAAGTATACAATGTAAAAAAAAACAAAAATCAACTAAATTTTTTTGGTTAACTATCACAAAAACATCATTTAAACATTATATAAAAACTATTTTTATATTCTTTAATCCTAGACCTATTTTTCTAAATATAATATTTAAAGTTTATATAAATTAATAGGGTTTTTGAATATATCATTTAAAGTTTAAACCTAAGCCGGTTCTAGCGGTTCTTTAAACGGACTCGTCGTTATAACCAGAACCGAACCGGGAACCGTTTATTCCCAAATTTAAGAACCGGAACCGGACCCGAAATACAATAATACAGTTCGGATCTGACGGTCCCGGTTCGGTTCCCCGGTTCTGACGGTTCGGAACCGTAAATTGTTCAGCCCTAATCATATATACCTGGAGTTTGGTCATTAACTACTTGGGGTCTTTTGGAGGTTTGAATGTTTCTTCCTTGTGAACAAATCAGGACAAAAGTAAAAATAACAGCTAAGAAGAACATAACACCAGTGTACTTCATTTTCAGAGAACATGTTTTGATGCTGGTGTGTTGCTTTGATTTATATAAAAGATGATGATAACATCGTCAACTTAAGTGAGGCGGTTTGTTTTTTTCTTTTTTTAGAAAGTACGGAAATAGTAAACAAAGGAAAAAAGTCTACTTGCAACCTAATCATACACATCAGTATGTTGACATTTCAGTATCTTCAAGAAGGATCAAGAAATGCTTATCAGTAGGGGTGAGTCGAGCTTCAGCTCTGCTCGCTTGGCTCGAATTTAATTTTTCAAGCTCTAGGAGTTCGGCTTGAGCTCAACTCGTTTAGTAGTTATTAATTAATTTATATTAATTATAATTATTGTTATGAATATAATTTAGTTATTTTTTATATAAATGGTAATTATTATTAATTAATTTAATTATTTTATATTTATATAAATGGTAATCTTAAACAGAAAGCTCGTTTATGACTGCGAGCCGGTTCGAGCTCGATAAGCGAAGCTCGGGCTCGTTTACTAAATGAGCAGTACCAGTACCGGTTCAATACTGAATATGTACCGTGCTCATCCCTAATCAACATCAAGTATTTGTATTTCCCTCCACAAGACATTTGGAAACACAATGTGATCGTTTGGATATCTAACATGATACAAAAGTGTGTAGTTAATCCTTAGGTTTGTGGTTTTAAAACGCAACGAGCGGGTCGATAGAGAAGTATAAAATAGATTCATTGTGCCGTAATTTGTAAGGCCCTAGTTGTATAAAATAGATTCATTGTGTCGTAATTTGTAAGACCATAGCCGCAACGCGGCGAATCTTACATCTAGTTTTATAATTATTTATCACACAAACATATATAATCATGCACTGTTATAATCGTTAGAACACACACTATAATTATGTATCATCTTTAAAAGAAGAAAAAATTAGACCGTTGATCCTTATGGTTTCTGTCAAATTTTAATATCCGATACTAATGGTTTTTTGTTGCAAAATTTGGTATTGATGTTGTAATTTGTTACAATGTTGAATACCAAGGCCAAATCTTGTCACAATGTTGAGTACTAAGTCCAAACCTTGTTAACTTTTTTTGTTAATTCTTACTAAAATGCCCTTTAATATCTAGAGAGTTTATTTTTAATTAATTATATTTGACTAAAATAATTTAAAGTTTTATTTATATTTATATTATTTTTCTGTTTTATTTATATTTTTTATAAAATTAATTGGATTTGAAGTTTATTATTTATAAACTTTGAGTTTATACATAATAATATGCTAGTAAAATAAATTTTTTTAACTTAATCTAAATAATATTATATATAAACTCAAAGTTTATAAATAATAAACTTCAAATCCATATAATTTTATAAAAAAAATATAAATAAAACAGAAAAACATAAAAAATATAATATAAATATAACTTTAAATTATTTTAGTCAAATATAATTAATTAAAAATAGACTCTCTATTTATTAAAAGGCATTTTAGTCATTTTATTAAGACTTAACAAAAAAAGTTAACAAGGTTTGATTTTAGTACTCAACATTGTGACAAATTAGAAAGTTAATACCTGATTTTGCAACAAAAAACTATTAGTACCCTACATTGAAATTTGGCAGAAACCACAAGGACCAACGGTGTAATTTTTCTTAAAAGAATAATAAAAAAATGACATAAATTAAACAGTATATTCAAATTAAAGATACTTTAAGTTATCTATTTTATCGTATAATTTAAAAAAAATGATTTTGCCATCATTTAGTTTTTTTTTTAGCTATTAAATTGATCAGCAAAAAAATACTCTTGTGCTTCTTATATAAATAAAATTTTCTACATGATCCGTCCTATATAAATGATTAGCCGAAATTATTTATAAATTGATATAATTTTCAAAAATTTTGATATTAAAAACAGTTGTATTAGATTTGATTTAAATCTATTGAACGTATTCAAATAATATATGATATATTATTAAATCTTTGATGATCAAAAGTTAGTTCCTTAAATAACTCTAGGGTTTAATGATCATAAGTTAGTTCCTTAAATAACTCTAGGGTTTAGAGTTCATATGTGAGTGGGTAACTTAGATTCAAAGTAGTTAGGGTTAGAATCATCTAGGTAACAATAGAATCATCCATGTGAAACAATAGACACAAAGCGGGTAATAAATAGATTCAAGTATAAGTAACAATAGATACAAGTAAACATAACACATAGCGACACACTAATTTTTGTATGTTGATAATTTAAATAAGAAACATAGGAAACAATGACACGTGATACACCCCAAAAGTCTTCAATAATAAAAAGGGTAAAGCAATAGATCTACTCATCTTGACTTGCGAGATGATTTATGAGATCGTGTTTTAGTCTCCAATGCGTTTCTTAATCCGTCAACTCACCCAACACCGTATCGTCTAGAGCGGGCTCGACTGGAGAATCCCGAATGTGCACCGGTGCTATCGCGTTTCCGTCGTCTTTCAGAATCATGTTGTGTAAAATAATACACGTGTACACAACACTCCTAATTTTTCTAACGGTTCTTGCTCGCATCGGCCGACTCAATACACCCCATTTCCCCTTCAAAACACCAAAGGCCTGTTCGACGTCTTTTCTTGCCGCCTCATGTTGCCTCTTGAATTTCTTTTCGTCTACTTCGTGAGGGTAAGGGATCAACTTCACAAACACGGACCACGGAGGGTAGATTCCATCCGCGAGCAAACAACTACGTTTGTATAAATGGTTGTTAACGTAAAATGGACATTTTGGCTCGGTTCCATTTCTTTCCGTTAAAAATAACAGAGATTGTTATAGCACATTGATATCGTTTTGTGAACCCGGTGGGCCGCAAAAAGCATGCCAAAACCATAAGTCTTGGGATGCAACCACTTTGAGCATAACAGTCGGGTATCGGTGATCTCCTCGCATATATTGGCCTCGATACTCTGTTGGACAAAATCACCAAACGAAATGGGTGCAATCAAGGCTACCGAACATACCTGGAAGGTGATGTTTTTCCTCATGAGCTTCGTATAAAAGTGTCATGTCGTGGCTTGTCGGTCTACGTAAGAACTCGGGAGCGTATATTTTGCAAACCGTGTCGCAAAAATATTCTAGGCACTCGCGGGAAGTTTTTTCGGTCATATGTAAGTACTCGTCGTTCTCGTCTAGAGTGTTACCAGTTGCGAGCTGTTTAATAGCCAATGTCACATTTTGCAACGGCGTAAAGCCCTTCCTACCTCGTGCATCGAGGGCCTCTTGAAACCACGAGTCGTTCTCTTCCACGTCGCTCACAATTTTTAGAAACAAACGTTTCGACATACGAAACCTATGCCGAAAAATATCTTCGTTGTATTCCGGGTCTTCGACAAAATAATCCGCCATGAGTGTCTCATGCCCCACCTCACGTTGACGTTCAATATATCTCCTTCGGTTAGATGTGCCCGTGTCTTGAAGTTCGGCTTCTTCGATGAGATTTTGGAAAAAAAAAAGAATGCTACTATCGGATGAATCGTCGCTACTCATGGGTGGGAACCATAACGGGAGTTCATCCGCCATTTTATTTTTTAATAATTGGGTAAATGTTCGGTATTTTTTGGTTTGGTTGGGGTATAAATTTGAATGTATTTGGGTATGGTTTGATTTGGTATTTATAGTTTAATTTTTAAAAGAAAATAATTTATTTTTGATTTTAAACGGCTATAAAGCCGTTACACGTGCCCAACGGTCATTTTTTGATCCTTTGTCCATCGGTGATCAAACGCCGAAGGGATAACCACACCACGCGGCAAACTAGGTTGGCGGCGGTGTTTCCGAACGGCAAACACCTTTGCCGCACCAGTTTGCCACCCCACTCCGTATCCCCTTACTAAGTTCGAGGACCCCTCAACATTCATAACCTCCATTTAACTTTCAAATAGTTCAAACAACCCCCTCCTTCTTGTGCAGTGTGCCCAACCACCCCCTTAAACAGCCAAGTAGAATGTATCATATTCCTATAAATACAGACAGTTGTTTCCCTCTCATTTTCACCACTCTAACATTAATTCTCTCCATCTGCTCCGCCACAATATCCACTGGCGACAACCCTAATACCACCGGCCGCATCAAATCCGCACTCCATGTCATCCCAAACTTCCCGAAACTAGGTACACTTCAAACCATAAAAGCTTTAGTCATGGAAGCTTCGTTTTTTCTAATCATTAACATTTAACAGGTATAATGTTTCAAGACATCACTACATTGTTGCTTGATCCAAAGGCATTCAAAGACACCATTGATTTGTTTGTTGAACGTTACAAGCATCAACACATATCTGTTATTGCAGGTACATACATGTTTTTATTTTATTGGTTAGTTTGTTAATCATCTTCACTTTTCTTCTGAGTTGAGTGAGTGAATTCATTATGCTTAACCTTTTAGTTGGTAGGTAGGGACAATTACTCAACTTTATATATAGAAAATTGATGTGTGTAAAATGCAACATATAAATTACATCAAATGAGGCATAAAACTAACCCTTTTTAAGTACTAATATTGGAAAAAGAGTGTTTTTGTCTTCCTTTTGTATTTTCAGGATTAAATGAGCTCAAAAACGCAAAAGAAGCAAAAAGACAGCTAAATCCAACATAAATACAAGAAAATGAATATTAGTGGACTGCCCGAACCCTCAACGGCACCTTCCAAAGCAAAATAGAGAAATCAGAAGACTGAACACGCCCCGTGCTCAGCCAGCACGGGGCCGTGCCCAAGAAGCAGCAGAAAAGACAAACCTATAGAAGCTTCTATTGCCCACCACGGGGCCGTGCTCAGCGGACACGGGGGCGTGTCGAAAGTACAGCAGGCGCATTTATTGTAATTGCGAATTACAATTAATGAGGAGAGAGATTGTCAGACGGACACGGGGCCGTGCCCAGCGGACACGGGGCCGTGTCCAGCTCTCTGTTCAGCCTATAAATAGGAGTGCTTGGATTCATTTCATCTCATCCCTTGGCACACCACCTATCTCACACCTCATCCACCACCCATCACCATCACAACACCATCATCCACCACCATCATCCATTGTCCATCGTAGAGTGTGTGAGTCGTCTCGGGATCCAAGATTAATCGTAAGAGTTCTTGACAATCAAGGCCATGTTTGCCTAAGTCTCTTACATCACTTGGTGAAGACAAAGTGTCTAGTATAATACTTTTTATTTCTAATCTTTTGCACTTTTTATTTGGTTTTGTATTAATGACTTTAATAACTAGTTACTTATGTTGAAGGTGATCTCTCCTTATCGTTTGTTCGTGGTGTCTTGGCATTATTTTACTGTCTATATAAAATAAAGGATTTTCACCATTCATATCTCCACGGTCTATATGGAGATATGTTGGCTACCTGGTAGGGGGTTAAGGGAACGGTTTGGTAAAGGTCTTGCCATTGTCCAGCGTTTAGAGGTCCTGCAATGGACCTGGGTCAAATTTAGTAGGACCTCCTTCAATACTTCACGGTATTGGATGGCGGGGGTCCAAACTCTTTAATCCCCTCATAAGTTAACTACTATTAATACTATAACCCGGCTATTTAGGACTGTATCCCTGCTGACTCAGACTACTTAGCCGAGGGTAACGTCACCGCCAAAAGCGGGGCCTACCACAATACTGCATTAATAACTTAATTCATTATCTTCCAATAATCCACCCTTTTAGGATTGTATCCCTGCTGACTCAAACTACTGGGGTGAGGGTAACGTCGCCTTCAAAAGAGGGGCCTACTACAATAACTAAGATAATCTCTTAATTATGTGCAAAAGTGCGGAAATAATCAAAGGTTATACTAGATACGAGTCGGAACCAAGTGATTCATCTTGTCTATCTGTTTTTCTTTTATTTTTATTTTCAGCATTTTAGTTAGTTTTATTTTTCTTTGTTTAAAACATTTTTCTAAACTTTTATTTTGGTTAGACGTTGAGGATAAACCGGTACTAAAAGCTCTTGTGTCCTTGGACGACCTCGGTATCTTACCAACGCTATACTACACTCAACGATGGGTGCACTTGCCCATATGTGTGTTTAGTGTTAGTGAAATATCGTGTTTTATAAATTTAAAACTTGGCTAAAATAAGTGTTAAAAAGGGCTTAAAATACACACCTAATTTATACGACACTTTATCGCACATCAAAAATTCAAGAGAAAAAAAAAACTCTAGGGTAATATCATGGTTGGCAATGTTGTGTAATAGTATGCATTGTCATCTTATTTTAGTTTATCAAGACCACTATATATATATATATATATATAGGGGACCGCTAGAATGAGAACCACCTCCAGTTGTAAGAACCGCGAGAACCAGTCTCAACCAATCAGGTGATGCCAACTTAAAGGGTATGTTGGTCATTTACCCTCAATGTCAAATCTTACTTCTCTCCTCAATTAAAGCCCCAGACTCTTACTCTCTTCTCTCTCCTCTCTCATTTACCACCATTTTCATTTTCATCTACCTCAACAAAAATCCTCTGCACAATATTCTTAAGAAACCCAAATCATAACCGAAACCAAACCAAAATCCTCTACACACACATCATGACCCCTCAAAACACACCCCTCCATCCGGGTCACCTTCAGTGATGACCGGCTGTCTTCCACCACCGCCGTCTCTATCATCGCCGCCGTGTGCGGCAGCATCTTTGTCTTCCACCATCGCCGGGTCACCTTCATTGATGATCGGCCGAACTTCTTGTGTTGGCTACTGGTTGAACTTCTTGTGTTGTTTGGGTGATGGCTACTGGTTGAAAGAATGGGTGAAGGGGTAGGTGAGGGGGTGTCGAAACCGGTGACGGCCGGAGATACTTACAGATCTTTTCTCACTTCATTTGTCGGATACTCTTTGTCGATCTGAAAAAATGGGTTTTAACGGTATGTTTTTTTGGATCTTGTGTCTCTGTTTTTTTGGGTTTTGATCTTGTGTCTCTGAATTGTAAATTAGGCCCCCTTGGTTGTCGGCTACCCCCAAACACCACACCCTTTTGTCTCTAAACCCGGTGGTGTCGTCGATGCCGGTGATGCCGTCGATGTCGGTGGTGCCGGCGATGTCGGGTGGTGCCGGTGGTGCGATCGATGTCGGTGGTGCCGGTGGTTGGGTGGTGGCTAGAGGTGGTGCCGGTTTTGGGGGGTGAAGGAAGAGGGTGTTTTTTAGGGGTGGTGGCTACTGGTTTTGTAAAAAACAGTGGTTGAAGTTGGTTTTGATATGTTGAGTGATGTTCATGTTCCTTTTGGTGGGTTTTGTTTGAATGATGTTCATGTTCATGTTTTGTTTGAATGATGTTCATGTTCCTTCTGTGGGTTTTAATATGATCGATGGTGAATCTGTTTGCCTTTTGAATCTGTTGAATTTTTTGAATCTGTTTGAATGTGTGTTGAATGATGTTTCTTGTTCCTTTTGGATGTTTAAATCAGGTGAATCTGGTGCCTTATTGAATCGGCGGTGATGATGAAAAAAAAACTGACGTTGGCGCGGCAAGGTTGGTGGAGGGTAGGTTTTTGAACCTGCAACCCCACTTTGCAGCCTCTGATTATCGGAAAATCTGAGCCAAAACTTCGTTTTTTTCTAGAATCCACTCCTTCTTTTGATTTTTGTTTGTTGGGTTTTTTTTATTTTTATTTTAGGCGTCGATGATGATAACAATATATCTGAGACGCTTCACTGAGTTTGCGATTTCTGGGTGCGTTCGTTTTTTCGTAAAAAAGTTGTTGTAAAAAAAAATTAAACAGTAAACTTTTTTGACGTAAACCGTAAACTTTTTACTAAAAAGTTTAGGTAAAACGTAAAAACGTAAAAAGTTTAGGTAAAACGTAAAAACGTAAAACGTAAAAAGTTTAGATAAACGTAAAAACGTAAATTTTGTTTACTAAAACGTAAAAAACCTGAATTTAAAAATGTTAACGTAAAAAACGTTAACGTAAAAAACCGGCGCGTAAAACGTAAAAACGTAAAAACGTAAAAACGTAAAAAACGTTACGTAAAAAACCGGCGCGTAAAACGTAAAAAACCGGTGCGTAAAACGTAAATAACGTTAACGTAAAAATGGCGCGTAAAACGTAAAAAAAACGTTAACGTAAAAAACCGGGGCGTTAAACGTATAACACCAACGCGTAAAACGTAAAAAACCGACGTGTAAAATGTAAAAAACCGACGCGTAAAACGTAAAATAACGTTAACGTAAAAAACCGGCGCGTAAAACGTAAATAACGTTAACGTAAAAATGGCGCGTAAAACGTAAAAAAACGTTAACGTAAAAAACTGGGGCGTAAAACGTATAAAACCGACGTGTAAAACGTAAAAAACCGGGGCGTAAAACGTAAAAAACCGACGCATAAAACGTAAAATAACGTTAACGTAAAAAACCGGCACGTAAAACGTAAAAAACCGGGGCGTAAAATGTAAAACCCCGGGGCGTTAAACGGAAAAACGGCGCGTTGAAAAAACGACGCGTGAAAAAGCCGAGCGTAAAAACGGCGCGTCAAAAAACGAGGCGTGAAAAGGCCGGGCGTAAAAACGTAAAACGTTATACGTAAAAATCTATAAATAAATCTGAAATTGAAAATTTTTAATAAAAAAACTAAGTTTAAAAAATAAAAATCTAATTTAATAATATCAAAAAGTAATAAAAAACAATAAAGACAAAAAGACAAAATAGTGTAATTTTACTTAAATACCCTTTTGGATTAAAATACTAAAGACATAATAAGACAAAAAATACTTAATATTATTTTTTAATACTTTTAATCTCATCCATCCATCTACTTGATCTAATGGTTAGAAAGTGGTTCTCGCAGTTCTTACAACTGGAGATGGTTCTCATTCTAGTGGTCTCCTATATATATATATATATATATATATATATAGGAAGATTCATTTTAGAAGAAAATTTAACTGAGAAGAAAAAGAAAAAAGGGTAATTTTGTAAAACATTAAATAGTTTTTCCACTTATCTTATTTATTATCATTTTTGACTAATTAATTAGTCATAAAGACTAGTATCCTCCAATTTTTTTTTTTGTCTACACACATCAAAAGTTATCTTACATATTTCGAAATTCATCCTACACGTTGAAATTTATCCTACACAACTCGTAATTTATCCTACTCAACTCGTAATTTATCCTGCACATTAAATTATTTTATTTTATTTTTTTGAAAAAATATATATGTTTAAGATAAGTTACAAAAAAATGAATGTAGTTAGCTATTAAAGAGAAATACTACAAATTAATGACCTATGTAGATTTACCAATGTACCCTTATAGTAACATTAAATACTTATATTAAATGAAGTAAAATAAAACATTCTTATTGGTTGAAATTTATTCTTTTTTCTTCTTACAAATTTTTTTTCTCATTTGAACTCTCCACTATATATATATATATAGGATAGGAGTTGGCCAGAAAGTCTAAATTTTCTAAAAAGTGTAAAAAGTCATAAAACACCATAATGTCAACCATAAAACACACCAAAAACCCACAAATAATATGATGAAGATTACTAAAACATCATGTATGTGGGTTTTGTGTTGTGTTTTAGATGTTAAGGCTCTGATTGTGGAATGACAAATATTATTGTGTTTTATGTTGTTTAGCATTGTGTGTTTTATATTCATAGTTCTGCGATGGTGTGTTTGAAGTTTTTATGGACTATTAGAGTTTGAATATGGTGTTTTAGTAATATTCATTCTATTATTTGTGAGTTTTAGGTGTGTTTTATGCCTGAAATTATTGTGTTTTATGACTTTTTACACTTTTTAGGAAAAACACACTTTCCGTAGGATCCCCATTCAGATTCATACAGTTGTGTTTTAACAGCAAGCAGATTCATACAAATGTGTTTTATCATTCAGATTCATACAGCTGTGTTTTAACAGGAAGCAGATTCATACAAATGTGTTTTATCATTCAGATTCATACAGCTGTGTTTTAACAGCAATTCAGATTCATACAGCCTTGTTTTAACAGCAAGCAGATTCATACAAATGTGTTTTACATCAGCAAATTTCGCCCCAGCTTTCGATCGGCTTCCGGTAACTGTTCCGCTGCTATTTATCCTTTCCAAAGTTTCCTGCTTTTTGAATCTCTTCCCTGCAACCAGCAAAATATCGTCAATTACAAACAAGAATCACCCGTAATCGCTTTGTAAAACACGCAGTACAATGAAAACTTGATCTTACGTATATAGAACAAGGAAAATCTCTTATCTTCATCCATGATTTTAGGTATTTTTGGTATGATTTTGGGGGTTTCCGAATTTGGGTTTAGAGAGAGAAAGAGAGAGAGAGGGAAATTGGCGTGAATTAAGGAGATGTGATATCTCTAACGGTTATTTTTGATTGGTTTAAAACACACATAAGGACGAAATTGCCCCTACTAATTTAAAACAATCTATTAAATATAGTTAATTATTACAAGATTGCCATTGATTTAATCTCAACCCTTAAACACACCAATCGGATGGACAAGATCGCTTCCTAGACTTTCTAGGAAAAACACACTTTCCGTAGGAACCCTACTCTATATATATATATATATATATATATATATATATATATATATATATATATATATATATATATAATGTAGAGTTTAATGTTTAGTATGTAGAGTTTAATGTTTAGTAGGTTTGTGGTGGTGACCTTTTTTATGCATATGAGCTACAACAAAATTTAAAAAATGGCATTTTTTTGGTTGGAAGTGAGCATAAAATGTATTGTTTTAGTGGTTAATAGATAGTGGGAAATTTTGGGGGAAGATATTGTCATTGATTGCTTGCTATGAATGTGTATGAGCGGCTAAGGCGGATCGGTCATTGCTTGTTGAAGCATGTTGCCTTTCTCTATCAAGATCCAAATTATGGGTGGGATAATGATGGTTCTTGTCGTTGGAAGGAAGGCGAGTGGGGCCTTGATGGGATGATGATGGATATTTGAATATGAGGACATGTTTTATTTTAACTTTGTTGTGCTTCATTTTATTGCATTGTGGATTTTTAAAGATTTGTCACTGTTTGGATGAGATGCTTTTGAATTTGAGCCTCAATTCTTTTCACTTTTCAATGTGTGTGCATTGATTTTATCCTCATCTCACCCCACATTATTACACTCTTTTTATGTTTCATGATTGTATATCTCTGATTCTCTGGGTGTCATATTATTATATATATCAAACCATATCACATGTTTGCTACAGTAGTATAACAGGAGGGTATTTTTGATACTTTAGTCAACATATACATGTTCTTATGTTGATTGTACAATTGTCTAATGAATTGTCTTTTCTTTTTCCTTTTTTGTTTTTTTTTTTAATTTTCAACTCTTAAAATACCCTTTGATTTATATACTATTAATTTGAAACATTTGTGTGCATGTTTGGTTGTAAGTTGTGCTTAAATACTTGTACCTTAATAAAATATAGGTTGTAAGTTGTGCTTAAGTGATTATACATTAATCAAATAATAATGGTTTCATTACCTTACCAAATTCAATATGTTTTGTATGCATGTATGGTTGTAAATTGTGCTTAAGTGCTTGTACCTTAAACAAATAATGGTTTCATTATCTTACCATATTCAATCGGTTTGATCCATTCAAAACATTTGTGTGCATGTTTGGTTGTAAGTTGTGCTTAAATACTTGTACCTTAATAAAATATAGGTTGTAAGTTATGCTTAAGTGATTATACCTTAATCAAATAATAATGGTTTCATTACCTTACCAAATTCAATATGTTTTGTATGCATGTATGGTTGTAAATTGTGCTTAAGTGGTTGTACCTTAAACAAATAATGGTTTCATTATCTTACCATATTCAATCGGTTTGATCCATTCAAAGTTGTGTTGTTTTATTTGTAAATTATTATTTATAATAATCTAATTAATTTAGCCAAAATCTTGTATAAATATAATTTGCAACATATTGATGCAATGGTTGTTGTAATGTATGCATTATGGTTTGTATAGTGGTAATGATATATATTATATATAGATTACGATGAACGTGTCAAATGGGAAAAAATAGACGCGGGTACATCGTAACGCGCGAGTCCTAGATCAACTTAGTTATTTTATTCTTGTTTAGTAAGTAAGCCCAAATATTTAGTTTTATGATATTTAAGCCCAAATATTTGAGGAAGCCATTGACAATGTCATGGTTTGTGCGGTCAAAAAAGAATTATTTTTTCATAAGGTAAAAGACGATGATGTGATTGAACGATTTCAAGCTGTGAAAAAAAAGGGACAAATCTATTAGGTATTTGTTTTACTTTATTTATTTATTATTGTTTTTTAAATATTGTATGATTGCATGGTAATTTTTTTTTTTGGAATATCGCTGATTCAATTGGCTACTTCCGCCACTGGATAGATCACTTGTATAAGGTGGATAGTCTAGTGTTATCAAGTGGGCTTTATTTCTTTTTTCATGAAACTTTGTTCAATTTATCAAGATGTGCATTTCTGCCATCTCTTATCTATTAGCATGACATGTTTGGAGCTTTAGTTTTTGTGGGTCAATGAAAAATACTATAGTTTATCATTTATTTACTATAATTTAAATTTAGATGGATAAAAAAAGATTTGATGCATGTTAGGGATCTTCAACATGTGATTAGAATCATTTTGTTTGTTCATATCACATAAAAATCCAAGGCATGTATACTAGTTTTGACCTTTGTCCCATTAGTTTCTAATACATATCCTAAGACTGAGAGAAGCTTTCATCTTGTATATATACTAAAAAACAACTCAATATTCTTGTCCCTTTCGACTATTGTCATATAATGATAGTAATTTTTTATTGTCACATAATAATACAATTAATCTTGCTGTGTCCACATACTTAAAAGGTCTTTTTCTTTAGCATTATCTATTTGTTTCCACCTGATATACAAATAACTATAAGTATAATAATCCTTACATTTGTACAGTATTTTTTTCCTGGTTCCAACTTACTTCATATACAATAAAAAGTATGAAACCAAAGAGAATGGACTGCAGATAGCCAAGTTAAGGTAGGGGATAAAATTAATATTATACAAAGTTATCTAAATTTTTAAATCTGCAATTGCATTTTAGAATGATCTCTCATCCACACTACTGCCAAATAGGCTTCTTTTACCCGATTAACAATTTAATAAATCGGATCCCATCTCGAAAACTATGAAGGATATTAAGTTGTTAGGGTACCTTTGGATAAAGAATTGGTCGTCTTTTTAGGCCCTGTCGTGGATAGATTGGTGTGTAACTTTAACTTGTAATAATTGGTTGTATGTTTTCTCTAGCGTCTTGTTGATCGTTTTAATGAAGTTTGCTGTTCCAAAAAAAAAATTAATAAATTAGTTACCGTACAACAGAAAAGTTGGTTTAAGGAATAACATTTTGTCGGTAAGTCCAAATTCCAACAAAAGCTGTTAATCATAATAACATTGTTAAACAAAGGTTATCTTTATGGAAATGTCTCCATCATTCAATTATTCACTTGACATCATATATGTTGTCATGAGGTATAACAAAGTATGAAAGTAGTCCCTTTGTTCTACTTCATTTACTGTACAACTTCTTTTTCCTATAAAGGGTCATGCTCGGATATACAATACTATAAGGGGACTGGGGTTGGTCCGTGATGGCCCCTCCATCACTCGTTGTTCACAATAGCACACCGACGCCACTACCTTACATAACGCGTGAAAGGATCAACGTGTGGAAAGAATCACGTGTGGAAAATGGAAAAGGACCGTTTGGTGAAAATATGAACGTCGGGGCTTGATTTTTTTGAAGGTTTTTTATATAAAATCCACAAATCATTCCCCCCACTCACTTCAAAAAATCAAAAATTCTCCATTTCATTTCAAAAATTGTCCAACTCAATCTAAATAATTTTACAAAAAACATGGAAGGTTCAAGCAAGAGAGGTGCGTGTTCGAAAAAAAGAGGTTCGGGTACGAAGAAAAATCCCATAAGACCCAAGGTTCGAGCTAATCTTGGTGAGCCGACGCGCTTTACCTTGCAAGACGAACCCAACCAAGTCCCATATTTTCAAACCCTACAATATCCACCCTTTCAAACCCAACAATATCCACCCTTTCAATCTCAAACGTATCAAAACCAACCGT
Organism: Helianthus tuberosus; assembly: GCA_030545235.1. Classification (NCBI taxonomy): domain Eukaryota; kingdom Viridiplantae; phylum Streptophyta; class Magnoliopsida; order Asterales; family Asteraceae; genus Helianthus; species Helianthus tuberosus. Next base: position 6,535,772 of record CM060411.1, on the reverse strand, counting down.
TCGTTCCACCGTTTCAACCTCACCAATTTCTAATTTTAAAAAAAAAGTTGTGAGTGATGGAATTCCATCACTAGTGATGATCACCGCCACTAAAAAAAGCTTGTGAGTGATAGAATAGTGGTTGATGACATAGCGGAACTTGATTGGATGTCTTGAGTGATGAGTGAGTGATGAGTGATGACCACCCCCACTCCCCTAAGTATAACTAATAAAAGTAATTATACACTCTATAAATAAGCAACAACTTTAAGCTTAGGGTAGTTGTACCCTTTGGCTTTGGGTGGTTTAAAAAAAATTAGAATTTTACTTCTTAACCCAAGTCTTTCTATTTGTTACAAATTTAACTTACAAAATTAAAATTTCACTATAAAGCCAAAACTTTTCTTCTTTTACAATTTAACCTCACAACTTTTCTAATTTTCATCTTTCGTAAATTTTCAATTTACGTTTTGTACTAAATTTTACGAGTTACCACGGAGCAACGTGCTTGTGTAGTTCAACGTTTTTACGTTTCGTTCATAATTTTACGAGTTAACATGACACAACGTCCATGTGTAGTTCAAGGTTTTTACGTCTATTGTTTTTCATCTTACAGGTTCGTCACAACGCGTGGGTCATTGATCAACTTAGTTATTTTTTTTATATGTTCTATGTTTCGGTTTCTTGCAATTTTAACCTCACAAAATTGAGTTTTTAATTTTAACCCAAAACTTTTAATCTTTTGCAATTTAACCACACTACTTTTTTACTTTCAACTTTGATCTCTTATACTTTTCATCTTTCGCAAATTTCCGTTTTACGTTTCCTACTAAATTTGCGAGTTAACACGGCGCACCGTGTGTGTGGTTCAACATTTTTACGTTTCGTTCATAATTTTGTGAGTTAACACGGTGCAACGTCTATGTGTGGTTCAAAGTTTTTACATCTATTTTTTCTCATTTGATAGGTTCGTCACAACGCGTGGGTCCTAGATCGACTTACTTATTTTTTATATGTTCTACGTTTCAGTCTATTTCTTTGCTTTAAAACGCAACAACTTTAGCGTTGGTGGTCGCTGACGATTGTGTGGCATTTATACTATTTGACATGGTTTTACACCCCGCCGCAACGCGGGGTGCTTAATTCTAGTTATTATAATTTATAACCAACCAAAGCATCCCTGGAGCATGCTCAAGGGGGATAAGGTTGCCCTACAACAGCTATGATTTTTTAGGAAACAAATTACCTTTTGGTCCCATATTTAATCATTACACAGGCAATTGTAAACTTGTAATCAACCTTTTCTCACAAAGTTCACTTTAATTTAGTCGAAAAAGATGTTTTGGGCATGTATTAGTTAACAATATTGCAATTATTGTGGTATCCAGGAATGTAAATTACTATATTGATGTTAAAGATCCTACTTTTTCAACCTGTTGTATGAATCCATTACAATTATATATATATATATATATATATATATAGGGAGAGGATCATGAGAAAACTACATATAAATGAGAAAACTAACTAAAAAAGCCTAAAAAAAAAGCTAAAAAACATACAAATTTTTTTTTTACAGTTTTTAATAAAAAAATCGCTAGTTTTTATGCCTGGAAAAAAAATTTCAAAAAAAAAAAAAATCTTTTTGTTGTAGTGCACATGTGCATTATATGTGTACCACACATGTGCACTGTATCCGTAATAGTGCACATGTGTAATACAACGAAAAATATATTTTTTATTTTTTTTTTTAATTTTTTTTCCATTTATAAAAACTACCGATTTTAAGTAGCTCGCCTCGTCTGCACCCCTACTTGATATTATATAATACATATGTATATGATTTTGCTAGACTTGTTGGCCTTAATTATTGACCAAGTTTACATATATAGATGGAGAAACAAAATACGGATCAAAGATGTATTTACTAGATAGTCATAGGTTAAGTGTATTTTGTTTGCATTAAAAGACCTACATTCAAGTGTTGGGGACGTACGGTTGCCCCGTAAATAAAATTAGTGTATTTTTTAGACAAAATCCTGATCACCCCCTTAAAAGTTTGGTTAAGTCCACCGATATCCCTCTCACAAAAAGTTGGAGACTTTGTTGTTTGTTGTGTTTGTCTGGTTGGTTTAAAGGCAAAGAAAAAAAGACAACGTTGAGGAGGGTTGTTTAATTACATCAAAGGACCGAAGCCAAGAGACGGGGCGATGATATTGTTGGTCCAATGTTTCCACCAGCCTTGCTCCTTTCTCGACCTGAAAAAGTACCCAATACGTGTATAGATACGATATACATGACTTGCCAGCCAATCATTGGCTGTGATTGGCTCTTAATAAATGGGTCCTATACGACGCGTATAGAGCACCAAGGGATGTCCAAATTGTGTCCAAATAACCAAACCCTAATAAAGTAGAGCTATTTTTTGTATGAATTTCTTAATCAATCTTCTCATACTTAATTATGATTACTCTATTGCCTATATGATACAATCCTTTGCTCAATTTAACATTCTCTTATTGATAATTTCAAGAAATTTAGAATTTATCTTATCATATATTCGAATTAGCTATTAGGAGTACATCCATTACATAGCCAACATACATGGATCAACCCAGTCCATAGGCATAGTGATATGAGTAAAACCCCAAATCACCGGTTCAAATCAAACGGTAAAATAAAAGATAGTTCTACGGTTCGTTTGGATACAGATTCACCACCAAACGAAACGGTAGGGTTGCGATATCCAACCGAAGATACAGATACACCACTCCGGTTAAGATATCGTGTCTAAGTTCACCACCCAACGCGCCACGGTTGAGCTAGCATAGACGAATTAATTAACCCACACACATGAGATAATTAACACAAGAAAAAAACTCATTCTAAAACTCACTGCCTTCATTGATTGTCCTTTACCAAATACATATAGAAAATAAAAGAAACCGGTGATAACCTACCAGTCTACCACTACTCGTGAACAAATCTAGTACTATCTTTTAAGCTAAAAGTACAATTAACTAAAGCATAAGAAATAAAGTGCTAGACTTTTTTTAAGCAAAACATGGGGACGTGGGGTTGCATGGAGTGATCATGCATGTAAATGCTAAATTCTTCCAACAAGCCAACTGAAATAAGTTGACCCACATTTTCTCCATCTGGGTCGGGTCGCGGGTCTACGGATTGGCTATCACATAGAGTCTATCAAAGATGACGATTATTATGATTCGGCCAACACCCGTAGCATCCTCCCCATGTCCTATCTGTATGATATTTTCCCACCTCTTTTCCTGCATACATAAACAAAACGATTTTATATGCATGTTTGTATCATCTTTAGCATAGATACGTTAGAACTTAGAAGATATTTATATAGCATGTATGCATGTATATATGACTAAATGAGTATGCATATATGTATATATGTTTTGATTATACCTATAGGTTTCTTGGATTGGGGCTGGACAGTCGGGTGGGTTCTTCCCGCAGATGAAAGGAGGACAAGAGAGAACAAAACAATCAAGAACAGTGTAAAACCACTATTGGATTTCATCTTGTTAGAGTATATGTTGAATGCATTATATGAATGATTTATATAGATCCATGTGCCATGTGCTAAGTGTTCCTCTTCTATTTCTTATGTTTTTTTTCTATTTTTCTTGTTGTTCTAAATTTCACTTTATAATAGCTCTAAGACCGTGGGGTATGGTGGAGCGGGAGTTTAGGGTATGAGTTGACAGTTGGAGTTCGAGCCCCCCGCTGATGAGTGACGTGTCCGTGGGGTATGGCGTGGCGTGGCTAGCCCGCGTGACTTGGCCAGGTTTATTAAAATAAAAAATAAAAACCTAAAATTAAAAAATACACACAACATTTAAAAAAAGAGCCTAAAATTTTATTAAAATTTCCTAAACATTACAAAATTCTACAAAAAAAAGGATTACAAAAGAAAAAAAAACCTAAAGCGTTAGGTAGATTTCGAAAATGACGAGCTTGTCAAATGGCTTCCGCTCCTTGCCACGGAACTCGATGTTGGCCACCGCCACCCAGTCTTCGTGACTTATCTCACCGCCCGGGACGCTGTCGTAGTAGACTTTAAAACGATCGAGCTTCGATCGTAGCTCACGCCACTTGTGTTGGCACGCGTTTAAATTGTGCCGGCCGTTTCCCACGTTGTGCCGGTAGCTAGCGAAAGCTTCCAGCCAGTAACGAGTCTCACCGGGTTGGCGGCCCTTCATTGCGTCCACGATGTTCGTGACAAGGGCTAGCTCTTCCTCGTGCGTCCAAGAGGCCATCGATCAAGTGTTTGTGGGTAGCGGTTCGGGTAGGTGACTTGGGTTGGGGTAGCGATGTGGACAGCCGGTGGGGTTGGGGGTTATATAGTGATGTGGACAGGTGGGTGGGTGAACCGTTTGGCTTGGCCAGACGGTTATATTTTAAAATTTAAACATGGCCCGCTATGCCCTAGCCAACAAGCCAATAAGAGCCGGCCACATAGGATCACTAGGCATGCCCAACGCCCGGGCTGAAAGTCCCGCCCAAGGGGCCAAGCCCACCCAGGGTGGTGACATGGGCGTTTTCACCCTACCCACGCCCCAACCCCGCCCCATGCCCCATATTCTAAACACTTGTAATCTTTTAGATTGGATAAGAATAGTCGAGTGCTCATATTTAAAGGGAGCCACAAGCTCAAGGGGAGAACTACGATGAAGAGTATTGAAGTATCACAAATTAGACAGGACTTGTCTTAAGCAGCTAGTTTGGTAGCATAAGTTTAAAGGGAGATTCTTGGGACTCTTTATGTCTTATGTATGCAATAAAAGTTAAGTTATATTGCTACTCATGAGCAAAGTTTCTATAGATGAATATTATGTCTATAGTGAGTCAAACAACGTTTAAGGAGACTATTGTAAATAATTTTTTTTCTTTTGTATCATACGCTATAGAATATACTGAGTACCGGTACCGGTACTGTAACGAACTGAGTTGTGTTCAAAATAATGTACTTTTTCATGGCGTAATGTATACCGATTGCTGGTATCATAACGATACGAAACAAACCAAAATGGGGTAGATTGAACGACGATATCAGTATCTGTATTAGCAAAATCGCTGTTGGGATTGTTTTATAATTTCCAATCGATATAACATAGCTTGTTTCTTTTTAAATTTAACTTTTTTATAATATTCCGAATATACTATTTCAACACAATTAGTTTTATATGTATTCTAATATAAATTTTATTCAAAATCAAACCGTATCAACGCGCACACATAACTCACTCGCTAGTTAGATACATTAAACAAAGATGAACATTAAGACTTCTAATCAATGTCAAAGTGTCCAACCACATGCACCCATATAATATAATTTATTTCTGTTTGCATATAGACTTCCCCTCCGTTACCAAAAATTATCACCTAAAATTTATGACAAAGATGCATACAACACGCATAAAAAAATCTTTAACCTTTTATTCATATTAGCATATACATAATAGATATCTTTAACCTTTTATTCATATTAGCATATATGTTTAATTGTACGTAATAGATATGAATCAATCAACCACATGTTCTCATAGAAATATCCACATTCAACCCAACCATATGGTCAATAGGCGACGATTACGGCCCATTCCAACATTTCCAACAACCATAATCTCGTTCTAGTTCTCTACGGGTTTCTCCTTTTATAAATTTGTTCATTGATCCTGTAGAGAGAGAGAGAGAGATTAAACATAAGCGAAACCAGTGGCGGAGCTTGACCAAAAGATCCGAGGGGGCGGAAAGTCATGTGACCCAATTTATATATTGTATAAATAGTTAGGCAAAATAATTGGGGGGACAATCCTATAGAATTTTAAAAATTTCAGACGAAAAATAGGAAATTTACACTTCTAACCGAAACATTCGGAGGGGGGGGGGTGCACCCCCCACTTTACACTAACCTCCGCCAATGAGCAAAACTAATATGATCAAAATACTCCTAACACATATATGTATGTATAGAATTTAATTCAGATGAAAACACTCCATTTCTATGAGTATACATGTTTTATAATATAGTGTTTTCACATGATTTAAAACTTGTACGTATACACATTAATCATTAGCGAGCATACCAGATGGGTCGTTAATCTTCGATTGTGGAGAACTTTGAAGGTTTCTTCCTTCCGATGAAATCAGGACAAGCGTAAAAAGAACTAGCAAGAACAAAGTAACACCCCCGAACTTCATTTTTAGAATTAGAATCCGTGTTGTGGTGTGGTGTGGTGTGGTGCCGTGCTTTGATTTATATATATATATATATATATATATATATATATATATATATATATATATATATATATATATAGATTAAGTATAATGTACATTACGGCTTAACCTACAAAACGTACGCGACCAAATTACGCAAGTGCATTTGAAAATCACGCAAGTTGTAAATGGAAACCTAATCACGCATGGGAGCTGATTTTCTGCATTATTACGCATACAAGTATGTAATCACGCATGGTTATTTTATTCAATATATAATCACGCACGTTATAAACTTAATCACGCATGTTGTTAAGCCGTCGCGTACGTTTTGTAGGTTAAGCAGTTTTGTACGTTAACCTTTCTCTCTCTCTCTCTATATATATATATATATATAGAGGGTATATTGTCAATCTTGAGGACAAGATTTCTTGTAGCAAATTAAGAAAAGTAAACTAAGGTTGAAATGTTCAAATTCAATAACATTAATTATGGATGAACTTATATACATATATAGTTATACATATATTTCAGTAGCAGTAGTAGGCAGACAATTTCAACATCTTGACTTGAAACAGATATTTCCATGTAATGTAACATTGTAACTACGGATAATTTCTTAAGCAAGCCCAAAGAGCTTTATGGGCCGAGCCTAAACTTTCAAGTCGAAAATCCCGTCCGCACCCCTTGGAATTTTTCATCCGCACCCCTTGGAACTTTTCGACCGCACCCTTGAAATTTTTCGTCCGAACCCCTTAGGTAAAAAGTGTTATCAATTTATATTTTAAATTTTTTTTAGTAAATTCTTATTTAAAAAAAATACTACCTAAATTATATAACTTTTAATACCTAACTAACTAAACCCAAATACCCATACCTTTACCCACTTATAATTCCTAACTAGCTAGCCCACTAAGTCTTAGCCCATTAACCAAACCCAACAATATTTTAAACAATAATAAAATAATTAAAGCCCAAAATCTTTAGAAATTAGAGGAGAAAAAAGGGTAATAAAGTTGTTACCCAGCGACAACAGTCGAGCAGTCGGCGACCACCGTAATCAGCCACCATACCACCGTCGTTTGACACCAAATCTAACCGGAATCCGAACACGGGTAAGTTTCTTTGTTATTTTGATGATTTTGGTTGATATTATTGGAGAAAAAAGGGTAATAAAGTTGTTAAATATGTTTGAAATTTTGTGTGTTTTGACGTTGTTTATGGTTGTTTAGATGATCTTTAGGGTGATTATGTTGTTTATATATTTTTAGGGTGATTACAACTTACGTTATGATTTCTATGGCTTGAATAGTTGAAAATTAAAATTGAAACATTATGTTATGGAGCGATGAACTTATGTTATATAGACAAAAAATTGCTTAAGAAATTAGTTTTAGATGATGTTTTGGATAGATTTCAAAAAATGAAAACCCGTAGGGCGTCGACGTTTTAATTATGTTTGTAACAAGGTTTGACATGTTTTTGATGATTATATAAATTTAGTTTGATGTTCGTTTGTTTTACATGACCCGATCCGTCCTGATACGAACCGATTTTTTTACTTATATACCTAGGGGCCTAAAATTTTTAAAAATGTTCCGCACCCCCATAAAAAAATTCCTGGGTCCACCACTGGTTGAGCCCAAGACATTGCAACTTCTTGACAAATCAAGTATTCAGCCTATCAACTTTGTGGTTTGGCCCAAACAGATTAATTTTAATATATTAATAATAATTAAAACTTTCGTAAAATATGTGGGGGCGTGTGCATATAGAGGTGTACTAGGTGTTGCCCCGTCTGCGTTGCGGGGCACTAAGCCAAATATTTCTCTTTCACATACGTCTGTGTTTCGTTTACTTGTACATACTACTTATAACACGATCTCAAAAAACATTACATCGAGAAAACCAATTAAAACAAAACACTATCAATACTTTTGCTAAAAAAACTAAAATGATGGAAAGACTATAATTTTTAACTGGGGCAAAATTGTAATTTTTGAGAATAAATGAGCGTGTGTCACGCAACTGCCTGACACGAATAAAAATTACACCGAGTCAACAATTAAAACAAAACAATACCATAGATTTGTCAAAAAAAAAACTAAAACTAAAACGATAGCGTGACTATAATTTTACACTGGGGGTAAAATCGTAATTTGACAGGAAAAAAACAAACACAATGGCAAACCTATAAATTTGAAAACGAGGGAAAAATCGTAATTAGGATGGACGGGAAAAAACAAAACCATTGGCAAAACTGTAAATTTAAACGGGGCAAAATCGTAATTTGGCTGGACTAATGGGGAAGTGCCAGGCAGTTGTGGGAACAAAATTGTATTTTTTGAAATGGGAACAAAATCATAATTTTGAACAAAGGGCAAAAGCGTAAATATATTTTGAACTAGGCACGAAATTATAATTTTAAACTGAGGGAAAAATCATAATTTTGAGCTAGGGGGGAAACATAATTTTGTTTTGAACTGTAGGCGAAAACGAAATTTTGAGCTGATGGTAAAATCGTAATTTATAGCTAAGGGAAAAACATAATTTTATTTTGAACTGTGTGCAAAAACGTAATGTTAAACGAAGGACGAAACCGTAATTTTAAACTGGGAATAAAATTAAATTAAAAATGGGTTGGTCCAATAGGGAAGTGCCACGCAAGCTGCCTGGCACTATTCCCTCAACTCCTTTTTGTATATGTAGGATAATATGGAAGAGTGAAGAAGTTTTAATATGTTCCCTAAAAATCTACTATGTAAACTTATGTAATATGGTTTGGTGTTTTTTGCTGAAAGTGGGTTGCTGTAGCAAGTGGCGTCCCAATTTTGAGTAATAAAATGTGTGTTGTTTCGTCGTTAAAAACATAAAGTCCGCCAAGGCGCCAACCAAATGACTAATTATGAACGCATAATCTAAGTAAATGAGACCGGATTTAGAAATTGCAATACAGGTTTATAACACCGTTATAAGTAAATGAGATCAGGTTTAGAAATTGCAATACATGTTTATAACACCTCTATAGATGTAAAAGTGATCAAATTGTTAAAATTACAAAAAAAAAAAAAAAAAATCGTCTTTTATGTTGACATCATATTGCAAACTGCATCCTTTACTATCAAAAAGTACAAAAACGTACTCGATGTTTGGAAACACTTGCACGTTACGTCCTTTGACCCTAACTCAGTTAGTTTTTATGGTCAAATATGACCAAATGGATCCCACATAATCGTTTTTTATTAATTTTTATGATTATTTATTTTAGTAATTAGGTTTAGGGATGAGGTCGGTATCAACCGGTACCGAAAATCCCCAAAAGTGTGTACCGGTACAGAATATACCCGATACCGTAAGGTTCGGTACCGGTACTGTACCGGAGCGGTATCAAAAATGTCAACAGTCGGTATCGAATCGGTACAGAAAATGTACCCGGTTCGGTAAATTCGGCACCGGTACCATTTGCTCATCCCTATAAATGACCAAAACACCCTCATGTGGGGTCCACTTAGTCAGATTTAATAATGAATAATGAAAACTAACTGAGTTAGGGCTAAAGGACATAATGTGTAAGGATTTGTAAACATTGAGTACGTTTGTTGTACTTTATAAAGATAAGGACATAGTTTGTAATCTGGTATCAACGTAAACAATGATTTTTGTAATTTACTCAATTGTTAAAAGTTGTTAAAAGAAACACTCAAAGAAAGGGGCCATAAATACAAGACATCAAAGTATCAAAACAAAACTTATTGATAGTTGAATTCATAAGGGACCATTCATGCATCTTTCTACTTTCTTACTTTCTAAACATATAAAAAAATCATGACAAAAATGCATACAACACGTATAAAAAATCTTCAACCTTTTATTCACATTAGGATATTACATATATGTTTACTTGTAATAGATAATAGATGAATCAATACACCACATGTTTTCATTAGAACATCGACATTAACCCAACAATATGGTCAATAGACGACGATGTCGACCATGATCATCCCAACACTTCCAACAACCACCTCTACGTTCTCCATTATTTAATTTAGTCATCAATCCTGTCGAGAATAAATATAAATGAAACTATTATGATCAAAATACTCCAAACACATGTATTTGTGTATAGAATTTAACGCATATGAAAATACTCCATATCTATGAAAATAAATGTTTTATAATATAGTGTTTTTCGCATGATCTCAAACCTGTACGTATACACATTAATCATTAGCAATCATACCAGATGGGTCGTTAATCTTCGATTGTGGAGAACTTTGAAGGTTTCTTCCTTCCGATGAAATCAGGACAAGTGTAAACAGAACCAATAAGAACAAAGTAACACCACCAAACTTCATTTTCAGAAATAGAATCCGAGTTGTGGTGTGGTGTGGTTTGGTGCCGTGCTTTGATTTATATATAGAGGGTATATTATCAACCTTGGGGACAAGGTTTCTTGTAGCAAATCAGGAAAAGTAAACGAAGGGCAATGGTTGAAATGTTCAAATTCAATTCACTAACATTAATTATTGATGAACTTATATACGTATATATTATATACATTTCAGTAGCAGTAGGTAGAGACAATTTCAACATCTTGAAAAAGAGATTTCCATGTAAATATGTAATGTAACTTGAAAAAGAGATTTCCATGTAAATATGTAATCAAATACGGATAATTTACAATTTCCATGTAAATATGTAATCAAATACGGATAATTTCTTAAGCAAGCCCAAACAGTTTTATGGGCCTAGCCTAAACTTTCAAGTTGAGCCCAAGACATTGCAACTTTTTGACAAATCAAGTATTCAGCCTATCAACCTTGTGGTTCGGCCCAAACAGCTTAATTTTAATATATTAAAACTTTCGTAAAATGTGTGTGTGTGTGTGGGGGGGGGGGGGGGGGGTCGTGTGCATAGAGGTGCATATGAAAAGAGTGAAGAAGTTTTAATATGTTCCCTAAAAATCTAGTATGTAAACTTATGTAATATCGTACTGTAACACCCTTACTTTGAACTAGAATTAAATACTAGATTTATAGATATTTATACCAAAAGATTCTAGATTTACATAAGTTTCATAAAAACATATCCAACACTTGGCCAAATTAGAACATTCAAAATCTTGTTTGAGAATTTGGACACAACCCGTGAACAAAATTTAAGTAAGATTTAGACACATTGCGGAAGCATTCAAAGATTGTGTTCGGTTCTTCGACTTTGCTTGATCACCATCCATACGGTCCATCTAATCACCTAGAGTCAAAACCAATTAAAACATTAGTTTGACCTTGGCACATGATATTTAAACATATAAATCAATCATCAATTAATAATAAAACAATTTAAAGTTTTTCTGGGTTTACCGTAAATTACGGTCATACCGTAGTTTACGGTGGGATCTGGAAGTTTAAGGTCACCGTAAATCAGGTGGTTTCCACCGTAAACAATAAACATCTACCGTAAATTACGGTTATACCGTAATTTACGGTATTAGCTAGGATTTCAAGTTTTGTTTCCTTGTTTTGTTACACCAAGATTCTAACTCTTTAAATTCAGGTTTTTCAATGATTCCGAAAACCTTAAAACCCCATATCTCTCAAAAGAATACATATAAATCAATCATCAAAGATCTTTCTATCATATTCCTATGTAATAATCGTACCTTACTTGATTTATTCGACCCGTTTAGGCACCAAGAATTTATCATCAAGCAAGGAAATTCGACATAGATTTTCTAACAATTGTTTTGACCCGTCTCCATAGATTTGGACGAATAGACACTTACTTGTTATATATTGATCTATCTTGTTTACCATGTTTTCAAACTACAACATAAAACTATTAAATAATTTACAATTGTAACGAAACGGTAATTTCGTACCTTTAGAGCACGCCTTTCCCCCGTGAATTCCCTTCGGCTTGTCCGCTTGATGATCCGGACTCTTTGCCTAGAAAATTCAGTTTTACAACTTGTTTAGAACTCTTTCCATGACCATATTCATATCATTGTGAAACATGATCAAATCTGCGTTCTCATCAAATTTAACATCAAAATCCTCACTTAGGCATTTCTACAAACACCTAACGGGTCAGATTTTCCTACCATCATCTCCAAGTTCATGACTTGCAAATTAAACCTCAAATTTCACTTTAATTAGTAAACCTTGCACACATTTTAGCATCAATATCACAGGAATTACCTCCTATAATGAAATTTATACTAGAATTATCATTCAAATCCTAGTGTTCATCATCATCTTATAAAACCCATAACCTAGCTTCCATGGATTCATAGAATTCCCTGAATTTGGGCATGATTTCTCAAATAGTTAGCTAGGTTTTACTTCTAAACACCTATTCAACTTCAATCTAACCAAATAACACACATGCAAGCATCTAATTTCAGATTTTCAAAATCATGAAAATTTCAAGTTGATAGATTTCATCAAATTTCACATACCTTAGAATCCTCTTGAAATGAGGATTACGATTCTAGGCTCAATTCTCGATTTCTACTTGGATTAACCCTTCAATTTGCAAGATTATGAGATTTTAGGGTTTTGGAGAAGTGGGTGTCGCCCACTGTGATGTTCTGGTCGACCAGGGATATCAAATGGGGGTTAAATTTGTGTTTTGTTTGTTTATTAGAATTAAGTTTCAATTTTTAACAACTTAAACACCTTCACTTTGATAAATATTGATTTTTGTGAACTTTTACTCTACTTTATGGTTATTTCTAGACATTTTAACTAATCAGGTTAAAATTCCTAGTTAGTAAATTCTCGTTTATTTAAACCTTACTAATTCCAGTTTAAGGTTTTACATTTTTCGGGGTGTTACAAGTCCACCCCCCTTAAAAAGGGTTTCGTCCTCGAAACCGCAATACGTACCAAATAAAGTAGGGTGAAGACGTCGCATTTCCTCTTCGGACTCCCATGTAGTGTCCGAACCCTTCCTATGCTCCCATTTGACTTTGACTTGTTCAATTTGCTTATTTCGTAAACGTTTAACCTTTCTGTCTAAAATTTCAACCGGTCTCACCGCATAATTTAGACTATTATCCACTTCGATATCATCGTAATGGATATAGGTCGTTTCGTCTGCTAGGCACTTTCTTAATTGAGATACGTGAAACGTGCCATGGATCCCACTCAGCTCCTCCGGTAATTCAAGACGGTAAGCTACCTTGCCAACTCTTCCGATAATTTTAAATGGCCCGATAAACCTTGGGCTTAACTTCCCCTTCTTTCTAAATCTAATGACACCTTTCCATGGCGACACTTTTAGCATGACCATGTCACCGACTCGAAATTCAATTGGTCTTTTCCTTTTATCAACATACGCCTTTTGCCTGTCTTGAGCCGCTTTCAAGTGTGCCCGAACTTTATCGATCTTTTCGTTCGTGGCTCGTACTATGTCTTGGTGGGCGAGTTCACGTGGACCCACTTCACCCCAACAAACCGAGGTTCGACACTTCCTACCGTAAAGCAGTTCGTATGGTGCCATTTTAATACTAGATTGGTAACTGTTGTTATACGAAAACTCAACTAACGGTAGGTGAACATCCCAACTGCCTCCAAAGTCGATTATACACGCCCGTAGCATGTCTCCCAATATTTGTATCGTTCTTTCACTTTGTCCATCCGTTTGAGGATGGTACGCAGTGCTAATGAACAATTTGGTCCCCATTTGTTCTTGGAAATCACGCCAGAAATTCGAAGTAAACCGGGTATCCCTATCCGACACGATGGACACCGGCACTCCATGACGTGCTATGATTTCATTGGTATAGACTTCTGACATCTTTTCTGACGTATAAGTCTCACGAATCGGGATAAAGTGAGCACTTTTCGTCAATCTATCCACCACTACCCATATGGCATCAAAACCACGATTCGTCTTAGGCAGCTTGGTTAACAGGTCCATTGTAATATGTTCCCATTTCCAAACCGGAATTTCTAACGGTTGGAGTTTACCGTATGGTTTCTGATGCTCCGCCTTGACTTGTAAACATGTCAAGCATTTTTCCACATACTTCACCACATCCCTCTTCATTCCGGGCCACCAATAATTTTGTTTCAAATCATTGTACATCTTGGTCGCACCCGGATGAATTGAATAACGGGATTTATGAGCTTCATCAAGTAGAAGCGCCTTTACTCCACAGGTATGTGGGACCCATATCCTTCCGGATCGAGTCTTCAACCCATGATTCCCTTCTGATAAATCTTTCAATTGACCAATTATTCTTTCTTTCTTCAAATTCTCTTCTTTTACTGCTTCTAATTGCGCCTCTCGAATACGTTCAAGTATACCCGAGGTCACCACGAGTTGCATCGACCTCACTCGTATTGGGACATAGTCCGCTTTTCGGCTTAGAGCGTCCGCTACCACGTTTGCTTTTCCGGGGCGGTAATGTATCTCACAATCGTACTCTTTCACCGTTTCTAGCCATCGCCTTTGCCGCATATTCAACTCTTTCTGATCAAAGAAGTATTTCAAGCTCTTGTGATCGGTGAATATGGTGCACTTTACCCCATACAGGTAATGCCTCCATATTTTTAATGCAAATACCACCGCTGCCAGCTCGAGATCGTGCGTGGGATATTTCTTTTCGTGTATCTTCAATTGTCTCGAGGCATAGGCTATTACCTTGCCCTGTTGCATCAGCACGCAACCAAGTCCCAATAATGACGCATCCGAATAAACCACCATGTCTTCGACTCCGTCCGGCAATGTCAGTACCGGAGCTTGAGTTAACCTTTCTTTTAGCGTCCGAAACGCTTTTTCTTGATCGACTCCCCAAACAAACTTTGCTTTCTTTTGGGTTAGCTTTGTTAGCGGCGATGCAATCTTGGAGAAATCTTGAATGAATCTCCTATAATATCCAGCAAGCCCCAAAAAGCTTCTAATTTCAGAAGGGTTCTTCGGGGGATTCCATTTCGACACCGCCTCTATCTTTGACGGATCCACCAAAACCCCATCGGCACTTATGACATGACCGAGAAATTGTACCTCTCGTAACCAAAAGGCACATTTGGAAAATTTTGCATAAAGCTTCTCTCGTCTAAGTGTCTCTAACACTTCTTGTAAGTGGGTGCATGTTCGGCTTCACTTTTCGAATACACCAAGATATCATCGATAAACACGATGACCGACTTATCCAACATTGGCTTGCAAACCCGGTTCATGAGGTCCATGAAAGCCGCGGGCGCATTTGTTAGCCCAAATGACATCACGAGAAATTCGTAATGTCCGTATCTTGTGCGAAAAGCCGTCTTCGGCACATCTTCTTCTTTGACCTTTAGTTGGTGATACCCCGACCTAAGGTCAATTTTTGAAAACCAACTCGCGCCTTGTAGTTGGTCAAATAAGTCGTCTATCCTCGGGAGCGGGTATCGGTTCTTTACCGTGAGTTTGTTTAACTCCCGATAATCGATACACATGCGCATACTCCCGTCCTTCTTTCTCACAAACAACACCGGTGCGCCCCAAGGAGACACACTCGGCCTTATGAATCCTTTGTCAAGCAAATCTTGAATTTGGGACATCAGCTCTTGTAATTCCGACGGTGCAAGTCAGTACGGGGCTTTCGCCACAGGTTTCGCGCCCGGAATCAATTCGATCCCGAACTCTACTTCCCGTTCAGGCGGTATCCCCGGTAAATCTTCCGGAAAAACATCTTCATAATCCCGTACTATCGGTACATCTCCAATCTTCTGTGATTCTTTCTCGGTCTCATTTGCATAAATTATGAATGCCTTGCATCCTCGCTTCATGAGCTTGTGAGCTTTCAACATCGAACATACTATGGGGTTGCCTCGTTTTTCGCCATAAATGGTGACGTGTTTTCCGCTCGGAGATGTTAGTTTTATCTCTTTGCGAAAACACACGACCTTTGCATGGTATTGAGATAGCCAATCCATCCCCACGACTACTTGGAATTCTCCCATTGACATCGGGATTAGATTTATCAAATATTCTTCATCGTCGATGCTCAGTTTGCAATTTTCACATACATCACAAACAATAAAGCTTTTGTTATTACCTATCTCTACTTCTAAAGGCACAGGTAATTTTGTTAGAATAAATGAAGGATGTCGAATAAACCCATATGAAACAAAGGATTTATTCGCACCCGTATCAAATAACACATGTGCGGGAATTGAATTTACAGCGAATATACCTGAGACCACGTCCGGTTCAATCTTCGCTTCTGCGGCAGTTAGTTGGAAAGATCTTGCCTTTGCTTTCGGGGCTTCACCTTTCGATTCTTGCCCATCTTTCTTTCCAACCAGTTCCGGGCATTCCGACTTTTTATGACCCGTTCGATAACAATTGTAACAAACCGTCACCTTCTCCGGGCATGACATAGCCATATATCCCGTTTTCTTGCATATGGGACAAGGCTTATCCTTGTAACGACATTCGCCCTTATGATTCTTCCCACAAATTTTGCAACCTGATGTACTACCTTTAGCATCTGATTTCTTTGCTGATTCATTCGTTCTTGCTTTCTTGGCAGGGCTTGGATTCACATCTTGTGCCCTTCGTTCACCCCGTTCTATACTCTTCTTCAATTCAATCTCCCTTTCCCGAGCAGCATTGACAATCTCGGTAAGGGTCTCATACTTTGAAGGGGTTATGAATTCTCTATACTCCGCGCTTAGCATGTTATGATAATAATAGACCTTTTGCTCTTCATTCGTTATCAAATCATCACAGAACTTCATCTTGTCCATAAACATCCCCGTGATCTTATCTATGGATTCACCTTTGTGTCTGAGTTGCATGAACTCTTCCTTGATCTTGTTTATGACCGCTTTGGGACTATGGTGTTTAAGAAACGGCGTCTTAAACTCCTCCCAAGTCATGGCCTTAGCCGCTTCACTTCCAATCTCCTTCTTTTTGTTATCCCACCAATCTTTCGCTTGGCTCCTTAGTTGACCCGTACCATAGGCTACGTAGTCTTCTTCGTCACAATGGGTTCTCTCGAATACCCCTTCGATGTCACTTAGCCATCGTTGGCACACTATTGGGTCAACCTCCCCATTATATATTGGTGGTTTACAAGCCATGAATTCCTTGTATGAACAAGGCTTTCGTCCTCCACGCTTTTCCTTTACTACATTTGAATCATCCTCCAGTTTCTTGATTCTATCTTCTACTATTGATAAAACCGTGTTTTGGATTTTATCAATAAAGCCCGACAAACTGTTTTCGATCGCCTTTCCAACCTCTTCGGCAATCACTTCTCTCACTTGTTCGGTGACTCTTGGCACCGCATTATCATTGCCTCCATCAGCCATCTCGATTTCTGAAATGTTTACATAGATTGTTAAACATTCCATTTATAACACGTGCTTTACTTGTTTTGATTTAATCAAGTTCATAACTTGATTTAATCATCCTTGTTTCAATTCAATCAAGTTCGCAACTTGATTTAATCATTCTTGTTTCAATTCAATCAAGTTCACAACTTGATTTAATCATTCTTGTTTCAATTCAATCAAGTTCGCAACTTGATTTAATCATTCTTGTTTCAATTCAATCAAGTTCGTAACTTGATTTAATCATTCTTGTTTTTGAGTGAGCTTACACACTTGTTTCATGCATATTGTTCATTTCTTATTCTTTACGTAGTACCTAATTTATTAACAATTAAGCTAGTTCTTACCGGACGATCGATCAAGCTTGAACCGAACACTTATTGACAACCTTGAGCTCTGATTACCAACTTGTAACACCCTTACTTTGAACTAGAATTAAATACTAGATTTATAGATATTTATACCAAAAGATTCTAGATTTACATAAGTTTTAGAAGTTTCATAAAAACATATCCAACACTTGGCCAAATTAGAACATTCAAAATCTTGTTTGAGAATTTGGACACAACCCGTGAACAAAATTTAAGTAAGATTTAGACACATTGCGGAAGCATTCAAAGATTGTGTTCGGTTCTTCGACTTTGCTTGATCACCATCCATACGGTCCATCTAATCACCTAGAGTCAAAACCAATTAAAACATTAGTTTGACCTTGGCACATGATATTTAAACATATAAATCAATCATCAATTAATAATAAAACAATTTAAAGTTTTTCTGGGTTTACCGTAAATTACGGTCATACCGTAATTTACGGTGGGATCTGGAAGTTTAAGGTCACCGTAAATCAGGTGGTTTCCACCGTAAACAATAAACATCTACCGTAAATTACGGTTATACCGTAATTTACGGTATTAGCTGGGATTTCAAGTTTTGTTTCCTTGTTTTGTTACACCAAGATTCTAACTCTTTAAATTCAGGTTTTTCAATGATTCCGAAAACCTTAAAACCCCATATCTCTCAAAAGAATACATATAAATCAATCATCAAAGATCTTTCTATCATATTCCTATGTAATAATCGTACCTTACTTGATTTATTCGACCCGTTTAGGCACCAAGAATTTATCATCAGGCAAGGAAATTCGACATAGATTTTCTAACAATTGTTTTGACCCGTCTCCATAGATTTGGACGAATAGACACTTACTTGTTATATATTGATCTATCTTGTTTACCATGTTTTCAAACTACAACATAAAACTATTAAATAATTTACAATTGTAACGAAACGGTAATTTCGTACCTTTAGAGCACGCCTTTCCCCCGTGAATTCCCTTCGGCTTGTCCGCTTGATGATCCGGACTCTTTGCCTAGAAAATTCAGTTTTACAACTTGTTTAGAACTCTTTCCATGACCATATTCATATCATTGTGAAACATGATCAAATCTGCGTTCTCATCAAATTTAACATCAAAATCCTCACTTAGGCATTTCTACAAACACCTAACGGGTCAGATTTTCCTACCATCATCTCCAAGTTCATGACTTGCAAATTAAACCTCAAATTTCACTTTAATTAGTAAACCTTGCATACATTTTAGCATCAATATCACAGGAATTACCTCCTATAATGAAATTTATACTAGAATTATCATTCAAATCCTAGTGTTCATCATCATCTTATAAAACCCATAACCTAGCTTCCATGGATTCATAGAATTCCCTGAATTTGGGCATGATTTCTCAAATAGTTAGCTAGGTTTTACTTCTAAACACCTATTCAACTTCAATCTAACCAAATAACACACATGCAAGCATCTAATTTCAGATTTTCAAAATCATGAAAATTTCAAGTTGATAGATTTCATCAAATTTCACATACCTTAGAATCCTCTTGAAATGAGGATTACGATTCTAGGCTCAATTCTCGATTTCTACTTGGATTAACCCTTCAATTTGCAAGATTATGAGATTTTAGGGTTTTGGAGAAGTGGGTGTCGCCCACTGTGATGTTCTGGTCGACCAGGGATATCAAATGGGGGTTAAATTTGTGTTTTGTTTGTTTATTAGAATTAAGTTTCAATTTTTAACAACTTAAACCCCTTCACTTTGATAAATATTGATTTTTGTGAACTTTTACTCTACTTTATGGTTATTTCTAGACATTTTAACTAATCAGGTTAAAATTCCTAGTTAGTAAATTCTCGTTTATTTAAACCTTACTAATTCCAGTTTAAGGTTTTACATTTTTCGGGGTGTTACACGTACCATGATTTAGTGGTCTAGTGGTATGGTGTTATTTCTAACAAGAGTAAGTCTATTGGTTCAAATCCTTGTAAGTGCAAGATAAAGGTGAAATTGCAATTTGTTGTTAAAAAATGTAATATCATAGGGTGTTTTTGCTAAAACTGGGTTGATGTAGCACCTCGCGTCCCAATTTTGAGTAATAAAATGCGTTCTGTTTCGCCGTTAAATAACATAAAACCCACCAACCAAATGACTAACTATAAACGAATAACCTAAGTAAATGAGACCGGGTTTAGAAATTGCAAATACAAGTTTATAACAACTTTATAGATGTAAAAACGATCAAATTGTTAAAAGAAAAACGTAAAGAAAGGACCATAAATAAAATATATTAAGGCAAAATGGATTTAGATAATCTAATCTAACTAATTTTGGCCAATAATAATCCCAATTGAGTTTATTCCCGCTAGTGATCCAACTTTTTTTCATTTTGTTTGTATAACGGTCCGTCGTTAAAAAATAAAAACATCAAAACAAAACTTGTTTGGATTATTTTTACCCAAAAATAACTAAATTGGATTATTATTATTATTATTATTATTATTATTATTATTATTATTATTATTATTATTATTATTATTTTTGAACGACAAGGAACGACGTGTCAGCCACCGTGACACCGGGCACTGTGGCCAAGGTCGACTACTCGACCGCCGCCAACCCCTTGGCTCTCCCAGATACGTGAAAACCCGACCTCCACCCGCCCTAAGTCACGAAAGTGGGATAATCGGTAAAACCTAGTTTCCAATCGGGAAACCAAAACGAACCGACACCACCTTTGGATTATTTAAATCCAATTTGCAAAAACAAAACTTGTTGATAGTTGAATACATAAGGGACCATTTATGCATCTTTCTACTTTATTACTTTCTAACATATAAACCCTAATTCTTCACCGTCGTAGTGTGTGAGGGTTTTAAGCCAAAAACACACACAATTTTCCGGCAAACCGCCGCCGCTCGCCGCCGCATCGCTACTCGACCTTCAAATCAACGGCCACCGTAGAAAAAGTAAACATATGGGTAAAACATCGTATATGAAGCTTAAAGGCAGCCAAAACCTAAGGCAAAGGTTACTTCTCGCAACTCTATCTTCAACTCCGATCTTAATCGAGGATATTCGAGCCGATGCCACGTGGCCGGGGCTTCTTCCTCATGAGGTTTCGTTTCTCCGTCTTCTTGAGACTGTTTCTGATGACTGTCATGTTGAAATCAACGAAACTGGTAATTCTAGGGTTTTGTTTTTGTTTTTTTTTTGTGTGTTTTTTATTTGAATTGTTGTGATTATGTTGAAATTAAACTGCAATTTGAGAGAAATTAATCTACTTTTGTCAATTTTGATACGGATTTATTTAGTTTCTGATTATGTATAATGTGTTTTTTATATATATATTTTTTTCATAAGTTTTTATTTTAGCATTCCTGGCCAAATCTAGCTATAAATAAGCTTTATGTATTGTTTAAGATATGAATTATACATGTACAACCTAAAAAGCCGTTTTTTTTAATATTTTTTTCATAGGTTTTTAGCATTCTTGTCCAAATTTAGCTATAATTAAGCTTTTATGTATTATATAAGATATGAATCATACATATACAACCTAAAAAGCCGTTTTTTGTGAGCTTTTTGCACCTCAACTGCCCTGTTTTTTGTGAGCCTTTTGCGCCTCAACTGCCCCGTTGTTTTTTTCGTGAGCCTCAACTGCGCTTTTTTGTACGTTTGGCACCTTACCTAATACCTACACAAAAGCGGAGGGACCTGCGCGCCTGAGGTTGTCTTGCGCTTAGGCGTGTCTCAGGCGCGCTTTTTAAATTGCGATTGTAGCGATCGCTATAGCATGCTACGGTATAGTGTCGCTATTAGGGTTGTAGCGATGGATAGCGAGAATAGCAACGCTTTATTTTTCTTTTAATATAAATAGCAATTAAATATAGATATAAAATAGCTGGAACTAGGTTTTTGTTAAATATACATGTAAAATAGCATATACACAATCAATATTTATGACAATATTTGGCTTATCTAGGAAATTAGCTTACAAAGCATGTTTCAGTTTGAATTAACAGGAATGCAGTGACTATTACAACTTGACTTGAATGTCGTTTTGCTGCTTTTGTAATGTCGTATTTAGCTTTTACAATTGGATAGTTGTTTGTTGAGATGGTTTCTCATGACTGTCATGTTGAAATTAACAAGACTGTTAATCCTAGGGCCCCGTTCTGTGTTATTTAGAATTCACTATCTGAAAATAAGCTACTTTTATCGTCAAATTTCGAACAGATAAAATCTTTCCTTAAAGACATACTGGTCTAAAAATGGCAGCTAGATAGTACATTGTGTAAAATGCTGTGATTTTTGCTGCTTTTGCAATGACAGGAAGTGAATTTTGGTGTTGTTTATAAGTTTATACGACGTGCTTGTAGTATTTACCTTCAATCTGTTGTATTGTTTGTGGAATTGATAGGGACGAAGTTGAAGTACAAGCCCGGGATAGTGATGGGTGGGAGATATCTAGAGCACGATTGCGGATTGAGTAGGTCAATCGGCTATTTTCTTGAACCGTTGATTGTGCTTGGTTTGTTCGGGAAGAAGCCTCTTTCCATTAAGCTCAAAGGTACCTTGCTCCCTTCATTCTTTCGAATTTGTAGTCCGTTTTGTCGATATAGCTCCAAATGTTTTCAATTAGGGAATGTAGTGGTGGGTTACTCTTGTTTTGTTTTAATCATTCGAGTAATACTAATTTACTATTTTGGCCCATGTGGTCTAGTCAGCATAGTTATTAAAGGCGCGAAGCGCACTCTGGGCGCATAGGCTCCGATTAGGGCCTAGGCGATAGGCGCAAAAAAAGCGTGGGCCCGAGAAAAAAAAAGCGCACTTAAATAAAAAAATTAATAAGTTCATTAAGGGAATAAAGTACTCAAAACCAAAACAATAATGTGACAACAGAATTCAGAATTAAATCAGAGAACAAAAACTAGAACTTAGAGAACTAATTCAGAATTAACTAATTAAAAATAAATACTGGAAAATACAGAACTAAATCAGAGAACAAAAAACTGCTGTTAATGTATTTAGGATAAGAGTAACTTGCTAGCTCCTGTTGTATTTGTTTGCCGGATTCTAATGAAAGTTTTTTAGCCGTGCAAAAAAAAAAAAAAAAAAAATTAGGATAAAAGTAGCTAGCCATATATTTAGGATATGCAGTTTCTGTGAGTAAAAAAAGTAATGATTAATTCAGCATACCGAATTCAACATTTAGTGATATAATCAGTTGCCAATAGTCCTATAAATACTGCAGATAATGAGGAATTTACAAATTAAAAAAAAGGATTAATTATCATTTATAACGCATGGAATTAGGTTGCGCTCAAAACACCTAGGAAGTAGGAGCGCATTCAACTCGCTTCGCCCAGAAATATCGCTTAGGCGCCAAAAGCGACCGCTTTTGATAACTATGCTAGTCAGTTTAACCCTTTCCGTTTAAAAAGGAATCTTTATACATATCAGACCCTGATGTTGCATTTTTGTAACGGTTTTGGCCCCTAACACTAACTCTGTTACTTTTTTCTAGTTAAGACTTAAGTGTAAGGGTATTTTGGTCTTTTTACACTATAGGGATTGTTTATGTAAATTGTACATTACGAAGTTATTTTAATATTTAAGGGGTTATTTATGTAATTGCTCAATTTTTTAATTATCTCATGTTTTTCGTGATTATAATTTAATAAAATACATTTAAAATATACAAATAAATACGTATTTTCAAAACCATTACAAAATACAACCTTAGGGTCTGATATGTCAAGATTCTTTTTTTTGGCTGAAATAGTTAAACCGACTAAACCATAGGGACCAAAATAGTATTTTACTCTAATCATTATTATGTTGATCTTCCTTTTATTGCGTATACTAGTTTAAACAATGTTAATAGTAATTGAATAAGTTGATAAATATTAGATGCTGATGATCAAATATTGCTTTTCAGGTATCACAAATGATCCAAAAGACCCATCTGTCGATACATTCAGATCAACCACTTTACCATTATTGAAGCGATTCGGAGTTCCATCAGAAGGGTTGGAGTTAAAGATAGAAAGCCGTGGAGTTGCCCCTAAAGGCGGTGGAGAAGTTACACTTTCAGTTCCTATTATTCACAATAGTTTAAAGGTTAATTTCATCATATATATAATATATGAATATGTAATTTTTTTAGAGTAAAATGCCATTTTAGTCCTTAAGGTTTGGCCAGTTTTGCCACTTTCGTTCAAAGGTTTGTTTTTCCGTACTTGGATCCAAAAGGTTTGAAATCTTGCCATTTTCATCCAGCTCGTTAACTCCATCCATTTTTCTTTGTTAAGTCAGGGGTATTTCTGTCTTTTTTGATAACGTAAAGGGCAATTCGGTTTATTTTTCACTGTATGCACAAGCATAAAGTGATGAAGTTCACGAGCTGGATAAAAATGGCAAGATTTCAAACCTTTTGGATCCAGGTGCGAAAAAACAAACCTTTGGATGAAAGTCGCAAAACTGGCCAAACCTCAGGGACGAAAATGACATTTTACTCTTTTTTTAATCTCGCTATATTAATCATGTTTGGGACTTGGGTTTGCAGGCAGTCACATGGACCGATGAAGGTATGGTTAAACGGATCAGGGGTATCAGTTTCTCCGCAAGAGTATCAGTTCAGTTTGAAAATACAATGATTCATGCCGCTAGAGGAATCTTTAACCGATTGCTTCCAGATGTTCACATTTTTACTGATCATAAAGCCGGTGCACAAGCTGGAAAGTACGTTTATTTTCATGTTAAGTGCTTTTAAGAGGTGGTCATTTCGACCCATTTACTTACAAACGGGTCAATTCTTCAGGGTGTCTTGAACGTTGAATCTTTGATTAATATAGTTACATTTTTTTGTTGAGACATTATATGATTTGTTTGGTTATTGTTTTTAGTGATTTACGTTTTTTGTTTTGCAGCTCACCTGGTTATGGAATATCGTTGGTTGCTGAAACGACATCGGGGTGTTTCATATCGGTGGATACCACAATTTCTTATACCCGAGGGAATGATGACATGGATATTGATGAAAGGAAAGAACTTATGCCTCCGGAGGAAGTTGGTGAGGAAATTGCATCTCTTCTACTTGGCGAGATTGAACAGGGTGGTGTTATAGATTCTACGCACCAGGTTTGTATCTGAATGATAATATATATTTTTTATATGAATCAATCTACTATTTTTATAAGGATTTCATATACCGACACCTTGAAACTTGCAAAATGTCAGAATACATGATATTCTGCAGGAGTTTTGAGGGGTATGAATGAAATTTCCTCTTTATAAAATATTTAAAAAATACATTACGGTGACTTTTGACCACGTTTGACGTGTTTCGTGTTGAACTTCTTCATCTTATAAAGTTATAATCTTATCTGTCCAACCCTGTTAAGAGAAAATATAGTCTGAGTCAACCTGCTCAATTACGTGTTTCGTGTTGAACTTCTTCGTCTTATAAACTTATTTGTCTAAGAGAAAATATAGTCAACCTGCTCAAAAGTAATTTTTAAAATTGGCAACTCTACTTATGTAACTCTATGCAGTTAATATCGCTGATATATCAGTTATCGGTCCCTGGTGAGATATTGGTGCAAAATATGGGTCAGAATATCGGCACCGATATTATCGACGATACTGACCAATATATCACCGATTTTCCCGATATCAGTACCTTTCTTCTTACTTCTACCATTCGCCTTTCTTCTTATTGCTGCCAATATTGTATTTAAGTCTTAATTGTTGATTGTTAGTGTTTCAAGTCTTAATCAGTTCCTAGTTGCTACAATTGTTAGTGATTTGCATGTTGCAAAAGGTTAATTTGTTTATGGTAGGAGAGTATACTGAATTGTTAGTGTTAAATTGCTATATATAAATTCAGAATGATATCAAAATTACCGATATCCTACCGCGATAACAAATATCTCAAATATCGGTCCTTGACCGATATCCGATTCTTTACCGCATTAACTGCATAGATGTAACTATAGATAATGTCCGGCCCGTTAGAGCTAAAATATAACCCCTAAGATAATTTCTTTTTTCTTTAAAAGATTTTGTTATTCTTCTGAGTTTGTTAATAATTATATTATATTATATTTGAATTTCAGGGCTTGTTATTTCTTTTATGTGCATTATGCCCACAAGATATATCAAAGGTTCGTGTAGGAAAGCTTGTGCCTTATGGGATTCAAACACTCAGAAATATCAGAGATTTTTTGGGTGTTAAATTTGTAATCAAGCCAGAGCCAGCAACAGGTACTGTCATGCTTAAATGCATTGGATGCGGGTTGAAAAATTTATCGCGAAAATTATCTTAGATGTTCTATATGCTTAGTAAAAGTTGAGTTTTGTTTAACTTCTTTATTTAAACTTTGTAAGCTTTTCTTGAAGTATGAGTAATTGTGGAATCAATTTTGTTCTTTTCATTAAATTACATTTATTCAGCTTGAATCCTAGAATACAATTTTTTAGATGTTGGAACATTTACTTTTACAAACTTAGGGGTGGCAATTCCTTGAGTTGAGTAACCTTGGTTTCAAAAAGCGCTTATGTTCTGTGATCATAAATAACTTACGAGTAAAGTACACGTATGGAACTTGTGGTTTACTAAAATTTTGGATTTGGTCCCTAGCTTTCCAAAAGTGCATGGATGGTCCATGTGGTTTACACTTTGTAACACATTTAGTCTTTATCTAACAGATCTAAACTTGTATTTCTAAAGGTTTAAGCAGGTCCAAGTTAGGGACTAAATGCGTTACAAAGTGCAAAACACAGGGACTGTCTGTGTGACTTTTGGCCAAGTTGGGGACTAAACGTGTTACTAAGTACAAGGACCATCCCTGTACTTTTGAATAGTTAAGGATCAAATTTTGAATTTTGATAAATCACATGGACCATCGGTGTATTTTACTCTTGTTTTGCCCTTGCTCTTTAAAACTAAGCACATAACTAAACAAGTCATATTCATGATGGTCAGCTTGTAAACCGTTTAACTAGACAACAAAGTTATGACGACCCAACCCGTTTATCACATGTAAACCCATAGTTATTAATAGCGTCCATAGCGGACGCTAGAGATGGGCATAATAACCGGTTCCAAACCCGACCCGTTAGAACCTACCCGGAACCGGTTCCAGTCCCAACCCGGTATAAAGCATACCCGGTTTCGGGTTTAAAAAACCCGACGGTTCCTACCCGGTTCCATATTTAAAAAAAAATAAGTTCCATACCCGGTTCCAACTTGTACCCGGTTCCTACCCGTACCTGGTTTTTATGTGTACCCGGTGCCACTTTTTTATTATAACATCGTTTTTTTTATAGATTTAACATCAAACATAATCATAAAGTTCATAAACCACATAAAACATAAAACACCTAAAACACATAAAACATAAAGTTCATAAACCAAACAAACAACCTAACACATAAAACATCAAAACACCTAAACTTTAGACGAGCCGGTCCCGGAGGCTTCACCTTTTTCACTTTTTTTTGTCTTTTTCAACGGACAATGTTTCTCGGTGTGCTTCTTTAGCGTCGAGTTAGCCGCCGCCTTCATAAACTTGCCGCAACCTTTGCATCTTGCCATCTCGTGGCTATCGGACATTAAGCATAGATCAAAGTTTTTCCAAATAGCCGGGTTTCTTTTTGTTTCCAACACCGTAACGACTTCATCATTGCATGCCATATCTCTTAGCAAGTATGAAACTATGAATTAGAGAGGTTTAATAGTGGGTTTTTGGTAGAGGTTTGAAAAATTGAAAGTATGAAATGAAACTATGATTTAGAAATATTGATTTAAATAACACAACCGGTTATAATACGACAGAACCGGTTCCTATAGTTCCAAATTCCAACATATTGATTTTTAGATTGATTTGACTGGACAACACTGTTGAGAACCGGTTCCTAGCAGTAGTGCCAGCCTTTTTCCTTTGCATATACGACAGAACCGGTTCCGACCCGAACCCGGTTCTGTTGAGAACCGGTTCCACACTACCCGTAAGCGGGTACAACAGGTTCTGGTTTTTTGGGCAAATACCCGGGTATGACCCGGAACCGGTTATAAGAGGAACCGGGTACTGTCAGCTTTGAGGGGAACCGGGTACGGGTAGGAACCGGTTCCGGGTATTAAAAATACCCGATTATGCCCATCTCTAGCGGACGCTATTGCGAATAGCATGGCGTGGCGCCTATATGCCGCTACAAGGTTCCTAGCGACCACATATCGACCAGATAGCGACCTCCTCAGGCGCCGGGCTGCTTTTTGGCCGGAAACCTGTGAGAAGAAGATGCGACCAGGAAGAAGATGCAGTAGCGACATGTTTTACACTTCTAGGGTTAAATAACTTTAGGTATTTTAACATTTCGCCCCCTCTATCTTTCTGCAGTTTATATTTAGCTCCTAAAACTTTATAATTTTTACATAAAAAGTGTACAATTAGTTTGTGTATTTAAACATTTAACCCTCTCTATTTTCACTAGATTACATTTGGTCCTTAAACTTCTGAATTTTTGCATAAAATTTATAGAATTAACATTATATACATACATAAATTATAAATATCTATTTTTTTATTTTTAAAATTTTTTACTACCTTATCGCTACACACGAAATAGCGAATAGCGAGCGCTAGTTCATCGCTATCGCTACGTAGCATATAGTGGATTAGTGTTGGAGCTTAAACATCATAGAATATTGATGGTTAAATATAGAAAATGAACAGATCAAGTAAAGTTATTAGTGTTTTTGACAAATGATATGGAGATGAAACTAAAGAGCATTTACTAATTAATATGTAAACCTCACCCTATAGTTTTTACAAGTAACAAAAGTATTTAGTTATACAAAAAATGATATAAATATACATGAGATTATTATGTCAAGACCAAAAAAAAAAAAAAAAAAAAAAAAACCGCAGATTCAAGCCAAGTTAGTACTTGAGATCGGTGGTTAATCAAATTTGTACAAAACTGTTATGTTATTGGACGAGATTTAGCACCCGAGAAGGATCAAGCTCAAATTGGTAAAAATATGCCGAGACGGATCAAGCTCAAATTGGTAAAAATGGCAGTTAGTCTGCTTGTGGTAACAAAAAGCTAAAGCCCGAGTTCTCACGGATTAAAGGTGGTGGTTCGATATCTGAGATTTCAATTTGATCCATTGACTTCGATATATCGTCAACTGAAAACGGAATGCTGTA
Source organism: Helianthus tuberosus (assembly GCA_030545235.1). Taxonomy (NCBI): domain Eukaryota; kingdom Viridiplantae; phylum Streptophyta; class Magnoliopsida; order Asterales; family Asteraceae; genus Helianthus; species Helianthus tuberosus. The sequence continues at coordinate 6,506,636 of CM060411.1, read as the reverse complement.
AAAAGAAAATCATGAAAAAAGTTAACAAAAAAATTTCACAACCTCAATATTACTGCAATTACCGCATTCCAAAATCTATAGCTTGACTGGGCCAAAAGTCAACCTTGTGTTTGCTTAAAACCTCCAAAATCACTTTACATTATTTTAACATAAAAGATGAAGGAAAATTGATGGGGTCAGCCCGACTCAGCCCGACTCGGCCCGACCCATTATCCAACATGTCTGGCCCTGTGCCCATTTTGCAACCTCTAGTGGGCCAAACCATCATATAAACAACCCGATGAAAAATACATAGCTATAAAACAGATCAAGATGCAAAAAATAAGAGAAAATAACCTGGAATCGTCATCCAAAAGGAAAGAATTGCTTATTGCATTATTTTCTTCTGTCATCATAATCCTCATGCTGGATATAACCTAAAAGGCGATATCAAATATTACGTAATACTATTACAAAAATAATATTATTATAACAAGAATTTAGCTCATTATCCGTGTTCACCGTTTTAGTTAAATTTTTTATTTGTTTATTTTTTTTATTTTTTATTTCACCTATCTAAGATAAAACATACCACATCGGGCCGTACCTAAGTGATCGGGTCAAAACTGCCAGGGTTGACCCGAAGACACCATCTTATCCACTTTTTATGAATAACATGATAACAAAAAAGATATTATTACAGTAACGATCTAACTCTTTAAAACAATTTTGGAGGCTGTTTGCATTAAAAAAAAACAAAAAACAAAAAAACAAACTTTGGGTGTATTTCGGACCGTTTTGAGATAAAAATGCAACCAAAATTGACCCGTTTGTAACATCTATACAAACTTACATCCGGGGACACACTATGAGTTCCATATTTGTCATCCCAATACATTGTACTGATCCGGTACAACTGTTGTACACTAAGAACCTGTAAAACAAAACAAAATACGATAGTTGAGACACATGTTAAAATGTAAATGTAAACGAAATTACATGTTTCGTAGCATGTCACTCACGGGACACAGGCCGTGACTTATTTCATCAAGGGTTTTCTTCGGCTTTTGATGAATAACCTGAATTGAACTAACATGTATTAATGTTTTTTGCAGACAATGTATCAAAATCATCTACGTTATATAAGAAGTAAAGTGCAACGCAAAAGTTAATTATTTACCAGAAACCCGATAGCCTGCCGGATATGTTTAAGTTCTTCCCATGCAGAACCTGCATACTGCAGTACTTTTTGTTTAGCAAATAGTATGTTGTTTAATTTTCAGTTAAATACATGTGAAATTACTTATTTACCCTTGAAGATAAAAACAAAAGAATATTAAAAAAATATCATAAATAAAAAAATACCTCATCCGTTGCGTTGTAACACCAGTCTTTTAATTCACCAAGTCCGGCTTTCACATATTCACCATTGCTAAATGAACAGCATTCTCGTCTCAAAAGAAGGCTGCAGCCAGAAGTATAAAATGATCGAAATCATATTCATGTGTGCGTATGGATATACAAGAATATATGCAGTCTAGGAAGATGAAGTATACCTGTTAAACAATTGAACATTAATGAATGAAAATATTTGTGTGAAAATTTTTCGGACCAAAAATGGTGGTACCTGAAATAATCAACAAAATCAGACATGTATAATAGCTACCAGTGGATAAACAAAGTCTTAACGTACATGCAAATGCAACAATTTCTTTTTGGTTCTTTTTCTGGTAAAGTTTTGAGTTTGACCCGTTTTTTAAAAGTTCTATAAACTATTATGAATTGATCACGACTACAAAACAATATTGTTAAGGTAAAAATACAAATATTCAAATGACACGATTTGGAAGGTTGTATGCGTAGACCATTTGGCCAATTTCTCTTTTACCTAAACTTTTGATTTGACCTGTTTGACCAATTTGAAACAAAAACAAAACCAAATTGACCATTCATAAGTAAAAGGTCACAATTTCCAACTCTCCTTTTTTGCTTTTTTGTTGCAAAAATGTTTACTTTTGGTTTATTTCTAAGTTAGTAAGAGACACAAATAAACAAACTAGGGGTGTAAACGAGCCAAGCCGAGCTTGAGCATGACTAGGCTCGAGCTCAGCTCTGTTCGAGCCTACTATTTTGAGATCAAGCTCGGCTCACAGTAAAACCCAAGTGCTTGAGTTCAGTTCGGCTCGAGGTAATTTGAGAACAATTTTAAACAATCTAAATGCTCGGCTTGAGCTCGCTTTGATAGCTTAAACAACCCAAAAATCGGCTCGCCAATGTTAAATAGTAGGTATATTATATATAAAAAAATAATATAAATTTTGTTAGGACTCGTTTAGGCTCAAGCCTAAATGAGTTTTGTATGTAAAGCTTGAGCTTGGGCTCGATAACTAAACGAGTCATATTTCAGGCTCGAGCTCGGGCTCATTAAGGCTCAGCTCGTACAAGCTTTTTACTGATCCGATCCCGAGTAGCTCTCAAGCCGTTCCGCCTTGTTTACACCCCTAAAACAAACAAAAGAAAGTAAGAAGAAGTTTCACTAACATGATTTGTTTTTAAAGTGTTCAAGAAATCTCCAAGGTTCTTCACAATTCCTTGCCAGTGAGCAATCAACGCTTGTTGAGCCGCATTATTAACCGGATGTGATGTTCCCTTTACTAGGCTTGCCCTGGAAGTTCTTGGTGCCTTTGATTAAAATATCAATTAGCACAATAAAAATACTTCACAAAATTAAACTAAAATAAAAATAAGATGAGATTACCTGAATACACAACCCGAGTAACGGAGATATTTCCTTTTTTAAATTATCTCGGATCATTCCGTATATTTTTTCAACGTATGCTGTAAGTTGTTGCTTGAAAAGCAAAGCGGGATATTTGGCTTCTACTTGGCTTACAGCATCTAATGCACTCAAACTTCCATTATGAAAAGAAATATTCACTCCTTGAGGAGTTCCACGAAAACTCTAACAAGAAATATGCAAACACCTTTAACTAAATGATATTGTCTTAAAATTAACCAACAAGTCAATCTGGGTTATGTTTTATCTCTAACGGGTCAAACCAGTAAAATTACAAAAAAATGTTCAACTAAAAATGAAACAAATCAAACGGGTCAAACCCAAAAGTTGTCCAACACTTCATTATAAAACTCATGGTATTATTAAAGTAACTTTTGTAATCATCAATGACACATGAGAAAATTTATGAAAGGTTGACAAAAATGGAAAAGTGTTTTGGGTCAACCTGATGCATTTTGACCCACACAAAAAACTACTCGTCCCACCCATGGTTGTTAATAGCGAATAGCAACAACGGACCTATATGCTACATAGCGAATAGCGACAAATAGCGACCGCTATTTTATATATAGCGATACACTAGAAAAAGAATGTTCAAAATTTTTATATGTATATTATATCAAAATACCTTGGTATATATGCTATTTACATTAAAAAAAACTAACTGTCACTATTCACGCTATTGGTCGCTATGACCTAAATAGCGACACTTGGTCGCTTCGCTACATAGCGCGCTATAGCGGTCACTATAGCCGCTATTGACAACTATGGTCCCACCCGTTGTCCAATCCACCCTTTGTGTCCTTACAGAAAACACAAATTATAAGAAGCTTATGAAATTACGTTATTCACTCTTCCAAAAAGAGTGGCTGATGATCGACGACGTTGTGGGCCCAGTCCAGCTGTCACACCACTTGCTTTCAGAGTGCGTTGAAGTAGAAGCAAAAGAGTTGAGGCATTCGACAACCAATAGGCCAATATCTCATTATTATCCTGGGATTTCTTTTAATATACAAAAGACAAAAAGAAAATTTTAGCATAACAGATGGAAACAGAAGTACAAAAGGTATTTGTAATGAAAAAAACCTCCTAAATCATTATTTTATTTTCGTTAAGCTACAAAAGGAGCCTATGTAATATGGTAAAAATTATGGATTTCGTCCCTAAGTTTATTACACTGGACGTCCGTAATTTAGAACTAGCAACACTTTCTGTCCCTCATCCATGTAAAATGACAAAAATACCCTCATCTTCTACACTTTCTTGACTTTTTAATATTTGAGTAAAGTACACGGATGGTCTTTGCAGTTGACCAAAAATTTGGATTTGGTCCCTAGCTTTCCAAAAGTACATGGATGGTCCCTGTGGTTTGCACTTTGTTACGCATTTAGTCCCCAAATTTTGCTAAAAGTACATGGATGGTCCTGTGGTTTGCACTTTATAACGCATTTAGTCCCCAACTTTTACTAAAATTTTGGTTAACCATAGGGACCATCCGTGAACTTATTCTTTATATTTTTAAACCCATATTCAAAAGGTTGAAGAAGATGAGGGTGTTTGGGTCCTTTACAAGGGGGGAGCGTGAGAAATAATTAATATGTTTTGGATATAGTTTGAACCTCAATTGCATGACCTATGGTCTGGATGATGCGGTCAAAAACAGATGTTCTTTCAACTTCAAAAGATCTCCATTGTAGAAGGCATTTGTAAATTATACAAGCAGCAAGTGGTTTGTCTCCTGCAAATCCTATACGTTGTGCAATGCATTTGATTAGCAATTCTTGATTCTCTATCTGTTTTTCATTGAGTGACTTTTGTGGTTTGTCATCAAGTTCTGAAAGATCCCGTTGGTTCATCGACATGCTATGCAGTTCCTAAAAATCAAATAAGACGAGAATTAAATATAAACAGTTGGAAAAAAAATATAGTTAAAAAGCATCTTTGTGTTAAAGAGAATTAATACAAGAGGTGGCTTTGTCTCTCCAAATAAGTGACTGCTCTCCGATCTCTGCAAAAAGATTGTAAGTTTATAAACATCATATTATTAATGTACTGAAATATGTTTTTTATAATGCAACCCATTTGAATTGTTGCTAGATTAAACTATTTGCCCTGTTTGACCATTTATCATTAAATTTTACACAAGTAACTCGTTTTCATATGAGCGGGCTGAGAACACGTTAACTGGTCAGAACGGGTAACTTCTAAGTTCGGGTCAAATAGGTTGGGTTGACCGCCCAACGTTTTTCGGGTCCAGTGTCTTTTGAACATATAATTAAAGTAATAGCATGACTGAATTTGAATAAAACGATTTTGATGATTGTAAGCATATAAAATACACTTAATGAAATTTTTTGTCCCGTTTGACCTGTTCGACCTGTGTGAGTTTTGACCCATTTCCTTTATTGCAATTTTAAACTAATTTATCTGTTTGACCCGTTGCCAGTAAAATTTAACCCAAACTAACTGTTTTCATATGAATGGGATGAACTTTCCACAATTAGCATTGTTATGTCACATCTGATGAGTAAACTTCTTAAAAAAAAAAAAATTAATAAATAAAAAATTACCTGAAGGATAGATTTGGAACGTATGAGAAACTTATTAGGTGCCATTGACACAGCTTGTTGACGGAAAACTTTATTTTCTGAATCAATATTCTGTAGTTTCTCTTCCAGCCTATGTAGAATAAGAAAATAAAACAAATGTGACGGTAGGTTACTGCTTACGCTGAAATTTTGAATTTGAAAAGAAAATGAAAAACTCGAGAATGAGTCTACTGACCTGCTCAGAGAATCTTGTAACTGTTGGACTTTATCTTCTGAATCTTCTAACTTCTTGAGTGCATCTTCACTACGTTCTTGAGATTGAGCATATTTCTTTTCTAAGTCAGCAGAATGTCGCTTTTCAGATTCCAATAACGTCTGCATGGGAAAATGAGGCACAAAAATTTATAAAAACGACTCATTTCAGGATAAAACGTTTAGTTTTAAAACATTTAAGCAATACAATAAGTGGATAAGTAATTTATGTAAATTACCTTTAAATGATTGATTTCTGCAGTGAGGGATTCAATTCTTTTAGTATCTTCAATAATTACTTCTTTTTCTTGAATAACAGGAGGTGCTTCTTCAATAGCTTTCCTTGCTGCCTCTTTTTCCTTGATTATTGTTGCATTTGCTTCATCAAGTTTTTTTTGCAAAGATTCTAAAGAATTTCTAAATTTGTTAGCCTCACTGGCTTTTGCTTCTTCTAAATCGGTCTGGAGATTCGAGCTCAACATTAGCCATTAGAACATGTTAATCATAAGTTATGTTTTTATTAACTAAATATCAATACTTACCCTTAAGCGCTTTTCCAACTGCAAACGCCATGTTAGTTCCTCCAATTGTTTTTGAAGTTTATCTTTTGCTTCTTTAAGGGCACCTGTATCCCGTGCTTTCTGCAGAAAAGTAAGATAAAGTTCATATCTAATTTTATATCTCAAAAAATGGCTCATGAAACAAAATACTTTTAATTTAGAAATTAAATACACGTTGAAACCAACCCTTTTAAGTTCTCGTAACTCTTTCCTTGCCATTTTGCCCCTCCATCTGCATTGTGTAACTATGGCTCCCTTCTTTAGCCTTTTATGGTATGAATGACTCCTATGACAACGCCATCGAGCCTAATAATATTCAAAAGCGTTAATTGTTTGTATCAATTAAAAGAAGTACAAGACAAAATGTGATTGTGGGTCACCAGATCTGCTTTAAAATTTATATATATACACACACACATTTTCACATGAGATTATTACCGATCCATCGACTAAATTTTAGACGGTCGGTAACAAATTAGAGGTGGCAATATGGGCCTATTTATGGGTAAGCATGTCGATCTACAGATACTTTGCCTCTAATGGGTCAATTTGGTAAATTTAAAAAATTGGTAAGATGGTAATCAATTGAAAGTCACCCAAAATGTAATCTAAATGCATAAAACCCCTTAAACCATTTGTTTCACAGCTTGGATTACTATTGCAATAATAACGTTTTCCTAATAATATTTAAAACATTACTTATTTGGATCATTTATTAAAATAATAGATAAAATTGTGCTTGCAGGTCGGTCTGAACTGATATAAAAAAAAAACTTATCCTTTTTCCCGCCCATTTTGGTACCGCTATACAAAATAAATAGTTATATACATGCCAGCATTATGAAATTAACCTGCATCTTGATTACGGCTTTGGTTTGTTTCTTTAGTTTGAATTCCTTACGAGCCTTCAATGCACGTATGACTGCTTGCACCTTAAGTGCTGACGCACGGAGCTTACGGTAGAGTTTCAAAGCGTGGTATTTACGGAAGTGTTTCTGTATTTTTATTGCAGCTGCTATCCTTCTCAGTTCTTCAAAACGTTTGCCAGCCAATCTACCTAAAAGTCATTGGAGTTACATGCATACAGTTTGAATGATAGATCAAGTAGAGTAGGCAATTTGGCCCAGTTACGCATGGGTCGATATCTCTTGTAAAGTGGATGGATATATTTACTAGATTTAACTGAATAATTACAATGTAGGGGAATTTGGCCCATTTACGAATGGGCCGATCCGTTATGATCCATACCCAACCCGTCTGACCTGACCCATTTTCCACCTCTAAGATCAAGTAGTAAGAGTTTCACCTCGGCAAAAAGATTGCAAGACAACTGAACTCTTCCGAGTGTCAATGAACTGTTTATGAGCAATATAAGTTCGCATTCTCCTTTGGATAATTTGTGCTGCACTACTGAGGACTTCGGTTCTTCTTGCATCTAATTCCGCCATCTGTCCAGCTCTCAGGAAAACCTTTGTTTTACCAACCTGTATAAAATGTAATGTGGTTGTCAGAGTTTATTCATACATTTAGATACATACATACACACACACACACGCACATATATATATATAGGGGAAGCTCATGAGAAAACTCTTTATTGAGAAACTAGAAAACTTTATATAACATATATGAAATATATGATATACTGCATAGTGTAAGTATCCACAGGAAGCCCACTATAGATGAGAAAACCAAAGAAGCCCATTTGTAAATTTGTTTTTCAACCATATAGGGTAACTTTTATATGTAATCACGTTACTAAAAATAATACAAATAACAAAGCGCCGACAGAAAGTCTGTGTTACACATAGTTGCACATCAACTCGTGTTACACATAAAAATGCATCACGGTACAGCTATGTTACACACAAATCCCTTCGGCGCTTTTTTGATTTTTTTTTTGTTTCTGGTAACGTATTTACATATAAAAGTTACCCTAAAATTTTGGAATTACATAGGGTTTCCTAATTATCCTTATCATATTATTGCATACATGCAATATATACTGCACATATGTAATATTATAGAGTTTTCTAGTTTTCTCACGACCAATGAGTTTTCTCATGATCCTGTCCATATATATACATTCATATATATATATATAAATATATATATATGTGTGTGTGTGTGTGTGTGTGCATACATACCTGAAAGCCTTTGATTCCCTTCTTTTCTAGAATCTTTCCACATGCAACCTTTTCATCAAAGCTGATTGAGACGGTAAGAAAATGTTTTAAGAATGTAAAATTTCTCAAATTTACATGAAAAAAACTGGATATAAATTAGTGTTACATTTGAGGGTGAAGGAAAGATCTACCATCCTATTAACACTTCAGGGGCAAGAAGTCCAAATCTGTTTATAAACTCATAGAAAGGACGACGAGTAGGATAACCAGCACAACTGATTCTGATCGCCTCTAAAACGCCCTATAAAATAGAATACGTAGTCACATACAGTTAGCTATACATGAAAACGATCAAATGGGTCGGACAGGTTAAACGGGTCAAATTCTTACAATATCGAAAAAAAAAAACTAATCATTGTTTTAGGCTCACAGTAAACATTTTGTCCATTTTAATAACTAATCTGGTTTCCCATGTTACTAACCCTTTGAATAAAACAATTTACGAAGAAAAACAGTACATTGGCGATTTTAAACCTTCAACAATGCCATATGTAGCAAAGCAATATAGTGTTTGGGCTCATATATAATACATTTACTATTTGCAATACAAATACCCGTTTGAATAAACATGGTTTGGCTTGTAATCCAACCCGTCTGGCCCACCCAATCTGCCACCTTTAATAAACAGTAAAAGACAAAAAAAATTGTGTACTCACCCCACAGCGTAATTGTTGCAAGATGTTGACGTTCTCAAATATGGCAGGTTTCAGTTGATTATTTGGTTTTACACATCTAATGTAATGTGGCTCTGTTGCATTTAGTGTCTCCATCAGTTGTTGCAATTGCAACTGCATCAATTAGTTGCATGTTAGTGTACAAAAAGGCTTGTCTGCTTTTAAAAAAAGTAAAAAGCAGATAAGTGTTTCTGTAAGCAATCCTAAACACCTCATATAAGCTATGCAGTTCAGGCGGTAAATAATCGGCTTTCGGTCAAGGACCGATATTTGAGATATAGGTTATCGCGGTGGGATATCGGTAATTTAAATATCATGCAGAATTTGTGTATATAGCAATATAACACTAACAATTCAGTATACTCTCCTACCATTAACAAATTAACCTTTTGCAACTTGCAAAACACTAACAATTGTAGCAAGTAGGAACCGATTAAGACTTAAAACACTAACATTTAACAAAAAAGACTTAAAACACTAATAGCAGCAATAGAAAAAAAAAAGACGAATGGTAGAACTAAGAAGAAAGGTACTAAGTATCAGGAAAATCGGTGATATATCCAGGGCCGGCCCGTTAGGCTTACCAATCTAGGCATGGGCCTAGGGCCACAAAAAATTAAGGGCCTCCAATTTTTAGTAAAGTTCTATATATTGTATATGTATCAGGCTCAAATAAAAAGCAAAACTAAACCATGTTTTTTAAATAAAGTTACACAGATAAAAATTGTTTAGGAAAAAAGGCCCACATTCAAGACCTAGTTTCGAAATTAAACCACAGACATAACTGCATTCTGTAGCAACCATCTACCACTCAACCTCATCTGAATTCCGTGAATCAGCGCCAAAAATCCCTAAAATTGAGCCGCAGTCATCGTTCCTACCTCCTATCGCAACCTGCTCTTTCGATTTTCTAGGTTATCGGCTATCACTAACGGTAATCACTCATGGCGTCGGGTCTGTCCGGATTAAAGGAGAATTTATGGGCAAAATTAGGGCTAATTACCAAACGTAGGTTAACTTTAGCAAGTAATTTTGCTATTAATCTCTATATGTTTTGCAAAAGGGCCTCCACTTTGTAGTCCGCTTAGGGTCTACAAAAACGTTGGAACGGCTCATCGGACAAACATCGGTCAATATCGCCGATAATTATCAGTACCAATATTTTACATGGGGACCAATAACCGATATATCACCGATATTAACTGCATAGCATATAAGTAAAAGATACCTTAAAACGAGACCCAATTGAAGAGAACTTAGAAGATTTAGGAGATTCTTCAGCAATTGGAGGGAAAAGGCCAGCTACAAATGCACATCGGGAATCACCCAACAAGTCTTGGTGTTCGGGGACGACATAGTCTTTATTTTTGTCAAGAAATTGATTGGATTGATACTGGACCTGAAATTACAATTAGAAAAGGTACAATTAAAGATGTGTACAGTGTACTTACATTATAAGGCATTAGCATGATTCGACGAAAACACATACCTCTCCAGCATAATGCGCGATTGTGAAATCTGTACGTGACAGCTTGGGCTTCACAAAACGTTTGTGATTTCTGAAGGTCTGATAAAGCTTGTTTGAAAACGTTTCGTGTGTAGACTTTGGGAACATACTAAAAATATAAGATTCAGTAGTGAGTTTAACTGTTTAAGATAGAAGTATTATAAACCACTGTAATAAATGGAGGTAGAAAGATGGGCGGGTCGAGAAATGGGTCAAGATGGGTTTGGTTTGAACAAGTGGTATTATAATACGGCTCAAACGGGTCAGATTGGGTTGACAAACAAACACTTATTTGTTCCTTTGCTATAATTTTTGTAAAATTGAAGCATGAATTATGATTGAAAATGCACTACTATTACAGACTTATAGTATTAATCTAATCTTTTTAACAAACACTTGAAGAGGTTATATGCATTACAAAAACAGACTTTGAGCAACTTTTAACCCGTTCAAACATTATATAAAGATACAACCCAATTTGACCCATTCTTAAGTAAATGGGTCGGAATTGCCACCTCGTGATCTGTTAAAGACCAATGTATTTATATATATACATATATATACATAGAGCAAGGAATATCTTACCAGGCTTCATCGAGGAGAGCAATGATTCCACCAGGTTTCTGCGATACAAATACATCTTCAGGAGAATTATGTAGTTAACAAAACATTATTAAATTCGTTTCATATCTGGTAGATACATTTTTGTAAATTTTTTTATAATTAACTGTAGGAAGAAAAGTACAATTCTTTATACCTATTGTGTTGCATATATCAAAACTAGACCATTTAGTCCCACACATATAGATACATGTATGTGCATACGTGCATACATATTGTATGCATGTAATGTATCTAACTATTTGCAGCTACGAAGGGGTAAATGCAACTGATATTGATAATACCTTTTCAATGAGATCTAAAACATCTTGGTTATCGACAAATTCAATGTAGCTCCAATTTATAGCCTCTTTTGTATATTCCTCTTGCTCCATCTTAAACACATGCTGATTAAAGTGTTGCTGCAGTTTCTCATTCGTGAAGTTGATGCAAAACTGCTCAAAGCTGCACTTTAATTTTGTTAAAAAGTATATGTAAAACTGAATTTACTTCAACCTTCCATATATATAGCATATGGTTTTTCAAAGTCAATAGTAGCTATATTTATAGAACAACTGACATACGAAAATATATACTCAGTTGTCACCTGTTGTTCTTGAAGCTTTCAAAACCGTATATATCAAGGACCCCAATCAGACATTTTGAGGTACGATCTTGTCCAATTGAGACATTTATTTTATCCACCAGCCTGAAAATATCCACGAAAAACGTCATTTGCATTAGAAGTTTATCAACGATATTTCTGATGGATACGGCATATTCTATTGTCTAAATTATATTTTAATAGAGGTGTAGCTTAATAGGAAACTGTTCAATGTGTTAAACGCGTCAAAAGTCACCCAAAACATACTCTAATGCAAAAACCTCATAAATCATTATATTCAATATATCAGATTATTACTGAAATAAGGGTTTTGATAACAACTGCCCATAGGGCTAACATTAAAAACCCTTGGAATAACATAAATTTTATAATTTTATTAGACACAATATTTGTTAAAAAACCAAAAAAATAGACAAAATAATTCAGGGTCAACAAAATCGACCCGCCATGTAGCAAAAAATGCCCACATTGACCACAACATGTTTTGACCCGTTAACTGGTCAACCCACCCATTTTGTCAACCTCTTTTATAGAACAACTTCATACCAATCAAATAATCTAGAATATATTGTTTTAGCTAATCCATCCCTGCTGACTGCTGCACTAAGGGGATCAAGACTTCTTTTTATAATTTCTTCTGGAGTAATCATCACTCGTTTACACAATGCATCTTCCAAACCCGCAGAACCACACCTAACATAAGAACTCATAGATTCACTACCACATTATAAAAATTTATAAAACTCAAAAGTTTTCAAAGCATTTGAGAAAAGATATACCTAAGAAGGTCTGCAGTCACTTTTAAGTGAAATTTAGCTTTATCGTCTTTTAAAACTGAAGAATCAACCTCTTTCCCTTTGGTAAATTCAATATTGCCAAGATGAAGAATAGCAGCAGTAACTCTAAATATCGCTTCCTGAGAGAGTAAGAGAAAGGTAATAATTCTAAAAATCCTGTAAATAGTCTTTTCTTTTTGGAATTCTACAGTTGATTAATGTATTACATATGATTAAGAAAATTATATTATTACAATGCGATTCGTATTAAAATGATTTCAAAGGTTTTATGCATTTTAAATACACTTTCGGTGCTTTTCAACATTTCCATTTTAGCTCATTTTCTTAAATTAACCCCATTTGACCCGTTTCCATTTTAACTCATTTCAAAAATTTGACCCATTTAACCGAAATCAACCAACCAGTTTACTCATAAATGGGTTAAAATTGCTACCTCTTATTAAAAAAAGAAAAAAGAAACTTCTTAGGGAAATACAAAATACCTGCTCTTCTTTGCTTATTCCAACAACATCCATAGCTCTCCTTGTGGCAAGATATTCATGGGCGTCATTTACACCAACAAGCTCGTAGCATTTTGACTGGTTAAGATAATGAAAAGATTTTGGGTTCCCCAAGTGATATTTCTCAATTTCCTGATTATAGAAGAGTATATAACATCAGGTAAAGAAAATATTTTGCATACAATTTAATTACGATTTACGAAACACGATACCTCTTGTGGTGCTGCACATAAAAGGTAAAAACAGTGATAGTTGCGCTCGGGGTCATTTATTTGGCAAACACGAGACCTTTCTAGAAGATAGGTCCTTATGGCTGCTCCTGATATTCTCCCGTGCTTATCAAATTGGATTTCGACAAATTTTCCAAAACGACTGAAACATTATCAAAACATCAGAACTTTAGGAAACTTTTAACATGTTTGACCCATTTGAACCATTTCCATTTTAGCCAAGTAAATTGCCGAACGTGTTGCTTCTAATTGAAATCTATAGAGCACAAAAAGAATCCAAATTGTCTGTTTATAATACCTACTATATCTACTAATGGATAGCTGCTTAACAATAAATATCAGAACACGGTAAACGTAAAATTCGAAGCCAACAAACAAAAAAAAGTTCTGAGATGAAATCGGAAATAGGAACATCACTTCATTTTCTTACTTAATAACAAGAAAATCACCTGGAATTGTTATTTCTAACAGTTTTAGCGTTGCCAAATGCTTCAAGAACTGGATTTGACTGCACTCACAATGGTGGCATAAGCTTAATCAGGATTATATACTGATATGTATATATTATGCATACACACACAAACAGAAATTTAATTTTACAAACACACACACACATATGCAGGGGAAGGGTCCAGTAATTCAGTATGAGTGTGTGTTATGTGTGTGTACTTCTATACATGTACATGTATATATTTATGTGAGTGTATTTATGGCAAGCTCCAAATTATAGAATAATTAAGTAGTTTTAATATAGAACTATACGTCATGTATCATACTTCTAGAACTTGTTGTTCAACTGTGCGTCCTTCAGTAGCTTTCCGACCACCCAAATATGCTAAATACTGCATAAGCATTTTGGTTGTCTCCGTTTTACCTGCTCCACTTTCACCACTGACCAGAATGGAATTACTTTTACCCTCCTTAATCATAGCCCTAGTTTCATTAAAGACATAATTATATGTTGAAGAAATGCGAAATAATTGTTAAGTCACTCAATAAATGACAGAGACCTGTAAGACGCATCAGCTACTGCAAATACATGCGGACTCAGTTCTCCAAACGGTGCTCCCTTATATTCTTCCATCATATGACCATCGTACAAATGAGGTAACTTTTGGAACGGGTTTATTGCAATTAGAATGTTTCCGGTGTAAGTCTGCATGGTTTTGAAACATGTGAGGATTAAACAAAATAATTATATGTTTCAATATAAGAAGGTAGGTAGGTAGCCTACGTAAATTTCATTGAGTTCGTATCTAATTCTTAAGTTCTGCAGGACTCCTGGCTCATGCAAATATGATAGTTTTGTCATGTCATCAACACCACCAGCTGGAGCTTCTGTGTCCTTTGGATATACATTTGATAACTTAGCAACTACCTGAAAGTAAACCATTAGAAAAATGTATACAATCAGTTGTTGGTTGTTGATATAAACATGAAAATAATATAATTAAAATAAAATATAAACTACCAACCTTTTTGAGGTCAGGAGTCTCGATCTCAGCTTCTTGGCCAGTAATCTTTGTTACCTGCCCGTCAATCCATGCTTTGTTCGGATCGTCAACCCAGACGTGAGTTCCTACTATAATATTCACTGCAGTACTCTGTTGTACAAACAAATTGGTCACAAATACAGTATAACTAATATCTAGTTACACATTTATGTACCTACTAACACATTTATGTACAAACAAATTGGTCACAAGACCTAACATCAATAATCATAATCACAGCCCTAATTTAGCAAGCAGTAACACAATAAACATATAATTATACCTACTAACACAATTCATGCACCTACCATACCTAAAACTTATATGAAACCCTTACAAATTTACAATTCATCTGGATCAATCTATGTGCATCATAACCCTAATTTAGCAAGCAGTAACACAATAAACATATAATTACACCTACTAACACAAACATAATGCACCTACCATATCCAAAACTTATACGAAACCCTAACAATTCATCCGGATCAATCTATGTGCATCATAACCCTAATTTAGCAAGCAGTAACACAATAAACATATAATTACACCTACTAACACAAACATAATGCACCTACCATATCCAAAACTTATACGAAACCCTAACAATTCATCCGGATCAATCTATATACATCATAACCCTAATTTAGCAAGCAGTAACACAATAAACATACAAAAAACATATAATTATACCTACTAATTATACCTACTAACACAAACAGAATGCACATACCATATCGAAAACTGTAACGAAACCCTAGCAATTCATTCGGATCAAACGATCAATCTATGTACGATTCTTCTTCTTCTTCTGGCATATAAATCTGCATTGCAGCTTAACGTAAACAATTCGTCACCAATTCACAACAAATTCGTCAAATTGATCGTCAATTTCTTCTTCGTGTTGGTGAAATTTTCTCCCTCTGGTTCCAGATTCGTCTCTTCGGTGTCTACAAATGACATTGTTCCCTGTGAATTCGGATCTCTTGTCTCTCATACACGAAATTCTCGGAGAAATGCGTCTCAATTTCTCGATTTTTACTCGGTTTTGATCGATCACAGTGTTTTTGTGCATGCAAATTTGCACAGTCGTGTTGTACAATCTGCATTGATAATTGTACAATTAGTTTCATGAGTAACGAGCCCAAATACCCAAAGAAGCCCATCAGAATTGTTTATTTGTATTTATGTCTTTGAGGGCTTGGGCTGTCCAAGTTGATTATCATTCCAATTCCAAACCGTCATTTTGTAATCGTAGAGATGCACAAAATAACCTAAGAGTGTGGGGTATGGTGGGCCGGGGGTTTGGGGCATGGGTTGATACGTGGAGTTCGAGCCCCCCTGCTGGTGAGTGACGTGTCCGTGGGGTATGACGGGGCGTGTCTAGCCCGCGTGGCTTGGCCAGCTTTATTTAAAAATTAAAAAAATACACACAACATTTTAAAAAAGAAGCCTAAAATTTTATTAAAATTTCCTAAAAATTACAAAATTCTACAAAAAAAAAAATATTACAAAAAAAAAATATTACAAAAAAAAAACCTAGAGCGTTAGGTATATTTCGAAAAGGGCGAGCTTGTCAAACGGCTTCCGCTCCTTGCACCGGAACTCGATGTTGGCCACCGCCACCCGGTCTTCGTGACTTATCTCACCGCCCGTGACACTGTCGTAGTAGGCTTTAAAACGGTCGAGTTTCGGTCGTAGCTCGCGCCATTTGTATTGGCACGCGTTTAAATTGTGCCGGTCGTTTCCCACGTTATGCCGGTAGCTAGCAAAAGCTTCCGGCCAGTAACGGGTCTCACCGGGTTGGCAACCCTTCATCGCGTCCACGACGCTCGTGACAAGGGCTAGCTCTTCCTCATGCGTCCAAGAGTGTTTCTGGGTAGCGGTTCGGGTAGGTGACTTGGGTTGGGGTAGCGATGTGGACAGCCGGTGGGGTTGGGGGTTATATAGCGATGTGGACAGCCGGTGGGGTTGGGGGTTATATAGCGAGGTGGGTGGGTGAACCGTTTGGCTTGGCCAAACGGTTATATTTTAAAATTTAAACATGGCCCGCTATGACCTAGCCAACAAGCGAATAGGAGCCGGCCACGTAGGACCGCTAGGCATGCCCAACGCCCGGTCTTAAACTCCCGCCCAAAGGGCCACGCCCAAACCCAAGCCCACCCGGGGTGGTAGTTTGGGCGTTTTCAGCCAACCCACGCCCCATACCCCATTGTCTAAGCCTGGAACAAAAAACCTGAACCCGGAAAAAAAAAGCCCGGGTATTAGAAAAAACGGGTTTTTTAAACCCGGTCCCTACCCTATGCATATTCTGTTCAATACTCGAACCTGAACCCGGGTTTTTTCGTACCCTGTTTGTACCCGGGTTTTCAGCGTACCCGGTTTAACTAAAACTCGTACCCGGGTTTTCGTAATACCCGGACACATTGTGTACAACAACTTTTTTTGAATGTTTAAAGCTTGTGTGAGGCGTTTTTGGGCAGATTTCAAGGCATACAATATGTATAAATAAAGGTTTCTATTATATTTCTATGTTTTATGCCAAAAAGATGAATTGAAAAACCCGATCTATACTCGAACCGAACCATACCCCACCAATACCCGACCAATACCCGAACCCTACCCGAACCCTACCCGGACCCGGAAATAGGGTATTCTAATACCCGGGTATAGATTTTCTGGCCAATACCCGGACCCGAACCCGACCCGGGTATGGCCAATACCCGAAAAGTCAAAACCCGGTCATACTCGTACCCGGGTTTATACCCGAACCCGGGTATTAAAAAAAACCCGGTTTGTGCACCTCTAGGTTTGAGAACTGATGTATTGAAATCGATTCAAATCAATTTGAAAACCAATTTTAAAATGATCCAATCATTTCTCCCTTATAAACTGTCTCTGAGCCAAACCTATTTAAATGAAACTGGTTTTGACTTTCTTCGACTTAAATTGAACTGGTTTGATCCAAAAGGTCTTTGAGCCAAACAATTTAAATGAAACGGGTTTTGACTTTCTTTGACTTAAATTGAACTGGTTAAGAAAAACAAAACCGTTTATAAAACCGAACAGGTTTTTTAAAAAAGCCGATTTGTACACCTCTACTCCCATTAGTATGACAAATGAATCCTAATTTGATGGTAAATCCAGATTAACAAGTATTTGGGTATGATATTAGTTTTAATTTTTTCTTAACGGTATGGACATGTACGATATTAAGTTATACCCTAACAAATTACACAAAGCACATAACCGTATATTGTATTTTTTTCTTTTGTCATTGTGTAATAGAGTAATCTACTAATCCACTAATTTTTAGTTTTTATGTTATGATTTCTTTGGTAATAAAGTTATATAAAAATTAAAATGGTACGAATATATTTGGAATCTCAAACGGGTAACTATTAACAAACTAACGCACATATACAAAATTATATGACACGTTTTTTATAATCAGATATGAAATTGTGATTACAAATACCGGGTCAGGATTTAGAGAGAACGGTGAAAAGTGTGAGAACGGTTTTGGTGGTGACATGTGACATTGATGCTAAATTACATTAAGGGGTAATATTGTCAAAAAACCACTCAAATGAACTGGATGTTCAAATAAAACGCCATAAAAACACCCAATTCAGAAAAACGCCATGAAAATACCGAGTTAAAAACGCCATAAAACACCTAGTTCAGAAAAACGTCATGAAAAAACTCAGTTGAAAACGCCATAAAACACTCAGTTCAGAAAAACGCCATGAAAATACCTAGTTAAAAACGTCATAAAAACACCTAGTTCAGAAAAACGCCATGAAAATACATAGTCTAAAACGCCATAGAACACCCAGTTCAGAAAAACTCCATAAAACCCAGTTAATTTTTTTTGGAAAAGTATATCAATAGTATACTCGTTGGAAAGATAAAAAAACACTGAGTTTTATGGTGTAATTTTTTTCGAAAAATAATCACGTATAAAAAAGTTATTGTCGTTTAAATATGATGGGGGAAAATGACATGTGATTAACATGTGCACCTTTGTTTGGATCTTCCTATTTTACCCTCCTGGTAGTTCCAAGTCCCCTATTATTTACAAAAATGTCACCGCATCAATCTCAGCCACAAACCACTAAGATCTTGTGGCTGAGAATCTTTCTCACCGTTCTCACACTTTAAGACGTTATTTCCTGATCCTGTTTCACAAATACCATTCTATCTCATTCTCCGAACACCAGGAAAGTAAGGTGAGACGAATTTGTTGATATTAATTAAATATGGTTTTCAACGTATTCACCCTTTTACTCATGAATGTCAACTTTTACTCCATGAATGTCAACTGATATAAAATATAAACTAAAGAAAATAACATTAAAATAAGAAATGACAAAGTTGGTACATATAATAAAAATTATAATCAGCAATTACAGTTATTCAAGAATCAAATACAATTTGTTCATAAAAATGTGACAAATCCATCATAAGAACACACAGTCACACATGACAATACTTTCGCCACACTAATTTTCAAAATATATATGGGATCATGCACTTAACACCATTGGGAAAATCTTCAAACTTGTTTACATACCATTTTCTGGTCATGTAACTCCTTGCAATTAGGTACATGGAGACTCCAAAAGTGCACGCGAAAGCCAACGACGTCTGGCTAATAAACGATATCCCAGCAAACGTAATGAATTCAAATAGATAGTGAGGGCAAATAACGAGATCAAACATTCCGCCCCGAGGAATCTTGTACTCTTTTTCGTTGTTTTTTCTTAGTTTTGAGAGAAGATTATGGTGATAAAAGTTCCCGGAGATTCCTAGTATAAAAAGGATCAAACCGATGTATTTAGTGTCGATTGATGGGTCTGGGAGCCCTAGGCTCAAATATTGAACAAAGATCAAGCTCGCAACTGTAGAGAAATACGACATTGTGATGAGGATGGTTGAACCTAGAGTCATATCACCACTATACTTGTGAACAAAGAGCACCTGCACACAGTGTTGCAAAAATCGGCCTAGGCGGCCGATTAATCGGCGCCTAGGCGCTAGGCGGCTAGTTACTGACTAATTTTGAGCTAGTCGGCCAATTAATCGGAGTCGGTCAAAGTCGGTCAAAATCGGTCCTAGGCGGTCAAAAATCGGATTAATCGGCCTATATTAATCGGTCAAAATCGGTCCCAGGCGGTCCCAGGCGGTCCTAGGCGGTCAAAATTGGTCAGAATCAGTCAAAATCGGTCAAAATCGAACCATACTATCTGAAACTTGAAGTATTTATGTGAATTTTGAAGTATTATTTTTATATTATTGGGTATATATATATAATTTTGAAAAAATACATATAAAAATCCCAATCCGATTAATCCCGATTAATCCCTAGGCGGTACCTCACCGCCCGACTAGCGCCTAGCGCCTTCTACAACACTGCCTGCACATATGTTGCTAGCTAGAAGCAATAAGTTACCTCTAACAAAGAAAAACCATATATATTAAAACCTTATCTAATCTATTAAATCCAACTTCTAACAAAGGATTCCAACTAATGTAACATGGCATTCTATTTTTCAACCTCATAATTTTATTTATATGTTATTTAAAAATTCTTTTTTATCCATATTCTTTTACCCTAAAAAATTGGTCAAACTTTCTAATATTATAAAATAATTATTATAAGAAAGTCGTTATATAATAATACAAAAATATTATAATTTTAATCTAGATTATATATCACCTACGCACAAATCTTATAAACATAAAACGAATGAATTTATCACACGAAAATTCAAGTAATGCTATAATTTATGAAACAACTGATATACCCATCAACAATACACATATTCAACCGTGTAATAAAATTATAATACTATTACATTTATTAATGGTATTACACATTTTTATAAGATTAGAGTTTATATTTTCTTAACCCATGGAATAAAATTCATGAATTATAATTATGAATGTTTAAGATTATAATATTACCGTGTGATAAAATTATAAGACTGGAGGGTATTGAGAGCCCCATCCCCATGATGATGGGCCGCCACGTAGACGTCACATCATCATCCCATGAAGGATGACCCTCCTTGCATTTTGAGGGGGTGGAGGATGGGCCTACCCCACATGATTTTATTTATTTTTATTGTTTAATTTATTTTATTTGTTTAACTTTTATTGTTTAACCTTTTTATTTGTTTAACTTTATAAAAACAATTCAAAATTTAAATAAAAATAAGACATAAAAGAAGATGATAAAATCCATTACATAACATAAATCAAAATTACATAACCTAAAAAAAATGCAAGCGTACATACAAAGGCGTTTGCGTTTTATTGTTTTCGCTATCGTCTTCGTCACCGTCCCCGCCGTTTGCGCTGTTCCATATATGTTCTACCAAATCCTGTTGAAGGTTTGCATGCGTGAAGTCGTTGGTTAGCGAGAACGAGTTTAAATACTGTTGCGCTGGATCCACCGGGATAGTACTCCCGATAGATGTATTCTCATCATACTCACAAATCGCCCGACCTTCGTCTTCAATAATCATGTTATGGAGCAAAATGCAAGCGTACATACGGCGCAACCTCTTCGGTGTGAACGCACGTGCCGCGTCTATACTCAACCCTCGAAACTGAAAAACTGGTGTCCGGACCGGTTCCATTAACGACATTGCTAAAGATCACCGATTGGTATAGCACATTGAGGTCGTTAAGTGAACCAGGGAGACCAAAGAAAGAATGCCAGATCCAAAAATCTTGTGAGGCCACGACCTCAAGTATTAAGGTTGGATGGCCGTGATCACCTCGCGTATATTTGCCTCGCTACGCATTCGGGCAGTTCTGCCACGCCCAAAGCATACAATCAATGCTACCGAGCATTCCCGGAAACCCGTGCCGTGCTTCATGAGCTCGGTACAACTGTTGAACATCATATGCGTATGGTTTCCGCAAATATTTTTTGCTATACAGTTTCACCGCATTATGGCAAAACCGATACAAACATTCCCGCGTAGTTCTTGCCGACATCTGTAAGTACTTGTCCAAAGCGTCGGCCACTGTCCCGTACGCCAGTTGGCGAATGGCCACAATACACTTTTGTAACGTGCTGAACCCTTCATAACCACGAGCATCGGGTCGTTGCGTGAAAACCGGGTTTTGCCCTGCCAAATCATCAGCAATGCGTGTGAATAACCGGCGACTCATTCGGAACCTGCGTCTGAAAATCTCGGCATTGTAAAGGGGTGCATCCGAAAAATAACCGTTCACCAATTTCTCGTGCGCTTCTCTCGTAACAAAATATAAAAACGAGGAAATAAGGAATAAGGATAATAAAAGTTATTAATGATAAACCTTGGCGGTCTCTGTTAATCCGTAGTCGCCTGATAATTACGCTTTCAGACGAGACGTCTTCCTCTTCCTCCTCCATAATAATCCGAGCCGCACTTAGCACAACGTTTGCGTAAAACATCTCCTCTTCCTCCTCCGAAGACGAGGACCACCAAGAATTAGATTGCATTGTGGGTGAAAAGATATTTTTTTTTATAAAAGAATGGTATAAAAATGAGAGTGTTTTAGGTTGAAAGTGGGGAGAAAATGGTGAAATAATGGTATAAAATGAGAGTGTTTATAGAAAATGGGGTGTTTTTTTTTTATTAAATGAACTAGCCGTTCAACAGCTATAATTTGAAAACATGCCCCGTCGAGCACGTCGTGTGGGAGCCGGGTTTGACGAGCCGGGCCTATGGGGGGCGGTGTGGGGGTGCGGCACCGGGCCTAAGCCGGCCCCGATACCTTCCAGTCTAATATTATTATATTTATTAACTGTATTACATATTTTGTAAGATTATAGTTTATATTTCCTTAACCCGTGAGATAAAATTCATCAAATATAAATGTTTAAGATTATCATATTATTACATTCATAAGGATTATTTACAAGTTTATGATTTACATTTTTTCGATATTCAACCCGTGTAATACACTTGTTTATAAAACCTATAAATTAAAATATAATAATGGTCAATCTAAATTCTTTTGACATTTAACCCGTATAATGTACAGGGTTCGTCAACTAGTATGTAAATATATCATATACATCTTGAACAGTTTTGTGAGTGTTTATGTTTTTTTATTTGCGACCATAGTTATTATTACTATTAATAATATTAGCATAAATGTTGTCTTTTTGTTTTTGTACAGTTTTTTAACGGCATAAATCATATCAAATCGGCGTTTAACAGGGCTCGAACCTTTAATTTCAAAGGAAGCAACAACATCTGAACTCTAATTATTGTCAAAGTTTGTATTATCTGGTTTAGTACATGTTGGTGCATTCATCTGTCGTCTTAGTCTTATGTCGAGTCTCGAATACGTTGCAGTTCGGATCAAGCATGATGTCATCATTATTTATGATGACATCACACCCATGACATCACAAGTCTATACATCACGAGAAAACAACATGCTTGGAAACAGATTTGCATATTTCATATAAGACAAAAGTTGGTTGACCGTTTGAAGTTGTTGTTTTGTTTGAATGATGTAACCGTTTGAGTAGGTGGTGAACGTTTGAAAGGGTTCCGTTTGAAAGGTTCATGTCATTTTCAAACGGAAGGGTCTTTTCCTATAAATACCCTCATGTCTAGTTCATTTGTAACTTTCCGGCCAAAGCAACGAAGTGCTGCCGATGTGTTGTCAGGTTGTAAACGTCTTCTAAATCAATCATACAACAGTTTAAAGCGTGAATCTAGCTGAATTGAACTTAGTTTTTTTGTTTCCGCCTCTGAAACTGAGATAAACTCTTCTGAACGACTCATTCGGGTCCAAAAACGATCCTACAGTACATATACATGTTAAGAAATAAGGTTTTAGGGTCGGTGTCTTACTAACACTATATCTCTAAATCTCTATCCTCTGTAATAGATAAAATGTCGACATTAAAGCATTCACAACATCTCCATCATATCTCCTCTATATTTAAAATTTAAGATAATGTTTAAAAATCATCTCTTTTCCCTCTACAAATCAGATGATTAAATTTACACCTTATTTTTATAATTAGAAAATTGTTACAGTAGTTTTTTATATATAAAAAGTTACTATTGCAACTTTTTAAAATTTAGGTTTATGAGAGCATTCTCATCCAAACCATCAAAATATGTGAGGGTTAGTTTTTATATTATAAAGGGTATAAAAAATGGTTGTGAGCGGAGGAGAGAGAAAATGTTACTGTTCATCTGTATATTTGGGGGGACACTGTTCACCCAATATAATTTTTTAATATATATTGAAAGTGGTTGTGAGTGAATGAGAGAGAAAAATGTAATGATAGTATTATTTAATTGAAAAGGAGAGAGAAAAAATATTTGTTTTAAGTGAAAATATATTGATATAGGAGTTGTTTTTTAGTGGAATGTATGTATAATTTGATGGATTGGATGAAAGTGCTCTGAGAGAGAAAGAAGAGATAAGATGTAATGTTTTTTTAGAATAAATTTTCAAGTTTAAGAAGATTTTTTTTGTTTTTTTAAATTTAAAGATGGCGATGGTTTGATAGATAAGATATGAATGCCCTTAGTCCCAATTTTTTAAATTCTAACGTTAATTATTGCCATAACACCATGCGTAGTGGTTAGCTCAATAATGCCCCAACCATGGGGCGTTTTCTGCCATGTGGCAGTCCAGTCAGCATGGGGGTATTATTGGGCGTTATTGCAAAAGTGCCGTAGTTGGAATAATGCCCAATAACGCCCCTTCCAATCATTACACAATTATTTTTTTAATTAAAAACTTAAATTACTTTATTAAATAAAAAAATACAATACTAGAAATAAAAAAACCATAAAAAAGTAAAAAAAAAAATTACATTGCCAAAATCTAATTAAAACTAATTAAAACGTTAGGGACTGAAATGCAAAATCCTTTTTTAAGGACTTTTAAAGTTTAAATCCTTTTTTTTAAAAACAATCAAAATGCAAGGACTGAAATGAAAAATCATATTCTTCTTCCTTTCACCCACAACAACCACTTGCAACTTTTGTTTTTTAAATCACCTTCTAATTAAAACTAACTAAAACTAATTTCATTTGTTTTTTTAATTAAAACTAAGTATACACACATGACAAGGTTCAATTGGGCAAAGAAATCAAGTTCCGGCGTTTTTCAAATCACGCCAACGTCCATTTTTTCGCAAATAACACCGGGGCGTGATCGGGCGTTTTCGGGCGAGATTCCGGACAAAAAACGCCCCACTACGTTCGGTTTAAGTAGAATTTTACTAAAACTGATAACTATCAAACAAAAAATAAAATAATAACCACCAAACAAAATAAAATAAAAAATCTAAAAGTAATAACAAACGGGGTTTTGTCTTTGGTAGATTAGGGTTTGCAATTCAGAAAGGGGTGGCGGCGCAGCTTGTTGCCCGTCTACCTTCTGTTTTGATGTAACTTGACAAGTATGAATAAAATTCACTGATTATTAATCTAAAAAAAAAATAATAATAACAAACAAAATTTAAAATGTGGACCAAATAACTATCAAACAAAATCAACAAGTTTCAAACAAAAATATAAAATGTGGACCAAAAACAATCACTTACGTACCTCTAAATCCCTTTTGAAGAAATGAAACGTAACAGCAAATCTAAGGAGGAAAAATCTGAGATCGCCGCCAGGAAAGACTACGAACGAAACAGCTCCAGCAAGGAATGCAGGCGTATAAAGTATCAACATACCGGTTTTGCTCGATAGCTTAATCGCTTGTTTGGCTGAAGGTTTGTAGTTTGTAAATTTGGAATACTGAAGATGATTTCCAGTGATCTCAGCAAAACATAAGTAAACTGTAGATATGAACGTTGCGGCCGTAACCCAAATCGATGGTTCATTGAACATCATATTCTCCAGCACCTGTATCTTCATTATTTTGGATCTCTAAGGCAGGATTTCGGTGAAAATGGCTAGAAAATTAAATTTGTGTATGTAGAGGGAGAAAGGGATATATGGTATTGGTGCCAACTTTTATTCCTCTATGGAAAAGAACAAGAAGTATTTTATTAAAAATATTTTGCTTATATGCTATTTTATTAGAAAAAAATGTTTTGCTTATATGTATGGGGAGAAGAAAAAAAAAGAGTAAACTGCCATTTTGGTCTATGTGGTTTGGGCACTTTTGCCACTTTAGTCCAAATCTCAAACTTTTTAAATCTGGGTCCTTATGATTTCACTTTTGTTGCCATTTTAGTCCAAAATTCAAATTAACTCCTATTTCACTATTAAAAGCTGGTAGTTTTGTCTTTTTGTTCAGGGGTATAATGGTCCAGTTTTTTATAACAGTTAAATCATTAAATTAATTATACTCATTTAATTCCTTTATACCCCCCTCCCCATTTAGCCATCATCTTCCCCAAAAAAACCCAAACAACAGTTCATCTTCCCCAAAAAACTTTAGATCCGAGAATCAAATCCTGTAGCTGGGAATTATGTCACCTGAAACAAACCCTACGCAGTTAACCGGACAAAATCGATTCGAGTTTTGTAAAAAGTTTAGATATGAGAATAAAATATTGTTGTTTCCGATCGAATCCTCTACCGATTCGTTCCTCAAACTCTTCAATCAAACTGATCAACATAAGTTCCTATGTCATATCAGATTCAACGGTAACAGTACCTGTATGAACAAGCGTTTGCGTAAGGGTTTTGATAAACTCTCGACCGATCCACGCTTGAATCTCGGACTCGATTGCACCGGCGAGTCTGGAAACCTCGTGTGAGTTGACTCGGGGAGTTATGAACGATCTGAGTCCGTGTTTACGTTGTTGAGCGTTACACGAGTGTTCGATGAGAGTTTTTAACGCGGTTAGGTGCGTAGACAACGTAACAAGGTGCGGATCGTTGTAGAGGATTGATTCCGATTCGTGTTCGAGCTCGAGAAGTGCTTTAATGGCGGATTTGGATGCAGATGAGGTTGAAACTGTGTTGTTATCGGTTTGTGAGGGGTTAGGGTTTTGGTGGAGGTTGTGTGAAGCTTGTTTGAGAGCTTTGAGGATGTGGAGGAAGATGAACTGCTGTTAGGGTTTTTTGGGGAAGACGATGGCTAAATGAGGGGTATAAATGAATTAAATGAGTATAATTAATTTAATGATTTATCTGTTATAAAAAATTGGACGATTATACCCCTGGACAAAAAGACAAAACTACCAGCTTTTAATAGTGAAATAGGATGTAATTTGAATTTTGGACTAAAATGGCAACAAAAGTAAAACCACAGGCACACAGATTTAAAAAGTTTGAGATTTAGACTAAAATGACAAAAGTGCCCAAACCACAGGGGCCAAAATGGCAGTTTACTAAAAAGAATTAAAGAATTGCAATTTGATTAGATTAATTAGTATGGGGAGAAGAAAAGAAAAAGAAAATTAAAGAATTGCAATTTGATTAGATTAATTGTTTTAACAGTTTAGACTAAGAACTATTGAACTAAAATAATCTATGGTTAAAACTTGACTAATAACATTTCTAAGAGTTAAATGCTTGGTTGGTCCCTGTGGTTTGCAAAAATTGCAGACTTGGTCCCAGTGGTTTAATAATTACATGCGTGGTCCCTAAACTTGTCAAAAATGCACTCGCTTGGTCCCTTGCCCTAACATCTGTTAGATTTCTCAATTAAGTGTACGTAAAATTACTAGATTACCCCTAAATGATTAAAAAAGAAAAAAAAACACTACAACTAATGGGACCCACCTCTCATCTTCATCAACACATCCTGCACATACCCACCTTCAACCTTGCACCACCGCCATCTCCACCTCCATCGACACCTTCAACCCACCGCCTCCATCTCCACCATAAACCCACCACCACCGCCGTCAACTTCAACCCACCACCTCCGCCGTCACCTTCAACCCACCGCCTCCACCTTCACCGTAAAACCAACCCACCACAACCACTGTCACAAGCACCCCCATCGCCGTCACCTTCGACCCACCGCCTCTACCTCCACCGTATACCCCACCTCCTCCACCTCCACCGTAAACCCACCACTACCACCATCAATCTGCAATAACTGTTCGAGTAATTGATCGAACCCGGATTCAATTAACAGCTCCGACATGTTGGGTTGAATCAAGGTCCTCCGGTGGGTTGAATCAAGGTTGGTGTGGTGGGTTGAATCAATGTGGGAGTTGAATCGTGAATCGTTGGAGTCGGAGATCAGATCCGTTTGTCCGGTGACGTCCTCCGGTGGGGCTGGTGTGGTGGCCTGCCCGGTGGTGGATGTGGGTTTTGGTGTTTGGGGGTGCCCGGTGGAGGTGAGAAGTGGCGGAGGTGAGATGGTGGTGGTGGGTGAGATGGTGGCGGAGGTGAGTGGAGTTTGTATGGTGGCGGAGGTGATCCAAATTGCAGAAGAAGGTCTGCAATTGGTGTTTTCAGAAGAGACCTGTGAGGTGATCCAAATTGCAGAAGAAGGTGAGTGGGTTTTGTTAACAAGCAAGGGTATTTGGGTCATTTAACATGGACTTAACTGAAAAACTTAACAGATGTTAGTGATAAGGACCAAGCGAGTGCATTTTTGACAAGTTTAGGGACCACGCATGTAATTATTAAACCACTGGGACCAAGTTTGCAATTTTTGCAAACCACAGGGACCAACCAAGCATTTAACTCCATTTCTAACCTTTACTTCTTTACTTTCATTGTTAATGGCAAATTCATAAGCACAATATATAGATTTTTAGTCAATTTATAATTGATTCGAATTCGATTTTCACTCACACATAAGGTAGGTTTCCCCATTTTACTCGTGATCATTCTTGTAAGCACAATCGTATGGGAAAATGTATGACGATTATAACGGGATTGCCCTTGACAAAGAAAGTAAAAGGAATGAGTGTCATTGGTCAAATTGACGGTATAAATTATAATTGGTCATTTATGGTCAGTAGGTCATTATTTGAATTATTAAAATCCAATTTGCTTTTTTTTTATTAAATATATTATCACATTATAAGAAAAAAGTTATCAATTTGAAGCAAACCTATGAAGCACGGGGACGTCATCTGACCTCGAATACCCGTCCCGGGACGGCGTGGGGACGGAAACGCGTCAGAAACGCCATGGGGACGTCCCCCAGACGTTTCCGGGAATAAGGATACGACAATGAAACAATTCGGGTAATATGGGGACGGCAGTTCCGAGTATCGGGGACGTTTCCATATTAAAAGTAGGGTTTTAATTATAATTTATAAATATGGGCCGGCCTTTTCTTCTTATTCACGTTTGATATTGGATGTCATCAATTTGTTCAATATATTTGTTCACTACATTTTGCTCGGTTTCTTTTCTTACTTGGAAAGAGTATGGTTGGGAAGATGAAGTTTGAAGAGGATAAGATGTGTAATATTATGAATTTACAATTTTACCCCTAAAAATGTATGTGATGTACTATGTCTGATACATTGCTCCAGAGGAATAGTTAAATATTGCTTCATGGTCATACTTTTCACATACATTTAATAATTATTAAAGTCTAATCTACAAGTTATATTTTCTAATATATATATCTTTTAAGTTTTTATTTTAGTTAATAATCCATATGAATTTTGTTTTTAGTAATTTCATATTAGTGATCACTTATTATGTTATTATATATACATTGTCTAAATTATTTAAAATCAGTTTTAATTACCTATGGTTGATGTAGTGTTTTTGGAGTTTAGTATATGTTTGCACTTTGTTTAATATATTTTTATTTTTTGGACTTTCTTTAATATATTTTTATTTTTTAATATTATTTTTTGCCGTACCCGTATCTTGTATTTTTGAGTTTTGCCGTTCCCCGTACCCGTATCGTCCCCGTACCCCAGTCCTGTACCCGTATCCGTGCTACATAGAAGCAAACTCAAAAGCCCCACAAACGTATTTGGTCATTTGACTTATCGACAACACCAACAAACATTTATCTAAGAAATGCATTTCATCCGACAAACCTTCTTACTTGCACATATTCATGTAAACGATTTGAATGACCCTTGTGTGTGTTCGTTCATCTAACTTTTTAACCGAATAAAGAAACAAACACAACAATTAATTAAAATGTTTTTCTTATTCATGTTCGTTTGTTAAGGAAAAAAAAATCCTCAAGGTTGTTATTTCATATCCTAAATGAACGAACGTGAAAAAAACATAAATAAGTAAAAATGAACAAATATAGATGAAAACGAGCCAAACACGAGCAAAGGTCCGCTCGGTTCGACTCGGCTCGTGAACATCCCTAACCACATCCAAGGGAAATAAACAAATCGATCAGATAGAGTTTCGTCTGCATTCTCCGATGTTTTACGTTTTTATATTATTTTATTTGTTTGTATTTAATAAACGAACCATGAATTAATAGAACAGTTTTCCCACAAGGCTTTGGGGGTTTTCCCATATTTATTGGGTTTCCTCCTGAATTGGTGTATAGGCATTATGCCTAGTGGAGATGGATATGATCGGGTGGTTCCGCTGGTAGCATGATGATACTCCAGTGGTCCGTCAGTGATCCAAATTTGTCGTTAAAAAAAAAAAAGAACAGTTTTCCATATTTCTTCTGAATTTTTTGCAATAATAGGTGGTTTAAACCACAAAAGAGTGGCATTAGGTGTTCTGGCATATTGTTTACACTTTTAGGTAAGTTGCAAGATCATACAGCGACCTTCTATGGCATTTTCTGCAAAAAACAGAAGCCCCTGTAAAAGCTGCAGCAAGTTCTGAATGATATTAAAGGTCGCTGTTTCATATATCAACTTTGATAAAGGTCGCTGTTTGATCTTGCAACCTTTGAAAAGTCGCTGTTTCATCTTACAAGCTTATTAAAGGTCGCTGTTTGATCTTGCAAGCCTGATAAAGGTCGCTGTTTCATCTGTTAACCTTGTTAAAAGTCGCTGTTTCATAGGACAAGCTTATTAAAGGTCGCTGTTTCATATTACAAGCTTGTTTATAGTCGCTTTATGGTTCTGCTTTGTTGTTTAAGGTCGCTGATTGATAGTGCTTTCTTGCATAAAGTCGCAGAATGATATAGTGTTCTTAATAAAATAACTTTCATGTTTGCAGAATTTTAAATTGGGGCTATTGGGCTACGAAATGGCAGAATTTACATACAACTTTTGTTTGCACTAGGTCACTATTTGACCTTGTCTTTTTGCAGCACTAAATGTGAGTGGTGAAATTGAATATCGCTATACCATGTATACATATACTTTAAATATCGCCACATCATATTCATATATATATATATCAACTCATTCAATATTGCCAACTAGAAAATATATATAAAAGAATATTGCCATTTGATGTATACATATACTGAATATCGCCATTTGATTTAATATCGCCATTTGATTTAATATCGCCATATGATGTATACATATACTTTATATATAGTCTCAGCTTGTTTGATAAAATAGCGACTTTCAGCTTGTTTGTAATATCATTCTGCAACCTTTAACAAGTTTGTTTGATAATATAGCGACCTTTAACAAGATAGCCGGACGATACAGCGATCTTTAACAACATTGTAAGATAATATAGCGACTTTCAGCAAGTTGGGTCTTCATTCAGCGGCCTTAAACAACATACAGCGACTTTCAGTAGATTGGGTCTTCATTCAGCGACCTTCTATATCTTTTGCAGCTTTTGCAGAAGTTGGCAGAAATTGCATAAAAGTTGTTTCAAAGTCGCTGTTTCATCATGCAATTCACCTAAATCTGAAAATATAAACTTTGACCACCTAATACCACTCTTTTCTTCCTCAAACCACCTATTTAAGCAAAAAATTCATTTCTTCCAAACATGTCATAAATGTCCAAAACCTTAGTAGTTCACTACTACCATAATGGACATTGTAGATAATAAAACCTGGTACACGAAGATTGACCAACGTTAGTTAAATCTGACAAAAAATAATATAATAAAAAATATAGTTTACAACTCACAAAAATTAAGTATAAAAAGCGCAGAGCCTCGCCTATTTTGTAAACAAACCAGTAGCAAAACTCAAAGCCTCTCGTTGAGGTATCTCTTTGGTCCTTTACATCCAAACTATCTTATGTTAAGATAAGCTAGCTTATGCTTACAAACTGATTACCTCTTTTCTTTTGCAGCTTGTTTGTAGACAGCAAGATGGGAGCATGTGGTAATATGAATGTCACCAACGGAGGCAAAAACGTCCTTGATCGTGTTCCGGTTAAGAAAACTCCTTTCGAGATTAGTGATCTCAAGAAGGCGATACCACAACACTGTTTTAAACGAGATCTTCATCGTTCTCTATACTATCTTTTCGGTGACATAGCCATATGCTTTACCTGGTACCAACTTGCATCAAATTGCATACCTCTTCTACCTACACCCATCACTTACCTAGCATGGCCGATTTATTGGTTCGTCCAAGGTAGTAGTTCACTACTAGAAAAGTGGTCATTTTACAACGGAGATTTGCTACGGAAATAAATGTGTCACAAATTTTGACAAAACTGTGACGCATTTATGACGACAAAAAAAATCCTAATTTTTGAAACAAATTTGCTACACAATACTGACAAAAACAAAAAGACATCTAACTTTGTCACAATTTCGTCATAAATTTGTCGGATATTTTTTTTAAATTATTGACTAATTAGTTAATTTACAATTATTAGATACATATTACTACTTTGTAACGCATTTCCTACAACCTATTAACTTATTTTATGATTTGACTCTAGCTGTATGTGGTTGACTATTAGACTAATCAATAAAATATATCCGATATTAATAAATAAAAACTATATATCCTTCAAATATTATTTTTATAAAAAAATGTATTCTGTTTATTGTTGGAAAGAACTGTGCGAACAAAAAGAGTATCTGTATCCATCTCACCAGAAAAGCCCTAAACATAAGTACTGGCGCTTTTATACAAAACCCTATCAACAACTCACGAGTCACCAACATGGATGAAGACGGTGTCACTTTGGTACTCGCTCGAGCCTCAGAGCTCCGTTCGAAGATCACCAATTGCATTCAGAATGCTTCATCAACACCAGACGATGATGTAGAAGAAGCCGATAGCCTTTTGTACATTCGCGAATCTCTCTAGGTTCTCGAGGATCAATTGTCTTCTTTGCAGGTCTGTTTCTGTTCTTTCACTTCATTTCTAAGTTGCGAACCCTAATTTTGTGAAGGATTTATGTTGTGAGTGTGTGTTGTGGAATTTGTTGCGAATTCTAGGTTGATTTGTTACTCTTCGTGGTTTATATTATAGAGTTCGTTGAAAACACAATTGATTGTAAGTGAACACGTGAAATTTGTTGAATATAGTGTGGAATTTGAGATTGTAGCATGAAGGTGAATATATGATTGAAGTTAAGTGGAATTCAGTGACCTTAGGGTTTGGTTGTGGATTGTAGTTAGGCATAGGCTAGTGATTTGGAGATATAGTTGAACTGTTGAAGGCACATGAACCGATGTAATTCGAATTTCAAAGAATTCGACAGTCAATCGTTCGGTTGCTCCGTATATCAGCCACCGAAAATCCGTCAACAATCCAGTTGCAGTTACTCAATGGCCGTACAATAAACCTCGCTCAGTCACAACGTATCGGATAGAAGAGTCTACAGTTCACCACAGATAGTGGTTACTACCGGCGGTTGTATCGGTAGTAGTTCATCAAACTCGAAGAAACCAACTTTTGTTAGGTTTCCGTCTATTTCAAATCTGTTCAGGTCTAGCAGTCGTAACGGAAACCGTAACGAAAATTGTAACCGTAACGGAGATGCCGATTTGAGACCTAGGGTTTCGGTTTCGAGTTGTAACGGACCAAGCGGTGGTGGCGGTAGGCCGTCGCCGGCATGGTGGCGTGGTCGTCATTCGTCTGTAACTGCCTCTAACGGCGGAGTACGGAAGCAACGGTGTGTTTCAGATCGAGGAATGTCACCGGTGCGAACCGATGATGACGTCAGCGACGGTTTGAGCGCGAACGAGTCGACGGAGACGTGTAAACAGACGCCGATGAAGACTCAGGTCCGCCGCGGTGGTGGACAGAAAAGGGTGACGAATCGTCTGTTTACACGACTCCGCCGACTCGTTCGTGCTCGAACCGTCGCTGGCGTCATCATCGGTTTCCACTGGTGACATTCCTTGATCCGAAACACACCGTTGCTTCCGTACTCCGCCGTTAGAGGCAGTTATAGACGAATGACAACCACGCCACCACGACGGCGACGGCCTATCGCCACCACCGCTCGGTCCGTTACAACTCGAAACCGAAACCCTAGGTCTCAAATCGGCATCTCTGTTACGGTTACAATTTTGGTTACGATCTCCGTTACGACTGCTAGACCTGAACAAATTTGAAATAGACAGAAACCTAATAAAAGTCGGTTTCTTCGAGTTTGATGAACTACTACCGATACAACCGCTGGTAGTAACCACTATCTGTGGTGAACTGTAGACTCTTCTATCCGATACGCTGTGACTGAGCGAGGTTTGTTGTACGGCCATTGAGTAACTGCAACTGGATTGTTGACGGATTTTCGGTGGCTGATATACGGAGAAACCGAACGATTGACCGTCAAATTCTTTGAAATTCGAATTACATCGGTTCATGTGCCTTCAACAGTTCAACTATATCTCCAAATCACTAGCCTATGCCTAACTACAATCCACAACCAAACCCCAAGGTCACTGAATTCCACTTAACTTCAATCATATATTCACCTTCATGCTACAATCTCAAATTCCACACTATATTCAACAAATTTCACGTGTTCACTTATAATCAATTGTGTTTTCAACGAACTCTATAATATAAACCACGAAGAGTAACAAATCAACCTAGAATTCGCAACAAATTCCACAACACACACTCACAACATAAAT
The DNA here is from genome assembly GCA_030545235.1 of Helianthus tuberosus. Taxonomy (NCBI): domain Eukaryota; kingdom Viridiplantae; phylum Streptophyta; class Magnoliopsida; order Asterales; family Asteraceae; genus Helianthus; species Helianthus tuberosus. Next base: position 6,472,010 of record CM060411.1, on the reverse strand, counting down.
CCTTTACAAAATTAGGGTTCACAACTTAGAAATGAAGTGAAAGAACAGAAACAGACCTGCAAAGAAGACAATTGAGCCTCGAGAGCCTCGAGAGATTCGCGAATGTTCAAAAGGCTATCGGCTTCTTCTACATCATCGTCTGGTGTTGATGAAGCATTCTGAATGCAATTGGTGATCTTCGAACGGAGCTCTGAGGCTCGAGCGAGTACCAAAGCGACACCGTCTTCATCCATGTTGGTGACTCGTGAGTTGTTGATAGGGTTTTGTATAAAAGCGCCAGTACTTATGTTTAGGGCTTTTCTGGTGAGATGGATACAGATACTCTTTTTGTTCGCACAGTTCTTTCCAACAATAAACAAAATACATTTTTTTAGAAAAATAATATTTGAAGGATATAGAGTTTTTATTTATTAATGTCGGATATATTTTATTGATTAGTCTAATAGTCAACCACATACAAATACAACTAGAGTCAAATCATAAAATAAGTTAATAGGTTGTAGGAAATGCGTTACAAAGTAGTAATATGTATCTAATAATTGTAAATTAAATAATTAGTCAACAATTTCAACAACCAACGTTTGGGAAATTCAATTTGGTGAACAAAATTCTCCGGCGACGACCCATTTTCTCCGGCAACTGTCCAGGCTCCGTTTAACAGCCTGTGCTTGATCTTGCCGATCTTCTTTCTGCTGATCATAACGAGATTGTTAGCGGGGCTCTGCACTCGGCCGGATCGGTGGTGTCGGTTCGCCTCCTCCTTCTTCTCCGGTGTCTCTTTCAAACTTACTCGTTGGCCTCTCTCCTCTCCTCGTTGCTTGGTTGGCTCGACGATGGTGACTACTGTTTAATTAGCGTGCAAGGTTCTGCGTTTCACTCTGTCTTGTGATTCTTGCTCAACCTCTCATTCTAATTGAATCCTAATCTCATCCATTCGCCGCCTAGAACGCTGTGGCCGGAATACTGAGGTAGATTATCATGGAAGAAGAAGGGCCGTGGAACCATGTAATCGGGAAGCGGAAGCAGAAGAGATACCAAAAATACAACAAAAAAGTACACTTTGAATTCGACAATGCAACCACCTTCTTCGTCTCAAACCTCCCTGGGTTCTGCACCAGGGGTGAGCTTTGGAATGAATTCAAGGTTTTCGGCAATCTCAAAGATGTTTTCTTTCCTAAGAAGTTTGATAAAGGGGGAAGTCGTTTCGCGTTTGTAAGATACGAGAACGTTAAAGATTCAAGCAAACTGCTTGAAGTGCTGAACAAGATCAAAATGAAGGGTGCAAAACTATTGGTGGACATGGCTAGGTTCAGGAGGGATGGGTTGCCTTTCTCCACCTGCAAGCAGATGGAAAACAATCCATTTCCTAATCGTCCACCACTACAACAGGAGACCCACGTTAAGGCCAACCATTGCTTCTCGGGGCATGGCGGCGCCAGATCCTACTCGGAGGTTCTAACCGGCAGCGGTTCTTGCAAGCAGAAAACGGTTGAGTTCCAAAACAATATCTCGAAGATGATACATGCATGAGGTGGGACGGCTCTAATGGTGGAGACTAAGAACTTTGAGATTCTTTGCAACCTGACTGACATCATTGGCAACATGCACCAATTCCTAACAGGGCTTAGATACTTGGGGGGTCTTAGGGTTCTCATGACCTTCACCCTCAAAAGTCATTGTGAAGCCTTCCTTAACCATTATCAGGAAAGGCAATCCAAATGGTTCTCCTCGATAAGTCCATGGTTGGGCAATGAAGGCTTTGTCGGTCGTATTGCATGGCTACGTATTGAGGGGGGTTCCAGTGCATGCATGGGATAAAGATACCTTCGATATGATTGCAAGAACTTTTGGTGCAGTAATCTCTCCTTCTGGAGCTACGGTCAAAGATTGCAACCTTTCGTATGAAATGGTCGGCATCCTAGTGAACTCAGGAAGAGAAATAGAAGAGGAAATGGCTATCACGTGGGATGGAGTGGAGAACAAAGTATGGATTTCCGAGGTATTAAGGGAATGGATTCCAGACTTTCTCATTGGATGTTCTGGTACCCCGAAACGCTCACTTGAAAAGGACGGTGCGATACCCACCGGTGACATGCCAGATACGGTGGTGATCGGTGCTCGGGTTGAAGGAAGGGCAAACTCCGGGGCAAACAAAGAGACGGAAGACGGAGAGTTCTATCGGGAATATGAAAAATCGAGCATGGGTGGAGGCACGTGCAAAATTAGTAGAATAAATGTATCGGAGCCTGTTCTTTCCACCACTCCCCAGGAAAACATTCCCAATAATATGGCTGACAAGGAGAGAGAGAAACATGTGGAGTTTAATGTTGGTGGGGTCCCGCTTGCCAAGACTTCAAACAACAGATCTCGAAAATATGGGCCTGGACCCCGTCCTACCAAGCCCAATAGCTCATCTTCTGGGCCTTCCCTCAGCCCCATACAACCAGCTAGCAAAAGGCCGAGGAATCTTGATCCTGAGCCCAATTCTCTACCTTTCTTCTTTCCCCTTCCTCCCTACCCTGATAATCTCCGCCGCACTGGTGCTCCCCCTCCCCCTCATTTTTCTCGGGAGTCTGACTCCTCGGACTACATCCCGGTCGATAACACATATATAGATACAGTAAATCATGCTAATGCCATCAATAGTGTTCGGGAAAATGATAGACAAATTCCAGATAACTCCGCTGTTGACCTCAATGGAGAAATTATCGCTACAATCAAAATCGGTAGCATTACAGGTATGGATGTTGAGAATAACCCTGCTCACATTGGGCAACTGATAAGGGGAGATGGTGAAAACAAAGGTAATCAATGAATTATATGACCATTAACATCAGGGGGGTCGGCAATGCTGACAAGGTAACTTGGATGAAAAGACTTAAAATTGAGAATGGAATAAACTTTATTGCCATTCAAGAAACGATGTATGCAGAGGGATCAAGGATTAACTATGCTAGTTTCTGGGGTAATTCACCAATGGAAGCAGATTAGGTCAATTCGGAAGGGAGATCAGGAGGGATTGCTTGCATCTGGGATCCGGCAATCTTCACAAGGAGCGAAACTATCAAAAACAGGAACTTTCTTCTCTTTTGCGAAGCAATTAGGGGTTTCGAAGAAAGAATGAACATACTGAATGTGTATGCTCCCCAATCGGCCCAAGCAAAAAGATCTCTGTGGGATAACATCAAAGAATTAAAATCCAGTAAGGAAGGCATTTGGATCATTCTTGGCGATTTCAACCAGGTAAGATCCCCTGAGGAGAAAAGAAACTGTCACTTCGATCCGTGTTCGGCTTCGGATTTCAACTCTTTCATCTATGAAGCTGAATTATCCAAATATGCTATGAATGGGTCGAAATTTACTCGACGGCTGGACGGGGGAAACAAACTCAGCAAGCTGGATCGAATGCTGGTTTGTAGCAAATTCTGGAATCTATGGTTGTCAGCTTCTCTCCGGGCCTTGCCGAGAAACTTTTCAGACCATTGTCTGGTTATCCTGAACACCACTCCCTTTGACTATGGGCACATTCCTTTCAAATTCTTCAATACATGGCTCTCCAACCCTGGGTTTGAAGGTGTGGTTCGATCGGCTGTTACCAATCTCACCATTGCTGGACCTCCTGATGTTGTTCTAGCCGGGAAACTCAAAAGCATAAAGCAAGCTATTAAAGACTGGCACAAAACCAATAAATCAGACGAAGTAGTTGCTCTACAGGCCTCTCTAGACGCATTAAAAGAATTGGACGCCATCTGCGAACATCGTGACCTTTCGGATTCTGAAGTGGCTGAATATGCACATCATAAACACATTGTTACTGAAATCAGAGATGCCAAAACAAGTGAACTCAAGCAGAAATCTCGGGTCAAATGGGCCATTGACGGTGACGAAAATTCGGCTTTTTTTCATGGTTTCATAAATTGCAGGTTTTCGAAAAGCCGTATAAACGGGCTGATGGTTAATGAAGAGTGGTGTACCGATCCCACACAAGTAAAAGAGGAAGTTCGATCCTTTTTCGAGAACAAATTCTTGGAGCCGATCAACCAGAGACCAAGCTTCACATGCCATCACTTAAAAAGACTTTCGAATGAACAAGGTACCTCTCTCATTTCTCCCTTCACTTTTGAGGAGGTAAAGCAAGTTGTTTGGGACTGTGGTGGTGACAAAGCACCGGGTCCCGATGGTTTTAACTTCACCTTCATCAAGCACTACTGGGATTTATTCGGCGAAGACTTTTTTAGAATCATGACGAGATTTCACTCTTCGGGTACCATTTCTAAAGGATGTAGTTCATCCTTCATTACTCTCATCCCCAAGGTTGACGATCCAACAAGCTTAAATGATTTCCGGCCTATTAGCCTGATTGGTTGCATTAGCAAGGTCATTTCAAAGGTTCTTGCTAACCGGCTAAAACGGGTTATTAGCTTGGTCATCTCGGAAGAGCAATCAGCCTATCTCTCGGATAGGAACATTTTGGACGGGCCTCTAATCACAAACGAGATTATTTCATGGGTCAAAAAACGAAAATTAAAAGCCTTCTTCTTCAAAATAGACTTTGAAGGAAGGGCAAACCCCGGGGCAAACAAAGAGACGGAAGACAGAGAGTTCTATCGGGGATACGAAAAATCAAGCATGGGTGGAGGCACGTGCAAAATTAGTACAATAAATGTCTCGGAGCCTGTTCTTTCCACCACTCCCCAGGAAAACATTCCCAACAATATGGCTGACAAGGAGAGAGAGAAACATGTGGAGTTTAATGTTGGTGGGGTCCCGCTTGCCAAGACTTCAAACAACAGATCTCGAAAATATGGGCCTGGACCCCGTCCTACCAAGCCCAATAGCTCATCTTCTGGGCCTTCCCTCAGCCCCACACAACCAGTTAGCAAAAGGCCAAGGAATCTTGATCCTGAGCCCAATTCTCTACCTTTCTTCTTTCTCCTTCCTCCCTACCCTGATAATCTCCGCCCCACTGGTGCTCCCCCCTCCCCCTCCTTTTTCTCGGGAGTCTGACTCCTCGGACTACATCCCGGTCGATAACACACATATATATATACAGTAAATCATATTCTCTACCTTTCTTCTTTCTCCTTCCTCCCTACCCTGATAATCTCCGCCCCACTGGTGCTCCCCCCTCCCCCTCCTTTTTCTCGGGAGTCTGACTCCTCGGACTACATCCCGGTCGATAACACATATATATATATACAGTAAATCATGCTAATGCCATCAATGGTGTTTGGAAAAATGACAGAAAAATTCCAGATAACTCCGCTGTTGACCTCAATGGAGAAATTATCGCTACAATCAAAATCGGTAGCATTACAGGTATGGATGTTGAGAATAACTCTGCTCACATTGGGCAACTGATAAGGGGAGATGGTGAAAACAAAGGTAATTAATGAATTATATGACCATTAACATCAGGGGGTCGGCAATGCTGACAAGGCAACTTGGATGAAAAGACTTTAAATTGAGAAAGGAATAAACTTTATTGCCATTCAAGAAACGATGTATGCAGAGGGCTCAAGGATTAACTATGCTAGTTCCTGGGGTAATTCACAAATGGAAGCAGATTGGGTCAATTCGGAAGGGAGATCAGGAGGGATTGCTTGCATCTGGGATCCGGAAATCTTCACAAGGAGCGAAACTATCAAAAACAGGAACTTTCTTCTCCTTTGCGGAGCAATTAGGGGTTTCGAAGAAAGAATGAACATACTGAATGTGTATGCTCCCCAATCGGCCCAAGCAAAAAGATCTCTGTGGGATAACATCAAAGAATTAAAATCCAGTAAGGAAGGCATTTGGATCATTCTTGGCGATTTCAACCAGGTAAGATCCCCTAAGGAGAAAAGAAACTGTCACTTCGATCCGTGTTCGGCTTCGGATTTCAACTCTTTCATCTATGAAGCTGAATTATCTGAATATGCTATGAATGGGTCGAAATTTACTCGACGGCTGGACGGGGGAAACAAACTCAGTAAGCTGGATCGAATGTTGGTTTGTAGCAAATTTTGGAATCTATGGGTGTCAGCTTCTGTAACACCCGGCCCTGATTAATTCTGACGTGTTACACAATTCGGTAATCAGAGATAATTAATAACTTAATTTAAAACATAAATTCCATAGGTTTAAAAACAAAAAACCCCAAAATGACATAACGGTCTCAACAGAAAAAAACATAAGTGTCTAAATTTATTGAATAAAAGGTTTTATTAAACTCCTTGTTCCAACTCTAGCTTTTTATTATCACTCTTCACCCATTTCCCCGATCTCCCTGAGTATCTGTTTGAGACATAATAAAAGAAAACAACAAAAAGAAACGGTTGAGCCAAAAATTGCCTAGTAACGGAGAAACAATAGCACTAACACATAAAGGATAGAAGCAATACACTAAACACTTTAACGATGTAAATAATACAATACGCTGAATGATCACTGATGAATACCATAAAGGTATATTAGAAATACCCATGTGAGCCACTAACAATAAACACTAACACTTTGTACATTAGCTGCAGTTCCAATGCACCATTATGTAGAGGGGATGTGGGCACTCACACTTATCCCACTACCACTAACACTTACACTTACACTTACACTCCTAGGATCGATCCATACGCCTCTCAATAATCAATAAGTGCAATCACTTAGCACATAATACAATACAGAGACGCCGTGGGCCTTTCGCACCGCCACGGATGGTGCACGTCAACTGTGCCTATGATGACGCCCTATGTCCCCATAGGTGGATATGCTCGGGTATTGAGGTCAATAAAATGATTTACTCAAGTCAAGGCAAAATACACTAATGATACACTAAAGCTATGTCACATCTAGCCAATGAAAAAAATAATAAATAATAAAACTCATGGGAACATGCGACAATGAGTATAGTTGTGTAACTTATCCCATGCGTGGCAAGGACAATAATTCGATATGATGTATGTAACGATAATTAGAGAACGTAGAAAACTCAACGGTTCAAGTAGCAATCACGAACAAATACGATATCATGAATTAAAACAATTATGCTAAGAGCAAGACACCATAAAATCCGTACCTTAGCTTAAACGTAAACAATGTAGACGCAACAAGTCCTCACTTGAAACAAAGCCCTACATATTAATATTTTTTTTTAAATTAGATTGGTTACTAAATTTTACATTTATTTAATTTAAGGAACCCACTAAATGAATTTAATTATTTAGTTTCCACTAGTCTTAAATTTAAATAAATAAATAAAAGAAAATCATTCATTGACCTATTATTCTTGTTTTCCTAAATAACATAGACCACTTTTAAAATAAAGGATCATCGTTTTATCATAACTGCAATAATTTACTCAAGTTGAAGTAAGAAAATCCATGCATGAAATACTAAACTTGTTGATTCTGTGTGAACGTACGAATTTTAAAACTTCACTTTTGAAATATTTTTATATCATAAAAAAAACAAAGTAAATCATTTTAGGAGAGTTATGTGTTGGAAATTTTGTGAAAATAACATTTTTCACAAATATAGGAAAATGATTTTTTCCTATTTTGGACTAGAATTAAATATAACAAAATGAGCGGGTTTTATATATTTATTTGTGGGTTTGTGTTCTATGTCGGAAGAGCTTCGCAACGAACTAAACCATGTCCAAAACGGAGCTAAGATGAATGATATATCGATGCTCAAAGTTTGGTGTTTGAAACTTGAATGCTGAAAAAGTGGGAAAGTGGCACCTTGTCGCACATCGGATGAGAGATGGAACTTAAAGGGGTATTTAAGTGGGAACTCTCCATCCTTATTGTTTCATGGAAGCACTCACTAGTGTACTCGCGAAGCACCCTAACTCGCACGCGCATGTAGCGTGGGCGATGAGGCGCAATGTGGCGCTTTGATGGCGCACTTTGCACTTTCAGTTGTAAGTTGTAATTCTGTTTATGTTCTTGTAATTCAAGTTAATAAATTATTTTTATTTATTTTACACGAACGGATTCCTACATTATGTTATGAACTGGTGGCTGTCATTGATAAAACGAAGTTCAACAGCAAGGAAGTTATGTTCATATGTGTGAAAGTTTAATTTGTTTCTAGAGTTAATTTTCGCCTGCTCCCTTATTATTTAGCCAGGAAGTCGAACTTATTTATGTTTGCGATACACATAATCATAGTCGTGAAAGGTTCAAAGGATAACGGGTCAGTGTTGATACCTTATGTCAAAGAGAAAAAGACGGTCGGTGCGGTGAAGCAGGTTCAACGGAGATCTTGAGACGGCGACCGCTGCTTATCGCGGTGATGGCTTGCAGTTATCGCTATCCGCGGTATGAGCGAAGACGGCTAATGGAATTGAATCTTCGATCAATTGCGGTGGTGGCGCTCAACAGTTTTGATTCGGCTCAAACCAGACGAACCACATGCGAAACAAACTAGCGAGATAAGTTCGAACCGGTGGTTGGCGGCGGAAAACTCGTCGGTAGTATAGAAGGGTTTTGGTGGAGATGAAAAGGTATAAATGGATCAAATAATACGATTATGTTGGTTGTTTAAAACGGATACGAAATCTCGAGATTTACGTCGAAGATTTTGAAAGGAAATTAGACCCGCCATAATTTGCTCGACATTTGGAAATGAATGAAAATGACAACTGGAACTTTATTATTCTTTCTAAATCAAGTCCTTTAATTGGGTTATTATTATTTTATTGTTTTTTTTTTGGGTTATACAAATTCTACTACAAATGTGTTTAGAAAGTGTTATAACAGTTCTTATGATTATATATTTCCATTGTTCGTAGGAGCATATATACACATAGCAAATCTTAACTATTATTATTATTATTATTATTATTATTATTATTATTATTATTATTATTATTATTGTCATTATTATTATACCTTAACTAATTTATGGTTAAAAGTTGACCAACGTTCTAGGCATTGGATATCCGACATAGTAATATGCATACAACTTATGACATTTATTTCATTTAGGGTTTTAGGGTTTTCAAAGTTTCGTATATTACAATTCTACCCCACTTAAAAGAAATTTCGTCCTCGAAATAAACGTTATATAACACTATACAGTACGGGTATTTCAACTCCTTACTCTTAGCGATAATTATTATATATTATTATATGTTTAGTATTATCTTTATAATTGGTGTAGATATTGTAGATATATCTTGTAATTTTAGATGATTGTATTTTCCCCTATATAAGGGGTTCCTTTTATTCAATAAGATCCATCCAGATTTTACACCATCGCACGCTTTCATGGTATCAGAGCTACGGTTCTGAATACCCTTTCTCTCCTCTTCAACCCTTCGATACCTTCCTGCCATCTCCTGCACTTATTTTCTTTTTTACCCTCCTGCAACCCTAGTTCATCGATCCAACCATCATGACAAAAAAAGACGATACTACAGCCCCAGGTTCTTCAGCCGACCCCAAAAACAACCCTCTCCATCCAGCCTATTCGGTCACAAACATTCAAACCAAGATTCGATCCCTTGATGGTACCACCGTCACCTACACATCTTGGGTGAAATTATTCCGTTTACATGCGGTTGCTTATAAGGTTCTCAATCACATTGACGGGTCCCCTGCTCCGGCTGAAACAGCCGATGATTATGCTCAGTGGAAAGAGATTGATGCCCTGGTCATGCAATGGATATTCAGCACTGTATTAGACAACTACTTGAAGCGCATCCTCGACACGGAGGCCACTGCACGCACTACCTGGGTGAAATTGGAGAAGATTTTTCTCAGCAATAAAAAGGCACGAGCCGCGTCTCTCGAGACCAGGTTCTGTAATCTGACACTCGGCTCCTGTTCCTCGGTGGAGGACTATTGTCAACAATTGTCCGATTTGGCGAATCAGCTTGCCGATGTCGACCAGCCTGTCTCCGACTCCAGGCTGGTCCTACAGCTCGTACGCGGGCTTCCAGAGGAGTATAACACAACAGCAGCCCTAATCAATCAGCAAGGGGTCGACTGGGATCAGGCCATTACCATGCTTAATGACGAAGTTCTCCGAATTGAAGCACGAAAAGGTTCCAGCAGTTCTGTTTTAATCGCTCAGCAGCAAGGGGTCTCTCATAATACATCGGCTACGCCTGCTCAGCCCTCGCAACTACACTTCAGCGGGTCTGATAACCCTCCTGCTGCTTCTCGAGGCAGAGGTAGGGGCCGCAACTCTTACTATCGAGGCAGGGGCCGAGGCAGGGGTCGCTCTGGTCACGCGGGTCACTCTTATCCACCTTGGGCCTCCAACCCAAGTTTTCCTAACTGGGCTTGGTGGACTCCACCACCATGCCCTTATCCAACCCAAAACCAATGGAAGCCCAACTCTAATAACACACCAACAGCCCCGGCCCATTTTGCAGGTTATAACCCGGCCCACTTCAGTGATCCGACTGTTGCCCAGTACTCTCAGCCGCAGCCACAGCCCACTGGTTTCAATGCGTTAAGTCCGGCTGACCTCAGCGCTGCTCTAGCACATGTTCAGCTCAATCAATCTAACTCTGCTTGGAATAATGATCTAATGGACACAGGTGCTGGCTCCCATCTTACACAGGAACCAGGTAAAATCATCCTCCCACATTCTTATCCTATTAATGCATCTATTTTAGTCGGTAATGGCAATAGTATACCAATTCTCGGATATGGCACTGGCTTTCACCCATTACCCAATCGAACATATATTTTACCAAATGTTCTTTACAGCCCAAACATAATTAAGAATTTAATTTCTGTTCGTCGATTTACTCGTGACAATAACGTTTCTGTGGAATTTGACCCATTTGGTTTTTCTTTGAAGGACCTCAAAACTAAACGATTGCTGTCTCGCCACAACAGTACCGGGGATCTCTATCCTTTCACTCCTCCACAACTTCCACCACAAGCTACTTTCCTCGCCTCCACTTCTCAACCTTGGCATGATCGGCTTGGCCACCCCGGCACTGAAGTCTTAAATATTTTAAGTCGCAATTTTAATTTTTCTTGTAACCAGAACCATTTATCTCATGTTTGCAACTCTTGTCGTTTATCAAATAGTAAACGTTTACCTTTTTATTCGTCTAATTCTTTTACGTTTGCTCCGTTTGATATTGTTCATTGCGACTTATGGACATCACCTGTCACAAGTAAATCAGGTTACAAGTATTATATGGTTCTAATTGACAATTTTTCCAATTTTGTGTGGGTTTATCCGTTAAAATTTAAATCAGAAACGTTCCCCACATTTGTTAAATTTCACCAGCTTATTCTTACCCAGTTTAGCAGAAAAATAAAAACGTTTCAATGTGACCTAGGGGGGGAGTTTGATAACCGAGCTTTTAAAAATTTTGCAGACCAACAAGGGTTATTATTTCGCTTTGCGTGCCCTCAGACCTCTTCTCAAAACGGTCGTGCGGAATGTATGATTCGTCGCCTCAACGACATCATACGTACTCTGCTCATCCACGCAAACCTTCCACCTATTTTTTGGGTGGAAGCAATGCACACGGCCGTCTACCTTCATAATATACTTCCCACAAAAAGACTTAACTTTTACACACCCACTTTTGTCCTCTACCTTCGCCACCCAGAATACGAACACTTACGTGTCTTTGGGTGTGCTTGTTACCCGAACACATCTGCTACTCAACCCCATAAATTACACCCTCGGTCAGTCCGTTGCATCTTTCTCGGGTACCCCTCCGACTTTAGAGGTTATCGGTGCTTCGACCCTACCACCGGTAAGGTCTTAATCTCTCGTCACGTCACTTTTGACGAGAGCACTTTCCCTTACACCATTCCGCAACCTCCATCCACTTATTCATTCTTGGACGATTCCTTGCCCTTGGGTTTTTCGTTCAAGGCTCCTACTTTTAAACCATCCGTCATCACCCCTTTTCCGATTACGTACAGCCGTCGCCCAAAACCGGTCCGCCTACCCCAAACTGCTCCCGGTACTACCGCAGCGTCTGCTGCTCCGTCTTCCGTCCCACCACAGTCCCAACCCACTGTTCCTGTCCCTTCGGCACCCTCCCACAGCCAACATTCGGCCTCGGGTCACCCCATGACCACGAGGTCCAAGTTGCGTATTAATCCTTCCACTGCCCATTCAGCCTTTACCGCCCCTACCCTGTCTCCTATACCGAAATCCTATGCCAACGCCATTGCCGATTCGAATTGGTTACATGCTATGCAGGCTGAATTTAGTGCATTACAGGATAATGAAACGTGGGAATTAGTCCCCCGACCGTCGGACCATCCAGTTATTCGTTGCATGTGGTTATTTAAACACAAATTTAAATCTGATGGTTCGTTAGAAAGGTACAAGGCTCGATTAGTGGTAAATGGCAATTCTCAAACTGCGGGCATTGATTGTGATGAGACATTTAGCCCAGTTGTTAAACCGAGCACGATTCGTACCGTCCTCTCTTTGGCGGTTTCTAGATCTTGGTCGATACGACAATTGGATGTTAAAAATGCTTTTTTGCACGGGGACTTAAATGAGACCGTATACATGCATCAACCACCAGGTTTTGTTGATCGTCGTTTCCCGCATCACGTTTGTCACTTGAAAAAATCGTTATACGGACTCAAGCAGGCACCGAGGGCATGGTACACACGGTTTGCCAATTTTATTCTTACACAGGGGTTCCGAAGTAGTGCGTGTGACAACTCTTTGTTTGTCTATCATCAGGGGGCTGGTAATGTTGCTTATTTGTTATTATATGTAGATGATATTATCCTTACTGCATCGAATGACGCTTTACTTCATAATATCATCTCTACTCTTTCTCGAGAGTTTGCTATGACGGATTTGGGTCGTCTTAATCATTTCTTGGGTATCTCGGTGAAGTATACCAGCAACGGCGTATTTTTAACACAGTCACAGTATGCTAAGGATATAATTGCACGGGCCTCTATGACAGAGTGTAAGCCGTGTACCACTCCCGTTGACTTGTCTTCCAAGCTGAGTGCCACTGATGGCCCTCTATTTGCAGACCCCACTTTATATCGCAGCTTGGCTGGTGCATTACAGTACTTGACCTTCACCAGACCTGACTTATCTTATGCTGTTCAACAAGTTTGTTTATTCATGCATGAGCCACGGGACTCGCACTTTGCCTTCATGAAGCGCATCATTCGGTATATTCAGGGGACCGTTGACTATGGTATTCGGATTATTAAATCCTCCTCCCATTCGCTGGTTGCTTATTCAGATGCGGATTGGGGTGGTTGCCCTGATTCACGACGTTCTACCTCAGGCTATTGTGTCTTCCTTGGTGACAACCTCCTATCGTGGTCGTCTAAACGACAGCCTACAGTATCCAGGTCAAGTGCTGAAGCGGAATATCGCGGGGTAGCAAACGCTGTGGCAGAGGTTACTTGGATTCGTAATCTATTATTCGAGCTGCATACGCCTTTGAAACAGGCTTCGGTTGTCTACTGCGACAATGTTTCTGCCGTTTACTTGTCCAATAACCCGGTCCAACATCAGCGTACTAAACACATTGAGATTGATATTCATTTTGTTCGCGATAAAGTGCGTGTGGGTGACATTCGGGTTTTGCACGTGCCTTCGACTTTCCAATATGCCGATATTTTTACCAAGGGTTTGTCGCGGCAGCTCTTCCAGTCATTTCGGTCCAGCTTGAGCGTCTGTCCACCGCCCGCTCAAACTGCGGGGGTGTCTTAGCGATAATTATTATATATTATTATATGTTTAGTATTATCTTTATAATTGGTGTAGATATTGTAGATATATCTTGTATTTTTAGATGATTGTATTTTCCCCTATATAAGGGGTTCCTTTTATTCAATAAGATCCATCCAGATTTTACACCATCGCACGCTTTCATGATAATTATTATATATTATTATCGCTAAGACTTACCCCTTAAAATAATTTCGTCCACGAAATTTGCGATTACGAATATGGTATACTATTCATGTCACTGATTAAGGATACGAATAACGATAACGAAGTTGCAAACATGATGTAGAAGAGTCGAAAGACACACAAGTAAGTTTCATATATGCAGATTAAACCATTAGGAATACTAACCTTAAGTTTCGTATAAATACGGATATTGAGAACGGATCACCTTGATGCTACAAATTTGACATCACTGCCCCTTTTATCAGTACCCCTTGATGCTACAAATTTGACATCACTGCTTTTCTTCTGGTAACGAGCTCCTTTTGTTTCAAACTTTGATTGAGAAACTTTAGGCTTTTGAGCTCGTTGAACTGGTTGTTTACCCTTAGAAGCAATAGGTTGTTGCTTTGTCGGTTGTCTTTGATTTCCAAATTGTTTTCTGATTTCAGCTTTTGGAATTGGGTCACATTGAGCTACAACAACTCCCGGAATTGTCTTTCCCAAAAACTTACTTGTATTATCTTCAAAAACATTATCAATCGAAGATAGATTAACGTTTTTAATTGGAAAATCATTATCTGAGTAAATTTTAGCATCACTGACCAAAGTATACAAAACATTATTACTCTTAACGGCAGACACAGATTCCTTCACTTCCTTGACAGGATTAATCACTTGTTTGGCAACAGGTTGCACAGCGGGAGTAGGAGGATCACACAGAATATGATTCTCAATTGGAATTTCTACTCCTTTCATCTTATCAAGTGATTCATCCTGGTCACTCACATCTGATTCATCATCAGATGAATCATAGTCCTCAACAGTTGGAGGACTTTGATTTTAGATGGTGAATTTTCTGTTTCTATAGATGAGTCACTCGAGGAACCGTCCGGTTTAAACCCTAATACTGTAGTAACTTCCTCATAATCAAGAGGCACACTAGGTTCAAACCGAGGCATATCCTCTTCATCGGGCATTTTGGTATAGTTGTGTCTTAAAGGGGGTGGACACGCCATATACCCAACGCCTTTCTTGTTCCCTTTCAGCTGTTGAGCTTCTATGATGTGATCAAGCACATATCGGGAGTTAGAATAACTCTCCAATTTGAGCTTGATTGCATCATGCTCGCATTTTGCAACGGCTAGCTCTTTCTTTGTTTCCTCAATGATATTAATGTAGTTATTAATACCAATTTGTTTGTTGAAAACAATTTTTGTTAATTCGGAAACACTTTTCTTTAAAGTTTCAATTACATCTTTAAAATCCTTTTTATTTCGAGCTACAGCCATGTTTGCCTCTTTTCATTTAGACAGATCAATAACCATACTTTGATTATGACTATGAACCTATTCGGATTCCACTTTCAAATCTGCACACATATTACATACACTAGGAGTAGGAGTGTCGGAATTTACCTGACTCGTCGAGGCTGAGACATTTGCCATAAAGGCAGTCTGATAAAAAAAAGATCAATCTTTAGAGAAGAACTTCTCCATTTCCTTTGATGCGACACCTGCCTTCTTGATCAGAATAGATTTCTGACACTTTAACTCCGTAGCTTCCCTTAATAAATCATCAACATCAGAATTCGTCTCTTCCTTCACATCAGATTCAGAAGTATAACCTCCCGAATTCGAGCTTTCTTCATCCGAACTCCCGCTATAACCAGAACTATCATCGCTATCAGAAAATTCTTCCTTGTGAACATGCTTGATGTGATTGATGATTCTTGCATAACATGCAGTTCCTCCTCCTTCTTGATCACCATCTCCAAATTGTACACACCAGTTACACATTTCATCAGCTTGAACAACTAATGCTTGGTTGGTGTTTGAAGGTCCAGCCTGGGTTTGATTGGTGGTGTTGTTCACAGCTACCATCCTTCTTTCACGGTTCTCTTGATTTGTGTTGGAAGTACTTGTCTGATTACAGAAGGGATTTTGATTGCCTTGTCTGCTCGGTCGGGTACACTCACGTTTGAAGTGACCCTTTTCACCGCAATTAAAACATATAACCGCATCCTTACCGAAACCGTACTTCGTATCCTTTTTGCTTTCCAAGGAAGTTCTTCCTGTTCGAGTCATATAATCTTTCGCCCTTCTAGCGGCACTCGCAAACGCCCACTTGATATCCATCAACTCCATTTTGTTAGGTCCAGAAGTTTTACGCTTATCTTTATTGTATTAGTTTATGTATTAATTGGGTTTAGATTAGGTTTTGTGCTTGGGCTAGGCCATGTGGGCCAATAGGATAGATGCTCCTATAAATAGTCTTATTAGATTGTTAGTGGTAGAGCACTCCATTGTAATGATGTAGCACCAAATAGAGAGCCTTGTACCAGACAATCCCATGCAAGGTTCTCGAAGATCGTACCAGACAGTCCTTGATACTGTGTGCGATCTAAGCAACGACACTAAGATTTGTAATGAAATTTTTCTTTTTGTTCATATGGTTTGATCTTATATTCCACGTTCGATCGAACCGTTGAGTGATATCACGGGTTTTTCGGGACTAACAAGTGGTATCAGAGCCATTGAAGTCTTTCAAAGGCTCGGTTTTGATATCACTCGAAGAACAAGAAAAAGATTTGCACAGTGTCGCCGATTTATTTTGATTTTTGGAGTGTGAGGTGCTGATGATATGGAAATTACACTAACTGGGATTCTGGCATCTGATTTGTTCATCTAAGAAAATCGGGTTAGTTTTAATTCTTTGAACGGTTGTTTATTTGTTCCGGTGGATGTTCATGGTGGTTTAGGATGGAATACGGTGATATATAGATGATGATGGTTCTGGTTAACTACGGTTTGCTTCACGGTGATTTAGTGGTCGTGATTGTGTGTTTGTTCACCGGTGGCTTTGCTTACCGGATTTTTAAGCTGGGTTCCGGTTTCTGGTTCATCACAAAGAACAGGGTGTGGTTCTGTTTACCATACCGGAAATTATGGTGGTGTTACAATGGCTCATCAATGGAATTTATGGTTTCAGATGAATGACGAATGGAGATATAAGAGGAACGACGGTTATGCAAGGTGGTTATGAAGGTTATGAAGTTAATTAGGGGCTGTAGATGATTGTACGGCGGTGGTGATGTTAATGTTTGCTGTGAACGGAGAAGTTGAACGAAACGTTGATACAAAACACGTTTCGGAGAGTGTTTCGGATCTGAACCGTGGTCGGTGTATCGAAAATGATGAAGAACATTGATGGTGTGTTTTTAATGAAGTTTAATTTAAAAAAAAAATAGTGAATGTCTCGAATAAGAAAATGATGAAATCTTGATGATGTTTTTTTGACCTTTATTAAACTGAGGATACTTGATATTTCCGATGAAATATCAAATGAATGGGACGACGGTGATGACATCAGCAGTTCAAGAATGTTGGGGCAATGATTCTTTGGCGGCTGCACATGGTGTCTCAACATGAATTTCAAAAACCCTAGTCACTGTCAGCCGTTAGATGCAGGGGATGATCAATGGTCAGATTGTTAGGACATATTTTAAAGTTTGTGCAACATTTTGTGGGGCCAACAAGTTTTTTTTTTGAAAATAAACTTTCATTAACACTACCGAACCCGAAAACCGAGCCGGCAAACAACAAAACAACAAAGCGAAACAAAAATTACATAATTACAAATTTACACCAATTACTCCACGAGATCGAGTGAAAAGACGACCTGTGCTTAAGCCAAAAGAAACCCATGGATCTAATATCACTGAAAACATCCTCCACACTTTGTCGGGCTCCTGAGAAGACTAACTTGTTCCTGGACAACCAGATGCACCAACATGTGATAACAACGATACCATGCACAATATTCGAATCCGAGCGCCCCAAATTACTGAACTTATGAACTTCCAAAAGATCCCTTATCAAAAACGCAAAAATTGGCGGAAGACGACACCATCTACCAACCTTATGCCATAATTCGGAAGCAAACTGACATGAGATAAAAAAGTGAATCACGGATTCGTCTTCACTGTCGCAAAGAGGACATGAGCCAATCTGATTAATAATGCCCCGCGAAAATAAAGCGTCGAACGTCGGGATACGATTCAGTTGAAGTCTCCAAACAAAAATATTACACTTCAAGGGAATCCATTTGCACCAATCAATGACAAAACAATTAGACTCACCGGCATCGTGATACAGGAGCTTTTTGACCGACCTAACCAAAAAGAGACCCGCTCCGTCGTTAGACCATTTCCATCTGTCATTTCCCGGCCTGAGCGTAACCGCTGAAACCAAACCAGAAAGGGCATCCCACTCCTGCATCTCAGCTGCTGATTCAGGATCATGCCGCCATAACCACAGGCCATTGTCAGCCAAACGATCATATACAGAACAGTTTTTAACTACTTCAAGATGATAAAGATTCGGGAACCTCTCTTTTAAAGGAACATCAATAATCAAGGGATCAAGCCAGAAAAGGATATCACAGCCCGAGCTAATCTCTCCTTTAAAGAAACTCCGAATACTTTGCTAGTGACTTTTAAGCCCAAATTTAGGAGCCCAGGTATGTCTTATTGGATAAGAGTGGTCCAACAACCACAAATAGAAGCCCACTTCAAAGCATCTTGATATGAATTATTAAAACATTGGGCTGGGAAATTATTTTATTAATTTGGTTTAGCTTTTGGGTTCTCTTAGATGGGCCAAAAATATGAGGACACATGAGTTTTTCTTTTGGCTGTTGGACCTGGTTACCTATGGAGTTCTTATTGGTTCCATTGCAAAACTTGTGTTTTTACGCGACTTGAATACCAGACGGATCACTTTGAATCCGTGTGTTCTTGTTAGTGAATCAATACATTTGCATTCGAGATAACATGTCTGATCCGCCATCGTCCGAGATCAAGTTTTTCGTTCCATCAATCATCTGCAATCATCCGAGACGCATCCGAAGTCTACCATAAATCGTCCGACATCCAAGATACATGTGTTTCATCCGAGATCATTGAAGTTCATCCGAGATCAAGCCGCACTTCATCAAGAAACACATTGATGGGCTCGTTCACTGCTGGGCCTCTAAAGGAGAAGACCCAAAACTGGAGAACATCTAAACCGCAATAAAGATAACATAAAACTAGGGGGAGATTGTTAGGTCCAGAAGTTTTACGCTTATCTTTATTGTATTATTTTATGTATTAATTGGGTTTAGATTAGGTTTTGGGCTTGGGCTAGGCCATGTGGGCCAATAGGATAGATGCTCCTATAAATAGTCTTATTAGATTGTTAGTGGTAGAGCTCTCCATTGTAATGATGTAGCCCCAAATAGAGAGCCTTGTACCAGACAATCCTAGGGATTGTGTGCAAGGTTCTCGAAGATCGTACCAGACAGTCCTTGAGACTGTGTGCGATCTAAGCAGCGACACTAAGATTTGTAATGAAAATTTTCTTTTTGTTCATACGGTTTGATCTTATATTCCGCGTTCGATCGAACCGTTGAGTGATATCACGGGTTTTTCGGAACTAACACATTTCATCATGATCTATCTGTTGATAATCTTCATTAGTCAAATTAATGTTTCCAATTTGACCTGCGACCAATCCGCAGTAGGCACTGACCATTGTGTTGATAAGTTCCATATGTTCCTTAGCCACTTCGATGCTTACTTTCGAAAGGTTTGAAGTATCAACTTTGACGGTGTTAGGGTTTTGGGAATGAAAGGTGCTACTGTAATTTGCTTGTTGAGGTTGTGGTTAGGCTTGTGATGGTGTCGGAATATAGGCATTTGGATCAAATTGAGGTTGAGTAGTGGAAACTTGTGGTGGAAGTTGGGGTTTAGGTAGCCAGGCACTCGCATCGAATTGAGGTTTTGAAAAAGCATGAGCTTGAGCAATAACATGTTCTGGCGGAAGATAGGCCCTTGGATCGAAAATCGGAGGTGGAGCTGACTGCGGAAAAAGAAAAAAGCTTGTATTTGACATAAACGCCGTTTGTAGTTTTGGTTGCTGAGCTGAACTGGAACTAGCTAAAGAGTTAAAACCTTCGAGGTACATCTCAGTATTTTGAGGAACAGGAATTTGTTTAGCTTTCCGGATTTCTTCATCATTCCTGTGCTCCAACTTCTGAATGAATTTCGGGGGTAGAGCATCAGCAAACCTTGTAACTATTTCCTGTTGAGTTGCAAGAACACCATAAGAATACATTTCACTAATTAAATGATAGAAACGAGTTGTCATATCATTTAGTGTTTCGTTGTCCATGAATTGAAACGATTCAAAATCCTTCTTCAACAGATCATGCCGTGTCTTTCTTATAGCTGCATTCCCTTCTCCTCTTGCTACCAAGGCATCCCATAAGGCTTTCGTGATAGTACAATAACCGAATTGATGATAAATGTCTTTGTGGAGTGCTTGTGTGAGAATAGAAAACGCCTTCTTCAATAGATCATATGCCTTTTTGTCGGCTTCTTGCATATTCATAAAGGTCGTGGCATTTGATCCTGCTTCTTCAAGAGCTTGATTATACGGTGAAATGAAGCACGTCCATAACTGGGTGTTTTTCCCTAGAACGTACGTGTGGAAACGACCTTTCCATGTCGGATATTCATTCATGTGATTCAGCTTTGGCGGGCGGTTGTTGCTACCCGTTTCACTCTCACTTAACAGAAGATTTTGAATGCTTTGATTTTGGTTCGTCACCAAAGCCCATTGACTTGCACTAATAGATTGTGGTGGCATGACATTCCTTAGCCAAACGGTTGCAGAAGTTTGATCTTCACCTGGTCTTGGGTCCGTACTCCAATCCCATGGACTAGTACAACTCATGATTGATGTATGTAAATGAATACCTGATCACACACTTGAAAACACACTGTTATGATAAATTTGCAAAGCCTGTGTTAGAAATTTGACAAGTTTCGACGAAACACCAGATCTTTGCGAAACTTTCTATGAAGAAACACTGCTTGACGAAACACACTTCAAAGAAACACTGATGACGACGAAACCTCTGTGAAGAAACACTCTTATTGATGAAACTCTTGACGAAACAATCCTTTTGACGAAACTCTTCGACGAAACTCTATGATGAAACACTAGAAGTTTCGTATAAGTCCCTCTTGGCGAAACACAGGGAGTTTCGTCGCTTGGGATTTCGTCGAGGTAAGGTCACACTGATGTTGGTGAAAGTTGGTGAAAGTCGGTGAGATATTTCAAAGAAACCTTATCCTTTTGTCTGACAAGAACATACAAATTCAACTCACAACATGCCTACTTTACCAAACAACATGTTCTCAATAGTATTTTAATCAATTGTCCTTTTGTCTTTTAATTTTTAAAAACAATAAATATATAAAGAACACTTTGAAGGTATGATGAACTACTTGAAGATATGAAGAACAACCCCAGAATATATGAACTTTCCGGCCAGATTTTTCACCGGAAAATTATCCGAATCACGAATATGCTTAAAACTTTCACTAAAAACCCGGTTTTACTATGTAAGAATACAAACTAACAAGGTTTTTGATAAAACATTTTAGCAAACAAAACAAGTGTACAGATTTTAATAAACTTTTCCAGAAATTATGAGTTTCAAGAACAATTTTTTCAGAAAATCAACAACAACACTTGATAAAATCCTAACTATGTTTGGTTTTAAACAAGGATAAGAGCCAATGCTCTGATACCACTTGTAGGTCCGGATTCTCGGAGGATCGATTAACGAAACCAAATCACTTGTTTATCACAAACACGCTCACGAGTGCGGAATCCCCGTGACAATGCCCAACCAAACACAAATAATGATAACAACACAAAATAACCAATGAATCACAGTCAGTTGATTAGATGAGAACAAGGTTCAAACAGATACACACAATGTTTGAAGTAAAACTCTCAGAGGGTATGCTCTCATGGTTTCTGTGTGAAACCATGATGTGTTTATATAGGCAGCATGTCACAGGTTTCGACGAAACATGAAATGGCCTTTGACGAAACATCCAATACGACGAAACATGGAGTTTCGTCGATATGCATGGCAAAACTAAGGGTTTCTGCCAAAGGATTTTCGTCAAACAAGAGCACGACGAAACATTGAGTTTCATCACAAGGGGAGTTTCGTCATATGTGGGCTCGACGGAACTTGGAGTTTCGTCGAGGGCTGCAAAAGATGTGTGCTGCAAACTGTCAAACAGTTTGCAGCAACGCAATAAACACACAAACACACACATAAACCAAATATGCAACATGCATTTTCATTTAACATTACATAACAGACGAGACAAACTTTCGGACCCAAGTAGGATAGGAGGATATCCGACTTGGTCTTCATTCCGCAATAATGTCGAACCGAACGGGCCGCGTCCACACAAAATGTATCAACACAAACGACACACATTTGACCAGATTTCAATCAACTACCGTCCAACAGTTTGAAAGTTTAACAAATTGTTCAATTTTGGTTTTTAACTTTCAAAACTTGCAAATTTTGACCGTTTATGAAGAATCAGTCGTTTTGGTTTTCAATCAAATTTCAGGTAACGAAGACTCGAGTTCCAACATTGTAGAATCGAAAATAAGATAGAAGTAAAATCTTTTTGGCTTTTATAAAGTTTATATTAAAACACACCTAAAATCTTTTTGGAATTTTGAATATTTGAAATGTAAAGGCAGAAAGCAGTAAATAAATATATAGAAAGATGCAAAAACGAAATACACTAAATAAATATTTACAGACATTCTTTTTGCGAGTTTCGAGGGTAAGAGAATCATATCAGTGTACGGTCATGCCAAAACACTCTTGTTGTTCAATTAGTTAATATTTAGATAACCATCCTATAACGATTATCGGTATTATTGTCCACATAAGCTCAACTTATCAGATGTACTCGCGATTAGGGGATACGTTATGGTATGATTTATACTTACCGACCTGTGTTCATCCACTCACGACACATTCCCGTATCAAGGTATGCACGAGAGTTCATCTTACTGGTGAGTATACCATTTATCATCTGTTTTCAACGTATATGATGTGAGATACTCAATTATATTTTTTTGGATGAATACAAGTCCTATGTGATAAAATCACTTATTGATGAGGAACTTGATATTCGATGCATGAGGGCACAAGAGCAAGTCCGTGAACAGGTTAGTACCATCGTACCGACAAAGAGGCGAACTTGACTCCCGGATAAACTATGATATTTTATCACTTATTTAGGTCGTATGCATCATGTATTATATACATGTTTGTATGATATGTACACGTATGTATGGTATCATGGAAGATCTAGACTTCGTCTCCGTTATTTTCGGTAAAAGAAACAACCATGATACCCAGATGATAAACAGCATAAAGACCACATATCTCAGAACCTCGGCAATCTCTCAAACGAAATTTCGGTACCAAGACCATATGCCAATGAGTGGTTCAAACACAGTCTTCAGTCGATTTAAGTTTATATCACCCTACACACTTTAAAGTGATTGTGAGTCTACCGATACATCTTATATAGAGCTGCTTATCGTTTTTCATTTAAGGTTTAAAAGAGCTTTGGACAGACCACTGATGTACTATCATTTTCTCTTTTGCTCGCCAGGAAACTCATTTTTTTCTATTGTTTTTTTGTTTTTGAAATTTTTCGATGTTTTTGTATTTTTAAAAATTTTCAATGTTTTTGTATTTTTCATTTTTACTCCCCCTAAAATGCAAAAAGTACGAGAAATTAAGAAAACACAAACAAATATTTACAAAAGTGATTTTCTGATGTTGGTTTTACTCTTGTTTTACCTTGATGCCGTTTACCATAATTAATTTTAATCAGAATTGATTTATCGAATTTTGGAAAAATCAGTTGGAATGTCAGTAATCGGTGTGGACCAAAACACATTGACAAGTTTCATATTGAAACAATCACGTGTGAGGTGATATTCGAGATCAATGTGTCTAGCCAAGGAGTGTTGTGCAAGATGTTAGTAAATCATAAAGCACCTTAAATATCGACAAAGATAGGAGAGATAAGAAACGCAAAACCGTAATCCTGCAACTTCTTCGTGCATTGGCAGGAATCTGAGTGTTCTCCCAAACTGGATATCCACCCGGTGTGGATTTCAAGGTTGATTTTGCAGCTACTTCAATTAATCCGATAAATCTCTTCATAGCAACAAGATCAGAAACCTCCGGGTCCGGCTGGTCTTCCAAATTGCACCAGCGAAGGTATTTATCTTTCTCCTTCAGAAGTAGTGTGCGGTTGTTTAATCCATGCCAAGGCATCCGCACACCCGGTTGGTTTGTACAACAAACACATTTTCTTCAATCACACTGTAGAGAAAAGTATACAAGGATTAGGCGACTAGATCCTCCGCTAGTTGCCTAATCCCTGTATACGAACAAACCTTGTATACGAACAAACCCGGTTATGCGGAATCCACTTGTAGGTCCAACTAGCAGAGGATCTAGTCGCCTAATCCTTGTATACGAACAAACCCGGTTGTGCGGAATCTAACCGAGTAAGCAAACCGAGATAAGAACACAATGACAAGAGACCGAACAATATTCAACGATTAAATCTCAAATATATTAGAACCAACAAGTTTGTTTTGATTACAAGTATTACACAAGATTATGCTTTCACAAACAAACTCTAAGTTCTCTCGTGTGTGTGTGCGCTCTCTGTGTTCTCTATCTTCACTTCTGTGTCTACTGTTGATACATATTAAGTGGACGCAACTCGGTTCAGTTCAACTCGGTTCGGTTTGGCTCGATTAGGTTCGGCTCAAGCCCGAAGTCGCGACATTCCTCCGTCGTGCGTCCCAGAGTTCGACACTCGAAGCACGGAGAGCCGGGAACCATTCCCGACGCCACATCACCATGACATCACCAAAGTGATGTCATGATGATCTCATATGAAGACTTTCAAATGGAGTTCACGTGAATTATGAATGTGAATTGTGTTATGTTTGTTGTTTAGATCATCTGCTGAAGCCCAACAACATGACGAAGACCAAGTCCCTTGGGCCCAACATACATGTGACGAAAACTAGGCCCAACACATATGACGAAAACTCCAGGTGACGAAATCACTTTGATTTCGTCAAAGACAGCATGTGGCGAAGACAATATGAGACGAAATCACTTGATTTCGCCAAACACATGGATTTCGTCATTCTGTGTTTGTCGGCAATCAGTTTTCGTCGATGGTTCTACTATATAAGCAACAGAAAGTAGACAGAGCACATAGAGAGAAGTCTGAATAGATTTCGAAGCGAACACTGTAAACACACACACACTGAGAGTTTATGAGAGCATCTTGTAAACATTGATTTGTAACCGTTTCATACGCATTAATACAATGGAGTGTTAATCGTTGAATCTTTGTGTCTTACGTATTCGTAACTTGGTTTAACTTACCCGTTTGGATTCCGCACTCTCGGGTTTGTCGAAAAACAGGGAATAGAGGTTACTCGATCCTCCGGGTGGACCTACGATTGGTATCAGAGCATTGGCTCGATTTCTTGTTAAAACCAAGTTTGTTTATCTTGTGTTTTGAAAGATTTTTCATGCATTTTCAGAAATGTTCTTAAGTTTTGAGCTTTTAATATCATCTTTTCTGGAAAATCAAGCGTTAAAGTCTTGAAAATCTTGTGTTTTGCTAATAGTTTTTACAAAACCTTGTTATATTTTATGTATCCATGCTAAAACTTGGTTTGAGTAAACTGTTGTGTGCAAAAATTGTTGTTCGGAATCTTCGCATCTTCATCAAGTTCATCAGCGTATTCAAATAGTTCTTCAAATATTATTGTCTTTGATCTTCCTTTGAATTATTGCTTGAAGTGTTTGTGATTAAAATAATTTAAGTTGAAATTTGTGTTCACAAACAATCATGAGTTGTTGAAAAAGAAGTCTGATAAGTAAGGTGTGACTTGACTTGTTTGAAAAAGAAGGTTTGTGTCAGGTTTAGATAAGATCTAATTTTGTTGAAAAATATATTTTTATCTGGTCATTTTAGTCAACGAAATCACCCAAGACTTCGTCATACATACCAGTTGGACGAAAACACCATTTTCATCAAGGGTTGTTTGACGAAAGCACTCCTATTTTCGTCATCAACAGTTCAGCGACGAAAACAGCACCTATTTTTGTCATCAAAGGCACATCAGCGACGAAAACAGCACCTGATTTCGTCATCAACACATCAGCGACGAAAACAGCACCTGATTTCGTCATCAAAGGCATTTCAGCGACGAAATCACCTTTTAGCGACAAAATCACCTTTCGCGACGAAATCACCCTTTCAGCAACGAAATCACCATTTCAGCGATGAAATCAAACATATCAGTGACGAAAACCCCTATTTTCATCACATATCTTTTCATTTTATTAACAGAAGCTTTTTAAAACATTCTAAACTGATTGATTTGTGTGATTTGTTCAGGTATTAGTCATTAAACATCAAAAATGAATCCGAACTGGTGGGGTAATCCGTCAACTGCAGAGAGCAAGTATACAAACACACGTTTATCTCCCTCATGGGCTTAATCTCCTGTACCCACATCTAATACAGAAAGCAAGTATCGTAGCACCGGTTTGTCACCATCATGGGCTGAATCTCCCGCACCTACATCTTCGCAAGAGAATCAAATGTCGACAGGTCAATGGGCGTTTGTTTCAAATCAAACTCCAAGTATTCAAAGTATACTCCTAAGCGAAATCGAGACCGGAAGTCTGAATCGTCCACCGAAACTGATGCACATAAACGAATATCCTGGTTGGGTTGATAGATTTCAGACGTATGTCAATGGGCAAGACACGGAACTGTGGTTATGTTTTACTACAGATTTCGATCAAGCTCTTGAGGTTGCTGCTTCAACTGCCGTGATATTTGTCGATCTTTCGGAAGACCAGAAAAAGGCATATGATTTAGAAAAGAAAGCATATGCTATTCTGACTCAGGCGATGAGCAAGGAAATATATCATCAGTTCGTCAGTTTCAAGACGTCAAAGCGATTGTGGGATGCATTGAAGACAAGGGGTCTAGGAAATGAAAAGTCACGCCAATTGCGACATGACTTACTCAAAAAGGAGTTTGATGGGTTCACATGTATGGAAAGTGAATCTTTGGGAGATATGACAAGTCGATTCTATCACGTGCTGATTGAATTGAGTAATTATGGGGTAGTAACAACTCCAGCAGAGGTAGTCACAAAGTTTGCCGATGCATTGCCACCTCAATGGAATAGTTTCTTGGAAATCCTGAAGTAGAATGGCGCATTGGCTACGACAAACATCAATGACTTCGTTCAGCTCTTAGAGAACAAAGATCAGGAAGAAACCCTAAAGGCGAAAAGGGTTCCAGTGCGACAAAATCCTGATATGTATTATGGAACTTCTAGCACTTCTGCAAGACCTGTTTCACATGCTCCACTTCAGACGGCGTTTGTCACAAGCACATATCTATATGGCAATACAATACAAGATCCTGTAACGCCAGCTCCAACCACAGACTTGTATGGAAATCCACTACAACCTGCTCCACAACAGCAAAGCTATCGGCCATCTACCGTAGCAACTGATTTGTATGGGAATCCACTTCCTCCTCAACAACAAGCTTGTTATGGAAGTACATCATCTGATGGTCAGCAAACAAAGTCAAATACAGTACGGCTTGACACGTCAAACTTCTCCAAAGTTAGCGTTGAAGTAGCTAAAGATCATATGGAGATACTAAACACATTGGCGAGCTCGTATTGTGGGTTGATTACAGGGCAGATCGGAAACATCAATCTAACTCAAGAAGATTATCAACAGATCGATAAAGAAGAGATGGATATGATGGACATCAAATGGGCTTTTGCTAGTGCTGTTAGGCGAGCTAAAGACTTCATGGAACGAACGGGTCGAACCAGCTTGGAAAGCAAGAAAGACACCAAGTATGGGTTCGATAAGCAGTCTGTTAAGTGCTTTAACTGTGGCGAACGTGGTCACTTCAAGAGGGAATGCATAAAGCCAGCTCAGCATGGGAACCTGAATCCTTTCAGAGGTCAAGGCAACCAACAGAATCAGAATCAAACCAGAAATGATGATCGCACCTTGGTCCCTGCAAACAATCAAGCAGGACCATCGAACACCAAACAAGCTCTTGTGGTGCAAATAGATAAAGGTTGCGACTGGTCAATGCAATTAGGCATTGGTGATCAGGGAGGAGCAGCTTGTTTTGCTGAAGCTGCTAAGGATTTGAAGCACGCCAGTGGTGGAGAATCTTCCGCCAGTGGTGGTGAATCTACAGATGAAGAAAGTTCTGGTTATTCAAGGAGTTCAGATGAGGAAACCTCAACTTCAGGCGATGACAATGTATCTAGTGGGAGAATCGATGAATTGTTAGGAGAAGCTGCAGCAAGGAACGATAGAAGATCTATTCTGGTGGATCAAGCTGCTTATTCTTCTTCTTCTTCTCTTCATTCAGCCTTTATGGCTAATGGCGGCAGCTCATCAAGCCAGGTATGTGTCGAAGAACCAACTGTCGTTAATTGTGATAATTGTGTTAAATGTGCTGATTTGGATGCTAATATGTCTGAGTTGCAAAGCAATCATGATGCTTTAAATGCTAATTTGTTTGACTTGCAAAACAAACATATTTCTTTAGATGCAAAGTGGTGTGATTTGCAAAGCGAACATGAGGATTTGCAAAACAACTATGATGTGACACTTATCCACAACCAAAAGTTGATCGTGGATCTTTCGAAATGCAAAGAGGCTAACATGTTTTATGAAAATCATGAAAAGGAATTTAAAACATTAGTTGCAAATTTAAGAAAAGATAAAACTGAACTGACAAAAATGGTTTCAAGAAAACAAACAGACATGAACTGTTATATTAATCGCCTTGAGATCATGCAAAAAGAGTTAGCCTGTACAAAGTGTGAAAGTGAGGCGATCCGGCTTAAGCTAGACAGTTATCCTAACTCTAGATACGTGCTGGATCACATCATTGGCACACAAAAAGAGAAAAAGGATGTCACGTGCATTGGATATAAGAAATGTCCACCACCTGTTAGACAAATTATGATGCACTGCCTGATGAGGAGTATAGAACTCATTATGAAGAATCTGTTCCTTTAGACATTGAGGAATTTGCAACGGGACTTGGATACAAACAGGAAGTATCATCAGATTCGGATGTGTCAGCAGATACTTTTGTAACTGCTGAACAAAATCAGGATCCTCCAATCATTGTTGAGGATACCGATTCTTCAGATGATGAATCTAATGATACTGACTCAGCACAGTCAGATGCAGTAATCAAAGAAGAGGACATACCTCTCGAGAATCATATTCTATGTGACCCTCCCGAAAAACCTGCTACGACTGTTCTGACCGAGTCCACGTCTACTTCCTCACAAGAGTCTGAGAGTGTGAATTTGCTGTACACTCTTGTTGGTGATGATAAAATCTACTCAGTCAAAGATTTTCCTATTAAGAATGTTAATCAATCTTTAATTAGTAAAATTTTTGAGGATTCGACAAGTAAGTTCTTGGGAAAGACAGGATCACACGTTGTGGTGACACAGTGTCCTCCGATTCCAAGAGCTGAAATTCGCAAACAAAATGGCAATCAAAGATTACCAACAGAGAAAGTTCAGCAAAATCGCACCAAACCTAAAAGTAACTCACCGACTCAATGGCAAAAGAAACAGACCAATAAAAAGGACAAGAAAGTGAACTTTGTGAAATCCAAGGGAACATATAAACTTGAAACATTTTCAAATAAATCTAACTTAGATCATGTCATTCAAGTTAATTCTTTCAAAAGAAACGAACCAAACAGTTCAAAACCTAGTACATCAGGATCACAAAGTTCATCGACAAGACAATCACATGATACTTCGGGGTTTGTAGAACGAAGATCATGTTTTTCATGTGGCATAATTGGACATATCATTCGAAATTGTCCATATCTTCATAAACAAAAAGCCAAAGTTGATGATCCCCGTGACCAAATTGACCGAAAGCGATCTATTTCATCAAAACCAGATCCCCGTCTTGTAAAAGAAAGGGAAAAGAAACATAAATGTCAACAGGTCAAGAAAATTGAAAAAGCGATTAAAACCGACGTGGTTAACAAAACATCTGTTTCTGTCAAACCAGACAATTCAAAAACTTCAGACAATCATGAAGTTAATATTTTAAAGAATAACACTGGTAAAACAAAACAGACCTGGAAACCAAAAACGGTTATTGAATCAGGGGGAACATCACAATTTCCACAACATCGAGAAGTGTAAGTAACTTACGTTGATGAAAATGGAAGACCCAAGACCATAAAGGCTTGGGTCCCCATCTCCAACTAATCATGTGAGTACATGTGCAGGGTGTTCCAGGAGGAACTTTCAGCAGTCATTGGATTGTTGATAGTGGGGCATCCAGGCACATGACAGGCGACATGAAGCTTCTCTACGACGTTAAATCTATTAGAGGAGGTTATGTTGCTTTTGCTGGAGATAAAGGAGGTTATATTACGGGAGAAGGAATGGTATCCAACGGGGTTGTAAGTTTCAACAAGATCAACTTTGTACAACAACTTGATCACAATCTTCTCAGCGTTTCACAAATCTGTGATAAGCAGTTTTCAGTACACTTTGATGCAAATGGATGTTACGTGCTGAAACTCGGCTTCAAGATTCCAAAAGAATGGATTATCTTATTTGCTCCAAGGATAAATGATTTGTATGTCCTTGATATGAGCCAAGCTATTACAACGACTGCACAAGCAACTTGTTTCATTACAAAAGCTACTGAAAAAGACTCTATCTCTTGGCACAGACGTATGGGTCACATTCACTTACGCAAAATGAATCGTTTACGCAAAATGAATCATTTGGTGACGAATGAATTAGTGAATGGTGTTCTTCTTAAAAATTTCCATCTTCAAGACGTCTGTGTTTCATGCCAAAAAGGAAAGCAAACGAAGAAACGACATCTGACAAAGAAGAGCAACATGGTGGAAGTTCCTCTTGAACGTTTGCACATGGATTTGTTTGGTCTTGTCAAGCATAAAAGAATCAGAAATGATCAATACTGCCTCGTGATAACGGATGATTATTCAAGATTTTCTTGGGTGGCGTTTATGGCTCACAAGAGTGCAACTTTCGGTATTATCAAAAACTTGATCGTTCAGATTGAGAATTTGTATAAGTTGAAGGTTAGACGGATACGCAGCGACAATGGTACAAAATTTAAAAATCAAGCCATGGTGGAGTTTTGCACATCAAAAGGTATTCTTCACGAATTTAGTGCGGCTTATACTCCTCAACAGAACGGCGTCGCTGAACGTAAGAACCGTACATTGATCGAGACAGCTAGGACTATGTTGGTAGAGTCGTAGTTGCCCATTCCATTCTGGAGTGAAGCTGTGGCCTCCGCATGTTACACGATGAATCGAGTCCTTACAGTCAAAAGGCACAACAAGACCAGCTTTGAGCTTCTTCACAAACGGAAACCATATTTTTCATATCTTGAACCGTTTGGAGCTCCTTGCACAATGATCGATCCTAATGGAAAGTTTGGGGCAAAAGCTATTGAAGGTCACTTTCTTGGTTATGCCACCCCTAACTTAAGAGTCTGGAATCTACAGACTAAAAGGGTTGAGGAATGGTCTGAAGTCAGAGTACAAAGACACACTTTACCAGTCAAAAATCCAGGTCAACCATGGATGTTTGAGTATGATGACTTTTTCAATTCGATCAATGTTGAAGCAGTTGAAGAAAATGCTGCGACAAGGATGTTTTTCGAGAGTGACAACGCAACAGATTCACCGTTTGTTCGTCCAATTGTTGTCAATCAAGAGCCATCTTCAGTGAACAATAATGCTCTCGACAATGAGGATTTTCATGATGCAATCGAACTAAACGAATCTTCAGAGGATGAAGAATTTCTAGATGCAGATCAAGAAGCTCCTACATCAGCTGTTCATGGTACTTCAGAAGCTACACCTCCAGTGGACGCCCCTATAACAGCTGAAGCTACTGCATCATCCTCTTCGTCAGTTCCGGGTATTGAATTGGTTGTTGATCTCAATCTCAACAATCTGGGTATTAATGTTCCTGTCCCAGATAACCCAGAAACTAGAATACATAATACCCATCCTCAACAAAACATCATAGGCAATGTACAAAGTGGCATACAAACAAGAAACATGTTGCACAACAACAACAACGCAGGCTTGTATGAGGCGATTCGAGAATCTGGTCAACAAAACGATTGGTCTTTCGCGTGTTATGTCTCACAGGAAGAGCCATGAACTTGGAAAGACGCTTTGAAAGATAACTCTTGGGTTGAAGCTATGCAGGAAGAACTGCAACAATTCCAGAAACTTGGTGTCTGGAAGCTCGTAGAGAGACCTGCCGGTTATAAGAAGATTGGTACCCGTTGGGTGTATAAATGCTAAAAGGACGACCGTGGAATAGTTATTCGCAACAAAGCAAGACTGGTCATTCAAGGTTTTCGTCAGATTGAAGGTATAGACTACAACGAAGTGTATGCACCTGTTGCACGTCTGGAAGCAATTCGGATCTTTCTGGCTTATGCCTCATTCAAAGGATTCAAAGTTTACCAGATGGACGTCAAAAGTGCATTCTTACATGGTCTAGTGGAAGAAGAGGTGTATGTTGAACAGCCTCCCGGTTTTGAAGATCCTATCCATCCCGATCGGGTTTGGTTGCTGAACAAAGCTCTCTATGGTCTACATCAAGCACCGCGAGCTTGGTACGCAACCTTATCTAATTATCTGTTGGAGAATGGATTTCACAGAGGTCTTATCGATTGCACTCTCTTCATAAAAGAACAAGATGGAGATCTTCTACTGGTTCAGGTATATGTGGATGATATTATATTTGGTTCTACTAACAATGTTATGTGTAGGGATTTCGAGCGTGTAATGCAGGATAAATTCGAGATGAGCGCTATGGGGGAGATGACTTTCTTTTTAGGCTTGCAAGTGCAACAAACGAAGTCTGGGATTTTCATCCATCAGACTAAGTATGTCCAAGACATCTTGAGCCGATTCCAGATGTCCGACACATCGCCCATTGGTACCCCACTGCAGCAAAATCACGGGATCAAACCAGACTTGAAGGGTGAAGTTGTTAGCTCTTCATATTACCGCGCGATGATTGGATCCGTTATGTACCTCACAACATCAAGACCAGATATAATGTATCCAACATGCCTGCTAGCCAGATATCAAGTGAACCCGAAGGCCTCACATCTTGCAGCTGTAAAAAGGATTTTTCGTTATTTGAAGGGTTTCCCAGATACCGGTCTATGGTACCCTAAGGATGATAACTTTAACTTAGTCGCTTTCAGTGATTCTGATTTTGGCGGATGCAAAATCGACGGCAAATCCACAACGGCTGGATGCCAGTTTTTAGGGAATCGCCTCGTAACATGGCAGTGCAAGAAGCAGACTTGTGTCGCTACATCAACTTGTGAAGCTGAATACAATGCTGCCTCAAGTTGTTGCTCCCAAGTCTTGTGGATACAACAGCAAATGCGCGATTAAGGTTTTGAATTCCTAACTACTCCTATTTTAGTCGATAATTCTGCTGCCTTATCTATCACTAGAAATCCTATGCAGCATTCAAAGACCAAACACATCGAAATTAAGTATCACTTCATACGTGATTGCTTTGATAAAAGGCTAATCGATGTTGTTAAAGTCCATACTGATGACCAACGTGCCGACCTTACTAAAAGCATTTGATAAATCCAGATTTGACTTTTTATTATTGGTAAACGACATTAAGGTCAAGCAAGAGTAATCACATCGGAAAATCGTTTTTGTAAATATCTTTGTGTTTTTAAAATTATTGTAAGTTTTTTGATTTTAGGGGGAGTAATTCCAAAATTTGAAAATTCAAAAACATCGAAAAATTTCAAAACCCAAAAACAATAGAAAAACAAAAATGAGTTTCCTGGCGAGTAAAAGAGAAAATGATAGTACATCAGTGGTCTGTCCAAACATTTTTAAACTAAAATGCAAAATGAAAAACGATAAGCAACTCTATATAAGATGTATCGGTAGGCTCACAATCATCTTAAAGTGTGCAGGGTGATATAAACTTAAATCGACTGAAGACCAGGTGGGAACCATTCATTGGCATATGGTCTTAGTACCGAAATTTCGTTTGAGAGATTGCCGAGGTTCTGAGATATGTGGTCTTTATGCTGTTTATCATCTGGGTATCATGGTTGTTTCTTTTATCGAAACAAACGGAGACGAAGTCTAGATATTCCATGATACCATACATACGTGTACATACTGCATACGACCTCAATAAGTGATCAACAATCACATGTCCACAAAACAAGTGATACTATATCACATTTATCCGGGAGTCAAGTTCGTCTCTTTGCTGTACGAAAGTACTGACCTGTTCACGGACTTGCTCCTGTGCCCTCATGCATCTGAAAATCAAGTTCCTCATCAATAAGTGATTCTATCACATAGGGCTTGTTTTCAATCAAAATAAGTGAGTTACTCACATCTTTTTATACGGAAAAAATAGATGATAAATGGTATACTCACCAGTAAGATGAAATCCTCGTGCATACCTTGATACGGGAATGTGTCATGATGTGGATGAACACCGGTCGGTAAGTATAAATCTTACTTTAACGTATCCCCCCGCCATGATTACATCTGATAAGTTGAGCTTATGTGGGCAACAATATCGATAATCGTTATAGGATACTTATCTAAATGTTAACTAATTGAACAACAAGAACGTTTTGGCATGACCGTACACTGATATGATTCTCTTACCCTCGAAACTCGCAAAAAGAATCTTTGTATATATTTACTTTTCTTAGTTTCTTCAAATCTGTATATATTTATTTACTGCTTTCAGTCTTTAAGTTTGAAATATTCAAAATGTAAAAAAGATTTTAGGTGTGTTTTAATTTAAACTTTATAAAAGCCAAAAAGATTTTATTTCTGCTTTAGTTTTGATTAACCGATGTTGGAACTCAAGTCTTCGTTACCTGAAATCTCAATGAAAACCAAAACGACTGAATCTTCATAAACGGTCAGAGTTTGCAAGTTTTGAAAGTTAATAATCAAAATTGAAAAATCTGTTAACTTTTCAAACTAATTGTCGGACGGTAGTTGAATGAGAATTGGTCTCACATGTGTCATTTTTTTTATGTTAACTATATTCCAAGCGTTTGTTCTCACTACGTGTTTAGCTTTCTTGCATGTGCAGATGCTAAAGGCGAGGAGAACATGTTCGATGATAAGCTTCGGAATGAAGACATGACGTGAAGGCACTCAAATGATAAAGATGATCGAGTTGCCGCTGATCACTCATCAACACCACAAGGATCTCAAGTATTGAAGATCAAAAGATTCACGAGTATAATCAAAGGGGGAGTTGATTGATACACTTCCTAAATGAAAGCGGGAGTTTGTTAATACACTTTCTACTTACGACGCGTGAAGACTTTTAAAGATCCTCCGATATATATGGAAGTCGAACCTCACGAGTAGCGTCCAAAGGGGAGTTTGTTGATACATATTAAGTGGACGCGACTCGGTTTAGTTCAACTCGGTTCGGTTTGGCTCGGTTAGGTTCGGCTCAAGCCCGAAGTCGCGACATTCCTCCGTCGTGCGTCCCAGAGTTCGACACGCGAAGCACGGAGAGCCGCGAACCATTCCCGACGCCACATCACCATGACATCACCAAAGTGATGTCATGATGATCTCATATGAAGACTTTCAAATGGAGTTCACGTGAATTATGAATGTGAATTGTGTTATGTTTGTTGTTTGGATCATCTGCTAAAGCCCAACAACATGACGAAGACCAAGTCCCTTGGGCCCAACATACATGTGACGAAAACTAGGCCCAACACATATGACGAAAACTCCAGGTGACGAAATCACTTTGATTTCGTCAAAGACAGCATGTGGCGAAGACAATATGAGACGAAATCACTTGATTTCGTCAAACACATGGATTTCGTCATTCTGTTTTTGTCGGCAATCAGTTTTCGTCGATGGTTCTACTATATAAGCAACAGACAGTAGACAGAGCACATAGAGAGAAGTCTGAATAGATTTCGGAGCGAACACTGTAAACACACACACACTGTGAGTTTATGAGAGCATCTTGTAAACATTGATTTGTAACCGTTTCATACGCATTAATACAATGGAGTGTGAATCGTTGAATCTTTGTGTCTTACGTGTTTGTAACTTGGTTTCACTTACCCGTTTGGATTCCACACTCTCGGGTTTGTCGGAAAACAGGGAATAGAGGTTACTCGATCCTCCGGGTGGACCTACATCTACTCACTTCTGTGTTATCTTCTGTCTCGTGTTTGCTGCTTATATAAGCACCTGGTCGACGAAACATGAAGCAGTTGACGAAACATCATCAGCAGCCGACAAAAGTCCATCAGACGATGAAAGACTCATGGCGAAACACCATGTCTGACAAAAGACATCAGGTGTTTCGTCATGTATGTTCAACAGGTGTTTCGTCATGTGTCTTCAACAGGTGTTTCGTCATGTGTCTTCAACAGGTGTTTCGTCATAGACGATATGCAGGTCTTTCGTCGCAAACTTGCATAGACAGTCAGACAGCAGCAACTGATATATCTGCAACCTGCAGATCAGCAACATTCACCGAGACTTGATGGAGGATCTCGAGTCTTGGTCTGCGTTTTGTAGCGATGTCGAATCGAACGGGCCGCGTCCACATATATGCATCAACATAAACAATATCACTTTTTTTAAATCGCATGTATCTAAAAACAGAATTCGCACACTATAACAAACCACAAACAATATCACCTTTTGAAAATCGTATGTGGCTGGATACAGATATCACACACTATAACAAACCATAAACAATCTTTTTCACATGTTTTTAAAGATCAACAACCTTTCTTTTGTTTTTCAATTGTTTTTCGCATGTTCAAAATGAATTTCGCATATTATAATGTTCATCCTAGATCATCTTCTTCGATAGACGGTCGATAGATGTTATTGTAGTTCAGAACTTCCAAAATCAGCAGATAAATCGCAGAAGGGAGAAGGAGGTTTGTGAATAAGAATCTTACGTTGTTGTATTTGATTCAGAGTTTGATTTTTGATTCAGGGTTCGATTTTTGAATATAAGATTTCAATCTCTGTCAGTTACAGAGATTAAGATATCGTAATGATGTTTTTATCCTTTTTTATAAGATTAGAATACATTAATATGATTAGTTTAATGATTTAAATGAGTTTGATGGATTGAAGATCCTACGGCTGAGAATATCGCATACGTAATATAGGATAAGTGGTATTGTACGTTAACCGACCTCTATATATACATATATAACATTTTAATAAAAAGAAGTCATTCTTTATCTCTGTCTTTCACACCCCCTCCCTTTCTCTTTCACACCCTCCTCTCTTTCTATCCCTCCCAGTTATCACCGCCACCCACCTACACACACCACCTGCCACCACCGCCAATCGCACATACTTGAAACATCCGGCGGCAACCGCAAATATTCACAGCCATCAAGGGTTTTAAATCTGAACAAAAGTGGTGGTCGGCGATGAACTTGTGTTTTGATATCTACGACAAAGATGGTGGTCGGTGATGAACAAAGCTAGAGAGAGGGGAGATGAAGATGATGTTGTGCGATTAACGAATCGGATCTAATTTTAAAGATGGTGGTCAGTGTTGACAGTCACAGGTAGTGGTGCGATGAAGATAGTGGTTAGTGGTGGCGATCACAGGTGGTGTTGGGGATTTGTTGAAGCTAGATATGGGGGGATGAAGATAATGAACGAACCAGATTTGATTTTAGAGATGGTGGTTGATGGCGGAACATGAGAAGAAGGTGGGTTTTGATGAGTTGAATTTGTTTGCGAGTGAAGGTGAAGAAATGGCTTCCGTTGGGTATCAGTACAGGCGGTGGAAGCTTGGCAATGATACCAATTTGGTAGCTAGATGTGAGGTCTAAAGTTTTACGGCAGTCTGTGTGGAAAGAATATTCATCATCCACTTTATTTAATTGTTAATTTGTATATTAGCTATTAATTATGGGATAATTAAAATTAGGAATAAGAAGTTTTTATTGACTTTAAAAGCCTTGAATGAGTTTGATCCCCAAGAATCGGGTGTTGATCGGAGGAGGGTGGTGGTGATGATGATGATGATGATGGTGGCAGATGGTGGTGGTTATAGAGAGAGCGGTGTGTATGTAAGAGAGAGAGAGAGTTAGAGAGAGAAAGGATAAGTTATTTACTCAATAGTCCCTATCGAGTAAAATAACAAGAATAATAACAAAAAAATCTGACTGAGTTAGGGCTAAAGGACATAACGTGCATGATTTTGAAAACGTTAAGGACAAAACTTGTCAAATTTAAAGGCAAAGGACACCGCCTGCAATTTGGTACAAACATAAAGGATAAAACCAGTAATTTACTCGAAAAATAATCTAGAAATAATTACAAAAGACTGTTACTAAATTTAATATACGATTGAATGTAGCATGAAACTACAAAGGCTTGAATAACATGCATCTTTGATGTAAGTACACATATTAATTACAACTTAAATTGTCTAAGATATTTTGCAAGTGATTTCGTCAAATATTTCAAACAAGTTAAAACACCCAAACTTAAACTTAAGGATGCATTGTGTAACTGAACCGGCTAAGATACATAAATCAAAGACAATACCTCTGGACATAAATCACAAAACAAAATATCTACCAAAAGGTAAAAAAAGAACAATAGATAACAAAAGTAAATGTGCAAGGATACAAATCCTAAAAATTTAAATAAAATGACCCTTAAACTTAGTTCAATAAATATAAAAGGATTACCTCTCCATGTCAATATTGCACTATATAGATGCAAAACATATGATTTAAGAATACCCAATGAACTTTGAGATCCACTACTTGTGGTCACCACGGTCATGTGCATTTTTGTATTGCTTGATTCTTCTTCAACCTGTTTGACTAAACCATCGTTTGCATCACAACTCCAACATCTCCATGTAACCTTGAAACACCACCCATTACATATAAACATACCAAAGTGAAATGTTTCTATATGCATTTACCACTAACAACACGTATTGAGTTATAATTGGTATGCAATATCGAACATCCCTCCCTCTTTAGATCTAATACAAATGAGATCGTTGTACAATATGCCAGGCACAATTTGTGTATCTACAATAACTTACATATTTTCCCACTTGTCATTCCAATTCTAAAAAAATGAATTCATTGCGGAAACTTCTGTAGGTCCCTTGGAGGTTGAGGTCAAACCTATTCCTTGTTATGTATAACACACTAGCAAGTGCAGAATCCAAGCTAGCATGCAAACCGAGATAGAACAAGCACAAGCACAACACACAATCTTCACCGATTAACACCACTTGTATTAATACGAAGAAAGGTTCGGTTACAAAGCTATGTTTACAAATGTGTTTTGCAAACTCTCTAAAACACTCGTGTGTGTGTGCTCTCAACAGAATGCTCTCTGCAAGACAGAGTTCTCTCACACTCACAACTTTTCTGCTCTCACACTTGTCTAAATGAAGTGAACACATGTGATGGATATATATACCCATCACAGCTCGTCTGGTCGAAGGATCAGATAGACTGATCGAAGGATCATCTATCGACTTGAAACCTATCGAAGGATCCACATATACCTCGAAGGATGATATCCTTCGAAGTTCATCCATCGAAGGTTTATCTTTCGAGCTCATCGAAGGATCTAAACAATCCTTCGATGACACATCCTTCGACACAGACATATTACAACCATTGTCTAACTGTTTGGCCAAGTCAAACCAGGAGGATGGTTGACTTGGTCAAACTTACAAGACTAACAAAGACATCGTTTGGTATCATGACAAAATACAGACAAAGTACAGACACAAGTGCACCAACAAACTCCCCCTTGGCTGTAGCTTTGTCTCGATCTTAATTCTTGTAGGTCCCTCGTGTCTTCAAGTCTTTGACGTCCTTTCAAATCTTCAATGTCGGAGGATCTTTAAAGTCTTCACGTCTTGAAAGCAGAAAGTGTACCAACAAACTCCCCGTTTCATGTAGGAAGTGTGTTGACAAAACCCCCTTAACACAAGCTCCCCCTTGAGTTATGCTCGTGAAATACTTGTTCTTTATGAATTGAGATCCTTGTGGTGTTGATGATGGTCAGCGGCAACTCGATCATCTTCATCACTTGAGTGCCTTCACGTCGTGTCTTCATTCCGAAGCTTGTCATCGACCATGTTCTCCTTGCCTTTAGAATCTGCACATGCAAGAAATCTAAACGCGTAATGAGAACAACTGCCTGGAATATCATAAGCAAACGACACACATGTGACCATTTGTTCAAACAAACACCGTCCGACAGTTTGAAAGTTTAACAAATTGTTCAGTTTTAAGTTTTTTTCAAAACTTGCAAATTTCGACCGTTTATGAAGAATCAGTCATTTCGGTTTTCAATCAGGTTTCAGGTAACGAAGACTCGAGATCCAACATCGTACGATCGAAAATAAGATAGAAATAAAATCTTTTTGTCTTTTAGAAAGTTTATATTAAAACACACCTAAAATCTTTTTGGTATTTTTGAATATTTCAAATGTAAAGACAGAAAGCAGTAAATAAATATATACAGAGATGCAGAAACTGAAAGCATTAAATAAATATTTACAGACATTCTTTTTGCGAGTTTCGAGGGTAAGAGAATCATATCAGTGTACGGTCATGCCAAAACGCTCTAGTTGTTCTTTTAGTTAACATTAAGATAAGCATCCTATAACGATTATCGGTATTGTTGTCCACTTAAGCTCAACTTATCATTTGTAATCATGGCGAGGGGATACGTTAAGGTATGATTTATACTTACCGACCGGTGTTCATCCACATCACAACACATTCCCGTATCAAGGTATGCGCGAGGGTTCATCTTACCGGTGAGTATACCGATTATCATCTGTTTGACCGTATATGATGTGAGATTCTCACTTATTTTGATTTGAAAACAAGCCCTATGTGATAGAATCACTTATTGATGAGGAACTTGATTTTCGATGCATGAGGGCACAAGAGCAAGTCCGTGAACAGGTCAGTACTTTCGTACAGCAGAGAGACGAACTTGACTCCCGGATAGATGTGATATATTATCACTTATTTTGATTGGACATGTGATTGTTGATCACTTATTGAGGTCGAATGCAATATGTACACGTATGTATAGTATCATGGAAGATCTAGACTTGCGTCCCCGTTATTTTTCGGTAAAAGATACAACCATGATACCCAGATGATAAGCAGCATAAAGACCGAATATCTCAGAACCTCGGCAATCTCTCAAACGAAATTTCGGTACTAAGACCATATGCCAATGAATGGTTCCCACCTGGTCTTCATTCGGATTTAAGTTTATATCACCCTGCACACTTTAAAATGATTGTGAGCCTACCGATACATCTTATATAGAGCTACTTATCGTTTTTCATTTTGCATTTCAGTTTAAAAGAGGTTTGGATAGACCACTGATGTACTATCATTTTCTCTTTTGCTCGCCAGGAAACTCATTTTTGATTTTCTATTGTTTTTGGTTTTTGAAATTTTTCGATGTTTTTGGATTTTTCAAATTTTTGGATTTACTCCCCCTAAAATCAATAAACTAAGATAAATTTAAAACACAAAGGTATTTACAAAAAATGATTTTCCGATGTTGGTTTTACTCTTGCTTGACCTTAATGCCGTTTACCAATAATAAATAGTCAAATCTTGATTTGTCAAATGCTTTGGTAAAAAGGTCGGCACGTTGGTCATCGGTGTGGACGTAAGCAACATCGATTAGCCTTTTCTCAAAGCAATCACGTATGAAGTGATACTTAATTTCGATGTGCTTAGTCTTTGAATGCTGCACAGGATTTCTAGTGATCTGTAAGGCAGCAGAATTATCAACGTAAATAGGAGTAGTTAGGAATTCAAAACCGTAGTCGCGCATTTGTTGTTGGATCCATAGGACTTGGGAGCAACAACTTGAGGCAGTAATGTATTCAGCTTCGCATGTTGATGTAGCGACGCACGTCTGCTTCTTGCACTGCCATGTGACTAGGCGATTTCCCAAAAACTGACATCTAGCCGTTGTGGATTTGCCGTCGATTTTGCATCCGCCAAAATCAGAATCACTGAATGCGATCAAGTCAAAGTTATTATCCCTAGGGTACCATAGACCGGTGTCAGGGTAACCCTTCAAATAACGAAAAATCCTTTTTACAGCTGCAAGATGTGAGGCCTTCGGGTTGACTTGATATCTGGCAAGCAGGCACGTTGGGTACATTATATCTGGTCTTGATGCTGTGAGGTACATAAGAGATCCGATCATCGCGCGGTAGTATGAGGGGCTAACAGCTTCACCCTTCAAGTCTGGAGTAATTCCGTGATTTTGCGGCAATGGGGTACCGATGGGCGTTGCATCAGACATCTGGAACCGGCTCAAGATGTCACCAACATATTTAGTCTGATGGATGAATATCCCAGAATCGGTTTGTTGTACTTGTAGGCCCAAAAAGAAAGTCATTTCCCCCATAGCACTCATCTCGAATTTATCCTGCATAATGCGCTCGAAATTCCTGCACAAAACATCATTAGTAGAACCAAAGATAATATCATCAACGTATACCTGTACCAGTAGAAGATCTCCATCTTGTTCTTTGATGAAAAGAGTACAATCGATAAGACCTCTGCGAAATCCATTCTCCAGCAGATAATTAGATAAGGTTGCGTACCAAGCTCGCGGTGCTTGATGTAGACCATAGAGAGCTTTGTTGAGCAACCAAACCCGATCGGGATGGATAGGATCTTCAAAACCTGGAGGCTGTTCGACGTACACCTCTTCTTCCACCACACCATGTAAGAATGCACTTTTCACGTCCATCTGGTATACCTTGAAACCTTTGAATGAGGCATAAGCCAGAAAGATCCGAATTGCTTCTAGACGTGCAACAGGTGCATAGACTTCGTTGTAGTCGATCCCTTCAATCTGACGAAAACCTTGAACGACTAGCCTTGCTTTGTTTCGAATAACGACTCCACGGTCATCCTTTTTGCATTTAAACACCCAACGGGTACCAATCTTCTTGTAACCAGCAGGTTTCTCTACGAGTTTCCAGACACCAAGCTTCTGGAATTGTTGCAGTTCTTCCTGCATTGCTTCAACCCATGAGTTATCTTTCAAAGCTTCTTTCCAAGTTCTTGGCTCTTCCTGTGAGACATAACACGCGAAAGACCAATCATTTTGTTGACCAGATTCTCGG
Source organism: Helianthus tuberosus (assembly GCA_030545235.1). Classification (NCBI taxonomy): domain Eukaryota; kingdom Viridiplantae; phylum Streptophyta; class Magnoliopsida; order Asterales; family Asteraceae; genus Helianthus; species Helianthus tuberosus. The sequence continues at coordinate 6,428,850 of CM060411.1, read as the reverse complement.
ATAGATGCATACAAGCCTGCATTGTTGTTGTTTCGCAACATGTTTCTTGTTTGAATGCCACTCTGTACATTTCCGATGATGTTTTGTTGAGGATGGGTATTGTAAATCCTTGTTTCTGGATTATCTTGAACTGGAATGTTTGTACCCCGATTGTTGAGATTGAGATCAACAACCAATTCAATGCCCGGAATTGGCGAAGAGGATGATGCAGTAGCTTCAGCTGTTCTAGGGGCGTCCACTGGAGGAGTACCCTCTGAAGTACCATGTACTGCTGTTGTTGGAGCTTCTTGATCTGCATCTAGAAATTCATCATCCTCTGAAGATTCGTTCAATTCGGTAGCATCGTGAAAATCCTCATTATCGAGAGCATTATTATTCACTGAATATGGTTCTTGATTGACAATAATGGGACGAACCAACGGTGAATCTGTTGCATTGTCACTCTCGAAAAACATCCTTGCAGCAGCATTTTCTTCAACTGCTTCAACATTGATCGAATTGAAAAAGTCATCGTACTCAAACATCCAAGGCTGACCAGGATTTCTAACTGGCAAAGTGTGCCTTTGTACTCTGACTTCAGACCATTCCTCGACCCTTTTAGTCTCTAGATTCCAGACTCTTAAGTTCGGGGTGGAATACCCAAGAAAGTATCCTTCAATGGCTCTTGCCCCAAACTTCCCATTAGGATCGATTAGTGTGCACGGAGCTCCAAACGGTTCAAGATATGACAAATCTGGTTTCCGTTTGTTAATAAGCTCAAAGCAGGTCTTGTTGTGCCTTTTGACTGTAAGGACTCGGTTCAACGTATAACATGCAGAGGCCACAGCTTCAGTCCAGAATGGAATGGGCAACTGCGATTCTACCAACATAGTCCTAGCAGTCTCGATCAATGTGCGGTTCTTACGTTCAGCGACGCCATTCTGTTGAGGAGTATAAGCTGCACTAAATTCGTGAAGAATACCTTTTGAAGTGCAAAACTCCGCCATGGCATGATTTTTAAATTCAGTACCATTGTCGCTACGTATCCGCCTAACCTTCAAGTTATAAAGATTCTCAATCTGAATGATCAAGTTTTTGATAATACCGAAGGTTTCGCTCTTGTGTGCCATGAACGCCACCCAAGAAAATGTTGAATAATAATCAGTTATCACGAGGCAATATTGATCATTCCTAATACTTTTGTGCTTGACAGGACCGAACAAATCCATGTGCAACCGTTCAAGAGGAACAGCCACCGTGTTGATTTTCTTTGTCGGGTGTCGCTTCTTCGTTTGTTTTCCTTTCTGGCACGAGACACAGATGTCTTGAAGATGAAAGTTTTTAAGAGGAACACCATTCACCAATTCATTTGACACCAAATGATTCATTTTGCGTAAGTGAATGTGACCCATTCGTCTGTGCCAAGAGATTGAGTCTTTTTCTGTGGCTTTGGAAACGAAACAAGTTGCTTGTGCAGACGTTGTGATAGCTTGGCTCATATCAAGGACATACAGATCATTTATCCTTGGAGCCGATAAGAGAATCCATTCTTTTGGAAATTTGAAGCCGGGTTTCAGCACATAACATCCATTTGCATCAAAGTGTACTGAGAACTGTTTATCACAAATTTGAGAAACACTAAGAAGATTGTGATCAAGTTGTTGTACGAAGTTGATCTTATCAAAGCTAACAACCCCGTTGGAAATCATTCCTTCACCCGTAATATATCCGCCTTTATCTCCAGCAAAAGCAACATAACCTCCTCTAATAGATTTGACGTCGTAGAGAAGCTTCATGTCGCCTGTCATGTGCCTGGATGCCCCACTATCAACAATCCAATGACTACTGATAGTTCCTCCTGGAACACCCTGCACATTAACTCACTTGATTAGTTGGAGATGGGGACCCAAGCCATTGTGGTCTTGGGTCTTCCATTTTCATCAATAACAATAACTTCTATTCTTTGATGATTCATAAATTGTGATGGTCCCTCTGAACTTGTGGTCAATTTAGGTTTCCATGTCTGTTGAGTTTTACCAGTTTGATTGTTTGAAAATTTAACTTCGTGATTGTTTGAAGTTTTTGAAAATTTTGTGCTTTCTGGTTTAACTGAAACGGATTGTTTTTGAACCACATCAGTTTTAAGTGCTTTCTCAATCACCTTGACCTGTTGGCGTTTCTGTTTCTTTTCCCTTTCTCTTACAAGTCGGGGATCTTGTTTTACAGAAACAGATCGCTTTTGGTGATTGTGTTCACGGGGATCATCATCCTTTGCTTTTAATTTATGAAGATACGGACAATTTCGAACTACATGTCCAGTTGTACCACATTCGAAACATGATCTTCGTTCAACAAACCCCGAAGTATCATGTGATCGTCTTGCCGATGATGAACTTTGTGATCCCGAGGTACTAGGTTTTGAACTATTTGGTTCATTTCTTTTCATCACAGTTGCTTTCTTGACAAAATCTAAGTTAGATTGGTTTTCAAACGTTGCAATTTTGTCCGTTCCCTTAGATTTCACAAAGTTCACATTCTTGTTCTTCTTTTGATTTGGCTTCCTTTGACTTTGAGTCGTTGCTTTTCCTTTTGGTTTGGTATGATTTTGCTGTGTTTGCACTGTTGGTAATTTCTGATTTCCATATTGTTTTCGAACTTCAGCCTTTGGAATAGGAGGACACTGTGTTACTGTAACACGTGATCCTGTCTTTCCCAAAAACTTACTTGTTGAATTTTCAAAGACTTTACTGATTAGTGATTGATTAACATTCTTAATAGGAAAATCTTTGTCTGAATAAATTTTATTATCACCAACAAGAGTGTACAGCAAATCCACACTCTCCGACTCTTTTGCAGACGTGGACTCGGTTGCAGCAGTCTTAGCGGGCTTTGTGGGAGGATCACATAGAATATGATTCTCAAGAGGTATGTCCTCTTCTTTGATTACCGCATCAGACTTTGCTGAATTAGTATCATCAGATTCATCATCAGAAGAATCAACATCCTCAATCACAACTGGAGGATCCTGATTTTGTTCAGCAGTTACAAATGTATCTGCTGACGCATCTGAATCTGATGATACTTCCTTCTTGTATCCGAGTCCTGTTGCAAATTCCTCAACATCTAAAGGAACAGATGGTTCAAAGAAAACTCTATCTTCCTCATCCGGCATGGCATCATAATTATGTCTCACAGGTGGTGGACATTTCTTGTAACCTATGCATGTGACATCCCGTTTCTCTTTCTGAACATCAATGATGTGATCCAACACATAGCTAGAGCTCAAATAACTGTCTAGCTTAAGTTGGATCGCCTCACTTTCAGTTTTCACACAAGCCATTTCCTTTTGCATTACCTCAAGGTGAGTTATATACAAATTAATGTCAGTTTGTTTTCTGGAAACCATTTTAGTTAACTCGGTTTTATCTTTCTTTAATTTTTCAATTACCGATTTAAACTCCTTTTCATGGTTTTCATAAAACATGTTGGCTTCAGTGCACTTCGAAAGATCAACGGTCAATTTCTGATTGTGGATGAATGTCACATCATATTTCTCTTGCAAAGCCTCGTGTTTGCTTTGCAATTCACACCACTTATCATTCAATGAAACATGTTTGTCTTGCAAGTCAAACAAACTAGCTTGTAAAGCATCATGTTTGCCTTGCAACTCAGACATGTTTGCCTCTAAATCAACACATTTAACATTTAGACTAACACAGTTATCACAACTAATAGCAATGGGTTCATCGACACATACCTGACTTGATGAACTGTCGACATTAGCCATAAAGGCTGAATGGAGAGAAGACGAAGAATAAGCAGCTTGATCCACCAAAATAGATCTTCTTTCAATTCCTGCTGTAGCTTCTTCCAATAGCTCATCAATATCTTCATTAACTGACGCAGTTGATGTGTCATCTTCCTGATCATTCCCTGAACTCGAGGACTCTTCATCTGAACTTCCACTGTAACCGGAGCTGTCTTCATCTTCAGAAGATTCACCACCATTGGTGGAAGATTCTCCACCACTGGCGTGTTTAAGATCCTTGACAACTTCAGCAAAACAAGCTGTTCCATCTGGAGCATCATTTCCCAACTGAATTGACCAATCACAACCTTCATCTACTTGAACCACAAGTGCCTGGTTGGCATTAGATGGTCCTGCTTGACTCTGGTTGTTGACAGGCACCAATGTGCGCTCATTGTTCCTTACTTGGTTCTGATTTGCCCTGTTGCCTTGACCTCTGAAAGGATTTTGATTTCCATGTTGAGATGGCCTCGTACATTCACGTTTGAAATGACCACGTTTACCACAATTGAAACACTTAACAGCCTGCTTATCAAACCCATACTTGGTGTCTTTCTTGCTTTCCAAGCTGGTTCTTCCAGTTCTTTCCATGAAATCCTTTGCTCGCCTAACAGCACTGGCAAAGGCCCACTTGATGTCCATCATCTCCATCTCCTCTTTATCGATCTGCTGATAGTCTTCTTGTGTCAGATTAATGTTACCAATCTGACCTTCCACTAATCCACAGTATGCGCTCACCAAAGTGTTTAGCAGCTCCATATGTTCCTTTGCTACTTCCACACTAACTTTAGAAAAGCTTGAGGTGTCGAGCCGTACTGTATTTGGCTTTGATTGTTGACCAGCAGATAATGTGCTTCCATAACACGCTTGCTGTTGAGGAGGAAGTGGATTCCCATACATGTCTGTTGGTCCGGTAGATTGAGGAGGAAGTGGATTTCCATACATGTCTGTTGGTCCGGTAGATCGAACAGGTAATGGATTTCCGAACATATCAGTTGCTCTGATAGGTCGTTGACTTTGCTGTTGTGGTACTGGTTGAGGAACTGGATCAAGCGGATTTCCATACATGTCTGTCGGAGGAGGCTTGACCGGAACTTGGATAGTATTGCCATACATGTCAGTGCTAGACACAAACGCTGTTTGAATTGGAGCGTGTGAAGAAGGTTTTGTAGAAGTGCTAGAAGTTCCATAATACATTTCAGGATTTTGTGGCACAGAAACTCTTTTTGCCTTGAGAGTTTCTTCCTGATTCTTGTTTTCCAGGAGTTGAACAAAGTCATTGAAGTTTGTTGTAGCTAAAGTGCCATTGTACTTCATGATTTCCAAGAAAGTATTCCATTGAGGTGGCAACGCATCTGCAAACTTTTTCACAATCTCTGCTGAAGTTGTAACAACCTCAAAATTTGCCAATTCAGTCAGCAAATGATTAAATCGACTTGTCAAATCTCCTAAAGATTCATTCTCCATACAAGTAAAACCATCAAACTCTTTCTTTAGCAAGTCACGTCTCAATTGACGTGTCGCTTCATTTCCTACGCCCCTTGTCTTCAATGCGTCCCACAACCTCTTCGTTATCTTGTAACTGACAAATTGATGATAAATATCTTTACTTAACGCCTGAGTAAGAATGGCATATGCCTTCTTTTCCAAATCATAGACCTTCTTCTGATCTTCCGTAAGATCTGCAAACGTAGCAGCAGATGATGCGGCAACCTCTATTGTTTGATCGAAATCTGTGATGAACCGCAACCACAATTCTGTATTTTGTCCAAGGACGTATGTATGAAATCTGTCAATCCATCCTGGATATTCGTATAAGTGCATCAACTTTGGAGGCCGATTCAAACTTCCGGTTTCGCTCTCTCTTAAGAGAATGCTTTGAATACTTGGAGTTTGATTTGATACGAATGCCCATTGGCCGGTAGAAATTGCATTAGCTTGAGAAGATACCGGTGCGGGAGACGGAGTACCAAAATACATTTCTGTATTTACCGGAGTACCCCATCTTGGATTCATTTTTGATCAAGAATAATAATACCTGAAAATCACAAACTTGTTAAACATAAACAGACTAAGGTCGAAGGATCAAGACTTGTTCGAAGGATCAACAGTGTTCGAAAGATCACTGTTGAATTTCGAACAATGATTTCGAAAGATTCTCCAAACGAAGGATCCTTATCTTTCGAAAAAGAACTGTAGACCGAAAGATGTATGCTTCGAAAAGATTCCTTGGATCGAAGGATAAGTCACAGACTTCGAAGGATGTTCGAAGGATGATTATCTATCGAACCTCCTTTGATCGAAAGATGATCTTTCGACTTCGAAGGATATCCTTCGATCTGCACTGACACCGTTGACAAAAGTGACAGGTTGGTGAAAAAGGTGATGGGTTGGTGGAAATCTTTCGGCAGAAGGCAGAAAGTATGGTCAGACCATACTTTTTACCAAAACAAGATTTGAACAAATAAAATATTACTTCTTATCCAGAAAACCGGTCACCGGAGTAAGCCGGAATTTGGCCGGAGAAGACCAAACTTCTTAAAAACAAGTTTTTAAGTTACCCAACCCGTCTTTTAACACACCCGGTAAGTTTAGAACACGTTTTTACGACTGGAAAAGCAAGAAAAACACTAAAAACGGGTGCTAAACCATGTGAGTTTTTGTCCAAAACACTCCAAAGTATTGTATAAACTCGGTTTTTAACAAGGAAAAGAGCCACGGCTCTGATACCACTTGTAGGTCCCTCGGAGGTTGAGGTCAAACCTATTCCTTGTTATGTATAACACACTAGCAAGTGCGGAATCCAAGCTAGCATGCAAACCGAGATAGAACAAGCACAAGCACAACACACAATCTTCACCGATTAACACCACTTGTATTAATACGAAGAAAGGTTCGGTTACAAAGCTATGTTTACAAATGTGTTTTGCAAACTCTCTAAAACACTCGTGTGTGTGTGCTCTCAACAGAATGCTCTCTGCAAGACAGAGTTCTCTCACACTCACAACTTTTCTGCTCTCACACTTGTCTAAATGAAGTGAACACATGTGATGGATATATATACCCATCACAGCTCGTCTGGTCGAAGGATCAGATAGACTGATCGAAGGATCATCTATCGACTTGAAACCTATCGAAGGATCCACATATACCTCGAAGGATGATATCCTTCGAAGTTCATCCATCGAAGGTTTATCTTTCGAGCTCATCGAAGGATCTAAACAATCCTTCGATGACACATCCTTCGACACAGACATATTACAACCATTGTCTAACTGTTTGGCCAAGTCAAACCAGGAGGATGGTTGACTTGGTCAAACTTACAAGACTAACAAAGACATCGTTTGGTATCATGACAAAATACAGACAAAGTACAGACACAAGTGCACCAACAACTTCCATTCTAGAACAATTACTTATCTTTTCTTCTTGCAGAAACTTTCATAAGTTAAGAGGCTCATTTGTGCACTACACCTAGCTCAAAGGATAATATATTGCAATTGAATTATCACTAGCAAAAGGTATTCTTCTCTAAACTCTATAAAATATGAGATTGGGTTATAGATATGGCTTATAAGAAAGTCAAAATTACTTGTTATATGAAGATCTACAAGGTTTATCTCATTTACTTTTACACACCTAGCATAGTAGGTTTTACATATCACTTGGTAAATAGCTATTTTCATGTTCTTTATGGTGATGGCATACTAGCTTACAATAATATCCGTTTTTTTTTTTACTTTCTTTTTTTTGTCTTTATGTTTTTATGGCGATGGCATCCTGACTTACAATATAGTATCATCAATCATTCTTTACAGCTAGCTATTCGAAGAACGGTCATAGAAAATGTATTGCATAATGTAGCATTAGATTCGTTATAATCTAGCTAAATGTGATCTTGTGCGTACCTTTTGCACGTAATATTGTTATTCAGTACATATTTTTATCATTAGTACTATATCACAAGTAATTTGAGTTAACATTATATTGCTATCATTGCTGAAATAGTTATCCGTTAGGAATGGGTAACTTATTTGGGAAATAGTTAAACCCTTATTTTGCCAAAAGTATTGAAACTCTTGTTTTGTGTTTATTAACTCCTATCAAAATTCATCTGGTGCCTTTTTTAACCTGGCTATTACCTGTGATAACCCAATGACAAAAGATGACCCATACGCCCGCGATCACAGACAACGATGGGTAGCCCAAACCCACCATCTCCGGTTTCGCCAATGCCAAAGGGCCCACTAAATCGTTTTCGAACTTAAGACATGTGACCTTCAAACCTCTTAATCGTCATCCATAAAAAAACATATATATTTGTAGGATGTTTTTATCACCTACATAAAGGCAATTAGGTGAAAAAAATAGGACTTGTAGGATTGTAGGTCCGGCTAGGGGAGAATCTAGTCGCCTAATCCTTGTATACAAACCACCCTGGTTGTGCGGAATCCAACCGAGATAGCAAACCGAGATAGAACACGTAATATAACGACACACAAGACTCAACGTTTAACACCTCTGTATTAATACGTATGAAAGATCAGTTACAAGCTCAATGTTTACAAATCTATTCTGTAAACTCTCTCTCAGTGTGTGTGTGTTTGTGCTCTCCGAAATCTATTCAGACTTCTCTCACTGTGTTATGTTCTGTGTCTGTGTATTTATACCAACATGACTGACGAAATCAGAAACCCACGAAAACACATGACGAAATCAAGGATCTGGACGAAATCATAGTGATTTCGTCCCATTTGGATTTCACCAAAAGTGTTTTCATCTAAAAGGGATTTCACCCAAATAGTGATTTCAACATGTTGACTTGGACGAAATCAGGGGATTTCGTCCCACATGCACATGGGCTCCTGACTTCATGTTGGGCTTGGGCATTATAGGCCAAAACAACAAACACACAAACAATACAAACTTAGTTCTAAATTGCGTACTGCACACACGCAGTCGCAATTACATCAAATGTTACGAAGTCAATCGCATACCGAGTCAGGACAGTAGGATGTCTTGACTACGGCCTTCACTTCGTAGCCTAGTCGAACCGAGCCGAGCCGAGCCGTATCCACACGATATGTATCAACAAACTCCCCCATGGATGCTGCTCGTGAGGTTCGTAATCTCGTTCTCCATCTCTTGATGGTTCATCATACTTGTCGTAGGATCTTCAAAGTATTCACGCGTCGTAAGTAGAAAGTGTATCAACAAACTCCCTTTTCATTTAGGAAGTGTGTTAACAAACTCCCCCTTTGATTATGCTTGGGAATCTTTTGACTTCAATGCTTGAGATCCTTGTGGTGTTGGTGATTGATCAGCGGCAACTCGATCATCTTTATCATTTGAGTGCCTCCATGTCGTGTCTTCATTCCGAAGCTTATCATCGAACATGTTCTCCTCGCCTTTAGCATCTGCACATGCAAGAAAGCTAAATGCGCAATGAGAACAACTGCTTGGAATATAGTTAACATTAAACAAATAACACACATGTGACCATGTTTTCAACTACCGTCCGGCAGTTAGTTTGAAAAGTTAACATATTTTTCAATTTTGATTATTAACTTTCAAAACTTGCAAACTCTGACCGTTTATGAAGATTCAGTCATTTTGGTTTTCATTCAGATTTCAGGTAACGAAGACTTGAGTTCCAACATCGGTTAATCAAAACTAAAGCAGAAATAAAATCTTTTTGACTTTTATAAAGTTTATTTTAAAACACACCTAAAATCTTTTTGGCATTTTGAATATTTCAAACTTAAAGACTGAAAGCAGTAAATAAATATATACAGAGTTGCAGAAACTAAGAAAAGTAAATATATACAAACATTCTTTTTGTGAGTTTCGAGGGTAAGAGAATCATATCAGTGTACGGTCATGCCAAAACATTCTTGTTGTTCTTTTTGTTAACAATTTGACAAACATCCTATAATGATTATCGGTATTGTTATCCACATAAGCTCAACTTATCATATGTAATCATGGCGAGGGGATACGTTAAGGTATGATTTATACTTACCAACCGGTGTTCATCCACATCACGACACATTCCCGTATCTAGGTATGCACGAGAATTCATCTTACTGGTGAGTATACCATTTATCATCTGTTTTGACGTATAAAAAGATGTGAGTAACTCACTTATTTTGATTGAAAACAAGCCCTATGTGATAGAATCACTTATTGATGAGGAACTTGATTTTCAGATGCATGAGGGCACAGGAGCAAGTCCGTGAACAGGTCAGTACTTTCGTACAGCAAAGAGACGAACTTGACTCCCGGATAAATGTGATATATTATCACTTGTTTTGTGGACATGTGATTGTTGATCACTTATTGAGGTCGTATGCAGTATGTACACGTATGTATGATATCATGGAAGATCTAGACTTCGTCTCCGTTTTGTTTCGGTAAAAGAAATAACCATGATACCCAGATGATAAATAGCATAAAGACCACATATCTCAGAACCTCGGCAATCTCTCAAACGAAATTTCGGTACTAAGACCATATGCCAATGAGTGGTGTAACGCCCGACTCTTTTGTACTTTCCATTTATAGAAAGTCTTGTTCGTATTTCTATTTTTGGAAACTTTGTATTCTTGTAGTCGTTCCTTCTTTGTAATCGTTGTAAAATCGAGACTTGAATCATTAATGAAACTCGTATTTTGTTACAAATATGTTATACACACTTTATATATGCTCGTATGTTCAAATTGGTGAATCAATTGATGTTTAATCGTCATTCTTGGAAACTATGTGCTAAACTTGTAATTAAGCTAAACTTATGCCCAAAACGTGTCTTGAACGTAAACGAAACTTGATTATGATACTTATACACTCAATTATACTTCGGTTTTGATCGCCATGCTTGAATGTACCTTAAACTATGTTTATATGCTGAAACAAGTCCCTAAACTATCAAGAATGCATCAAAAGGGATCAAATAGGAAACTTCAGGGGTTAAATTGTAATTTACGAAACTTATGTCAAATAAACAAAGCCCGGGCGGCCCGCTTTAGCTTACCCAATATCTCATGCGGGCCGCATGGCCTTCTGTTTCGCAGAAAACGAACTCAGCTGCAATCAGACGCGAATTAGGCACGAATCCCACCATTCTAACACTCCCCAATCACCATTTATCCACCTCTAAACACCTCCAATCACACTCAAACTCTTCCACTATAAATATAACCCTTCTCCAAGCATTCCTACACTTTCAACACTCTCAAATCACTCCAAATTCACTCTCAATTCAGTTGCAAACTCAAGATTCGGGCAGATTTATACACTTGTACTAAAGTGAGCATAACTTGCTCATTTCTTAACCAAATCAGTTGATTCTTCTTCCTACTTGCTTGGATGATCATGGGGTTTGATTCCTTGACTTCTCCTTGGAGAAATCAGACCTGGAATTGCCCTGAAATGGTCCAAGAACTTTCTGTTTTGTTCAAACTTGTTTAAACTTCATCCAACTTGTGTCTAACACATCTCACACCAATGTCCTAATGCTTACAACCTCTCTTATGGTTGGTTAAGCTTAAAAACATGGTTGAGACACTTAAATAAGAGGATTAAACCTCATAAGCTTTCTGTTTTGTTAGGGTGTTTTGACCCACAAGTCATGTTCGAGCTAGTTCTTGATGTAGAGTGATTATGGAACAACTTGGGTTGTTCCAAACATACAATCCTCACATGATTTGATGATTTCTCTTAGTTAGATTGTTTATATTATACTAATCCTAGTTCGTGACCCTCCTTGGTTGTTTTTACATCAAGAGAAGTAGTGAACATTCAAGGGGTTCCTAAATGGAAGCTTGTCTTCCTACCCCATACATGACATCTATGAACAACTTGAGGTGCCTAAATGAAGATCTTAATCTTCTACCTCCTACTTGAATTATTGGACTTAATAATATGTAATACTTAACCTAAGTATATATGCACTCATTCGAACCTTTAATATTAAACTTGTGTTTATATGTTAAAGTAGTAGAATACCATCTAAGGCTTAACACTCCAAGTATGATTCTAATGGGCATACTACCCATGAAATACAATAAGTTAAAGATGATTATTTTGATATCATACTTTATGTTATGTTAAACTCCAAAATTATAATCTTCCGTTGAACGCCAAACTCACACACCTACGTTTCCTCGTGGAGAAGGACTAGGTGCTCCAACTTAATTCATCCACCAAACTCGCTCGCGGGAATTCCAAGTAGGAAAGCTTGCAACCACCGTGAGTATACTTGATCCCTTTTTCCCCTTTACACTTTGGGATGCAACATGTATAATTATGTAAACAACTTTTGAACTAAACATACTCATCCTTTGAACGAATGCATGAAACTAATGTGACTTACTTGCTATTCTTGTATGCTCTATGAACGATTTGGAACGTTATATGCTCATTGATTTGTTCGCCCACCTTAACAATTATAGCGCTATAGGATTTACGCCCCGCCTGCTGAACTATTGGGTATTGTTAAGTTTACCATCCCGCTGAACTATTGGGATTTTATGCGTTGTGTTCTAGGGTTTGATCATATTGTACGCCAAAATTGCATACTAGCAAGCACATATTATGAATCATGTTGGGTTGAGTTTTTATTCTATTATGCTATGTAAACAAACTTGTATACTCGCTCATTGCCTTTGCATTGAAACTCTATTTTAATACATGTTGCAGGTTGATTTATGAAGTATGGATGATTGATGAAACAAGTGTAGGGTGGACTAGATACACACCTTTAATCTATTTATCTTTTGTTGATTTGAGTTTGAACAATGTTGTTATTTCCATTTTTATATGTTGTATGACAATTTAGTCCTTGCAATGAAATTTGAATTTTATTAAATATTGTCACATAGTGTTATGATGTTTTGAGCAATTTGTTCGTCTCATCCCGATGTTTCCGCCATCGGTTGGGGTGTGACAGATTGGTATCAGAGCCATAACTATAGGGAATTAGGAAAATTGCCATGATTTTGCCCTAATCTATAGTTTTAGGAATTTTGCCTCTTATGTGTCGTTTAAAACTTTTGTACTCTACCATGCATGCTTCCTAGCTATACTTCTTATTGATTAAATTTACATGCCTTTCCTAAGGTTAACATGAATACACTTATGTTTATTTGTATACTCTTGTAACACAAACGAGACAACTTTACCAAAATGGGCGTGAAACCCAAAATTTGGTAAACGACTCTCATTCTACCTTAAACTATTTTGCACGAAATTTCACCATTAAGCTAGGAGTGAAATCCACAACTTAATGGTAATTTCCATTTCAACTCTAGTGGACCCTTGTCAAAGTGTCGAAATTTTATTTTGACCCGACAAGTACCAACCACAATTAGGGTACGAAATCGTCAAGCTAAGGGTGAAACCCGCATCTCGTCGATTAAGTCCCATTCCTCGATTTTCAATCTCGCCAAAGTCCCGATTGTTTCAATCGATTAGAGATGTGTAGTAACCGGAAGGGTAAGATACCGTTAATCGCTTCTCGACGAGAGTATCTTACCTATAGGCCAAAGCACGTTATCTCTAATTCGAAAGAACTTTCGACCCACTTTGGAATAGTCGACGTTTCTCTACCCGAAACAATCCAATGTTTTATTGAGCCTCTCTTTTATGTATCTCAATTTATATGCGATTTTATACTTGAACGTTCATCCCTTTCAGAATGTCGTTTTAATCATTTCGCACGTTATCGCAATCACAAACAATAATAATCCCTCGTGAACAAACTAAATTTACAAAGCTTTCAATTATCCATGTTATGCTATGTTGGACTCATGACCATGCTATATGTGACATCTAAACTCTTTATGCTATGTGAATCAATTTGAAACTTTTATGCTATGTGACACTTTATGCTATGTGAATCAATTTATGCAAACGATTTTTCTTAAACAAACATTATGATCAAGTCTCACCTATTCGTTCTTTTGAATCTTAGATGTCTTCTCGTCACTCCAACTCGTCTAAGAAGTCAAAGTCCCGTGCTACGAAGAAAATGATGGCTTTCATGGCCGATCAATTTGCGCGCGTCGTTCCAAAGGTCATTTCCGAAATTCGAGCTTCTGAAACTCCGAACTCTTCCGTCGACTCCAAGGTCGAAATACGCAAGCCTGCTTCGTTCAACTTCAAGCACTTTTCATCGTGCAATCCCAAGCCATTCACCGGCAATGATGGGGTGACCGCCATGCTCGAATGGTTTGATAGCATGGAGGTCACGTTCATCAACAGTGATTGCCCCAATGAGCTCAGAACGCGTAGTGCGACTGGGGTATTCCAAGCCCGAGCTCTCGAATGGTGGACGAACGAAAGGAACATTCGTTCGAACGAACTGGCATATGCGTTGGAGTGGGAAGAAGTCAAGGCCCTGATGATGGACGAGTTTTGCCCTCCGCATGAGCAACAAAGGCTAGAGGAAGAATTTTGGGCGCTAAAACAAGTGGGAGATGAGAACCTAGCCTATACCACCCGTTTCAAACAACTTAGCTTCATAGTTCCTCACCTTGTTATGACCACCGACCGCAAGATACGGAAGTATATCAATGGGTTACCCTCTGCTATGCGTGATACCATCGAAGCAGCCAAACTCGATAATATTGAAGATGTTTACCGCCTCGCTGCTTCCTTAAACAACAATCGCATTCGCGATAAACAGGTTGCTACCAAGATAGCCAATCAGATTACCACTGACCATGAAGCCCAAGCAAGTGGTGGCGAAGGCAGGAAACGAAAGTTTCAACACACAGAGTCAGTCAACAAAGTACGCGCTTGCTACAAGTGTGGAGACACTACTCATCTTCGCCCACAATGTCCTCTATGGAATCAAGAACGACAGCAAGCCCAAGATGACGATGAAGACAGTGAGGACACGCTTTCTCATTAGCAACCTTATTACCTCTATTCGCGTAAAACCTTGTGTTGTTAAACTTGAATTTATGTCGTTTCCGGTTAAAAATTTTGATGACAAGTTCATCACCATAGAATTTTACTTTCCATTATTGTCTTCTCGCACTCAACATCCATGTTTTCTCGAATGACGAAGTACCCTCATCTTTTCCCTACGTCCCGAAATTTCCTAAAGGAGGGGAGACTGTAACGCTCGGCTCTTTTGTACTTTCCATTTATAGAAAGTCTTGTTCGTATTTCTATTTTTGGAAACTTTGTATTCTTGTAGTCGTTCCTTCTTTGTAATCGTTGTAAAATCGAGACTTGAATCATTAATGAAACTCGTATTTTGTTACAAATATGTTATACACACTTTATATATGCTCGTATGTTCGAATTGGTGAATCAATTGATGTTTAATCGTCATTCTTGGAAACTATGTGCTAAACTTGTAATTAAGCTAAACTTATGCCCAAAACGTGTCTTGAACGTAAACGAAACTTGATTATGATACTTATACACTCAATTATACTTCGGTTTTGATCGCCATGCTTGAATGTACCTTAAACTATGTTTATATGCTGAAACAAGTCCCTAAACTATCAAGAATGCATCAAAAGGGATCAAATAGGAAACTTCAGGGGCTAAATTGTAATTTACGAAACTTATGTCAAATAAACAAAGCCCGGGCGGCCCGCTTTAGCTTACCCAATATCTCATGCGGGCCGCATGGCCTTCTGTTTCGCAGAAAACGAACTCAGCTGCAATCAGACGCGAATTAGGCACGAATCCCACCATTCTAACACTCCCCAATCACCATTTAGCCACCTCTAAACACCTCCAATCACACTCAAACTCTTCCACTATAAATATAACCCTTCTCCAAGCATTCCTACACTTTCAACACTCTCAAATCACTCCAAATTCACTCTCAATTCAGTTGCAAACTCAAGATTCGGGCAGATTCATACACTTGTACTAAAGTGAGCATAACTTGCTCATTTCTTAACCAAATCACTTGATTCTTCTTCCTACTTGCTTGGATGATCATGGGGTTTGATTCCTTGACTTCTCCTTGGAGAAATCAGACCTGGAATTGCCCTGAAATGGTCCAAGAACTTTCTGTTTTGTTCAAACTTGTTTAAACTTCATCCAACTTGTGTCTAACACATCTCACACCAATGTCCTAATGCTTACAACCTCTCTTATGGTTGGTTAAGCTTAAAAACATGGTTGAGACACTTAAATAAGAGGATTAAACCTCATAATCTTTCTGTTTTGTTAGGGTGTTTTGACCCACAAGTCATGTTCGAGCTAGTTCTTGATGTAGAGTGATTATGGAACAACTTGGGTTGTTCCAAACATACAATCCTCACATGATTTGATGATTTCTCTTAGTTAGATTGTTTATTATACTAATCCTAGTTCGTGACCCTCCTTGGTTGTTTTTACATCAAAAGAAGTGGTGAACATTCAAGGGGTTCCTAAATGGAAGCTTGTCTTCCTACCCCATACATGACATCTATGAACAACTTGAGGTGCCTAAATGAAGATCTTAATCTTCTACCTCCTACTTGAATTATTGGACTTAATAATATGTAATACTTAACCTAAGTATATATGCACTCATTCGAACCTTTAATATTAAACTTGTGTTTATATGTTAAAGTAGTAGAATACCATCTAAGGCTTAACACTCCAAGTATGATTCTAATGGGCATACTACCCATGAAATACAATATAACCCTAGTGGTTACGTAGTGTCATACAAGAGTATAAGTTAAAGAAGATTATTTTGATATCATACTTTATGTTATGTTAAACTCCAAAATTATAATATTCCGTTGAACGCCAAACTCACACACCTACGTTTCCTCGTGTAGAAGGACTAGGTGCTCCAACTTAATTCATCCACCAAACTCGCTAGCGTGAATTCCAAGTAGGAAAGCTTGCAACCACCGTGAGTATACTCGATCCCTTTTTCCCCTTTACACTTTGGGATGCAACATGTATAATTATGTAAACAACTTTTGAACTAAACATACTCATCCTTTGAACGAATGCATGAAACTAATGTGACTTACTTGCTATTCTTATATGCTCTATGAACGATTTGGAACGTTATATGCTCATTGATTTGTTCGCCCACCTTAACAATTATAGCGCTATAGGATTTACGCCCCGCCTGCTGAACTATTGGGTATTGTTAAGTTTACCATCCCGCTGAACTATTGGGATTTTATGCGTTGTGTTCTAGGGTTTGATCATATTGTACGCCAAAATTGCATACTAGCAAGCACATATTATGAATCATGTTGGGTTGAGTTTTTATTCTATTATGCTATGTAAACAAACTTGTATACTCGCTCATTGCCTTTGCATTGAAACTCTATTTTAATACATGTTGCAGGTTGATTTATGAAGTATGGATGATTGATGAAACAAGTGTAGGGTGGACTAGATACACACCTTTAATCTATTTATCTTTTGTTGATTTGAGTTTGAACAATGTTGTTATTTCCATTTTTATATGTTGTATGACAATTTAGTCCTTGCAATCAAATTTGAATTTTATTAAATATTGTCACATAGTGTTATGATGTTTTGAGCAATTTGTTCGTCTCATCCCGATGTTTCCGCCATCGGTTGGGGTGTGACAAGTGGTTCCCACCTGGTCTTCAGTCGATTTAAGTTTATATCACCCTGCACACTTTAAGATGATTGTGAGCCTACCGATACATCTTATATAGAGCTGCTTAACATTTTTCATTTTGCATTTCAGTTTAAAGAGGTTTGGACAGACCACTGATGTACTATCTTTTTCTCTTTTGCTCGCCAGGAAACTCATTTTTGTTTTTCTATTGTTTTTGTGTTTTTGAAATTTTTGATGTTTTTGGATTTTCAAATTTGGATTTACTCCCCCTAAAATCAATAAACTAAGACAAATTTAAAAACACAATGGTATTTACAAAAAAGATTTTCCGATGTCGGTTAACTCATGTTTTACCTCAATGCCGTTTACCAAAATTAATTTAATCAGAAATGATTTATCGAATTTTGGAAAAATGAGTTGGCACGTCGGTAAGCGGTGCGGACCATGACAACATTGTCTGGCCAAAGAGTGCTGTACGAGATAATAGTAATTCATAAAGCAGCTTAAATATCGACAAGTAAAAGAGAGATTAGAGTTTTAAAACCGTATCCTGCAACTGCTTCGTGCATTTCAAGGAATCTGAGTGCTCTCCCAAACTTGATATCCACCGGTGTGGATTTCAAAGTCGATTTTGTAGCTACTTAGAAATCTCTTCACAGCAACAAGATCAGAAACCTCTGGGTCCGGCTGGTCTTCCACATTGTACCAGCGAAGGTCTTTGTCTTCCTCTTGAGAAGTAGTGTGCGGTTGTTCAATCCATGCCAAGGCATCCGCACACCCGGTTGGTTTGTTCAACAAACACATTTTCTTCAATCACACCGTAGAGAAAAGTACCCTACACGTTCATCTTGTGGACTTTGAACTTCTTGTGGAAGAAAAATCCATGAATCTTCAAAAAGTTTCAGACGTGCTACAGGCGCGTACTTTTCATTGGAATCTTTCATGTTGACCCGATCAAAAGCCATAACAACCAAACTTTGGAACATATTTCATCTTGTCGAATTTTTCAACTTCATTCAACAACATTCTTTCATCAGACATTTTTGTCTTCTTTTCTCCTCTCTCCATCAAAGGCAACAATATTCTCCTTGGTTACAACAATGTTTCGGAGCCTTATGTCGCCGATCTTGTGCATGGACACTCCACTATCAACAATCCTAAGACTAGCAATAGTTCCTCCTGGAACATCCTACACACTCATTCAGAGATTAGTTGGAGAGGGGGACCCAAGCCATTGTGGTCTTGGGTCTTCCATTTTCATCAAAAACAATAACTTCCACTTTTTGATGATTAGGAAATTGTGATGGTCCCCCTGAATTTGTGGTCAATTTAGGTTTCCATGTATGTTAAGTTTTACCAGTTTGATTGTTTGACAATTTAACTTCGTGATTGTTTGAAGTTTTTGAAAATTTTGAGTTTTCTGGTTTAACAGAAACAGATTGTTTTTGAACCACATCAGTTTTAAGTGCCTTTTCAATCACCTTGACTTGTTGGCGTTTCTGTTTCTTTTCCCTTTCTGTTACAAGTCGGGGATCTTGTTTTACAGAAACAGATCGCTTGCGGTCAATTTGGTCACGGGGATCATCAACCTTAGCTTTCAACTTATGAAGATACAGATAGTTTCGAATTATGTGTCCAATTTCACCACATTCAAAACATGATCTTCGTTCAACAAACCCCGAAGTATCATGTGATCGTCTTGCCGATGATGGTGAACTTTGTGACCCCGAGGTACTTGGTTTTGAACTACTTGGTTCATTTCTTTTCAACACTGTTGCTTGTTTAACAAAATCCAAGTTAGATTTGTTTTCAAAAGTTTCGATTTTGTCCGTTCCCTTTGATTTCACAAAGTTCACATTCTTGTTCTTCTTTTGATTCGGCTTCCTTTGACTTTGAGTCGTTGCTTTTCCTTTTGGTTTGGTATGATTTTGCTGTTTTTGCACTGTTGGTAATTTCTGATTTCCATATTGTTTTCGAACTTCAGCTTTTGGGATAGGAGGGCACTGTGTTACCACAACGTGTGATCCTGTCTTTCCCAAGAACTTACTTGTCGAGTTTTCAAAAACTTTACTGATTAAAGATTGATTTACATTCTTAATCGGAAAATCTTTGTCAGAATAAATTTTATCATCACCAACAAGAGTGTACAGCAAATCCACACTCTCAGACTCTTTTGCAGACGAGGACTCGATTGGAACAGTCTTAACAGGTTTTACGGGAGGATCACATAGAATATGATTCTCAAGAGGTATGTGCTCTTCTTTGATTACCGCATCAGACTTTACTGAATCAGTATCATCAGATTCATCATCAGAAGAATCAGCATCCTCAATCACAACTGGAGGATCCTGATTTTGTTCAGCAGTTACAAATGTATCTGCTGACACATCCGAATCTGATGATACTTCCGGTTTGTATCCAAGTCCCGTTGCAAATTCTTCAACGTCCAAAGGAACAGATGGTTCAAAGTGAGTTCTATACTCCTCATCAGGCAGTGCATCGTAGTTGTGTCTAACAGGTGGTGGACATTTCTTATATCCAATGCATGTGACATCCCGTTTCTCTTTCTGAACATCAATGATGTGATCCAACACATAGCTAGAGCTCAAATAACTGTATAACTTAAGCTGGATCGCCTCACTTTCAGTTTTAACACAAGCCATCTCCTTTTGCATTATCTCAAGACGAGTGATATACAAATTTATGTCAGTTCGTTTTCTGGAAACCATTTTTTTCAGCTCGGTTTTATCTTTCTTTAATTTTTCAATCATCGATTTAAATTCCTTTTCATGGTTTTCATAAAACATGTTGGCTTCTGTGCATTTAGAAAGATCCACGGTCAACTTCTGGTTGTGAATGAATGTCACATCATACTTGTCTTGCAAAGCCTCGTGTTTGCTTTGCAACTCACACCACTTATCATTCAATGAAACATGTTTGTCTTGCAAGTCAAACAAACTAGCTTGTAAAGCATCATGTTTGGCTTGCAACTCAGACATGTTTGCCTCTAAATCAGCACATTTAACATGCAATCTATCACAATTATCACAAATAACAGCAGTGGGTTCATCGACACATACCTGACTTGATGAACTGTCGACATTAGCCATAAAGGCTGAATGAAGAGAAGACGAAGAATAAGCAGCTTGATCCACCAAAATAGATCTTCTATCAGTTCCTGCTGCAGCTTCCTCCAAAAGCTCATCAATATCTGCATCGACTGACGCACTTGATCTCTCACCCACATGATCATCACCTGAAATCGAGGATTCTTCATCTGAACTTCTACTGTAACCAGAAGAGTCTTCATCCTCAGAAGATTCACCACCATTGGCGGAAGATTCTCCGCCACTGGTGTGATTTAAATCCTTCACGACCTCAGCAAAACACGTTGCTCCATCCGGTACATCATTTCCCAACTGAATTGACCAATCACAGCCTTCATCTACTTGTACCACAAGAGCCTGGTTGGCATTTGATGGTCCTGCTTGAGTTGGGTTGTTGACCGGTATCAACGTACGCTCATTGTTCCTGTTCTGATTATGTTGGTTGCCTTGATTTCTGAACGGATTCTGATTCCCATGCTGAGCTGGCCTTGTACATTCCCTTTTGAAGTGACCCCGCTCACCACAGTTAAAGCACCTTACAGCCTGCTTATCGAACCCATACTTGGTATCTTTCTTGCTTTCCAAGCTGGTTCTGCCAGTTCTTTCCATGAAATCCTTTGCTCTCCTCACAGCACTCGCAAAGGCCCATTTGATATCCATCAAATCCATCTCTTCCTTATCAATCTGCTGATAATCTTCTTGTGTCAGATTAATGTTGCCAATCTGACCTTCCACTAATCCACAGTATGCGCTCACCAAAGTGTTTAGCAACTCCATGTGTTCCTTTGCTACTTCCACACTGACTTTAGAAAAGCTTGAGGTGTCGAGCCGCACTGTATTTGGCTTTGATTGCTGACCAGCAGATGATGTGCTTCCATAACACGCTTGTTGTTGAGCAGGAAGTGGATTCCCATATAGATCAGTTGCTACGGGAGGCCTTTGGGTTTGTTGCTGAGAAACCGGTTGAAGCGGATTTCCATACATGTCTGTTGTTGGAGGAGGCTTGACCGGAACTTGGATAGGATTACCATACATATCTGTGCTAGACACAAACGGTGTTTGAATTGGAGCGTGTGAAGAAGGTCTTGCAGAAGTGCTAGGAGTTCCATAATACATATCAGTATTATTTCGCACTGGTATTGCAGAAGTGCTAGATGTTCCATAATACATTTCAGGATTCTGTGGCACTGGAACTCTTTTTGCCTTGAGAGTTTCTTCCTGATTCTTGTTCTCCAGGAGTTGAATAAAGTCATTGATGTTTGTTGTAGCCAATTTGCCATTGTACTTCAAGATTTCCAAGAAGTTACTCCATTGTGGTGGCAATGCATCAGCAAACTTGGTGACAACTTCTAATGAAGTTGTTACAACTCCAAAATTTCCCAATTCAGTTAACAAATGATGAAACCGACTCGTCAAATCTCCTAAAGATTAATTATCCATACAAGTAAAACCATCAAACTCTTTCTTTAGCAAGTCGTGTCTCAATTGACGTGTCGCTTCATTTCCTACGCCCCTTGTCTTCAACGCATCCCATAATTTCTTTGTTGTCTTGAAGCTGACAAATTGATGGTAAATATCCTTGCTTAATGCCTGAGTAAGAATAGCATAAGCTTTCTTCTCTAAGTCATAGACCTTCTTCTGATCTTCCGTAAGATCGGCAAACGTAGCAGCAGATGAAGCGGCAACCTCTATTGCTTGATCGAAATCTGTGGTGAAACGCAACCACAATTCTGTATTTTGCCCCATCACGTATGTGTGAAATCTATCAATCCATCCCGGATATTCGTATAAGTGCATCAACTTTGGAGGCCAATTTAAACTTTCGGTTTCGCTCTCGCTCAATAAAATGCTTTGAATACTAGGCGTCTGATTTGATACGAAAGTCCATTGACCGGTAGAAATTGCATTAGCTTGCGAAGATACCGGTACTGGAGACTCGGCCCACGAAGGAGACAAACTCGTATTTCTATACTTTCCCGAATCCGAATCCGGAGCCGGAGTACCCCACCAACTCGGATTCATTTTTGATGTATGATGATGAAAGAACCTGTTTAATCACTCAAACAAACAGTTAATCAATGAAATAAAAATCTTCTGTTAAAAAGATTTCAAGTATGAAGGACGAAATCAGATGTTTTCGTTGAGTAGATGAATAAGGGATTTCGACCAACAATTGCATAAGGTGTTTTCGGCAATAAAGGATAAGGATATAAGCTTGTGATTTCGGCTGAGAGAGACTTGAAGTGATTTCGGCAACAAGTTGACAAGTGTGTTTTCGTCCAGCAACACAAAGTGTTTTCGGCCAGATAAGGACAAGATCTGATTTGGTGAAAGATGAAACTGTTTTCGGTGATAAGCTGATTTCAGCAAGTGTTTTCGGCCCAAACTGAATGAAAGGCCCAGGTAGTTGATTTCGGCCCAGGTGGTTTTCGGCCCAGAAATTTAGAGAAGTGATTTCGTCAGTTAACAACTGATTTCATTGAAAGTATATATAAGGGATTTCGGCCAAAGCTTGATATTGTTGACCAGGTATTTTCGTTGACTGATGTGAGTTGTTGGTGATTTCGTGTGAAGAGATAACCAGACAATAAGATATTTGTAAACCTTATCTACTGACACAAGACTCCTTTTGTCAAACCACCATACTTTCGGCCACACTCTTTCCAATTCTACCAACCAAATGATGGCCTTGCAATATTTTAATCAAACAACAAGTTCCAAGACACAAACAACTTAGACAAATACTTGACCAAAATCAAAAAGTGTAAAACTTTGAAGAACACTTGAATATGTCAAGAACACAGCCCAGATATATGAGTTTTCCGGTAAACCCACAAACTTCCGAAACGCAGTTTTGCCCGAAACTTCACTAAAAACCAACTTTTAACATGTGATAATGAAAAATAACAAGGTTTTTATGTGAACTTCCAGTAAAATATGAAGATATTTGAAGATTTAACCAGATTTTTTAAGAAAAACAAAAACTTCAAACACCCGGAAAACACCCGAAAACACTCGGTTTTAACAAGGAGAAGAGCCAAGGCTCTGATACCACTTGTAGGTCCGGCTAGGGGAGGATCTAGTCGCCTAATCCTTGTATACAAACCACCCCGGTTGTGCGGAATCCAACCGAGATAGCAAACCGAGATAGAACACGTAATATAACGACACACAAGACTCAACGTTTAACACCTCTGTATTAATACGTATGAAAGATCAGTTACAAGCTCAATGTTTACAAATCTATCCTGTAAACTCTCTCTCAGTGTGTGTGTGTTTGTGCTCTCCGAAATCTATTCAGACTTCTCTCACTGTGTTATGTTCTGTGTCTGTGTATTTATACCAACATGACTGACGAAATCAGAAACCCACGAAAACACATGACGAAATCAAGGATCTGGACGAAATCATAGTGATTTCGTCCCATTTGGATTTCACCAAAAGTGTTTTCATCTAAAAGGGATTTCACCCAAATAGTGATTTCAACATGTTGACTTGGACGAAATCAGGGGATTTCGTCCCACATGCACATGGGCTCCTGACTTCATGTTGGGCTCATGTTGGGCTTGGGCATTATAGGCCAAAACAACAAACACACAAACAATACAAACTTAGTTCTAAATTGCGTACTGCACACACGCAGTCGCAATTACATCAAATGTTACGAAGTCAATCGCATACCGAGTCAGGACAGTAGGATGTCTTGACTACGGCCTTCACTTCGTAGCCGAGTCGAACCAAGCCGAGCCGTATCCACACGATATGTATCAACAAGGATGTTTTTATCACCTACATAAAGGCAATTAGGTGAAAAAATAGGACTTGAACGATCAGATTTGTTAAAATAAACAAGTGGGTGTAAAGGGAGGGGTAGAATGAAAAATAATTGGGTTAATTGTAATTTTTTCTAGGTTAAAAACATTATAAAACCCTACTCCTTGTTCTTCGTTTATCAGATTTATAATATTCTTGCGGCCGCAACCATCACACTTTACTAGATGGCCACTGCTTCAGCGTCTGGGATTGATAAAATGAAGCCTCCCGATACGGCAAAAGCATCGGTGAGTGGTATTTGATTCGTAAATTCTTTTTATCAACATTCTTCTTAACTTGTTGTGATCAGAAACTGTTTCTGGTTTTATTTCAGTTTTTTTTTCATGACGTAGAATCGGTATTATCATGCAGGCTGTTGAAGAACGATCGTTGCCTGTTCAAAGGATTTCGGAATACAATTTCGTTTCAGGTAACTGTTAATCGATTAAATGCTGTATTCATTTTAACGATCTGTGGCAATTTAAGGACGTGTTTATTTAAATTATGAGCCGATTTGTGGATCTACAATTAACCATGTATTTCTGAGGCAGTGATTTGATGTTTTTTTTTTAATTTCATGTGAATCGCTAGTTTTCCTCTGCTGCGGACCCACAACCACCTCCTTTTACATTCCGCCACTTTTCCTGCACATAGAATGATAACAAAAAGATCAAGTTAGAGACTTCGGTCGAGCCTCTGTAAGTTGGCACGGGTTATCATACGATAAGAAGACTCCCTGTTGCAGGAGAAGTTTAAGCATTATGTAATGGTGCAATTCAAAAAGCAAATGAAGTTTCAGTCACACTTTCTAGTGCAAGCCGGGCTCGTTAACGTACCAAGAGTCTCCTACCTGTCGGTACAGGTTTTGAAGGAGTTTCGTAAGCAGAAGCACACAAATGAATCAAAACTGTTACAGCGGCGTTTTTTCTAAGCTTTAGTTGAATAACAAGCACATAAATGAATCTTGAAGATTATTAATAAAAGTTGGTTATCTTTGTTTTGTTTTATGACATATTTCTAATTCTAAATCTTTGTGGTTGATGATGAAAAATCATAGTTATTTAATTCTATTAACTTGTTATGATCATAGGTTTTTGAATCTTTATATTGATGATGAAAACTGTTGATTTTTTGTTCTCTTTTATGATGATTTTTTACCTTTTGGTTTAATTATGTAATGGCATTTTCGGTTTTTGTACAATTACTGATTATTTGTTCTCTTTTATTATTGTTGATTGTATTTCTGCTTCATACCACGTTTGTAAAAGCATTTATAAGTCTAGATGAGGATAACATAATGCTTCAAAAGAGCACAAGATCGGCAAGGAAATATATTAAGGTGGCATTCAGAATTCTAAAGAAAAGATGGGCTATGATGGCCAAACCCGGCACAAATGTGCGGTAAATGAAAAAAAAAAAAGAAAAAAAAAAGTTATATACGATTGTGATTTTGTTATAATATGAACAAGTAGAAAACAATTTCCAAAAATACGAAGATGGCATCTAACCGGTGCCCATACTACTAAACTAAGAGAAATGAGCAATTTGAGTTTAAGTATAAAGAATCTTTTTAAATCTTTTACGAGTAAAGATTTGTATTTTTTTAAAACGTGTTTCAATACATAGCGAATAGTGATTAGGTAAGGATTAAACAATTAATTTGATAAGTGAAACAATTACAAGCATATTTGTAGAAGTGACGTGGCACCAACTTGACCCTTGTCATGTGTTTTGTGCTTGTTAACCTATATATAAGGACAGTTGGGTGAAAAAAATAGGAGGATAGAAAATATACTACTGTAGATATAAACAACTGGATTTGTATAATTAAACTAAGTCAAGGGATTAGAATGAAAAAGATTTATATTGCACTATTATGTGTTGTATCATATTACATAGTAATATGATATTTTACATTAGTAATCCTATTATGTGTTGAATCATAATACATTAGTAATCATATTCATATTCATATTATGTGTTGTATCATATTACATTACTAATCACATTGTATCATATTGCATTAATAATCACATTGTATCATATTACATTGTATATTGTATTATATTAGGGTTATTGGATTTTAATAATCCAAAGTTTCACCAGTTGGCCGATAATAATCTCAACTTCAAAAATTCTCTGTAATAATCCCAACTTGTAAGATTTTGGCTCCCAATTACCCTTTGCTAACTGGGTTAGTTTTTGATGACGTGGGTGCTGACGTGGACGCTGATGTGTAAAAAAATAAGCTGGTTCATTAAGTGGATGATGATGTGGATATTGATATGAAAAACTTATATTTTTTTAATTATATATATATACATACACAGTCACTCACCATCTTCACCACGACCACTCCATTACCTCACTACCACCACAACCACCCAACTCCCACCGCACAACCACCATCTTCAACCCCCTCCGACCACCCCGCTCCCACCGCACAACCACCATTTTCAATCCCCTCCGACCACCACCTACCATCCATTCCCACAATCCTTCGATCTCCAATGAAATCAGAACCTCTGCAACAACAACAATGGAATTAACCCTATTTCTGCTCCACCACATCGACATCCGCTCCACCATATCGACCTCTGCTACAACAACAATGGAATTAACCCTATTCACACGTGAATTAACCCTATTCACACGGTTCTGGATCCTTCATCGGTGACGGTTATGTCTCGTTTGAGAACCGCCGATACGGGGGTGGTTGTCGGTCAGGTGACAAAGG
The DNA here is from genome assembly GCA_030545235.1 of Helianthus tuberosus. Classification (NCBI taxonomy): domain Eukaryota; kingdom Viridiplantae; phylum Streptophyta; class Magnoliopsida; order Asterales; family Asteraceae; genus Helianthus; species Helianthus tuberosus. The sequence goes on along the minus strand of CM060411.1, from coordinate 6,401,839 downwards.
TGGGGATGAATCTGAGATGGCGATGGTAGATGGTGGCAAAAATGGCAGTGGTGGTGGGTGGAGATGACGGCGGTGTTGGTGGAGATAGCAGTGGTGGAGGAGGAAATGGAGGTGGTGATGGTGGTGGGTGAAGGTGGAGGTGGTCGGAGGTGATGGTGGTGGGTGATGGTGGTGGCTGGAGGAGATGGTGGTGGCAGTGGAAGAGGAGGAAGTGGAGGTGGTGATGGTGCCACATAACCAGCCAAGTCAACAAATAACAAAGTTGTGTCCACGTCATCAGCCACGTCAGAAAAAAAAAAAAAAACTAACTGTGTTATAACCCAGTTATCAAAGGATCATTGGGGGCCAAAATCTTACAAGTTGGGATTGTTACAGAGAATTTTTAAACTTGGGATTATTAGTGGCCAACGGGTGTAACTTTGGATTATTAAAATCCAATAACCCTATTATATTATGATGAACTAAACACATACCTAACATACCCAAATATAAACGTGTTTTATATTAAATATAAACGTATTATATATTTTTTCTGTTCTCTACTTGCAATATGTTAAATAGAAAATAGCGCAAGTTAAAGTTTTTTGTCCCCTGATTTGGAGCAAATTACGGATTTCAGGCCATCATGTAAACTTTCAGTTACTTTGCTTGTGATAACCCGATTATAAAATCCTAGGGTAATATTCAACAGACGGCAACGCAGGCATCAAACAACCTAGATGGCCACTTCTTTATCGTCCGAGTTTAATGAAATCAGGCCTCCTGATATCACAAAATCATCAGTTAGTGGTATTTTTATTTTAAACTTTTTGTTGTGATCAAAAACTGGTTCTGGTTTTATTTCAGTCTTTTGATGTTTTCATGACATAGAATCGGTATCATAATGCAGGATGTTGAAGCACGATCGTTGGCTGTTCAAAGGATTTCGGAAGACAATCTCAACTCAGGTAACTGTTAAAGCTACCCATTAGATCAGTTGCAAAGTAATTTGATTTTTGAACTGATTTTGTGGAATTAATATTTAATATATCTACAAAAAGTTGTAAACTCCATATTTCTTAATTCAAATTCAACTTAGTTTGATGGTTTTATTTCATGCCATTCACTTATTGTATAAAATATTTTCTTTTGAACAAGAAATTTGTTTAACATTCTTGAGTTAGAATACGATCAAATCTGAAATTTCGAAGGCATTTTAGTAATTGATTGAGTCAGCAGGATGTCAAAATAATCATATTGAATCTGGTTTGGAAACCACAAAAAATATCACATAATGTTTTGGTAAAATTGATCATGACTTCTATATGCTCTTTTACTTTTTTTTTCTTCATATCTGCCTGGTAGAGTTGCTGGAAGGTGTTGATCATCAATTCAATAAACTGTGGTTGCTTCTTATGAGATCTACGGCAGATTGTCTTTAGTGGATAATGAAAACCGAGCGATGCCATTATCGGTAAAGATGAGATCTTTGGTGCAGAGATCACAAATTCGCATGATTGATGAAGACCTATTAAGGATTGACTCTCTAACTCGCTTGACTTGATGATGAAGGTAAAAATATTAGATAACAAACAACCATCCAAAGCAAGTCTTTTCAGATTCGGAAATTGGGAAAACAAGACCATAGAGTTATTCACCATTATTAAGAAGTTGCAATGTGAATGTAATAGGTTTAACATCCAAAGTGGTCAGAGCCGGAAAATCCCATGTCAGAGGTGGACTTATTTTCAACCCAAAGTCAATGCTCAAAAAGAGTTTTCAAGATACCGAAATCTAAACAAACATAAACAAAATTCACCCCATATATCTTGTTTGCTTATCACCAAAGAATTCAATCATTAACTTTCAGGTCCTATGTGACACTACATAGATTATGATCTCATTCAGAAGCCGTAGACCAGTGGAATTTGATCAGAACTCAATGGTGAAAAGTTTTGTAACGGCATCACGCATTGATAGAGTTGTACAAAAAATTGGGAAATTTAGAGTTACTTGCCAGTGTGGTTGTGCCGGGCTTTCCAAATCTGGTCCCATGCTCCGCAAATGAATCACAAAAGTTACGTCGTTTTTTCTAAGCTTTAGTTGATTAACAAGCACACAAATGAATCTTGAAGATTATTTTTATATATTTATGACATATTTCTGAATCTTTGTAGTATAATGTGGAAATCGTATTTATCTAATCCTTTTAGGCTTTTTTTGATAGAATTTTTGAATCTTCAGATTGATAAGGAATTTTCAATTTTCTATTCTCTTTAATGATAATTTTTTACCTTTTAGTTTATTTTTGTAAAGGAATTTCCAATTTTTGTTCATATTAAGAAAGCAAAAAATTACTTTGAAAGCCTAGAACAAATTAAATCTGCAATCAAATATTAATTACACTTGCACGTCACTGATTGTTAACAAAATTCATACGGAGCGGAATTAAAGGTTAACACTATTCAAGTAAACAAAGTTTGCAGATGCGGCTTCACAATTGATGTTTGATAACAACTGATGAAGAATTTACCATCTGCAACGCATTTTTTTTCACTGCAATTTGCTGCTGAAAAAGAAGAATCTGAACAGGTCTTCAAGTAGTAAGGGAATATGTTTGACTATTGAATTGAAACTAATAAATTTGCTGCCAATGGGCTGAAGTGGACAAAGAATTTTCTTAGTCACAGAAGTCATATAGAAAATAAGATTATCATATTCAATGAGATAAAAAAGCCTTAGGTTTTTTAACCAAAATGCCCGGATGAAGCTAGTCCACCATGTAACCCGATATGCAATTAGCTTGCTTGAATCCCAGGTTACAAGAACGGATATTTTAGTTTGGGCCAAACATGCAGATCGGGTTTACCCGCAAGCATGTTTCATCCATTTCGAAAAAAGAAAGTTTACATATAGTTACAGCACTAATATATTGTAGGTCCACCCGGAGGATCGAGTAACCTTTATTCCCTGTTTTCCGACAAACCCAAGATTGCGGAATCCAAACGGGTAAGTTAAACCAAGTGACGAACACGTAAGACACAACGATTCACCGATTAACACTCCATTTGTATTAATCTAGAAAACGGTTACAATACAATGTTTACAAGATGCTCTCATAAACTCTCAGTGTGTGTGTGTTTACAGTGTTCGCTCTCAAATCTATTCAGACTTGTATTTGTGTTCTGTCTGTTATCTGTGTATATATACTGAAACACTACGACGAAACACATCACAGTCGACGAAACAAAGTGCTTCGTTGACGAAACAAAGTGCTTCGTTGACGAAACACAATAACATAATATCAAAGTCGACGAAACAAGTGTGTTTGGTCGACATACATGTTGTCAAATATGGGTTCGGCCCAGTTGATGTTTAAGCCCAAATGAAATAGCCCAAACATGTATTCTGCTTTTAAGGTTGATTGGCCCAAATGCATGCATTAACATATAGCAGTAGAAGTTTTCTACGTGAATATGTAATTAGTCAACATGTGACATCATCATGACATCATCATGATGATGTGGCAGCGGGAACCGGCTCGCGGCGCTTCGTGCTTCGCGTGTCGAACTTTGGAACGCACGACGGAGGAATGTCGTGACGTCGGGCTTGAGCCGAACCGAACCGAGTTGAATCGAACCGAGTCGCGTCCACATAATATGTATCAACAAACCCCCCCTTGGATGCTACTCGTGAGGTTCATCTTCCATGGTTTCCATGTCGGAGGATCTTCAAAGTCTTCACGCGTCGTGAGTAGAAAGTGTATTAACAAACTCCCGCTTTCATTTAGGAAGTGTATCAATAAACTCCCCCTTTGATTATGCTCGTGAATCTTTTCATCTTCAATGCTTTAGATCCTTGTGGTGTTGATGATAGGTCAGCGGCAACTCGATCATCTTTATCATTTGAGTGCCTTCGCATCGTGTCTTCATTCCGAAGCTTGTCATCGAACATGTTCTCCTCGCCTTTAGCATATGCACATGCAAGAAAGCTAAACACGTAATGAGAACAAACGCTTGGAATGTAGTTAACATAAACAAACGGCGCATATGAGACCAATTCTCATTCAACTACCGTCCGACAATTTGTTTGAAAAGTTAACATATTTTTCAATTTGATTATTAACTTTCAAAACTTGCAAACTCTGACCGTTTATAAAGATTCAGTCGTTTTGGTTTTCATCAGATTTCAGGCAACGAAGACTTGAGTTCCAATATCGGTTAATCAAAACTAAAGCAGAAATAAAATCTTTTTGGCTTTTATAAAGTTTAGAGTTAATTGCCATTTTTGCCCCTGAGGTTTGGGCACACTTGCCATTTTCGTCCAAAATGAAGGTTTTGTACCATTTTGCCCCCAACGTTTGTAACTTTTTGCCATTTTCATCCAAATACCTAACCAAGTTACTTTATATCTTATTATGGGTTATTTTTAACCTAACCAAGTTAGTTTATACCTTATTATTGGGTATTTTTGAAATTTATCAATTATAAGGGGGTAACTTATAAATTATCTTCTAGTTATTATTTATCAGCCTTTATAAATTATCTTCTAGTAATAAATTAAATTTTGACTACTTTTGTGTCATAATAAATAAGTTTAAATATAAGAATACACAATTTAAGAATGATTGCTTAAAAACTAAAATGATATGTACATTTATGATTAAAGCATTAACATGCAAACAATATTAAAATAAAAAATTTCGGGTTAAAATGGTTGTTTTGGCATTAATTCGGGAATATACGTGTCGTGTTTGGGTTTATGTACGTGACATCACGACCCGTTTAGTAACCCTAATAAAATCAATAGGTGATTTTGGTTCAATAATTTTAGTGAAAGTCCTACGTTGAATTGTTAATTGTGATTTGTAAAATTACATTTTAATTACAAGACTTTTAAAGTTTAATTTTTTTTTGTAAAACTGTAAATGCAAACATATTAAAGTATAAACGCTTATATTATTAATGTAAAAAAATATATACACAGCTAAAAATTGTGTTATATTATAAAAATGTTAACACCAATGTGATATTATTTAGGTATACAAACATAGAAATAGATAAAGGCGTAACAATGAACAAAGCATATGTTATCATATGAATTGTATTTTTATAATTCGAATCTTTAATAATAGACCATCTCCAATATATATGCATTAATTAAAGTAAAATTTAAAATTTAACGTTGGATCATCATTTTCAAAAATAATAACTAGAAGATAATTTATAAAGGCTGATAAATAATAACTAGAAGATAATTTATAAATTACCCCCTTATAATTGATAAATTTCAAAAATACCCAATAATAAGGTATAAACTAACTTGGTTAGGTTAAAAATAACGCATAATAAGATATAAAGTAACTTGGTTAGGTATTTGGATGAAAATGGCAAAAAGTTACAAACGTTGTGGGCAAAATGGTACAAAACCTTCATTTTGGACAAAAATGGCAAGTGTGCCCAAACCTCAGGGGCGAAAATGGCAATTAACTCTAAAGTTTATATTAAAACACACCTAAAATCTTTTTGGAATTTTGAATATTTCAAACTTAAAGATTGAAAGCAGTAAATAAATATATACAGAGTTGCAGAAACTAAGAAAAGTAAATATATACAAACATTCTTTTTGCGAGTTTCGAGGGTAAGAGAATCATATCAGTGTACGGTCATGCCAAAACGCTCTTGTTGTTCTTTTTGTTAACAATTAGATAAACATCCTATAACGATTATCGGTATTGTTATCCACATAAGCTCAACTTATCATATGTAATCATGGCGATGGGATACGTTAAGGTATGATTTATACTTACCGACCGGTGTTCATCCACATCACGACACATTCCCGTATCAAGGTATGCACGAGGATTCATCTTACTGGTGAGTATACCATTTATCATCTGTTTTGACGTATAAAAAGATGTGAGAAACTCACTTATTTTGATGAAAATAAGCCCTATGTGATAGAATCACTTATTGATGAGGAACTTGATTTTCAGATGCAAGAGGGCACAAGAGCAAGTCCGTGAACAGGTCAGTACTTTCGTACAGCAAAGAGACGAACTTGACTCCCGGATAAATGTGATATATTATCACTTGTTTTGTGGACATGTGATTGTTGATCACTTATTGAGGTCGTATGCAGTATGTACACGTATGTATGATATCATGGAAGATCTAGACTTCGTCTCCGTTTGTTTCGGTAAAAGAAACAACCATGATACCCAGATGATAAACAGCATAAAGACCACATATCTTAGAACCTCGGCAATCTCTCAAACGAAATTTCGGTACTAGGACCATATGCCAATGAGTGGTTCCTGTCACACCCCTATTTTCCACGTATAACCGGTGCGCCCGGTGGGGAGTATAGTGACGTAGTTGATATCATCATAGACAAACAACACAATATATAAATGCACAGCGGAAGCAAAGATAGATTCATTTCAACTTTAAATAAATGTAATCTTAAATATCACGAATAGTTGAAACGGATCCATAGGCGGATCAAAATAAAAGAAGATACTGTTCAACAGTTTTATTGACATCCAAGCTTGCGAGACTTATTGCGGACTCTAGAAGACAACCATCCTAGTACGAGTAGTACCTGCACTTAACCTTTTGGAAAATACGTCAGTTTACACTGGTAAATACAATTTAACTGACTCATTTTAAAAAGGTTGAAAATTGCTTTGAATGCACGTGACACAAAACATTTTATAACTTGGGATAATTATGTGAATATAATCCTTGTAAACGAATTACATGTTACTTATGCGTTCAGTAGCCCGATCCGTAGACTGGGTTAAAGATTAATAGACACACCACATTATTTGGTTAGGCACTGACGGGTATACGCCTACACCCCGTGCTAAGGTCGTGGCCATCTCGTAAGATGATGCCAAGGATATCCGGGACATGGTCAATAACCCCCCAAAGGCTTTAAGCAAACAAAACATTTCAAAACGTAGCATATCAATGATTTAACCTCTATTCGATTAAAGATTCAATGCCGGACCAAGCGGTATTTTATATACCGTACCCCAAGCCCGTATAGGGAAAATAAGTTAAAAGTATTTACCTTTGTAAGTATAAATCACAATTAGCGAGTGCGGGTAGCTTTTACTGGTTCTTCTATTCTGGAACAAAGGTTTATAATAACCTATTAGACTTCTAACGGGTCTTTATTTAAGCCTAAGCTTAGACCGGTTAGTTTTAAAGGACGCTACGGTTCAAACGCACGATTAAGCGAAGACCGGATAGAATGTGATTTAGACCCGACAAGTTTGAAGACTTGTATAATATGGGTATACTAAACACATTCTGGATTTTGAGACAAAAATGATAATGTTTGACCCGTTTCGGTCAATTTATGCAAACTAGTTACATAAACCGAACCGAACGCGAAAAGAGCGTTACGGGTAACCGTAAGAGTCATATGTCACACCCCTTTCTGCGGCGGAAGCACGAGGTGTGATCATGAAAGGTTCTCATTGCATACGAAGAGTAAACATACTACATGCTCAAAAATACCTTCAAATATTACATTACTGAAAACATATGTCAAGTGTTTACAACACGAGATAACATATTGTCTTAAAAGTCACAACTTTATTTAAAGATAAACAAAGCGACATCCACGAGCATGAGTAAGACCACGCGCACATCCATCCTAGTTACCTGAAATACATGTGAGTTTTGGAAAAACGTCAACATAAAGTTGGTGTGAATTCATGCAGTGATTGTTTTGAATGTTTTAAATACTTGAATGGAAACATAGTATGTAACTTGTAGAATGTGTGAATGTTTGAATGTAACTTGTAAAACGCATCTATAACTGAGTACTATGAATGTTTGAATGTATTGATAACACATATCTGTAATCTCCTTATTATGAATGTTTGACTGTGTGAGATCGCTAGTGGTTTGCAAGGCCACTAACATATGTCACGACATAGGAAGCCACCAAACCTAGGCATTTTTGTCGACTTCGACTGAGACACAGAAGCACTCATTGGTAGAAGTAGGCCAAGAGTGGGGTTGCCTGAAACCCATTAGATCTAACCTTTTGTTCCGCGGTCTGAATGTATACGTTGATTAATGGTGCTTATGGTACCCTATTCGAGACATGATCTAGAATGTTTCACTTGAATGTTTCACATGAATGTTTTTCCTTTGAATGTTTTTGTACTCATCATACCATATGTAAACAATGTAACATTTGTAACATGTATTTCACCCCCGAAGTTATAAAACTAAAAACAGTAAAAGAAAAGGGGGAGCATGAACTCACAACTTTGCGTTCCTGTGCGTCGTAAACTTCACCGGATTTGCTTACTTAACGTCGTAACCTATACGCGTTTTCTTAATGTTAGTCACTAGACTTGTATCGCACAAGTACAGTCACTCTCTTTTGTATTTGTATTGTTGTGTTAAAAATATTTCATATTTTTAACTACGTATCTTACTTATATTATTTCCTCTAAAATAAATATAAGTCTTTTGTGTTTTGCACTTCGCACCCGAATTATGTATCTTGTATTTTTATGTTTATACCCCTCATGAGTATTTAGTGTATTTTTAAGTCTTAATACACTAGTACGTATACACATACTATATACACTTAGCACATAAGTTGGTGATCAAATAATATACATATTTTTCTCTCAAAATATACATACTTATATCCATTTTTATTCTTGAAGAAATCCTCATTTCTTATCACCAAAAATTAGGGAAACCTTGGTAATACTTTTAAACACATTTTTAGGGAATAAGTTTCTCAAAAACTTATATTTTTCTAAGTGTCAAAATTTTGACAGAGTTTCCCCTAAAAATGGTGGTTTCCCATGTTTTCAAAACATGTGTTTATTTTCTTTTAAATCGTCAACAATCTCCTCATTCAACAATAAACAATATGCAACTAGTTAAAATAGATATAATCGCAGAAATGCATGAACTTGTGGTTTTTCCAAAATAGGTAGTATCCTTCCATTGTTTTTAGTGGATCTTTGTATAGATCAACTTTGTTTCTTGAAAGTCTCGCTTTTAAAGAAGTTACATCTTTACAACTTCCGGTAAACATTTACAAAAATAGTTATTTTGTCGAAACTTTATGTTACACAAGTGTTTACATACTCGTGTGTTTGCTAAAATCATTCTTTTTCATGTAAGACTCGGCTTTAGAAAATATGATTTCTTGGACACTTGGTCCTTTGAAAGTACCGCTTGTAGATCCGTAGATCTACTAGTTTTGAACACCATTTCACAAACAAAATCGCTTTTACACAAGTTCATGATTTGCGTGTGGTAGAGTTTCATCCTTTAACCCTTGTTACTTCCAAAACAACCCTATGTCATGATCCATGATCATGATCAACTCGGGTTAAATGATGATCCGAGCTACCACAACATAGATCGGGTCCAAATAATCACACAAATCAAATACTACATGATTTACACAACATATGAGCTATTAACCAACATTTTAGTGTTTTAAGTAGACTTTTGTGCTTCAACTTGCATGTTCATAAATTTTAACCGTCATATATCGTTTTAACCACTTTAGAATAGTTCAAGAAGGTGATTTAAGCAACATACCACTAGCTCGAGGCTAGGGAAGAATCTAAGCGCAAATAGGGTGGATAAAAGCAAGAGAGTGAGGTCCTTCGCCTTCCGTTTGCACCAAGGTTCCTTATATGCCTTAACACTTGTATGAACTTGAAATGGCAAGATCAAAGCTTGACAATGGTTGTGTGTTCAAGGGGTGTTTGGCCGTAGCTTTTTAGAGAGAGAGGGATAGTTTGTGTGTGTTGAGTTTGTGATGAAAGTGTTGGTGTGTTAATGTTATAACTTATAGATAATTTTCAAGTTAATTGTCCAAGGGATTTTATGTCTACTTGATATTAGACACAAGTGATTAATTAATCAATTGAAGGACAAAGTATGTCCCCCTTTTGGGGACGGTTGGTTAAGGGGGGGGGGGGGTCTTGGTTCAAATCCAACTAAATAGTTAGACACTAGTTAGGTTAATCTAGGTTAGTTAAGTGATTAACCCGGTTACTAGTGTGTTGTGCTTTATGACGGGTGTTAGGGTATTCAGGGACCCTAACTGGCTCAGAAAAAGACAAGTAATGTTATTAACAATATTTTTATGTTCCGGGTAAAGTCCGGTTGTTCGGTTACATACCGATTCGTTAAAGTGCTAAATTGCACCTTTTAGTGTTTAATAAGTATCTTTTCATAATACTATCGATTCCAAACACTTAGGGAAATATTCTGGATAATAAAACGACATTTCTGCAAAATATTCATGTCTAAATGCTGAATTATTGCTGAATTGTATAAATTCTGCACTTATAGTGCGTTTCGGGTGCTTTTTAGTGCTTAATTTTGCTTTCGCAATGCATATATATTTAACCCTTGTATGTACTCTTGGGTTTTAACGCATTCTTGTTGTCGGACCTACACCTAGGCTCCAATTTTATTGTCTGACTGCTTTCTGCAGTTCTGTTGACACAATGTGTCTTACCGGTGAGTTTACTAGTATTTCTGACGCAACGCTCTCGTTTATGCATAAAGAAATATTTTGTAGTATACAACGTGCATGAATTCACTTGTTTAGTAGGAAATCAGACATTGCTGACAATTAAGCACATAATTGCAGTCATTAAGCAATAATTAATGTGTACGGAAATTACCGGTTTGGGCCAGTTGTCACATCATATGCAAGTTCCCTGAGATAATATGGCTTAATTATGTTATAATATCAGTAAGATATCTTCTATTATGCCCCAAACGAATTTAAACCCAACTTATGCCTCATAAGGGCATTTTGGTCATTTAAAAGATTATAAAAGAGTTTGATTTGTAATCTGAGTTACAGGTCTGATTTATACAGCAAATACACTTAATTTAACATGTTATAACAGTAGGGTATGACCTATATGTGAAACTTGTCATTTAAAACCAAACTATGCACCTTAGGGGTATTTTGGTAATTTCACTTAGGCTTAAAAGGTCTAATCTGGAAACCTGAGTTCAAAAACTTGTACTTACTGTTATTATATAAAAATATACTAAAAATATCAGTAGGTATCAACCTTATATGTTTAATATGGTTATAGTACATATTATGCGTTAAAAACGCTTAAAAGGCGATTTGGAGCCATTTCCGGGTTTCCAAGGGAAAGCTGATAATTTTATAATTCCAGGAGGCTCAAAATATTTTATTTATCAAATAAAATCAGTAGAAAAAGGTTTGGGGTCAAAAGGATTTGTAAAACTCATTTTATGGCTTAAAAGGGCAAAACCGGCATTAACCGAATTAACTTAGAGACCTATATTATGTCAGCCAAAAATTAAATAAAAATCTTCAAAAATCCTAAAATATTATATTACATCAGTGGGTAAAAAGTTTGATATCAAAAAGTGGGTTTAAATAGGCTATACGCTAATTACGCCATTTAATTAACATAAAGCTTTCAATTTACGCTAATCAGCATAACTCCTAATCTAGACCTCAAACTGATGTCAAATTTTAGGTGCAAGTTTATAAATCAGTAACTAAGGTTTCTACTCTTTTACTTTATCAAAAATCACGTTTTATAGTCAAAAGGGCATAATAGTCAATATTTAAGCATTAATTGGAAACATGCATATGAATCGGATAACTAATGAACCAAGTTATGTGACCTCAGAGGGATACACTAATATGAAACCTGGTTCAATTAAGGCTCAAAGGAATTTCTAAACAATGCTTAAACGGGTCAGAACTGAAAGTCAAAGCAAAAGTCAAACTATGTGACTTACGGTTCCAAACCGAACCTAAACTGAAAACTGTCGAGTTGAACATGTTGGGACATGTTCTTACATTAATTACCAAGTTATATTAGTGATCAAACAGGTTGCAAGTATCCTACATTGCTAATTATGCTTTAATTTGAAAATAAACATTGTGTTGACTTTTTAAAGTAAGCTTTGACTCGACAATTAACATAGTTAGAGTGTGAATCTGAAAGTACCCTTTTAAGGGTTTATTACCCACATAATTACCTACTTATAGGTACTTTTAATTCGTGATTAGACTTAGCACATTTTAATTAATCACGAAGTCAAACCTTAATTACGACGGTTTGACTTTTAACTAATTAACTAAGCTAAAACGAATTTAGAAAGGTTAAGTATACTTACTAGAGTCCTAATTATGATTAGTGATCACTAGGAAGGTGGCTTGCTGACCAGAGAGCTCCAGAAAGTAAGTTGCAAAATGAAAGAGCAAAGTTGCTACACTTCAAGTCCCTTATATACTAACTTTGATCTTCTAGGATGATGCCAAATAACTCTAGTGATGTTATAAGATCATCCCAGATGGCCTAGGATGCTAAAAACCAGATATAGGAGCCCCTGAATTCGAAAACCACCCAAAAGAGGCGGTGTAACCGTTTTAACAGCCATCTGTCCTGAAATTCGCCCAGCTGTAAGCCTTACGCACCGTTACGTTACAGGTGTTGAGGTCCGTAAGCATGCCTGCGCACCGTAACGTTCTAGATGTTGAGGTGCGCAAGCCTTCGCCAGATGACAAATTTTTTTTTATTCAAGCTATGACCATGCAACCTTTTCACCTCCGAATCTCTTGTACTTTAATCAGAATAGGGACCATGTTTTCAGCCATTGCATGTCTAGGCATGCACTTACACACTTTGGCACATTGTGGGAAGTTTAATTTGACGGAGATACCAAGAACTTGATGTTGAATCCATGTCTAAGTTTGTAACCCGTTTATTATTTAGGATTCCAGATTTATAACAAAAATTCAGATGTTGATAAAATATATCCTGGTTAGGGATTTATTAATAGGTCGCTCAGAGGTATAAATTAACATGTCGACGTTTTTAAATCCTACCGTACATCTTTATCTGGATCCGTATTCATAACACGTTTGCATAACATGACACGTGTCTTTATTTTACTGGACATGAATTTTCGAGGTGTTACATCCTCACCCCCTTAAAAGAAATCTCGACCTCGAGATTTACTGGAACAAATGAGGGTATTTTTCCTTCATGGTAGACTCCACCTCCCAAGTATATTCGGGACCTCTGCGGGCATCCCATTTGACCTTCACAATAGGCACATGCTTCCTTCGAAGCTTCTTTACTTGTCGATCTTCAATCGACAATGGTTTTTCCACAAATTTCAGGCTCTCGTCTATATGCACATCTGTATGCGATATGACTAGCGAGTCATCAGCTAGACACTTCTTTAGATTGCAGATATGAAAGACATTGTGGATAGCACTGAGCTCTTCAGGCAAGTTTAACTTATAAGCAACTGACCCGACGCGTTCGATAACCTCGAAAGGTCCTTTGTATCTCGGGCTTAACTTGCCTTTCTTACCAAATCGCATCACTCCCTTCCAGGGTGATACTTTAAGCAACACCTTGTCACCTACTTCGAAGTGAAAAGATTTACGCTTTGGATCCGCATAGCTTTTCTGCCTATCCCTGGCAGCTTTCAAACGATCGCGAATCTGGACAATCTTGTCCGTCGTTTCAAAGACCAAATCAGGTCCTGATAATTGAACATCTCCTACTTCCGCCCAACAAATAGGTGTTCTGCATTTTCTACCATATAATGCCTCAAAAGGCGCAGCTTTAATAATAGTATGGTAGCTATTATTATAGGAGAACTCGACCAATGGCAGGTGCTTATCTCAACTGCCACCTAAATCAATCACACATGCACGAAGCATGTCTTCCAATGTTTGGATGGTACGCTCACTTTGTCCGTCCGTCTGTGGATGGTAAGCCGTACTAAAATTTAAGCGCGTACCCAAAGACTGTTGGAAACTTTTCCAAAAATGAGAGGTGTATCTCGTATCTCGGTCAGAGATAATCGACACTGGTACACCATGCAGAGCTACAATCTTATCTACGTACAATTGAGCTAACATGTCAGAGCTATAAGTTTCCTTAATGGGTAGGAAATGTGCTGACTTCGTCAGTCTATCCACTATGACCCATATAGTATCATTTCCCTTCCTCGTCCTTGGCAACTTGGTGATGAAATCCATCGTCACCATCTCCCACTTCCATGTGGGAATTTCAGGTTGTTGTAGCAAACCTGACGGCTTCTGATGCTCAGCTTTGACTTGCGCACAAGTCAAACATTTAGCTACATAGGCAGCTACAAACTTTTTCAAACCAATCCACCAGTAGTTTGCTTTTAGATCCTGGTACATCTTATCAGCTCCAGGATGAACGGAATATTTGGAACTGTGGGCTTCCTGGAGGATCACATCTCGAAGTCCCCCATAAACTGGAACCCATATTCGTCCATTCAATCTTAGCATTTCGTCCTTGTCATAGGATAACTGCTCCTCAGTCACTCCTAGCTTTTCTTCAGGATAGTTAGCTTCCAACACAGCTTCCTTCTGTGCAGCTAACACCCTTTCATTCAAACTATTCCTTATTTCAATGCGCTTGGCATTGATTCTTATCGGCTTCACTCTTTCCTTTCTGCTTAAGGCGTCAGCAACTACATTTGCTTTGCCTGGATGGTATCTTATCTCACAGTCATAATCATTTAGAGTTTCCATCCAGCATCGCTGCCTCATGTTCAAGTCCTTCTGATTGAACAAGTGTTGAAGGCTTTTGTGATCTGAATAGACGTAACACCCTAAATTTTTACCCTTAAATTTATACAAAATATAGTTTAAGTACATGACTTTCATTAACGAAGATCATAAGTAACTAAGACCTTAGTCAACTAATGACTAAGTTAAAACGTTTCAAAAATTGTTTAACATGTGTTTACAACCCATACACAAAAACTACATAGATCTAAAACATTGCGGAAGCTTCAAAACGGAGTGTTCGGTTCTTCATCTAATTGCTTGATCGTCACCTGTAAGATCTACCAAATTTACCTATGATCAAAACCATTAAAAACGTTAGTTTTGACGTTATTGTATAATATAATCACTAAGTTGTACATCACATTCGAAATAATAAAAACAAACAACCATTCTGGATCCACCGTAAATTACGGTATCACCGTAATTTACGGTGAGTCTTGAAGATGTCTGGTCACCGTAAACCAGGAGGTATACACCGTAACAAGTATGACCTTTACCGTAAATTACGGTATTACCGTAATTTACGGTAAGACCTGGAAATCAATGTTTAGTTTTGTTTGGTTCAACTCATTCAACAAATCTTGTAATTTGCTTTTCTATCAACCCATAACATCCAAACTCTAGTATTTCTAATAATGTGATAAATATTAACCAATAACATAACACTATCCATCATATTCCGGAGTATATACATATCATGTTTCACTTGATTAATTGACCCGTTTGGCTCGTCTAAGGAAATCCTCCTATATGACGACTACCAACGCGCACCAACCGAACTTAAATAATCCATCAATATAACGACTTCAAGGCTTACTTCAAAACAACTCTTATGCAAATTCAATTACATATTTAAATCATCCGACAAAATAAATGTAACGGAACAAGTTACATACCTTAGCGCACGCCCTTCAACCGTGAATCACCACCGGCTTGTCCACTCGATGTTCTGGTATCTTGTCCTATAGAGTTCAATTCAAGACATGTTTAGAACTCTCTTCGTATCATAATTCGCATTATACACCGAACATCATGATTATGCGTTTAAACTCAAAATTTCAGTTTTTAAGCCTTCATAGAGGCATTTCAACAAACACTTTATAAGCAGATTTTTAAATGATTAAACATCACATCTTTAGTTTATCATTTAACCCTATTTTCATATAAATCAACCAATTTACATGAATGTTAGCTTCTAATTGCTGAAATCATTCCCAGATTGCTAAATTATACTAGGTTAACAATTTACTTTCTAGTATTCATCCGAATACACATGACCCACTAACACCAACCATGGTGATTATGGATTCACCCAAAATTTCTTATGATATCAACTTCTATTGATCTAGGGTTTGTCCTTAGACACTATAATAGTTCCACAATCATCATAACATACACATGCAACCCTAATTCCAGATTTTTCCCAAATCATCAAAATTTCAAGTTGAGAGAAATCCTTAAATTTTACATACCTTGTAATCCTCTTGTGATGAGGATCATGATTCTATGCTCGGATTTTCGTTTGGACCAGATTTGCTCCTTCAATTTGTGAATTTTAGTAGAATTCTAGGTTTGATAGGAAGTGGGTGTCGCCCCTGAGGTTTCTGGTCGACCAGGGATTTCAAGTGGGGGGTTAAGTTTGTGTTTTGTTTGTTTATTAGAATTAAAGTTTCAATTTTAACAACTTAAACCCCTTCACTTTGATAAATATTGATTTTAGTGAACTTTAACTCTACTTTATGGTTATTTCTAGAATATTAACTAATTAGGTTAAAATTCCTAGTTAGTAAATTCTCGTTTATTTAAACCTTACTAATTCCAGTTTAAGGTTTTACATTTTTCGGGGTGTTACAAGTCCACCCCCCTTAAAAAGGGTTTCGTCCTCGAAACCGCAATACGTACCAAATAAAGTAGGGTGAAGACGTCGCATCTCCTCTTCGGACTCCCATGTAGTGTCCGAACCCTTCCTATGCTCCCATTTGACTTTGACTTGGTCGATTTGTTTATTTCGTAAACGTTTGACCTTTCTGTCTAAAATTTCAACCGGTCTCACCGCATAATTTAGACTATTATCCACTTCGATATCATCGTAATGGATATAGGTCGTTTCGTCTGCTAGGCACTTTCTTAATTGAGATACGTGAAACGTGCCATGGATCCCACTTAGCTCCTCCGGTAGTTCAAGACGGTAAGCTACCTTGCCAACTCTCCCGATAATTTTAAATGGCCCGATAAACCTTGGGCTTAACTTCCCCTTCTTTCTAAATCTAATAACGCCTTTCCATGGGGATACTTTTAGCATGACCATGTCACCCACTTGAAATTCAATTGGCCTTTTCCTTTTATCAACATACGCCTTTTGCCTGTCTTGAGCCGCTTTCAAGTGTGCCCGAACTTTATCGATCTTTTCGTTCGTGGCTCTTACTATGTCTTGATGGGCGAGTTCACGTGGACCCACTTCACCCCAACAAACCGGGGTTCGACACTTCCTACCGTAAAGCAGTTCGTATGGTGCCATTTTAATACTAGATTGGTAACTGTTGTTATACGAAAACTCGACTAACGGTAGGTGAACATCCTAACTGCCTCCAAAGTCGATTATACACGCCCGTAGCATGTCTCCCAATATTTGTATCGTTCTTTCACTTTGTCCATCCGTTTGAGGATGGTACGCAGTGCTAATGAACAATTTGGTCCCCATTTGTTCTTGGAAATCACGCCAGAAATTCGAAGTAAACCGGGTATCCCTATCAGACACGATGGACACCGGCACTCCATGACGTGCTATGATTTCATTGGTATAGACTTCTGACATCTTTTCTGACGTATAAGTCTCACGAATCGGAATGAAGTGAGCACTTTTCGTCAATCTATCCACCACTACCCATATTGCATCAAAACCACGATTCGTCTTAGGCAACTTGGTTAACAGGTCCATTGTAATATGTTCCCATTTCCAAACCGGAATTTCTAACGGATGGAGTTTGCCATAGGGTTTCTGATGCTCCGCCTTGACTTGTAAACATGTCAAGCATTTTTCCACATACTTCGCCACATCCCTCTTCATTCCGGGCCACCAATAATTTTGTTTCAAATCATTGTACATCTTGGTTGCACCCGGATGAATCGTATAACGGGATTTATGAGCTTCGTTAAGTAGAAGCGCCTTTACTCCACAAGTATGTGGGACCCATATCCTTCCGGATCGAGTCTTCAACCCATGATTCCCTTCTGACAAATCTTTCAATTGACCAATTATTCTTTCTTTCTTCCAATTCTCTTCTTTTACTGCTTCTAGCTGCGCCTCTCGAATACGTTCAAGTATACCCGAGGTCACCACGAGTTGCATCGACCTCACTCGTATTGGGACATAGTCCGCTTTTCTTCTTAGAGCATCCGCTACCACGTTTGCTTTTCCGGGGTGATAATGTATCTCACAATCATAGTCCTTCACCGTTTCCAGCCATCGCCTTTGTCGCATATTTAACTCCTTCTGATCAAAGAAGTATTTCAAGCTCTTGTGATCGGTGAATATGGTGCACTTTACCCCATACAGGTAATGCCTCCATATTTTTAATGCAAATACCACCGCTGCCAGCTCGAGATCGTGCGTGGGATATTTCTTCTCGTGTATCTTCAATTGTCTCGAGGCATAGGCTATTACCTTGCCCCGTTGCATCAACACGCAACCAAGTCCCAATAGTGAAGCATCCGAATAAACCACCATGTCTTCGACTCCGTCCGGCAATGTCAGTACCGGAGCTTGAGTTAGCCTTTCTTTTAGCGTCCGAAACGCTTTTTCTTGATCGACTCCCCAAACAAACTTTACTTTCTTTTGGGTTAGCTTTGTTAGCGGCGATGCAATCTTGGAGAAATCTTGAATGAATCTCCTATAATATCCAGCAAGCCCCAAAAAGCTTCTAATTTCAGAAGGGTTCTTCGGGGGATTCCATTTTGACACCGCCTCTATCTTTGACGGATCCACCAAAACCCCATCGGCACTTATGACATGACCGAGAAATTGTACCTCTCGTAACCAAAAGGCACATTTGGAAAATTTTGCATAAAGCTTCTCTCGTCTAAGTGTCTCTAACACTTCTTGTAAGTGGCGTGCGTGTTCGGCTTCACTTTTCGAATACACCAAGATATCATCGATAAACACGATGACCGACTTATCCAACATTGGCTTGCAAACCCGGTTCATGAGGTCCATGAAAGCCGCGGGCGCATTTGTTAGCCCAAATGACATCACGTGAAATTCGTAATGTCCGTATCTTGTGCGAAAAGCCGTCTTCGGCACATCTTCTTCTTTGACCTTTAGTTGGTGATACCCCGACCTAAGGTCAATTTTTGAAAACCAACTCGCGCCTTGTAGTTGGTCAAATAAGTCGTCTATCCTCGGGAGCGGGTATCGGTTCTTTACCGTGAGTTTGTTTAACTCCCGATAATCGATACACATGCGCATGCTCCCGTCCTTCTTTCTCACAAACAACACCGGTGCGCCCCACGGAGACACACTCGGCCTTATGAATCCCTTGTCAAGCAAATCTTGAATTTGGGACATCAGCTCTTGTAATTCCAACGGTGCAAGTCGGTACGGGGCTTTTGCCACAGGTTTCGCGCCCGGAATCAATTCGATCCCGAACTCTACTTCCCGTTCAGGCGGTATCCCCGGTAAATCTTCCGGAAAAACATCTTCATAATCTCGTACTACCGGTACATCTCCAATCTTCCGTGATTCTTTCACGGTCTCATTTGCATAAATTATGAATGCCTTGCATCCTCGCTTCATGAGCTTGTGAGCTTTCAACATCGAACATACTATGGGGTTGCCTCGTTTTTCGCCATAAATGGTGACGTGTTTTCCGCTCGGAGATGTTAGTTTTATCTCTTTGCGAAAACACACAACCTTTGCATGGTATTGAGATAGCCAATCCATCCCCACGACTACTTGGAATTCTCCCATCGACATCGGGATTAGATTTATCAAATATTCTTCATCATCGATGCTCAGTTTACAATTTTCACATACATCACAAACAATAAAGCTTTTGTTATTACCTATCTCTACTTCTAAAGGCACAAGTAATTTTGTTAGAATAAATGAAGGATGTCGAATAAACCCATATGAAACAAAGGATTTATTCGCACCCGTATCAAATAACACGTGTGCGGGAATTGAATTTATAGCAAATATACCTGAGACCACGTCAGGTTCAATCTTCGCTTCTGCGGTGGTTAATTGAAAAGATCTTGCCTTTGCTTTTGGGGCTTCACCTTTCGGTTCCTGCCCATCTTTCTTTCCAACCAGTTCCGGGCATTCCGACTTTTTGTGACCCGTTCGATAACAGTTATAACAAACCGTCACTTTCTCCGGGCACGACATAGCCATATGTCCCGTTTTCTTGCATATGGGACAAGGCTTATCCTTGTAACGACATTCTCCCTTATGATTTTTCCCACAAATTTTGCAACCTGGTGTACTACCTTTAGCATCTGATCTCTTTGCTGTTTCATTCGTTCTTTCTTTCTTGGTAGGGCTTGGATTCACATCTTGTGCCCTTCGTTCACCCCGTTCTATACTCTTTTTCAATTCGATCTCCCTTTCCCGAGCAGCATTGACAATCTCGGTAAGGGTCTCGTACTTTGAAGGGGTTATGAACTCTCTATATTCCGCGCTTAGCATGTTATGATAATAATAGACCTTTTGCTCTTCATTCGTTATCAAATCATCACAGAACTTCATCTTGTCCATAAACATCCCCGTGATCTTGTCTATGGATTCACCTTTGTGTCTGAGTTGCATGAACTCTTCCTTGATTTTATTTATGACCGCCTTGGGACTATGGTGTTTAAGAAACGGCGTCTTAAACTCCTCCCAAGTCATGGCCTTAGCCGCTTCACTTCCAATCTCCTTCTTTTTGTTATCCCACCAATCTTTCGCTTGACTCCTTAGTTGACCCGTACCATAGGCTACGTAGTCTTCTTCGTCACAATGGGTTCTCTCGAATACCCCTTCGATGTCACTTAGCCATCGTTGGCACACTTTTGGGTCAACCTCCCCATTATATGTTGGTGGTTTACAAGCCATGAATTCCTTGTATGAACAAGGCTTTCGTCCTCCACGCTTTTCCTTTGCTATATTTGAATCATCCTCCAGTTTCTTGATTCTATCTTCTACTATTGATAAAACCGTGTTTTGGATTTTATCAATAAAGCCCGACAAACTGTTTTCGATCGCCTTTCCAACCTCTTCGGCAATCACTTCCCTCACTTGTTCGGTGACTCTTGGCACCGCATTATCATTGCCTCCATCAGCCATCTCGATTTCTGAAATGTTTACATAGATTGTTAAACATTCCATTTATAACACATGCTTTACTTGTTTTGATTTAATCAAGTTCATAACTTGATTTAATCATTCTTGTTTCAATTCAATCAAGTTCGTAACTTGATTTAATAATTCTTGTTTCTATTCAATCAAGTCCGTGACTTGATTTAATCATTCTTGTTTCATGCATTTCTTGTTTTTGAGTGAGCTTACACACTCTTTTCATGCATAATTGTTCGTTTCTCATTTTATACATAGTACATAATTTATTAACAAAACAAGTTAATTCTTACCGGACGATCGATCAAGCTTGAACCGAACACTTATTGACAACCTTGAGCTCTTATACCAACTTGTAACACCCTAAATTTTTACCCTTAAATTTATACAAAATATAGTTTAAGTACATGACTTTCATTAACGAAGATCATAAGTAACTAAGACCTTAGTCAACTAATGACTAAGTTAAAACGTTTCAAAAATTGTTTAACATGTGTTTACAACCCATACACAAAAACTACATAGATCTAAAACATTGCGGAAGCTTCAAAACGGAGTGTTCGGTTCTTCATCTAATTGCTTGATCGTCACCTGTAAGATCTACCAAATTTACCTATGATCAAAACCATTAAAAACGTTAGTTTTGACGTTATTGTATAATATAATCACTAAGTTGTACATCACATTCGAAATAATAAAAACAAACAACCATTCTGGATCCACCGTAAATTACGGTATCACCGTAATTTACGGTGAGTCTTGAAGATGTCTGGTCACCGTAAACCAGGAGGTATACACCGTAACAAGTATGACCTTTACCGTAAATTACGGTATTACCGTAATTTACGGTAAGACCTGGAAATCAATGTTTAGTTTTGTTTGGTTCAACTCATTCAACAAATCTTGTAATTTGCTTTTCTATCAACCCATAACATCCAAACTCTAGTATTTCTAATAATGTGATAAATATTAACCAATAACATAACACTATCCATCATATTCCGGAGTATATATATATCATGTTTCACTTGATTAATTGACCCGTTTGGCTCGTCTAAGGAAATCCTCCTATATGACGACTACCAACGCGCACCAACCGAACTTAAATAATCCATCAATATAACGACTTCAAGGCTTACTTCAAAACAACTCTTATGCAAATTCAATTACATATTTAAATCATCCGACAAAATAAATGTAACGGAACAAGTTACATACCTTAGCGCACGCCCTTCAACCGTGAATCACCACCGGCTTGTCCACTCGACGTTCCGGTATCTTGTCCTATAGAGTTCAATTCAAGACATGTTTAGAACTCTCTTCGTATCATAATTCGCATTATACACCGAACATCATGATTATGCGTTTAAACTCAAAATTTCAGTTTTTAAGCCTTCATAGAGGCATTTCAACAAACACTTTATAAGCAGATTTTTAAATGATTAAACATCACATCTTTAGTTTATCATTTAACCCTATTTTCATATAAATCAACCAATTTACATGAATGTTAGCTTCTAATTGCTGAAATCATTCCCAGATTGCTAAATTATACTAGGTTAACAATTTACTTTCTAGTATTCATCCGAATACACATGACCCACTAACACCAACCATGGTGATTATGGATTCACCCAAAATTTCTTATGATATCAACTTCTATTGATCTAGGGTTTGTCCTTAGACACTATAATAGTTCCACAATCATCATAACATACACATGCAACCCTAATTCCAGATTTTTCCCAAATCATCAAAATTTCAAGTTGAGAGAAATCCTTAAATTTTACATACCTTGTAATCCTCTTGTGATGAGGATCACGATTCTATGCTCGGATTTTCGTTTGGACCAGATTTGCTCCTTCAATTTGTGAATTTTAGTAGAATTCTAGGTTTGATAGGAAGTGGGTGTCGCCCCTGAGGTTTCTGGTCGACCAGGGATTTCAAGTGGGGGGTTAAGTTTGTGTTTTGTTTGTTTATTAGAATTAAAGTTTCAATTTTAACAACTTAAACCCCTTCACTTTGATAAATATTGATTTTAGTGAACTTTAACTCTACTTTATGGTTATTTCTAGAATATTAACTAATTAGGTTAAAATTCCTAGTTAGTAAATTCTCGTTTATTTAAACCTTACTAATTCCAGTTTAAGGTTTTACATTTTTCGGGGTGTTACAATAGATCACACACTTGGTCCCATACAAGTAGTGCCTCCAAAGTTTTAATGCAAATACAACGGCACCTAATTCCAAATCATGGGTGGTGTAATTCTTCTCGTGCACTTTTAACTGTCGTGAAGCGTAGGCTATTAACCTTGCCCTTCTGCATGAGCACACAGCCCATACCAGTGTGTGATGCATCACAATACACTACGAATTCTTCAATTCCATCTGGTAATGTTAACACTGGTGCATTGCTCAACCTTTTCTTGAGAATGTTAAAGGATTCCTGCTGCTTAGGGCCCCAATCAAACTTAACCTTCTTACGTGTCAACGAAGTTAGGGGCGCAGCAATCCTTGAGAAGTTTTCGATAAATCGCCTATAGTATCCTGCTAAACCCAGAAAACTGCGAATCTCAGTAGGTGTCTTTGGTTCTTGCCAATTCATAACTGCTTCTACCTTAGCGGGATCTACTTGGATACCACGCTCACTAACCACATGTCCAAGGAATTGGACTTCTCGAAGCCAAAATTCGCACTTCGAAAATTTGGCGTTGAGTTTCTCTTGGTGTATAAGTTTAAGAATACAGCGAAGATGTTTCTCGTAATCGGCTTGGTTCTTCGAGTAAATAAGGATGTCGTCAATAAAGACGATGACGAATTTGTCCAAGTAGGGCTTGCAGACGCGATTCATGAGATCCATGAATGCGGCCGGTGCATTAGTGAGCCCAAAAGGCATCACTAGGAACTCGTAATGACCATAACGAGCCCTAAATGCTGTCTTATGCACATCTTCATCTTTAACCTTCAACTGATGATAGCCTGACCTCAAATCGATCTTAGAGAAGTAGCTTGCCCCTTGCAATTGATCGAACAGATCGTTGATCCTGGGCAAAGGATACCTATTCTTGATAGTGACCTTATTAAGCTCCCGGTAATCGTTGCATAGACGCATCGACCCATCCTTTTTCTTGACAAACAAGATCGGCGCTCCCCAAGGGGACGAACTGGGTCTAATGAAACCTTTGGCTAGCAGATCATCTAACTGCATTCTTAACTCCTTCATTTCTGTCGGTGCCAACCTATAAGGTGCTCTGGCAACAGGTGCTGCTCCAGGAATGATGTCAATTCGGAATTCTACTTGCCTATCTGGTGGTAAGCCAGGTAGTTCTTCAGGAAAGACTTCAGGATATTCCGAAATGACAGGGATGTCTTCAATCTTGGGTTTCTGCTCATCAATAGTAACCTGTGCCATATAAATGACACAACCCTTCTTCAAGCATTTAGATGCTTTGAGCATGGACACTTGCTCAGGAAATCCATGCTGGGTATCCCCCTGAATGGTAAGCGACTCACCAGATGGAGTTTTGACTACCACTTGCTTTCTGTTGCACACAATCTGGGCTTGGTTATGCGATAACCAGTCCATACCTATAACTATATCAAAACCGGCTAGCTTAAAGGGAAGTAAGGACAAAGGAAAAGAGTGGTTCCTAATGGATATAACACATCCATCTAACACAGTTGAGGAGGTTTCTATGGTTCCATCAGCTAATTCCACCTCATATTTCACACTTAAAGCTTTAACAGGTAATTTCAACAACTGACAAAACTTATCATCAACAAAAGACTTATCTGCTCCAGAATCAAACAATACTCTAGCATAAACATCATTTACGAGAAAAGTACCTGTGATCACGTTGTCATCCTGAACCGCTTCCTTAGCATCCATCTTGAAGACCCTTGCATTGGTCTTTTTCCCATCCTCGGTTTTCTTGGTGTTCTTTGGGCAATTGGACTTAATGTGCCCCTTTTCATTGCAACCGTAACATGTTGCATCTTTCAGCTTCTTACACTCCAAGGTCTTATGTTCCGTAGATTTGCAAATCCCACAGGGTCTCGGCTGAGACTGGGATTTCGACTCAAGTCGGCGCCTCCCAAAATGGTGCTTCTTGCAAATCTTACATTTGGGCTTATCTCCCGATTGTTTCCCATCTTTCTTAGACCCCGACCCTTTCTTGTGGTCATTATTTCCTCGGTGCTTCTTATCCGATCTTCGTGAGGTATCGTCCTCACGCTTCCTCTTACCTTCTTCTGAATTCCTGAGTGATCTCAACCTAACTACATCCAAGGTAAGAGATAGAGATAGATCAGCTGCTGATCTGAAGGTAGCAGGCCTTGATGACTTAACACTAGCTTTAATTTCTGGGGCTAAACCCCCGATGAAGCGAGCAATCCTTTTCAGCTCTGGGGTTACCAAGTACGGAACCAGCCTAGATAGGGTATTAAAACTGGTGAGGTAAGCCTGACAATCTAAATTCTTCATCACCAATGATAGGAAATCTGATTCGATTCTTTCGACTTCGTGCTGTGGGCAATAATTCTCTTTAATAAGAGCAACGAACTGATCCCATGACAAGTTGTAGAGTGGGATCTTTCCAGCAGCTTGGATGAGTGACTTCCACCATGCCAGTGCTTCTCCCTTGAACGACTGGGATACATATTTCACTACGTCCTTTTCAGCACATCCGCTGATGTCAACTACCGTGTCCATTTCATCTATCCAAGTCATACAATCTACTGCTCCCTTCTCCCCAGTGAAGTCCCGGGGTTTGCAAGAAACAAAGTACTTGTAGGTATATGACTTGGTATGAGGTTTAGCATCAAACACCACCCTTTTTGAGGGAACACTGTTTTGATTTGATGAGTGTCGATCATCATCCTTCTTGGGTCCATCCTTTTTAGAAGGTGGTTTGCTATGAGCCTCAGAGTGAACCTTTAGCTTGGAATGTGGTGCGGATCGGGTCCTACTCCGGGTCCCGCTTTCTTCACTAAACTGCCTATTTATTGCTTTGGTAACAACATTTTCTACTAATGCTTGCAGCTCCACACCAGTTACCAACATTTTGGCATTTTCAGGGTTTTCCGCTGAATGACTGTTTATCTTTTCTGACTTGGCCATGTAGTTTAACTGATACATAATATGATGACAATGATTCATTTAAGGAATATAATATGTCATGTCATCTTGATAATTAACCATGGTAATTAAAGAGCCATACTAGTTAATTTGTTAAGTAATTTCATTCAGGACTTTTTATTAGAAACCTTATCCCAAAATGAAATAAAATATGGGCACAATAGGCCTAGTCACGTGGACAATTCTAAATTATAGAGTTAGATCTTATAAGATCTAGTTATTAGGGTTTAAATCAAGGTTCATTACCTTTCTAGACAGGGAGTTTTATAATCTACGACTGTCTTTTGTCTTATATGACATTGGTTATAGCCCGTAGGCAATACATCACAAACAGATGTTTAAATAATAATAAGGAATTTTGAATGATTACAAGAGGGTGACATGTGTGATTTTGCGGATCACATTAGCCAAGAATGTTAACATGTTTGCAGATGTTAACAGAGATTTGAATCTTTTTAAAACAGGTTTTACCATATTGGCTAAATTTATGATAACATAAAAGCTAGGTTTTACCTTTTAAGATCCTTATAATTATCAAAATGGTAAATCAAAATAATAAATGTTATTTTCATTTCTTCATATATTATATTCATGCACATAAGTTAAAATGAAAAACTTGAATTAACCATTCCACATAAAATTAAACTAGTACCAGTTTGCCCTAAACGGGACTTTTACACAAATAACATGCCCACGCAGGGGCCAAACAGAAAAACATGCCCACGCAGGGGCAGAACAGAAAGGAAAATATGCCCACGCAGGGGCAGAGTACAGAAATAAATGTCCTCGCAGGGACATGATTACAACACTAAAATAAACAAACAAACAAAGAATTTAATGATCCTTCTTGCTTTTTCCGTTGATCAAATCCACCATTTTCTTGAACATCCCCCGGTTATGCCTACGTTCTTCCCGCAATTCATGCCACACCTCTTGTCGCACTTCATTTATCCCTTGAAGGATTTCTTGAAATTGTGGCGGTGACATCACTGGTGCCTGAGGGGGTTGCTGATAATGCGGAGGTTGAGGAGGCGGCTGTTGATACCCATATGGTGGGTATCCATAGGTCGAGTGTCCCGTAGCCCAGGGACCTCCGTAGGGACCTTCCGGATGGAGAGTGTTGGAGTTTGCTGCTACCCAGTAGGGATCCTCTGCAAAGTTGTAATTTGTGTGCATCGGCTGCTCGAAGGGATTGTATGCTGCCGCACCAGTGTAAGTCGGTATTGGGTCTCCAAAACCCAGTGGTGGTGGTGGCGTAACTGGTGCAGAGTTCACTTCTGAGACGGGGTGTGAAGATTCTCCCATCTCTGGTTCTTCGTGGACTGGCGAGTATCGGCTGCCACTTGAAAGTGGAGGGGTGCTGATGCGCACTCCCCCTCGTGCGGATATTCGCACGGTCGTTCTCCTTCGCCTTGGGGGTGAGGGAGGCTGAAGCTGAGGTGGTGGTGGCGGCGGAGTGACCGCGACAAGTCTGGAATCCTCAGAAGGATTCTGCTGCTGCTGTGGCTGCTGCTGGTGGTGCCAGGGAGAGTTGTGCTACGGCTGGTGCAGGGGAGAGCTGTGGTGTGGCTGGTGTAGGGGAGAGCTGTGGTAACTGGGGGTAAACGCCCAGTCACACAGTCGGAATCTCTCCTCGTAGCTGTCGGGACCATTATACGGTGATCCCACAAACGGTGACCCATCTAAAATTTCAATGGGGTGATTAGGAGTGCCGGATGGTGGCATTGAAGGATCGGTGTCCTCGTCTATATCCATTGCGTTGCCACCGGAAAAATGATCTTCAGGTCCAAGTGGGTTGAAACCCACTGGTACTCCAAGGTAGTCAGCAGGGTTGAACTGGCCTTGGAAGACAGGCGACAGGTGGTCAAATGGTGAGTTATGTCCTTGAAGAGGAATGTAGGACTGGTGGGAGTTGTGGGGCTCATTTTCAGAATGAGGCCCGAAAGAGTGTGGGATAGAAGGAGAGGTACTCAGTGAAACTGAGCGCCTAGCTGGTTCAACAATAGTCCTCCAGAGATCTTGAGGACCTGGGTTGTGGGGATCTGAAGGTGTTCGCCGGTGCGAAGGTCCGGCTTCATGGTCGTTTGGGGCGACAAGTGGCCCTTTTCCCTTTCCTCTTCCTCTCATCCGCGGCGGCATTTTGTCAACCTGTCAAAAATAAACAAGTGATACAACAAGAAATATATATATATATATATAAGACAAAGTTAGAAATAAGACCAAAATTTTGGAAAATTCCTAAGTTCTTTGTCTAGACTCGAGAATCGAGGAAAGTGAAATTGTGTAACTGAGATTAAACACAAAAGGCTAGTGTTTAATTCACTCAGAGTTGGCTCTGATACCAACCTGTCACACCCCTATTTTCCATGTATAACCGGTGGGCCGAGTGGGGAGTATAGTGACGTAGTTGATATCATCATAGACAAACAACACAATATATAAATGCACAGCGGAAGCAAAGATAGATTCATTTCAACTTTAAATAAATGTAATATTAAATATCACGAATAGTTGAAACGGATCAACAGGCGGAACAAAATAAAAGAAGATATTGTTCAACAGTTTTATTGACATCGAAGCTTGCGAGACTTATTGCGGACGCTAGAAGACAGCCAGCCTAGTACGAGTAGTACCTGCACTTAACCTTTTGGAAAATACGTCAGTTTACACTGGTAAATGCAATTTAACTGACTCATTTTAAAAAGGTTGAAAATTGATTTGAATGCACGTGGCACAAAACATTTTATAACTTGGGATAATTATGTGAATATAATCCTTGTAAACGAATTACATGTTACTTATGCGTTCAGTAGCCCGATCCGTAGACCGGGTTAAAGATTAATAGACACACCACATTTTTTAGTTAGGCACTGATGGGTTTACGCCTACACCCCGTGCTAAGGTCGTGGCCATCTCGTAAGATGATGCCAAGGATATCCGGGACATGGACATTAACCCCCCAAAGGCTTTAAGCAAACAAAACATTTCAAAACGTAGCATATCAATGATTTAACCTCTATTCGATTAAAGATTCAATGCCGGACCAAGCGGTATTTTATATATCGTACCCCAAGCCCGTATAGGGAAAATAAGTTAAAAGTATTTACCTTTGTAAGTATAAATCACAATTAGCGAGTGTGGGTAGCTTTTACTGGTTCTTCTATTCTGGAACAAAGGTTTATAATAACCTATTAGACTTCCAACGGGTCTTTATTTAAGCCTAAGCTTAGACCGGTTAGTTTTAAAGGACGCTACGGTTCAAATGCACGATTAAGCGAAGACCGGATAGAATGTGATTTAGACCCGACAAGTTTGAAGACTTGTATAATATGGGTATACTAAACACATTCTGGATTTTGAGACAAAAATGATAATGTTTGACCTGTTTCGGTCAATTTATGCAAACTAGTTACATAAACCGAACCGAACGTGAAAAGAGCATTACGGGTAACCGTAAGAATCATATGCAAGTTCCCTGAGATAATATGGCTTAATTATGTTATAATATCAGTAAGATATCTTCTATTATGCCCCAAACGAATTTAAACCCAACTTATGCCTCATAAGGGCCTTTTGGTCATTTAAAAGATTATAAAAGACTTTGATTTGTAATCTGAGTCACAGGTCTGATTTATACAGTAAATACACTTAATTTAACATGTTATAACAGTAGGGTATGACCTATATGTGAAACTTATCATTTAAAACCAAACTATGCACCTTAGGGGTATTTTGGTAATTTCACTTAGGCTTAAAAGGTCAAAACTGGAAACCTGAGTTCAAAAACTTGTACTTACTGTTATTATATAAAAATATACTAAAAATATCAGTAGGTATCAACCTTATATGTTTAATATGGTTATAGTACATATTATGCGTTAAAAACTCTTAAAAGGCGATTTGGAGCCATTTCCGGGTTTCCAAGCGAAAACTGATAATTTTATAATTCCAGGAGGCTCAAAATATTTTATTTATCAAATAAAATCAGTAGAAAAAGGTTTGGGGTCAAAAGGATTGGTAAAACTCATTTTATGGCTTAAAAGGGCAAAACCGGCATTAACCGAATTAACTTAGAGACCTATGTTATGCTCAGCCAAAAATTAAATAAAAATCTTCAAAAATCCTAAAATATTATATTACATCAGTGGGTAAAAAGTTTGATATCAAAAAGTGGGTTTAAATTGGCTATACGCTAATTACGCCATTTAATTAACACAAAGCTTTCAATTTACGCTAATGAGCATAACTCCTAATCTAGACCTCAAACTGATGTCAAATTTTAGGTGTAAGTTTATAAATCAGTAACTAAGGTTTCTACTCTTTTACTTTATCAAAAATCACGTTTTATAGTCAAAAGGGCATAATAGTCAATATTTAAGCATTAATCGGAAACATGCATATGAATCGGATAACTAATGAACCAAGTTATGTGACCTCAGAGGGCTACACTAATATGAAACCTGGTTCAATTAAGGCTCTAAGGCATTTCTAAACAATGCTTAAACGGGTCAGAACTGAAAGTCAAAGCAAAAGTCAAACTATGTGACTTTCGGTTCCAAACCGAACCTAAACTGAAAATTGTCGAGTTGAACATGTTGGGACATGTTCTTACATTAATTATCAAGTTATATTAGTGATCAAATAGGTTGCAAGTATCCTACATTGCTAATTATGCTTTAATTTGAAAATAAACATTCTGTTGACTTTTTAAAGTAAGCTTTGACTCGACAATTAACATAGTTAGAGTGGGAATCTGAAAGTACCCTTTTAAGGGTTTATTACCCACATAATTACCTACTTATAGGTACTTTTAATTCGTGATTAGACTGAGCACATTTTAATTAATCACGAAGTCAAACCTTAATTACGACGATTTGACTTTTAACTAATTAACTAAGCTAAAACTCATTTAGAAAGGTTAAGTATACTTACTAGAGTCCTAATTATGATTAGTGATCACTAGGAAGGTGGCTTGCTGACCAGAGAGCTCCAGAAAGTAAGTTGCAAAATGAAAGAGCAAAGTTGCTACACTTCAAGTCCCTTATATACTAACTTTGTTCTTCTAGGATGATGCCAAATAACTCTAGTGATGTTATAAGATCATCCCAGGTGGCCTAGGATGCTAAAAACTAGACATAGGAGCCCCTGAATTCGAAAACCACCCAAAAGAGGCGGTGTAACCGTTTTAACAGCCATCTGTCCTGAAATTCGCCCAGCTGTAAGCCTTACGCACTGTTACGTTACAGGTGTTGAGGTCCGTAAGCATGCCTGCGCACCGTAACGTTCTAGATGTTGAGGTGCGCAAGCCTTCGCCAGATGACAAAATTTTGTTTTTATTCAAGCTATGACCATGCAACCTTTTCACCTCCGAATCGCTTGTACTTTAATCAGAATAGGGACCATGTTTTCAGCCATTGCATGTCTAGGCATGCACTTACACACTTTGGCACATTGTGGGAAGTTTAATTTGACGGAGATACCAAGAACTTGATGTTGAATCCATGTCTAAGTTTGTAACCCATTTATTATTTAGGATTCCAGATTTATAACAAAAAATCAGATGTTGATAAAATATATCCTGGTTAGGGATTTATTAATAGGTCGCTCAGAGGTATAAATTAACATGTCGACGTTTTTAAATCCTACCGTACATCTTTATCTGGATCCGTATTCATAACACGTTTGCATAACATGACACGTGTCTTTGTTTTACAGGCATGAATTTTCGAGGTGTTACAGTTCCCACCTGGTCTTCAGTCGATTTAGGTTTATATCACCCTGCACACTTTAAGATGATTGTGAGCCTACCGATACATCTTATATAAAGCTGCTTATCGTTTTTCATTTTGTATTTCAGTTTAAAGAGGTTTCAACAGACCACTGATGTACTATCTTTTTCTCTTTTGCTCGCCAGGAAACTCATTTTTGTTTTTCTATTGTTTTTGGGTTTTGAAATTTTTTGATGTTTTTGAATTTTCAAATTTTGGAATTACTCCCCCTAAAATCAACAAACTTACAATAATTTTAAAAACACAAAGATATTTACAAAAACGATTTTCCGATGCGGATTACTCTTGCTTGACCTTAATGCCGTTTACCAATAAGAAAAAGTCAAATCTTGATTTATCAAATGCTTTGTTAAAAAGGTCGGCATGTTGGTCATCAGTGTGGACCTTAACAACATCGATAAGCCTTTTATCAAAGCAATCACGTATGAAGTGATACTTAATTTCGATGTGTTTGGTCTTTGAATGCTGCACAGGATTTCTAGTGATAGATAAAGCAGCAGAATTATCGACTAAAATAGGAGTAGTTAGGAATTCAAAACCTTAATCGCGCATTTGCTGTGGTATCCACAGGACTTGGGAGCAACAACTTGAGGCAGCAATGTATTCAACTTCACAAGTTGATGTAGCTACACAAGTCTGCTTCTTGCACTGCCATGTTACGAGGCGATTTCCTAATAACTGGCATCCAGCCGTTGTGGATTTGCCGTCGATTTTGCATCCGCCAAAATCAGAATCACTGAAAGCGACTAATTCAAAGTTATCATCCTTAGGGTACCATAGACCGGTGTCTGGGCAACCCTTCAAATAACGAAAAATCCTTTTTACAGCTGTAAGATGTGAGGCCTTCGGGTTCACTTGATATCTGGTTAGCAGGCATGTTGGATACATTATATCTGGTCTTGATGCTGTGAGGTACATAAGGGATCCAATCATCGCGCGGTAGTATGAAGAGCTAACAACTTCACCCTTCAAATCTGGATTGATTCCGTGATTTTGCTGCAGTGGGGTACCAATGGGCAATGTGTCGGACATCCGGAATCGGCTCAAGATGTCTTGGACATACTTAGTCTGATGGATGAAAATCCCAGACTTCGTTTGTTGCACTTGCAAGCCCAAAAAGAAAGTCATCTCCCCCATAGCGCTCATCTCGAATTTATCCTGCATTACACGCTCGAAATCCCTACACATAACATTGTTAGTAGAACCAAATATAATATCATCCACATATACCTGAACCAGTAGAAGATCTCCATCTTGTTCTTTTATGAAGAGCGTGCAATCGATAAGACCTCTGCGAAATCCATTCTCCAACAGATAATTTGATAAGGTTGTGTACCAAGCTCGCGGTGCTTGATGTAGACCATAGAGAGCTTTGTTCAGCAACCAAACCCGATCGGGATGGATAGGATATTCAAAACCTAGAGGCTGTTCGACATACACCTCTTCTTCCACTAGACCATGTAAGAATGCACTTTTGACGTCCATCTGGTAAACCTTGAATCCTTTGAATGAGGCATAAGCCAGAAAGATCCGAATTGCTTCCAGACGTGCAACAGGTGCATACACTTCGTTGTAGTCTATACCTTCAATCTGACAAAAACCTCGAACGACCAATCTTGCTTTGTTGCGAATAATGATTCCACGGTCGTCCTTTTTTGCATTTATACACCCAACAGGTACCAATCTTCTTGTAACCAGCAGGTTTCTCTACGAGCTTCCAGACACCAAGTTTTTGGAATTGTTGCAGTTCTTCCAGCATAGCTTCAACCCAAGAGTTATCTTTCAAAGCGTCTTTCCAAGTTCTTGGCTCTTCCTGTGAGACATAACACGCGAAAGACCAATCGTTTTGTTGACCAGATTCTCGAATCGCCGCATACAAGCCTGCGTTGTTGTTGTTGCGCAACATGTTTCTTGCTTGTATGCCACTTTGTACATTGCCTATGCTGTTCTGTTGAGGATGGGTATTATGAATTCTTGTTTCAGGGTTTTCCGGAACTGGAATGTTTGAACCTAGATTGTTGAGATTTAGATCAACAATCAATTCAATACCCGGAACTGACGAAGAGGATGATGCAGTAGCTTCAGCTGTTATAGGGGCATCCACTGGAGGTGTAGCCTCTGAAGTACCATGAACAGCTGATTTAGGAGCTTCTTGATCTGCATCTTGAAATTCTTCATCCTCTGAAGATTCGTTCAGTTCGGTTGCATCATGAAAATCCTCATTATCGAGAGCATTATTGTTCACTAAAGATGGCTCTTGATTGACAACAATTGGACGAACCAACGGTGAATCTGTTGCGTTGTCACTCTAAAAAAACATCCTTGCCGCAGCAGTTTCTTCAACTGCTTCAACATTGATCGAATTGAAAAAGTCATCGTACTCAAACATCCATGGTTGACCAGGACATCTGACTGGCAATGTGTGCCTTTGTACTCTGACCTCAGACCATTCTTCAACCCTTTTAGTCTGTAGATTCCAGACTCTTAAGTTCGGGGTGGCATAACCAAGAAAGTGACCTTCAATAGCTTTTGCCCCAAACTTTCCATTAGGATCGATCATTGTGCAAGGAGCTCCAAAGGGTTCAAGATATGACAAATCTGGTTTCCGTTTGTGAAGAAGCTCAAAGTAGGTCTTGTTGTGCCTTTTGACTGTAAGGACTCGATTCGTCGTGTAACAACTCCAGAAAGGAATGGGCAACTGCGACTCTACCAACATAGTCCTAGCAGTCTCGATCAATGTACGGTTCTTACGTTTAGCGACGCCGTTCTGTTGAGGAGTATAAGCCGCACTAAATTCGTGAAGAATACCTTTTGATGTGCAAAACTCTCCCACGGCTTGATTTTTAAATTCAGTACCATTGTCGCTGCGTATCCGTTTAACCTTCAACTTATACAAATTCTCAATCTGAATGATCAAGTTTTTGATAATACCGAAAGTTGCACTCTTGTGAGCCATAAACGCCACCCAAGAAAATCTTGAATAATCATCCGTTATCACGAGAGAGTATTGATCATTCCTGATGCTTTTGTGCTTGACAGGACCAAACAAATCCATGTGCAAACGTTCAAGAGGAACTGCCACCGTGTTGATCTTCTTTGTCAGATGTCGTTTCTTCGTTTACTTTCTTTTTTGGCATGAAACACAAACGTCTTGAAGATGGAAATTTTTAAGAAGAACACCATTCACTAATTCATTCGACACCTAATGATTCATTTTGCGTAAGTGAATGTGACCCATACGTCTGTGCCAAGAGATTGAGTCTTTTTCCATGGCTTTTGTATTGAAACAAGTTGCTTGTGCAGTAGTTGTTATAGCTTGGCTCATATCAAGGACATGCAAATCGTTTATCCTTGGAGCAGATAAGAGAATCCATTCTTTTGGAATCTTGAACCCGGGTTTCAGTACGTAACATCCATTTGCATCAAAGTGTACTGAAAACTGTTTATCACAGATTTGTGAAACGCTGAGAAGATTGTGATCAAGCTTTTGTACAAAGTTGGTCTTGTTAAAACTTACAATCCCGTTGGATACCATTCCTTCTCCAGTAATATATCCGCCTTTATCTCCAGCAAAAGCAACATAACCTCCTCTAATAGATTTAACGTCGTAGAGAAACTTTATGTCGCCTGTCATGTGCCTGGATGCCCCACTATCAACAATCCAATGACTGCTGAAAGTTCCTCCTGGAACACCCTGCACATGTACTCACATGATTAGTTGGAGATGGGGACCCAAGCCTTTGTGGTCTTGGGTCTTCCATTTTCATCAACGTAAGTTACTTGAACTTCTCGATGTTGTGGAAATTGTGATGTTCCCCCTGATTCATTAACCGTTTTTGGTTTCCAGGTCTGTTTTGTTTTACCAGTGTTATTCTTTAAAATCTTAACTTCATGATTGTCTGAAGTTTTTGAATTGTCTGGTTTGACATAAACATATTTTTTGTTAACCACATCGGTTTTAATCGCCTTTTCAATTTTCTTGACCTGTTGGCGTTTCTGTTTCTTTTCCCTTTCTTTTACAAGACGGGGATCTGGTTTTGATGAAACAGATCTCTTGCGGTCAATTTGGTCACGGGGATCATCAACTTTGGCTTTTTGTTTATGAAGATATGGACAATTTCGAATAATATGTCCAAATGTGCCACATGAAAAACATGATCTACGTTCTACAAACCCCGTAGTATCATGTGAATGTCTTGTCGATGAACTTTGTGATCCTGAGGTACTAGGTTTTGAACTGTTTGGTTCGTTTCTTTTCAAAGAATTAACTTGAATGACATGATCTAAATTAGATTTATTTGAAAATGTTTCAAGTTTATCTGTTCCCTTCGATTTCACAAAGTTCACTTTCTTGTCCTTTTTCTTGGTCTGTTTCTTTTGCCATTGAGTCGATGAGTTACTTTTAGGTTTGGTGTGATTTTGCTGCTTTTTCACTGTTGGTAATTTCTGATTGCCACATTGTTTTCTAACTTCAGCCTTTGGGATAGGAGGACACTGTGTTACTACAACGTGTGATCCTGTCTTTCCCAAAAACTTACTTGTTGAATCCTCAAAAATTTTACTAATTAAAGATTGATTAACATTCTTAATAGGAAAATCTTTATCAGAGTAGATTTTATCATCACCAATAAGAGTGTGCAGCAAATTCACACTCTAAGACTCTTGTGAGGAAGTAGGCGTGGACTCGATCAGAACAGTCATAGCAGGTTTTGCTGGAGGATCACATAGAATATGATTCTCGAGAGGTATGTCCTCTTCTTTGATTACCGCATCTGACTGTGCTGAGTCAGTATCATTAGATTCATCATATGAAGAATCAGTATCCTCAACAATGATTGGAGGATCCTGATTTTGTTCAGCAGTTACAAAAGTATCTGCTGACATATCCGAATCTGATGATACTTCTGGTTTGTATCCAAGTCCCGTTGCAAATTCCTCAATGTCTAAAGGAACAGATTCTTCATAATGAGTTCTATACTCCTCATCAGGCAGTGCATCATAATTTTGTCTAACTGGTGGTGGACATTTCTTATATCCAATGCACGTGACATCCTTTTTCTCTTTTTGTGTGCCAATGATGTGATCCAGCACATATCTAGAGTTAGAATAACTGTCTAGTTTAAGCCGGATCGCCTCACTTTCACACTTTGTGCAGGCTAACTCTTTTTGCATGCTTTTAAGACGATTGATATAAAGGTTTATGTCAGTTTGTTTTCTTGAAACCATTTTTGTTAGTTCGGTTTTATCTTTTCTTAAAGTTTCAACCATCGTTTTAAATTCCTTTTCAAGGTTTTCATAAAACATGTTAGCCTCTTTGCATTTTGAAAGATCCACTATCAACTTTTGATTGTGCATATTTATCACTTCAAATTTGTTTTGCAAATCCTCATGTTTGCTTTGCAAATCACACCACTTAGCATCAAATGAAACATGTTTGTTTTGCAAGTCAAACAATTTAGCATTTAAAGCATCATGTTTGCTTTGCAACTCAGACATATTAGCATCCAAATCAGCACATTTAACACTTAAGCTAGCACAATTATCACAATTAACAACAGTTGGTTCATCGACACATACTTGGCTTGATGAACAACTGCCATTAGCCATAAAGGCTGAAAGAAGAGAAGAAGAAGAATAAGCAGCTTGATCCACCAGAATAGATCTTCTATCATTCCTTGCTGCAGCTTCTCCTAACAATTCATCGATATCTTCATCGATTCTCCCACTAGATACATTGTCATCGCCTGAAGTTGAGGTTTCCTCATCTGAACTCCTTGAATCACCAGAACTCTCTTCATCTGAAGATTCACCACCACTGGCGGAAGATTCTCCACCACTGGCGTGCTTCAAATCCTTAGCAGCTTCAGCAAAACAAGCTGCTCCTCCTTGATCACCAATGCCTAGTTGCATTGACCAGTCACAACCTTCATCTATTTGCACCACAAGAGCTTGATTGGTGTTTGATGGTCCTGCTTGATTGTTTGCAGGGACCAAGGCTCAATCATCATTCCTGGGTTGATTCTGATTCTGTTGGTTGCCTCCTTGACCTCTGAAAGGATTCTGGTTCCCATGCTGAGCTGGCTTTGTGCATTCTCTCTTGAAGTGACCACGTTCACCACAGTTAAAGCACTTGACGGATTGCTTGTCGAACCCATACTTGGTATCTTTCTTGCTTTCCAAGCTGGTTCGACCCGTCCGTTCCATGAAGTCTTTAGCTCGCCTAACAGCACTAGCAAAAGCCCATTTGATGTCCATCATATCCATCTCTTCTTTATCGATCTGCTGATAATCTTCTTGAGTTAGATTGATGTTTCCGATCTGCCCTGCAATCAACCCATAATACGAGCTCACCAATGTGTTTAGTATCTCCATATGATCTTTAGCTACTTCAACGCTAACTTTGGAGAAGTTTGACGTGTCAAGCCGTACTGTATTTGACTTTGATTGCTGACCAGCAGATGATGTACTTCCATAACAAGCTTGCTGTTGTGGAGCTGGTGGTAATGGATTTCCATACAAGTCTGTGGTTGGAGCTGGCTTCACAGGAACTTGTATCGGATTGCCATATAAATCTGTGCTAGTGATAAACCCCGTTTGAAGTGGAGCGTGTGAAGCAGGTCTTGCAGAAGTGCTAGGAGTTCCATAATACATATCAGGATTATGTCGCACTAGTATTGTAGAAGTGCTAGAAGTTCCATAATACATATCAGGATTTTGTCGCACTGGAACCCTTTTTGCCTTTCGGATTTCTTCCTGATCTTTATTCTCCAAGAGCTGACTGAAGTCATTGATGTTAGTCGTAGCCAATGTGCCATTGTATTTCAGGATTTCTAAGAAACTATTCCATTGAGGTGGCAGTGCATCGGCAAACTTTGTGACAACCTGTGTTGGAGTTGTTTCTACCTCATAATTGCTCAATTCAGTCAGCAAGTGATGAAATCGACTTGTCATATCTCCCAAAGATTCATTTTCCATACAAGTGAAACCATCAAACTCCTTTTGAGTAAATCATGTCGCAATTGACGTGACTTTTCATTTCCTAGACCTCTTGTCTTCAATGCATCCCACAATCGCTTTGACGTCTTGAAACTAACAAACTGATGATATATATCCTTACTCATCGCCTGAGTCAGAATAGCATATGCTTTCTTTTCTAAATCATATACCTTTTTCTGGTCTTCCGAAAGATCTGCAAATGTAGCGGCAGTTGAAGCGGCAACCTCAAGAGTTTGATCGAAATCTGTAGTAAAACGTAACCACAGTTCCGTGTTTTGCCCATTGACATACGTCTGAAATCTATCAACCCAACCAGGATATTCGTTTAGGTGCATCAGTTTCGGTGGACGATTCAGACTTCCGGTCTCGCTTTCGCTTAGGAGTATACTTTGAATACTCGGAGTTTGATTTGAAACAAACGCCCATTGACCAGTTGACATTTGATTCGCTTGCGAAGATGTGGGTGCCGGAGATTCAGCCCATGATGGCGACAAACGCGTGTTTGTATACTTGCTTTCTGTATTATATGTGGGAACAGGTGATTCAGCCCATGAGGGAGATAAACGCGATGGAGTACCCCACCAATTCGGATTCGTTTTTGATGTATGATGACTAATACCTGAACAAATCACTCAAATCAAACCGTTAAATATGATTTGCAAAGCTACTGTTAAAAATTTTATCAAGTTCGACGAAACTGTGATGTTCGACGAAACAGAAGCGACGAAACAGGGTTGTATGATGATGAACGACGAAACTAATTAGGCTCGACGAAACGTTTTGTTTCGTCAAAAACAATTCTTTTTGGGCGACGAAACAGAATCCCAAACAGAAGCCCAATTCTTGTGGGAGCCCAATTCTTGTGCGACAAAACAGTTATGATATTTATTAAATGAAAATGATTGACGAAACTGGGTTGTGCTTGACGAAACTGATATTGTTTCGTTGACTAGACAAGGAGATTGAAGCCTGACTTTGTTGACAAAAGTGATCAGACAATATAGATATTATGCAACAATTTAAAAACCTTATCCTTCTGACACTAGTCTCTATTTTCAAAGACACCACCTTACCTTTTCATACAGTGTAACAATTCATCATCATACTTGTGTAACAATAGTCAAACAAATAATATTATAGTTAATTACTGTTTTCGTCCCTGTGGTTTGTCAAAAATCACTATTTCAGTCCATTAGTTTAAAAATTGCGATTTCAGTCCCTGTGGTTTCACTTTCATAACCATTTCAGTCCCAGTGTTTTCACTTTCGTAACCATTTCAATCCATTTATTCTGTTAGTACAGGGACTGAAATGGTTATAAGGTGGACTGAAATTGTTACGAAAGTGAAACCATAGGGACTGAAATCGCAATTTTTAAACTAATGGACTGAAATAGTGATTTTTGACAAACCACAGGGACGGAAACAGTAATTAACTCAATAATATTATAATCAATATCAATAATTCAACTAAATCAACAATGCAGACATTAACTCAAATACCCAGATTATATTATATGATGAACAATGAAGAACAACTTATGAGCTCGATGAAGTTTTGATTTTTCCGGTGAAATATACGAGTTTACCGGCCACCGGAAACTTTTTCGAACACAATTTCGCAAGAAAACTTCAATAAAAACTCAACATAACATGTATAACTGAGATCTAACAAGGTTTTGTATGAACTAATCAGCAAAACATCAAGATTTTCAAGATTTTAAACACTGTTTTTCCAGAAAATGTATGATTTTTCAAAGCTCAAAGACAAGAAAAACACAAGAAAATCAACTTGGTTTTAACACGGAATCTAGCCAAATGCTCTGATACCAATTGTAGGTCCACCCGGAGGATCGAGTAACCTCTATTCCGTGTTTTCCGACAAACCCGAGAGTGCGGAATCCAAATGGGTAAGTTAAACCAAGTGACGAACACGTAAGACACAACGATTCACCGATTAACACTCCATTTGTATTAATCTAGAAAACGGTTACAATACAATGTTTACAAGATGCTCTCATAAACTCTCTGTGTGTGTGTGTGTTTACAGTGTTCGCTCTCAAATCTATTCAGACTTGTATTTGTGTTCTGTCTGTTATCTGTGTATATATACTGAAACACTACGACGAAACACATCACAGTCGACGAAACAAAGTGTTTCGTCCACGAAACACAATAACATAATATCAAAGTCGACGAAATAAGTGTGTTTCGTCGACATACATGTTGTCAAATATGGGTTCGGCCCAGTTGATGTTTAAGCCCAAATGAAATAGCCCAAACATGTATTCTGCTTTTAAGGTTGATTGGCCCAAATGCATGCTCTAACATATAGCAGTAGAAGTTTTCTACGTGAATATGTAATTAGTCAACATGTATCATGATGATGTGGCAGCGGGAACCGGCTCGCGGCGCTTTGTGCTTCGCGTGTCGAACTTTGGAACGCACGACGGAGGAATGTCGTGACGTCGGGCTTGAGCCGAACCTAACCGGGTCGAACCGAACCGAACCGAGTCGCGTCCACATAATATGTATCAACATATATTTTAAAAATGACATTATTCTAAAAATAACCTTATCAAGCATTACGTGTACCGTTACTTACCTCAAACTGAGTATCCGTTTCCTACATTTTCCTGTAAGGATTGGAAATCCTCTATTTTACCTATCCATATGAGTTCGGTCCATTTTGCTCATACCACTTTTATTCAAACTGTATTATTTGACCCATTTGAGCCGTTTTAGATAAAAACAGAGCCGAAATCGACTTGTTTGCAAGTAAATGGGTCAAAATTACCAGCTTTTTTACAGCGTAAAGTTACTCTTTGGGAGCTAGAAGTCGGGTCAAAGACATAAAAAAATTAGCGATTTAATAATTAATTGACCAACAAATAAAAAATTAATTATACATACCATGATTATTTGCTGGAGTCGGGTCAAAGACATAAAAAAATTAGCGATTTAATAATTAATTGACCAACAAATAAAAAATTAATTATACATACCATGATTATTTGCTGGAGAGTCTACTTTGAGCTCATCGGCAACGACATCAATGAAGACTAAATCTATATGTAGAAACATCCAATTATGAAGACCAAATCTATACGTAAAAACGTCTAAGTATGAAGACCAAATCTATATGTTTCAACTGGTTCTGCCTACTTACCATGTATGAAACAGGTTAACTGAGAAGTGATCGATCTGGATATGTGCTCGATTGAGAAAATTTATATAAAACAGTAGAATTCAAAATATCATCCAGCATTCATCATGGTAGAATAAGATTTTGCTAAATTCTTACCTGCCACACATAGCTTCCTTTGCTTCAATTCCTACAGCTCCCCAACCAGCGACACCTAACCCATCAATTGTAGTAGTGTGGGAATCAGTTCCAACAACACTATCTGGATTGTTTCAGTTAAATTAATACTAATTCCTTCACTAATAAGATAATCACATCAACCTACAAATTTTATAGCAGAATAACGAAAAAGGTGTACCTGATGCACATTACCAGATCCTAGAGGAACCACAAGCATGTTTTGAAAAGCTTTGGATACCAACTTTAGAAACACATCTCCCTTTGTTTCTCTGAAAATTAAAGATAAGCATGCTTGAGTTGGATTGAGATCGCATCCGAAGACCAACCATCTAAACCAAGGAGAAAAAATATAAATAACTACATCTCTTGAAGAGAAAAATATTTAACGAAAAAGATATAATGGAAATGCTAGATACACAAGAAAACTTCCCTGGATATTGATATCTGTTTTCCACACTTGGTGTCGAGTCATCCGTGTCATTAACAGTTACACTCCATTTGACTTCATACGCAACAATTAATCTTGTCAAATATCATTCCCTGTTAGTAGATATA
The DNA here is from genome assembly GCA_030545235.1 of Helianthus tuberosus. Lineage (NCBI taxonomy): Eukaryota > Viridiplantae > Streptophyta > Magnoliopsida > Asterales > Asteraceae > Helianthus > Helianthus tuberosus. Next base: position 6,359,095 of record CM060411.1, on the reverse strand, counting down.
CAAATTTCAACCCATTTCAAATGGGTAAATATTCAGAGAAAGAATAAATAGCCTAAAAGGAAAAAGGTGAAATGGGTGGAACATATCAATCTCTTTTTTAATTGGTTTCAGTTCACATGCAACAAAATTATATGAAAATCTGAATGATGAACGAACCAAAACAAGACTTTTTCTATGCTTATCATTGAACTAGCAGCCAAACGGTTGGTTTCTAGAGAAGAAGTCAAAGTAGAGGAAATCCTCAAACTTTTTTGTAGGTCCCTAAATCGGAGGATCGATTTTCACTACGGAATCCTTGTTTATAACAAACAAAGTTAAGTGTGCGGAATCCACTTAACTTAGCCAACCAAACATAGAACAAGATAAGCACAAGGATAACCAAAGAAACACAATCGTTTGATTAACAAGATGAGAAATGCAAACTGATACAAACACAGTTCTTACAAGCACCAAGGGTAAACTCACATCTCTAGTGAAACTGTGAACATTCTGTGCCTATTTATAGCGGGTGGGCTGTTAGACTTGACGAATCAGGACATGGGCCGACGAAACACAAGTAAGCCCATGAAACAAGCCCAACAGTCAACGAATCAAGTGTGATTCGTTGACTGCCTTGACGAAACAGAGACAAAGATTACAAGTCTGTTTGGTAGACATGTCTTTGACGAAACAGACTTGTTTCGTCAAACCCTGCACAATGTTAATCTGTTTGCTGTAAACAGACAGCAAACAGACAAGGCACAAATAACACAAACATAAATGACAGAAATGCCCTTAGATGCAACATGCATTGTTTTTACGACCAATACATAAAAAGAGAGACAAACTACGTCGGACACAAGCGGATAGGAGGATATCCGTCTTGGTCGACTACGGATACAGACTCGATAAATGATTAAAGACCGTACAAAATACGACATTACATACAAGACTAGTGACAGACACAAAAAGTGCATCAACAAACTCCCCCTTGTCTGTTACTCGTCTTCGGTCTTCATTTTGTTCTTCAAAGGTGACGCTTGGACCAGGAACTACCCGAATGTATTCCCCGGTAGTAGCAGTAGCATGCAATACGTTGAAACTTCAATGCCTGGCAAGCATCCTTGTCTTCATAAAAGATGTCGTGCCTGAACAACTTCGCGATGTCGGACGCAGACATATTCACCAGCCACATCGGATCTAATATTCTGAAGTTCCTGTCATCGTTGAAAACAATCACTGCCTCATGCGTTTCTGAATCGTAGCACCATAATCGCATATCTCCAAGAAAATCCTGCTGCATCGGCATTAACGGAATCTTTTCAACCACTTTTGCAGGCTTATACACTAGCTTGTACCTGCCTGTATTGGTTTCCGGATCAAGTGTGAACCTGATCTGCTGATATCTGGGGAACTGCGGTTTGTAGGACTTATCTTTCCACCCCGATTTCTTGTTCATCTTGATTAGACGTGCGAAGAGAGAGGCACCTTCAAATTTTGAGCGATTGATGAGCTCAAGCTTTGTAAGTGCCGCCACATCATAGAATGGCAGTGTTAATATACTCAGCAACGACCTGAAATACTGGATCCCGAACTCCCTCTTGATCGCAACACAGTGGATTTCCTC